>JANHMN010000006.1:52192241-52227800 GCA_030674055.1 Rhabdomys pumilio
ACACACACACACACACACACACACACACATACACATACGTATAAATATGCTTAGTACACTGTATGCCAGGGGGTAAGACATCTTCCTCCATGTTCAGCATTGCATGAGAACTAACTTAGAGAAGACTTGAAGAAGTTATTCTGGAAGTCATCTATAATTCTTGGTGACTGGGTAACCTTGAATAAGTCACTCAACCTGAAGAGGTCTTTCTCACCTGTAAACTAGGCTTGAGATTAACAGTACATATCTCGTGGGTCTGTCCTAAGGATGAAATAACACCAAGTACTGAGTATTTAGCAGATACTAAACAGGTACTGAAAACCCAGGCTGCTGAGCACTGTGCTCAGAACTGAGGTTGTCCATTCTAAACTTGGGCGAGACCACAAATTGCAAAGACGCCTTATGTTCGTCTGCACCAAGTTTTACGCAAAACATAGTTTCTTTCCAGAGAGATATTTTAAAAGATGCTGTATTATGTATGCCCAAGCAACATAGGAAATAGTGGAGAATACACAGAAGGTCCTTAGAAATAAAACACCCGACAAGTTCAGTCATTCTTTGGGGCTCCTCTTCACTTAGTACTACAAAACCACCCTAGTCAGTGCCAAAGGCACGCAGGGTATCCACTGTGCAGCAGGCTCTGTCCAGGGTTCTGAATGGGCAGCATGCCGGTACTAATTGAAAACATGAGGAGGGGATTGGGCACATCTTCAGTCCTCCTCTTGCTCCAGCCCTCCCATTCACAGGCTGAGCTGTTCTAGAATCTATTCAGAAGGGACTCACATTATGTAAGAGTCAATAATCTTTATGGTAACTCTGCAGTGAAAGTGTCATTTGTTGTAATGAACACTGATCATAAGTTAAGCCCTTAGCTACTCTCTCTGTTATTTTTCATTATACTGTTCCTTGCTCTGTTATATTTCAGGAGTACTGAGGGAATTTATCCAACTCTGCGTGCTAGTCAGCTCTTTGCTACTCAGATTCCATTCTGCTGAGATGTACTGCAGCAATTTGCAAACACACAGATTCCTTAGGAAATGCAGCAGACACTGGTTATGTGTTCTCCTCTGCTGATGCCAGCAGGCAGTCTTCCCTCTTCTCTTTTTTTTCCTGGTTATTTGTCCCCTTAATTTGCCATTTTCCTCTCTATTTATCTGCCACTCCATTCACAGTATAGTTCTCTGGGCCCAAATCTGAGAGTATTAACAATGCGTTACTGGGTATATTTTTTTTCCAGCAGTAATAACTCTTTGTTCAATTCAGCACCAAGAATAATGTTTCTGAAAGTGTCATTGCCTCTCCTATAGCTCACACTTGCAAGCACTGCGCTGCTTAGATTACAGGCCTTCTCCCTCTGGCTGCTTCTAAAGACGCTAACTCCAAAAGGCACCTCAGCAAAGGAAAGCTGGAATGGTCCCTCCCTCCCTCCCTCCTTCCCTCTCTCCCCCTTTCCCTCCCTTCCTTCCGTTTAAAAATCTGATACGAAAAAATCATTTAGTTTACTGTATACTAAGTATGAGAGTAAAATTTCTATATGCCTCTGTTTCTTGTGTTCTGTTTCTTGTGTTGCAGGTAGGCTGCGATTCTCCAGGGGGACCACACCACTGCAATATGGTTTGTAGATCACTGGCCAGCTCAAAGGCATGGAGCCCTCTTGAATTCATGCCCAGCATCAGCCCTTTGGCTACAGACACCAGTAGACTCTGTTGCTCTAACTGGACATAGAGGCTGAGGCTATCACTGCCAGACAACAAAGCATAGTTAATTTTCATTGGACTGCTCTTTGCCTCTGTTTGTCAGGGTGCCAGAGAAGTTAAAATACTACAAATAAGAAAACAGCACCTAGAGGTATCCAAGACCTTGGCATTCCGAGATGGCTAACACTTTAGGGCAGAATCAGCGGGGGGAATCTCAGTCAATGAACTGAAATGTGTGCAGGCAAGCATGCTTCAGGAATGGCACGTTCTTGTTACTATGCATTCTTCCTGAGAAACTTGCTGGAAAAGCTGAGGATAAACCTTTATTACCATATCTACATCTCTTTAAAAACAATCTGAACAGCCCTTCTCCCTTAACAGATGGCTTTTACCACCGTGCAGACATCCCTGGAGAAGAGTGGAAGAGTGTTTCTATGCTTGGTTCCATTTCTCTAGAGGCCATTCATGTTTGCCATTGGATACATTCAATTCTTGGTTGAAGACAGTGACACGAGGGTAGAGCAGCTCTTCAAATTCTAAAATTAAAAGAAGTGGTTGCCAAGATCATGTAGAGCCTGACAACCTCATTTTGATCCCTGGGGCACAGGTGGTGGGAGGAGAGAGCCGACTCCCACTGGTTGTTCTCTGATGCACACGTGCACACTGTAGCATCCCCCAGCCGTCCCCCACATGCACACTAAGTGAAATAAAAAAAAACCCACTATAGACCCACTGCTCTCAAGGCTTCTTCTCTGAATGAAACTTTATCCGTGGTAACATTCAAGCAGGTCAGAACCATGGCACCAGGTGTGCACCGCACCCTCAGATGTCTGGAAGATCACAGCTTCATAAGTTTAGATTTAAAAGGCTAAAAGTGAAGGCTAGAGACAGTTCATAAAAAGGTTACACACAGGTATAACCTGCCTGAAGGCTGGTACTCAATAAGAATGGATACAGGAAGCTTAAAACTACAACAGCAGAGGCTGAGGAAAGAAACTTGCATCAAACTCAGCTCCCTAGGACGGATCTAAATCTACAAAGGACAAGCCTTCAGACATGAGCCTGTCCTAGGCTCAAAGCTAAAGGTCCCTTGATGAGAGCACTTCTAAAGTACTCTACAAGAGATGGTACAAGGACTCAAGCAAGTCTGTGAAGGTACATGGAGAGCTGCAGGTTTCCAGACTCAGATCACTGCAGGAGATGACCCAGGGCACACTAGTGGTGGCTTAAGAGATCTGAAAGTGTATAGTTACAACTCAACAAACTGGCTGACCAGGTATAAAATGGCTAGAAAGCTGCACATTAATTTACTCATACAGCTTGAGAAAAGCCTTGTGATCATAAACATGCTACATAATGAAAAGTGGAGTTGGCAATGGGGGTTGGTGGTTAGTTACTTCTTACACCCTTCAGTTACTAGGGATCCCCAAAACTAGAATTCAATGTATCTTGACACATTAATGTCAAAAGAGACTTAGGACTCCAGGGTGTTTCCAAGTACCTCATAGTGAATGCTTTGTTCTAGGCACTATTTTATCAGCAAGCTGAGTGATCAAGGCAGGTGTGCACAGTACCCTGAATCCCCTCTTAAACACCACCCCCAAGGAGGGTGCTAGGTGGTGCGTGATTCTGTGTGAAATTCATATGTCTATGTGTGAGCCGTGTGTCACCAGTACTGGAGGAGAGACTAAAGACCTGAACTGACATCCCAGAAATGCTCCCTTATGTCCATTCTTGGACCCACTGGTTTATTCTATCCACCCAGCTCTGGGGACTGTCTACTGCTCTTTACTCACTGGGAATCTCAACCCCTCTCCTTAGAGGCCAACTCTTCTCACTTTGACAATTTCTGCCCAGGAGTCTCAATCTCTTCTCAATTCCAACTTTGTAGACTGATGGGTGACCCTCAATGCTGGCGAAAAGGCACCCTTCCATTGCGTATGTCTGACTGTATTAATGTAACTCTGGGGCAGAGTTCCAGAGCCCCACTGGATGTCCACATAGATAAAAGCAATGCCACGATTATTTAGGAAAGTTATCTGACTCTTCTGTCCTTTCAACTTTACACTTCTCTTCATCCTGCTCATGATGCTCAGGGTATGCTCTGACCATCTGGATTGGCAGCTCTCTGTGCACACCCCACAATTAGGGGGAAGTTCTCAAGGCAAAGACAGCACCTTATAAATCTCTGTCTGCTGAGCCTGGTCCTGTACACACAAAGTACACTTAACAGATAATTGTTCACAGGCTGATTGATTAAAAGAGCCTCCAGACTCACTCCCTTCCCAGGTTCATAAGAAGAAATATACCACGAAATGGAAGGATACAGCTGGCTCCCTAATTAATATTTGTCACTTGGCGGTTCTTAATTAAGAAGTCTAAAATAAAGACCCACCTTTCTCCCATGCCAAACGGGTATCACCTTCATCAGTATTAGATGAGACTGCAGCTTCAATTTTTTGCTGCTTTTTCCCCCCTCTGCCTTGCCAGATGGGAACATTAGCTACACAGTATTTATTAATATGATAAACAAAGACAAGTGCAGAGACTTGGGGGAATTCAGGCAGAAGTAGACCCTTGAACTCTTTCAGGACAAGCTTCGCATAGAAGGTGAAAGAAACCTTTTTGTCCTATTTCTTGGAGGGACTGAGTGATGTTTGAGGCAGGAAGCAGACTCTGTTACCAATACTGATGACTTCCTATCCGCTGGGGGCCTTCTGAAGTCCCCTGAACTCTATCCTTGCAAAGTCTCATGAAAAGGCTCACCAGTCCTTGCCTCCTGAAAACACTGGGCCACGCACTTTTATAACTGGGTAAAACCTCCAAAGAGCAAACTTACCATATCTCAAATACAGCAACAAGATCACTGAAGTTAGCAAGGCAGGGTCCCCAGTCCCTGGAAACACACTGCACGTTCCTAGGTCAGCGCATGAGCCTCAGTGGTTATCATTGTCTTTTAAAAAGGACCTGTACTTGGCATCCCCAAGTAACCAACACCATTATCCTTCTGATAGTGCCTTCTCCTATTCTCAAAAATGAACAAATTAGGGCCAGCAAAATGGCTGAGTAAAGGTACCTGCCCTAAGCCTAGTGATGCGAGTTTGATCCCTAGGGCCTACACCATGGAAGGAGAGAGTTGACTCACAGCACAAGTAGCCTCTGACATCCATATCCAGGGCTGTGGCACACACATCCCCATTTACCATACCACACATGCACTCAAATAGATTAAAATGTAATAAAAAGGACTTTAATTGTCCAATATCTTTTTTTTCTCACTTAGGTAATGTTTGAGAAAACAGCTGGAGATGGAGAGATGGGTGAGTGGTAGATACTCTCCCTTCTTATTAGGGCCCACTTCAGCTCTGGAAATCAGGGAAAAGAGCTTTTACCTAGGAGTCACAATGAGTTTGGAACTGGGCTCAGCCTCTCATAGGCTGAGTGATGAGGAAAAAGGGCCATGATCAGGCTTCTGGATTTGGGTAGAGGGATTCAGCATGATTATACTGCAGAAATTGGAGCATTAGACACCATCTACAGGGAATCCACATATGAAAGTTACTAATCCGTGGGTGTGTGGTATTCTTTAATCAGATCTTATAGAGAGGACCCACAGAATCACCTGGGTTCTACTATGGTGATGATGGCTTGTCTTGATGGACTCAGGAGAATGGAATGGTGGGTTAGGCCCAGACTAGCCTGAATCCTGTGTCTACTCATTTTTGCCTTAGTGCCTTTGAGAAAAAAACTGAAACTTTCTTCAGTTGCTGTATCTGAACTGAGACTTCCTTTAGTTGCTGTATCTGAAATGAAACTTCCTTAGTTGCAGGTGTCTATGCTTGTTATGTTTACATCGCCATGACTATGACATATGGCCAAGGCACTTTA
Source organism: Rhabdomys pumilio (assembly GCA_030674055.1). Taxonomy (NCBI): domain Eukaryota; kingdom Metazoa; phylum Chordata; class Mammalia; order Rodentia; family Muridae; genus Rhabdomys; species Rhabdomys pumilio. The sequence continues at coordinate 52,197,827 of JANHMN010000006.1, forward strand.
AAGAAGGGAAGCATTATTTCAGCTCATGGTTTCAGAGGGCTTCAATACATCACTGTGGACCTCAGTTCACGGCAGCAGGAGTAGCTGGTCCATTCCCATCAGTGTCAACCAGTACACGAAGGACAAATCAGTACTCAGAGATAAGCATAACACAACTTATCTCTGATAAAAGGCCCTAACCCTAACCTTAACCCTAACCTAAACCTATCCCTGGTTAGGCCCCCAGGGGACAGGAAGTCATCAGTATTGGTAACTGAGTCTGCTTCCTGCCTCAACATGACCTATCTCTCCCATCCAGCCCTACCTTCTGGTGGTTCCTGTCACACAAAATACATCAGGTAATAAGCACTTAAAACCTGAGCCTGTGCACCCTCTACTTCAGGTTCAAACTGTCAGAGCACCCTTGTCTCACAGGATGGCTGTACTCTTTTGCAGACTTTCTGGAACTCTCTAGAGTCACTTATGGTATTGCAAGGATTTATGGGATGAAGATGTCTTTCAGGAACAAGATACTGAGTGGTCTTCCAGGTTGCAGGATATCCCAGTATCCCACTAAGTATCAATGTAGATGAAAACCATGCTTCTAATTGTTTGGAAAACAGAATTTACGGTAGCAGAGTCGAAATGTCTCATATACAAATGCAAAGCATTTCCTACACATTGTGCCCATAAACTAGTAATTTGAATTGAAGCTGGCCTTTGTTTTGTTCACTTTGGGAGCTTTGCCAAGAATTGCTTGCCATTGTATAAAATTCTGTAATGGTCAGCAAGCCCGCTTATAGGATTGGAGTCACTCATGCCTCATGTCTCTGACAATCTGAAGTTAGAGCTGAGAGATCCCAGAATTTCTATGCAGATATAAACATGTATTTGTCCAATTCTTGAGTATAGCCAGGAGCAACATTTATCTACTGAGTGCATCCAATGATACACTCATTAAATGTGGAGAGTCAGGCATATTATTTATGTAAACTGTATCAGGGGGGAGAGAGGCGAGACCAAGGTATTTGCAACAGAAGGGAATCTAAAAGGTTGAAGGGAAATGGCCTTTTTCTGAGGGATACCGGGAAGAGAGGGAGCCACAGTACTGAGCAGAGAGCTGCACACAGCAACTGCTCAGCGGTCACTATTAATATCATCAATATTATCGGTAACCCTCCTTTCTGCCTCATGTTGCTTGACAAACTGCTGGCAGAAAAATGAAATTTACTTTCTGCCTCTCTGGATCTTCCATCCAGAAGTAAGGGAAACAGGAGTGAAGGGCATCTTGTCTGAATCCTAGGGAGATGGATCACGCATGGCAGAGAGCCCAGAAGGGAGGGAGATTATTCCCAATAGCCCTGGCAGTCAGAGGATACTTCATTATCCTGTCCATTACAAACCACTCAAGACACATATTTATTGACGACAATCTGCCAATTGATTAAACATCTCAATATATGAACCCAACTTCACATTAATTAGCAGCTTGGAGAACGTGATCTTAGAAGCTGGGGTAGACACTTTTGAAAATTTTTACATTTGCCTTTGCTTTAACCTTCTGCGAACTGCCACACATAATTTACCTTCTTCTGAATAAGTTACATTTCTGTTCCACTTGTTAAATAGACTAAGCCAGGGTGCAGGAAGTTTCACATTTGTCTTTTACTTTGTGCTACATAAAATGTGGATTTAATAAATAGCTCCAGCAGACAGGCAGGGAAGGCATTTGTTGACACCTGATGCACATCCGTTCTCAACAACACAAAGATAATTAATTACGTTCCGCTGTGCACATATGACTTTCCACCTTGGGGCTGTGAAGCTACAGGGGACAAAGAGGCCGCTGGCTTATGCTCAACATAGGAAGCTTGACAAAGTTGGCTTTAGATATGTAAGTTTCTCTCTTGCCTCTTTTTATTAATTCCTTCATTTTGTCAATTAAGTCTTAAGGTTCAACCTTTCAAAATTCTCCAACAAATTCTCCAAAGGAGGGTTTTTTTTTTTTTTTTTTTAATTTAAAGAAAAGAATTAAGGTAATAAAAATCTTTTTCAGCTTTTCAGCTTCTCTTGCATTGGGTGGTATCCAGTGAGTTCCATTTGTTCCTCAAATGTCTGCCCATTGGCCAGAGCACAACTCACAATGTGCAGTGACGCACTGAGTGCTCACCACTGTCCCAAAGAATGTGCACCAGGTAAGGGGGCCGGGAGATGGTTCGGTGGATCAGGCACTTGTGCAAACACGAGGACTGGATTTTGGATCCATAGAAGCCACATAAAAGCTAGGCAGGTGTGGCAGCCCACCTAGGATCCCAGTAGTCTAGAGGTGGAGACAGGAGCCTCAAAGCAACTTGGCTTGCTAGACTAACCAATCTGAGCTCCATATTCACAATGGCCTCTACCTCAGAAAATAAAGTGGAGAGCAATTAAACAAAACAAAACATCTGATGTCAACCTCTGGCCTTCACACAGGCACGTCACACCTGTACACACACCTGCACCCAAACACGTGTGAACACACACACATACCACCACTACCACTACCACTACCACTGCCACTACCACTACCACTACCACATATACAAGAATGTACACCGAGGAGCTTGGTAGACATGTAGAGCTTGCCAAACTGTAGCATATTCTGGAACTTTTATGGCTTTTGTGCATGTGCAGATTAAGGGTCTCAGGGGACCATTAGCATTTCACAGAGAATACCAGGTACTGCTGATGCTGTGCAGGAGATCAGGTATCCTTGGCTCTGCGTTTTAATCCCTTTCAACAGAGCCACGGTGCCCATCTGGATCCATACCCAGGCTGTTATTGCAGAGCGTCCCTTCAGCAGATCTAGGTCACATGGAGGACTGAGACTCTGTAAGTATACAGGGATTTTCTCTCCTGTTCCTAAGAGGAAGAACTGAGGTCACCAAATTGCTGCATGATAAGATTTCAGAGGGTGCAGAGTGACTTGAGTAATATGCAAAGAGAAATTAGATTTAATAAGTTTATTCTTCCCAAAATTCCTGTTAGGGCTTCAGCTACTCTTATCTTGTTGTGGAACTCAACCCTAGTAGAACTAAAAAAGTTTCAGGGATGTTCAACGGCTCAGTAGTACATCGTCGTTTCCTTGAGCACACAGCCTGTTCTGTTAGGATGCCATCACGTGCACATACCTGTTGATATCTATGTAAAACTTCCCCAGGAATGGTGTTTGCTGAGAATGGTCCATGGGTCTACGAGTCTCTCATAGAACTAGGAAGTTGCTGCCTTGCTGCACTCTAAGCAAACCCTAAAAGGAAGTGCATGTTTCTTCCAGACAGGCTTACCTAATGGATGCTGACTGGGTGGTAACAGACAAACCCTTACATTAATTTTTATCAGTCAGCTATTTAGTAAGAAATTCTATATTACTTGCTGTTGAGAGAAGGAACACATTAAAGATGGGACACATCAAAAGGTTTTTAAAGTGTTTTTGTTAATTAAAGATTATTCTAGAACGTGGGCTTGGAATATTATCTATCTCCCAAGTGCTGCCCAAGCAATCCAGCCCATTCCAGTGGGAACTGACTGGAAAGTTTTAGGGATTTTCTCCTTAATTTTCTACTTTCCTAGTATTTTCTGCCTCTTTGTTTTTTAAAGCAGTTTCACAAGGGATGTGAACCAGCCTCCCAATGACCAAGGGGCTACTGGCCCCCCTCATTTCTTCTAACAGAGCCAGTGACATATAATTTGCGTCATACAACTCTGTGAAGTCTTTACCAGCCCTCACCTCTATGCCTCATTAACGTAAAAGAAAAGAAGCCGGTGATACCAAAAACCAGCTTTGGACAGCCAACCCCTAATCCATCCGTGCCTTTGCATGCTGGGAAGCTTTACTCACTGCGTGGGCCCACACTACAGGTATGTTTCAGGATTTCTTTTGCAGTGGCCATGATCCATTTAATTGAAAGTAATTCATCCCAGGTAGCACTTGCTAGAATAAGACACCAACCTGGGACACAGTATGCAGTTAAATTAGGACATAATCAGACTTAGATATTCTGCAAATGTGTCATCTCACATTTAATCAGCACCAGATTTTTTTTTTTTTTTTTTTGCTTTGCATTGAAATATCCCAAACTCAATCCCTTCTTTACCAGGAAGTAATAATTATTTAACCGGTTCTTTATGCCCTTCTTCATACCATGGGTTCAGTAGCTTCATTTCCCATCTCATGAACTCAACATGTTCTCAATTTCTGCTAAAAAAATGTTTTTCCCCGTTCAAATTTTTTTACCTTTTTTTTTTTTTTTTTTTTTTAACCAACACAAGAAACACATTTGTATTTAAGGAGCCCTATGTTTCCACTCACAATTAGCCTCCAACTGGCTGCCAGCAAATGATTTCTGATGATTAATTCTGCCATTACAAAGAAAACTGTGACGTCCATGGCCCATGGGAAGATCAGAAGCAAGCTTCTTATAAGTGAGCTACAGTTGTTGGTGGTGAGGCACATGCCTGGCGGCTCTTTGGAGGGATGGGCTAAGAGCACAGAGGGAATTAAAGCCAGGAATGAGCTGGAGTGTCTGGAAACAGGGTCCAGTTACCATGGTCGCCATGCAGTGACATGTTCAGAGAGTGCCACTGCCCAGTGGTAGCCACCATCAGGACATCAGGACCTCTGCTTAGTTGTGGCTATGAGCCTCACAGTAGGAGCAAACAAAACAGAAGTTTGTTTGTTTTTTTTTTTTCTTTTTTCTTTTTTTCTCCAAAGAGAAAAATACGCTTTACTGCATCAGGACCCCTACCTTGTGCCCTAGAACATAATTCCAGATGGCCCACTAGCACTAATCACAGCTCACCTTTTCTGCCCTTTTTATTTAAAAGCAAAAACACTCATTTAATTTTTACAATGTTCCCAGTCTTGGGGAGGCGGGCAGGGAGAGAACAATGTACAGAAAAGTTTCTTGCTTGTACTGCCTGGTAAGCTTTGCCTTGAAATGCCTCCAGTTATGGCCCACTCCATGAGCGAGCGCCCAGATCTCCTTCCTCGACCTAGATACTTTCGGTTCCCACTTCAGTCCCCGACAGTAGGCACATGGACCTCACCTCAGAGCTGGAGCCGCAACATCCATGTGCACATTTCTCTTAAGCCAAAGGAATGGGGTGAGAGCCTCTAAACTGATGCTCAAGGTACGTGTGGCAGGGAGACACTTCTGGAGTCTGTCCTCAGAAGCCACGTGGTTCATCAAATTCATTTCTGCCTCAACTGACAGGTTCCTGTGAGCACAAGTCCTACCCTAAGAGAGGGCTGTAAAAAAGCATCCACTTCGAATGTCTGTCAGACTCTCAGGACTCAGTGCATCTGTACAGCCTATCGCTGTGTTCCAAAGACAAGGAGGAGAACACCTTTGAATTTTTTTTTTCTCTTTCCTTTTGTATCTCTATTATGAAAACAGCAGCTACCAAACCAAATTCTGCCAGACAAGAAATAAGACACAAGGTTTAGTAGACTCTATAAACTATGGAAAACAAATTGCCTTCTGAGACTATCAAGGCTGCAAAGCCTTTTAAAACCCCTTGATCTCACCAGCTCAGATGTCTCCTTTCACTGCAGCTAACACCCTTGGTTTATTAGCAGTAAGTTTGAAGTGTCTTTAAAAACCCCAGAGACCCTTACAATATGCTCTTTTTCCTTTTTTTTCCAAAAAGATTTATTTTTATCTTGTGTGCATAGTGTTTTCCTATATGTATATGTATATGTATGTATGTTATGTGTGTGTGTGTGTGTGTTTGTATGAATGTGTGTGTGTGTGTGTGTGTGTATATATACACACACACACACACACCATGGACTTTTTAAAAGCCATGAAGAGCATATGCTGAATACAAGGGCAGAACTGTTGGTTTGGTTTTAGATTCTTTCATTTTACCAGTGGCTTGGTAAGGTTTCTTCCTTGGAGAATGTTCTGGAAAGCACATGAGTCCAATATGCTAAGATAGTAAGTCTCACATTCCTGAAGGTATGCAAGTAGAAGCAAGATAACAATAGGGGGGGGGGACTCTCAAGGGTCTCTAAGGGAATGGCCTAATCGACCACTAACTTCCCAACCCCAGGACCTCAAGGGCTATGCCTGCCTTTCTATGCTCAGATTCTTTCCGTATCTACAGGCAGTGAGCAGGCATTCTTTCCTAGGTGGGTCATGACCCCAGGGCACTGGAAGCAACTGGACATCTATGCCAACCACCGACTGCCACCTGGTTCAAGGCATCTCCAACTGGTTTTCTTCTCCCCACTCCTGACTCTCATTAACCCGAAAGACAGATGACAGCAGTGTGTGATCTCACATGATTCCTCAATCTGTCTTTTTCTAACATCCTCTATCTATCAGGTGGCTTCAAGCAAGTGAACTACAAGTCTGCAGTCTGTGCCCACGCACACCTTTCTCCACACAGCGCTCACATGCACTGCTAGGAAGCCAGGATGTGAATGGGGTGAGGTGAGCAACAACTCCATTATAGACTCCATTACAGACTAGACTGAGCACGAGATGGCATCAGGGGCTTTTGCTCTTGTCTACTGGGAGGAAATCCTCCCCACCTGTGGGACAGAGAGTGCAGGCAAAAAGAATTCTCCCCCAGCAGTTCTGAAAACGTAATAGAGGCATATGTGAGAGCAATCCAAACAGTGGATGGGCAAAATATGTTTCCTTGAGCCAACCAATTGCATCTCCTCGTATATGCTGTATTTAAAACACATGGGAGTTATTCCTAAGTATATAATGTTTTATATAAACGAATTGAGTGAATTCTCTATCACCTTCCAGTGGTTTTTTTTTTTTTTTTTTTTTTTTTTTTTGTGATTTTCACACACAGCCAGGTGCTTCGTAGAAGGCTGGTTTTGTTTTCTCTGCACCTTAGGCTTTAAATTTCTTCAGTGTCTACTGCGTTAAATGATGCTCAACTCAGAGGGGTAGAACAAACATGTGCAGGGATGTGGATTTTGTTGTCATGTGGCAGAATGCCACCCCAGATAAAAAACCATAAGATCTGAAATGAGGCTCAGAGACGTCTCACATCTTTCATGTAATATTTGGAGGCACTGAGTCCACAGACATTATCGAGGGTTTGCTGTGCTCTGTCATTTACCAAGACTATGTCAAGGTTATGAATTGTTATTTTGATTTCCCTTTCTGTTTGTTACTTTCCGGCTAATGAAGTGACGCTTTTGCCTGGTTACTTATGCAGAACAACTAGTTGGGAAAATGTACATCCATAAAAAGATCATCCACAGCAGCTCCGTCTATAATAACCTTCAACTGAAAGCAATAGTCACGACCAGAGACAGAGGAGGAGCGGATGCACACACGGCGCTGTATTTAACAGTGGAAAGCGAGGGCTTCTGAGAATATTCTGGCTAGTAATAAGAAGAGAGATCTGCTCGAATTATCCAGAGCCCTTGACCGCTTTGCTATCCGAATTTCCTTCTTCAGCTCATACATCCATATCCTGTCTGTCTGTCTGTCTGTCTGTCTGTCTGTCTGTCTGATTCTCTCTTCCCTCTTCCTCTGCTATCATTATTTTATAGTCATTTCTAATATTGTACTTCTTGCTCCGTTCTCCTGTTTGTTTCTCCCCATGAATCCTATTTTACTGAATTCTGTGGCTGTAGCTGTAGCCCAGTGGTGGTAAAGACTTTGGGTTCTTCTCTTACCAGCAGGGGAAAAAAAAAAAAAGAAAATAAAAAAACCTTCCGAACACTGAAGGAAGCTTTCGCCTGGTCCACATAGCAGTCTCAAGCCCTGCATGTGAGTACCAATGATGTTGCCTTCTTTTCCTTCACTCTGGATGAGTTTCAGAAGCCAAGGAAAGCCTTTCACTATATCCAGGATCCTAGTCCCTTAGCAAGGCATGATGGTATGTGCCCATAGTCCCAGCTACTTTGAATTCTAACTCAGGAAAATTATCTGAAGCCAGGAATTTGATGCTTGCATGGTAATGATTGCCCCGTGTCCCACAGTGTCCATCTGATTTCCCCTCAGTTGGATATTTACATTCACAGACTCACTATGCTGCCGCCATGTGAAACACTCAGCACCCTCATTTCCAGCAACCCCCCCATTTGTCTCAACCTGGAGCAACCTTAGACTTATCGAAACTGAGCCATCAGTACCATGACATCACCAAAGCCAGGTCCAGGCCTCAAAAAAGATGTCTGCATCTCCAAGCCATCACTCAATCCTAGCTCAGTCTGACCAGGAAGAGCAGACAATGTCACCATCCTGGAGATGCTGAGGTTGCCTGACTTCCTGAACACTACCTTCTCTTGGTCTTTGCTCCATCACCAGCCTCCTCCTGTTTCTTGTACCAGTCTCTCTCCTCTCTGGAGCGCCTGGGGGTTCGGTGTGTGGATGTCTTGTCTTTACACTCACCCCCTACATGTTCTCCTCCAGATTCATGACTAGCAACCAACACATCTCAGTCTCCAGCCAAGATCTCATGGCCGCCTCCAGACTCCTGCAGCCACCCGCCTACTGAGCATCTCCACTTGGCTGTCTGGAGGCAGCTTACCCTTAGCCATCCCTTGCTGCCCCCTCCTTCAAATCTGTTTCCCTCCCAGAAGACCCCAATTTAGCAAGGCCTACTTCAGTCTGGAAATCGCTCATGTAGTGTGCAAAGTTACCCCGGGCGCCTGTCCTCCTGTCCCTTCCCACACGGAACCCACTGGCAGATTCTGTCAGTCTCCCCTGTAAGACACGTGCCTAGCACTTGTCAATCCTGCATTGTGGCTGCTGCTTCTGCCTAGATGATTGCAATTCCTTCCAGTTTGTTTTCTCTCCTTCCTTCCAATCTGCTTGTAGCAGGGATTTTGTTCTTTCTTTCCTAAAGAGAAGGTAGCCACTCCTCAAACTATGCGAATTGCTTCCTGCCTCTTCCAGGATGGTGGCCAAAATCTTTGCAGTGGTGCAGGAGACCTCTATGCTCTGATGCTCTGGTGCATACCACCTGTTTGAGCTGCTTCCTGCCTTGTCCCAGGGCTCCCTCTGTAGGTTCCTGCCTGCTTTTCCTTGGGCGGGAGCACTTGTTGAATCCTCTGCCAGGAAGCATCCGTCTGCTATTACTTTTCTGCATCTCCTTCAGGTATTTGAGGACTTCCCATCCCTGTGTATTAGTTAGCAATCCTCTTCCCCTACCTTCATCACCATCTAACATACTGTGCATGTATGCATTAACTCTTACTTCCCAACAGAATTCACACCGTATGATAACAAGTGCTGTTTTATATTCTCTGCTGTTTCCAAAGGAGAACAATGAGTACCATAGACATCAAATAAACGAGTAATGGAGGAACACTATTCTCTCTCTATCTTTCTCTCTCTTCCTCCCGCCATCTCTCCTTCTCCCCCTCTCTTTCTCTATCTGTTTTCTTTATTCCCCTCTCTCTTAAGGTTCTAAACATGGAACCCAGGACCTCACACATGCTAGGCAAGTGCTTTACCGCTAAGTAACAGCCTAAGCAACAGGATCTCCTTATTTCCCACACGTAAACCATGATAGATAAATGACAACAAATTATCTCAGAGACCAGAAGCAGACTTGGCAGTGCTGAATCAAGTCATGTGGAAATTCAGGCTTGACTCTGTGTGAAATAAAAACAGCACCTTTTTGGCACCCTAAACTGTTCATTTTGTGACTATGTTCCTGTGATCAGGAACTAGCTGCAGAGAGAAACGGGGGGAGGTTACGACACAGAAACATTACTAAGGGTGTTGCTTTAACTATCTGTGCACAAAAATGAGCTCCCTGGTGGCTTTTGATTAAAGGCCTAGACTGATCTAGAAATTGAATGTCAAACATATAGACAAATTATTGGGCTCTATTTAAAGTCTACTCTAGTCATTGTAATAACGGATGTCAATCAATTAGAAGCTAGCATAAACAGGAGTAGAGGAGTTGGCTTAGTGCTTAAAGGGCTTGTTGTGAAGCGTAGGTTCAGAACACTAGCACACATAGAAAAAGCCAGGCATAGCAGATATGAGCCTGTAACCCCAGGACTAGAGGGATGGAGACAGGCATATTGTGCAAACTCTCTGGCCAGTCAGTCTGGCAGAATGGCAAGAGCCAGGTTTAGTGATAAGCCCTGCCTCAGAAAATAATATGAAAAAGTGATTGAGGGGACATCCAGCTTCAACCCCTAGCTTCTACACTCACTTACACATAAGTGCAAACATGCATATAACACACACAGATGCACACACACATGTGCGCGCATACACACAGATGCACACAAGCACATACACACACCACACCCACACACACGCACATGCACACACACACTTTTAAAACAAAGGAAACAGCATATGTAACCAGTAAAAGTTCTTGAAATGAGAACTCAGGTCAGTTATAGACCATGAACAATTTTCTTCAATTAGTGTCACATATTCTAAAAATGAATGAATGAATGAATGAATGAATGAATGAATGAATATTAAGAAAGAGCAGGAAGACAAAGAAAAAGGTGGCCTTTTCTGGTAGAGGAGAGTAGAATAAGAAGACTAAAGAACAGAAAGAATGGTGCTCAGATGTCCCAACTCAACAACCATGGTTCAGCATATAGTTTCCTCTGGTCTCTGTTAACAAACAAAGACATCAGAGAAGGACATCGAAGGAACCTTACCTCCTGCAGTGCTTTACAGCTTGCAAATCTTGTCAGCATCTATGATTGCTTCTATCCTGATAAAATGTATGTGGTAGCCACAACAGTGGGGCCACTTATTTTTAAATATATGTTATATATTTTGATTCTTATTTGCATATTTCCCACGTTTCCATGTTTGTCCACAATGGGTTTTTTAGTCAGTAACTTTGGGGAATTGAAGAATGCTGGAGCCCATCCCTGGGGAGCTCTTGACAGGAAACAGCCTCAATAGGGCTTCCTAGGCCCTAGACCAGAACATTTTTCTTTATTTTTGTTTGGTTGGTTTGACTTCATGCTTTTTAACCTCCTTCAGTCTTATGCAGATCACCCTGGTCTAATTCTGCTCAGAATTACACTATGGCCTCAAAAGACTTAGCAGAACTGAGGCCCCAGTGGGTCTACGGGTCTAAATAAAACCTTCACGCAAACAACAAGCCCGAGCTAGCACAGTACTTGCTGTGACACTGTCAATCTTTGCATGTTAGTTTATCCTTTCCAGGCAAAAACAGGGGCTGGGGGTGGGGGGCGGTGTTCTCACAGGGAGCATGCTCTCAGACTGGCCATCAGGGAATGGGGTGAGACCATGTTTCCTGAAATGCAAATGGATGAGGTGAGGATGCGTGGGGGATGCTTTGCAAACCCTAAGTGAAAGCAAAACACACATTCCATTAGAATAAACATGGCTCAAACTGGTCTATATGATAGATCCTGACATATAGGGAAGCCTGGCAGGAAGGGAAAAGACCGTGGCCGGCTTCAACTCCAGGAAGGGAGGGGAAAAGACAGTGGCCAGCTTCAACTCCAGCATCTGATGGTTTTCACAACCTAATAAGTGGATAATTCAAGCTTATTAAATGTGTGAAATTCCTGTGATTCATTGTCCTCTCCATCCCTGTCCCTGTTTTCTCAGTGACTTTGTGAAATCCAGGCTTGTCACCATCAGAAATAATAGGATGCAGTGTAAAATGATCTCACTATTCTAAGTGTCTTCAATGCAAAATGCTCTCGGACAGTTTTCTGCCTGAGGTCCTGAAGGACTGCGCCCCCTCCCCCTCTCCCACACCCCACTCATGAGTGGTAATGGATGGGGTACACTGTTTCTTTAGCATTATGCAAATAGGAGGTCTGAGCTCATTATAGAAAATTTATTAAGTTATAAAACACCACTACTAATAAAGGTGTGCCTATAATACGAAGTGTGATTAAGATCATGTGAGACTTTGACCTGTTAAATAATAATGTATTAATCCATAAAGCCGAAAGCAGCTTGTCCAGTTACTATAATTACTATTGGCCTCATCGCTAATTGCCTAACCAACCTTTAAATTTCCCCCAAAGGCTCGTCAAATGGTTGTTACAGTTGTATGCGTTCTAGTGTTGGTGATGCAGAAGACCCCTGCAATAACAAACTCCTAATCTCTGTTCTAAGACACTCCTATTGATTAGCAATGAATTTGTGGATTGCAAAATATTTTGGTAAAATTAATGTGTTTAAAGGTAGGGGGAAAATCCATGCACTGAAATTGAGGGAATAACAATGTTTCTCATATTTCTGCCAACATATTAACTATTACAGCAAAAAAGATCCTTGATGTGTCGGGCGTTGAATGATGAGTGCCCAGGGCTGAGACTTAAGCACAGAATTTTATTGCCGAAGACATTTTCATCTGCAGCCAAATCACCAGGGAAACACTTTGTCACACAACTTCATTCTGCATGGGGACCCTGTGACAATACTGGCATCCTAAGGATTTGTTCAGGTCTTTCCTGTTGCATCTACCTGTCTGTGTCTGAAAATATTTATGGAAACACTGCAATTCATATGGACACTCTGGCTCATCACCTCGAAGTGACTCTGCCAGCTCATGTTTTATCTCAACAGTCAGTCTAGAATAAGAGCCCAGAAGTTGTAGGTTTTTAATATCAATGAGATAATATATTTTAGAAAGGTTTAATACCCTCACTTCACATTAATGGGAGTCGATGGAAAAAGTTATGAACCAAAGTTACTTTAAAAACACCTAAAGCCTTCTGTTTGAGGTAAACCAAAGTTAGGAGAATCGGGAAGGGAAAGGACAAAGGAAGGAGAGAGTAAGGGTGAGGGAAAGAGGAAGAAGAAGAGAGAAGAAAACCCATGCACACATGACTTTGCATGTTTGAGTTGCACTTTTGAGTGTGTACATTTGCACGTGTGTGTACACATTTGTGTTCAGACATGGCCAAGGTACAACTGGCACACGTCCTGGAATAGCTGCCTCGTTATGTTGGCTATTAAATCTGAAAGTTGGTTCAAATGACTTCTTCATTTTCTGACATCTCAAGGCACGGAGAAGCTTGTAAACCTGACTTAACAGCTTTGTAGCAACAACCTGGATCTTAATTGTTTTCTTCTTGGATATGGGAAGGGGTACAGTCAATCACAGCATCTGAATCTTTTCTATTGTCCTGTGACAGAGAATTAGAGCAATATCTACTTTTACTTTAAGTAGTGAGATGTGCAAAGGAGACAGGTAAGTACAGAGAAGGAAAGGAAGTGGGAGGGGCATGGTTGAGAAAGGCCAGAAAAACAAACAAAATAATATAGAGAAGTTACTGAGGAATATAAATTGTTGTCTGTAAAATCCATAAGGGAACAGTGGAGACAGAAAACTTACCAATGCCTGCCTTGGACACTGAAAACACTGAATTCTAGTTAACTAAAGGAATCTATTCCAGTGTTAGAATTTGGGTCTCTGGTCTTTTCTGTCAATAACTTTTGCACAGAATATCCACTGTACACTTAGGAGTGAGCTACTTTCTTTTGTCTTAAGATTTCCAGCCATTAATTATGTCCTGGGTGGCATAGTTTCATGTGGGAAGTAAACCAAGAAATATTATTCTTGGCTTAAGAAGGACATTGAGGCTATGTGTAATTAGACCATCATTCTTGAAATGCCATTTGTAATATTCTAAAAGAACTGTGGTAATGGTCTACTATGTCAAGCTGTTCAATCTGTCACAAGGTGAACCACTGCACTGAGTGAGATCCTTCTATTCTCCAATTAAGTTTTCCATGTTATTTGTTAGTATTCTGTCTAAACTCCACCTTCCCAGTTACCTGGCAACAGCCAGGTATGTTCCTCCCCACAGTTACCTGGCAACCACCAGGTAGGCCTGGCCCACTATAAAAGGGGCTGTTTGCCCCCTCATCTCTCTCTTACTCTCTCTCTTAATCTTTTACCCTCTCTCTTACTCTTACCCTCTTGCCTCTCTGTCCCTTCCCCCCTTCCTCTCTCTCCATGTGGTCATGACCAGCCTCTACTTCTCTCTTATCCTTCCATCTTCTTACCCCCACCTTCACCCTATCTCCTAAATAAACCTCCTCCCCCTTGGAACCGTGTGGTCTGGAGTGGTCTGTTCTGAACTGCGGTCGGACTTCTAACAACTAACATTATTCTTGTTCTTTTCTTAAGATTTCAAATTGTTATGCCCCTTTTCCATTTTTACACTCTAGTATGGAATTTACAAATGATACACCATGACAAAGGCAACTCTTATAAAGAACAACATTTAACTGAGGCTGGCTTACAGCTTCTGTCCATCATCATTATAGCAGGAAGCATAGGAGATGGAGGGGCTGAAAGTTCTACATCCTGATCTAAAGGCAGTGTCTTCTACAAGCAGCCAGGAAGGGGGTTCTCTTCCACATCGGTAGAAATTGAGAATAGGACCTCAAAGCTTGACTACCCTGTGACACACTTCTTCCAACAAGGTCAGACCTACTCCAACATTTCCATACCTATCAATAGTGCCACTCCCTGTTTCAAGCATATTCAAACCACCACAAAGGGTCTCTCACGGAACTGGGACCTAGCCAGATGACCAGAGAGTTCCAGGGATCATCCCATCTACACCTTCTAAGTACTGAGGTTATAAATTCACACAAGTCGGCATGCCACCAGTTCTTCTTTTCCCTTTCCCTTTTTCTTCTTGAGTTCCAAGTTCATTTTATTAGGACTAGCAACACACTATAGCAGTCAAAGGATGTGGAAGGGCTCATACATATTACATATTTAAGTAAGAACCAATACATAAAAGTCCAAAGACTTTCTCAAGACCATACAGTTAAGAGGAGGTATATCTAGGATCTAAAGCAGATTTTGTGGGTGTCTACAGTCTGCACATAAATGGCCATGTACAGTGTTTTGATTGTGTGTGCTACTGGAGCTTTAGAAAGAAGAAGGAGGAGGAGGAGGAGGAGGAGGGAGAGGAGAAAGAGGAGGAAGAAAGAAGAGGAAGAAAAGGAAGAAGAGGAAGAAGAGGAGAAAGGAAGAAGAGGAAGAGGAAGAAGAGGAGAAATAGGAAGAAGAGGAAGAAGAGGAAGAGGAGGAGACGGAGGGGGAGGAAGAGGAGAAAGAGGAAGAGGAGAAGGAAGAGGAGGAAGAGAAGGAAGGAGAATAGGAAGAGGAAGAGAAGGATGAGGAGAAGGAAGAGGAGGAGGAGGGGGAAAGGAAGAAGAAAACAGATATCCAAGGTGAACAATATGGAGATACACAAGCAGACAAGGATAAAAGTTTCCTCAATGCCATTGGTAACAGGGATCTCTAGAAGGACATATGATGAGTTATGGTATGTCAAATTACCCTTAGAAAGTACTAGTAGAAACAACTGGGCTCTGAGGTTGATTCTTTCAGGACATAGGATGATAGGATGGAACTGACTTTTTTTTTCCCTCACAAATGTACCTTATATTCCTGATCCAGTTTTAACTATGAAAAATAAAGTTCAAGACAATATTCAACAGTTTTGATTTCTTAATCCTTCTTCAGTTATCTAAGGTAGGAAGAGAGTGGAATTGCAGACTCTTTCATAGGATATGTTTCCTTAAGCTACCAAACGCCATGTCCAATGAAGAAGACTCACATTACACGGCTTTCCAAACATCAAGACAGAGATGCAAACTCAGTAAGTATAAACAAAGCTTTGGGCTACTCAAAGCTGTCACAAGTCACTTTCACTAACAGTCTCTGAGAGGCAGTCCTGCAGAGTCCTTAAGGGACAGCACGGCTGTGTATCAGATTTAGTAAGAAAGGTGATTGCATGCTTCATGGAAGGCAGTATTTTCTTATAAAGCTATCATAAAAGACACTAGAAAAAAAAGAAAAATAATTATTTAAAGCCTTGATCATTGAAACATCTCACTGTAGGCAAATAACAACATGCTTTTTTGTTCCCTTCAAAAGAGATTATTTTTCACATATGTAAAGACCCAGGGAGGTCACTTTATAAGTTGAAGACATCAAATTATTTATTTATTTATTTATTTATTTATTTATTTATTTATTTATTTTTTGCCTAACAGAATTTTCCAGATTTCCCACTGGCAAAAAAACAAAAACAAAACAAAAAACAAAAAACCCCACAAACAACAAACAAAGAGTTGAGGAAGGGGAGGGATATAATCACATGCATTCAAATTAAACCACACCACAATAAAAACAACAGCAGCTAAGCCATCTAGACCATAGGAGAACAGCTCTCTCTTATTCTGGGATCTTGTCATATGGAGCCCCACCATATGTGAGAGAAAGCATGTTTCCTTAGCTGAGGGGTCAAGAAACTTGAAAGACACCAGGTCAGTGGTGCTGTGCTTGTCTGTGGTAGAAAGCCACCTGTCCAGAGAAGCCACCCTTAAGTCCTACTTCTGGGATCAATGACTGAGAAGCAACTACAGATAAGTCAAGACTTCCTCAGTGCGACTTTCGTCCTTATCAACCTCCTCCTAGAAACATTTAGGTTTCTGCTGCACCCTCCTGCACCTCCATCAGAGCTCCCCAAAGACTGCACTGAGTTCATCCAGTATGTGATTCTCTTCTTCCCTCATTCTGTATGTCACAGGGGTATGGCTCAAAGCCTTTTCCAGCCTCAGGGGTTACAACAGACATGCCATATCCCTTGATCCTTCTGAGTACTTGTCTCCAAAGGTGAGAATTTGTGTGTGAAATACTATATATATAGTACTCAAAACACACAGGAGGGTTTTGTCTCCAGAGGTACTACACCAATGAGCATTTGTGTGTAAGATACTACATACAGTATTCAAAACACAGGAGTACACATGTTGAAAAGATGCTCAGCATCAGTACTGCTGGGGAAATGTAAATCAAAATCACAATGTGGTTGCACTATCACTAAGAGGGCTAATTAAAACGTCAGCTAATAGGGGTAGGAAAAAACGGTTCAGTTGATAAGAGTGCTTGCTGGCAAAGCATGAAGACCTGACGTCAGACTCTCAGCACCCATTTAAAAGGCTAAATGTGGTAGCATACATCTAGATTCTCAGCATACCAGAAGCAGACACAGAATATCCTGGGCATCCTGCCAAACGACCCTCCACAGCACCTAGTTCTGGGTTCAAAGAGACCCTGACTCAAAATCTGAAATGAAGAACTACAGAGGAAGACACCAGAAGTCAGCCTTTGACTCCATATGTGAACACACATGTACCTACATGTGTGTACCCATATGAGTGAACAGACAGACAGACAGACAGACACACACACACACACACACACACACACACACAGGGACACGGACACGCGCACACACATACATAGGCACACACACATGGACATCCCTATATACCGAAGCCACCATTCTACCTTTAGAGGCACACCCAAGATAAGTGAAAACACATGTCTATATAAACACTTGTATACAAGCTTAACATTGCTCGCTCTTACAGATATGAAATAGGAGCAAACTAATTACCCACAAATTCTGAGTAGATAAACAAAGCACACTATGATCACACGAGGTCATAAAAAAAATCAAGTGCTAATCCACACTAAGCAACATGGACTCAGAAGATTCCGCTAAGAGAAAGCACGCAGTCACAAGGGTCATGTATGGCATAGTTCATTTGTGTGCAACGTTTGGAACAAGAAAAATATAAACAGATGATGGCTTCGTGGTGGCCAAGGTTGGGGAAAGGGAGACTGGTGGTGATGCAGGAGGGTTGTGGGGTCTCTTTTTAGGGGAAGTGACAAATACTGTAAAATGTATTGTGGGGGATGCTTATTCTATGAGCATGGGAAAAGCTACAGAGCAGCATAGCTTGTCGGTAGCTTTGTACTGTACATGTGTTCTACCAAAAGAGAGCTACTGAAACAAGCAGGACCCATGAGCTCACACACAGGCAAGGAACAGGGAGGCCAGGGAGTTACCTGCTACTTCAGTATGGAGATGCTCTCAATCACTTCCACCTTTACATTTTCAAAGACTCCATTTTAGGGAAACTGAGGCAGTAAAGTCACTTAGATCAATGAAGAGCAAATAAGCTGCCTTATCAGAGGCTACTGTGCTGACTTCTGGACACCGTGCTGCCTTGCCCTTTTGAATTGCCTGGGATAAGCCCAATGTTGCAGGCCTGCACACTGTAGATATGGCTGTAAGCATCTGAAACCTCCCCTTAGCTGAGTACATAGCTTGTCTGAAGAGGCAGAGAGGGAGGCGTAGTGAGGGAAGAAAGAGGTAAGCAGATGGCTAACACAATAGCAAAAATTCATTTTTTCTGAAATTAAATGGCAAATTCAGTTGTTCATTCCTTCATTTCAGATCATTGCCTTCCCAAGAATGAAATGTACCTGGAATACAGTCAGAAGGTTTGGAACAAAAAGTTTCTGTAACTCATATGTTACAGCTGAAAACCAAGACTGTTTAATTTTGTAACTCCTAGCATTGCTTAATCTATTAAGAGCAGGAAGCTGAAGCTGAAGAAAGAACGTTAATTTGTCTATAGTTATGACACAATTTTTCATTCATTCACAAAGAGACTCTTGTCATATAGGGGATTCATTTTCCACTTCCTAATGAATGTTTTAGAAAATGATTTGAATCTGAGATGTTTAGACAGGTAAGGGAAATTCATTTAAATCTTCCTTTCAAAAATGGAATTTTTGTGAACAAAGATTTAAACAACCTCATATTTATTTTTAATTTATTTCTGGAACATCAATGCAGATTAAAACCTAAACCAGTGTTTTTTTTTTTTTACACCCCCTTTTATTATAAGCAAGAAAGTATTCTAAGAAAATGGAGATTATAAGTGGCCCTAGTGAATCACAAAGACATGTTCAGCCCGAGTGGAGACTTGGAATTAAATTACTCTCCTTCTAAGATATGCATCTTATTTCTTCAGTGTGCAAACAACTTGGATAACTTCCTTATCCAAATCAATTAACAAAATTAAAAATGAAAAAGCACATTCAAATGGGAGAATCTTATCAGGACTTTAAAAAGACGTTCTTGTGCCTGGAAAGACACAGTTCTGTAAATCCTGAGAGCCACCATCGGAGCTATGAAAGGCGCATTATCAGCAAGCAATCTCGCCTATAGGAAGAGATGCAGCAATGAGAGAAAATGCATTCAACTACTTTGTTGCCACAATCCTGCAAGCCAAGATAGGAGCATGTCAGAGTAGAGTCCTATCTTCTCTCTTGGTTCTATGAGGCAAGGGATTTTTTCCAGGAGACAGAAGATATTCACGAAACTCCATGTGAAGTGTCTCTGCAGACAGAAAGTACCCAGCTGTCTTCACAAATCATTAATATCCCAATTTTATTAGAAATAACTCTTGTAGCCTTGCCTGGAGTAAGATTTTCTAACACACAAGTTTTGGATTTTTTTAATCTATTAATATATATATATAGTAGCAAAGTCAATTCTCAATTTATCACTGTCAAAAGCAGGCGACGACATCAGATCAGGTTTCTTGTTAAGGAAAGCAAAACAAAATGCATCCTGTCATTTGAAACTCTTCAAATTCCACTCCTTGCAAAGGAAGATTTGGAACGGGCCCTTCTCATCAGCCAGAAACACCGCACCAGAGTACCTCGTACAATTACATAGATGAAATTATCTCATTAATCCTGACAATAATGAATTCACTCATTCCCTCAAGCACAGTCTGGGTGGACGGAATAGCTTTGACACCAAATGAAATTAAAACATTCCCTAAGAGCATGAATGAGAATTCCCTAAGAGAAGAGACACAGTGGCTATTTTTAAAACTGTATTTGTAGACCTGTCAATAGGCTGGCAGGGTCACATGATCTTACTAATCAGTAAAGACGGGAGTTAAGCAAAGCCTACAGTTACACAGCGAAGGATAGCTTTGATATTTTTGCTGCTGCTCAAAACAGCTTTGAAGTATTGTCAACATTTATCAAGTATGGCACCTAGTAGGCCTGCTACACACTTTCATTGGGCCTATTAAAGAAAATGATGAAGTTATCACTTGAGGAGAGAGTCCTACGAGGAGACAGGAAGAAAATCAAAGAAGTATACTGCTAAGATTAGGGTCTAAACTAACACAGTGTAAATCAGTATCAATAAATACTCTTGGAAAACTTTATTTTTTTTTTAAATGTTCTTATCTCAAAAAAAGAAAGCAGTGAATTTTTCATAATATATATTTCACTCAGGGTTTTAATATTTATAACCGACATACACAATTTACAAACAAATCTGTAGACTGTGGAATTTGTTTGATTTGATTTACTTGAATCATCTTTTATTAGATAAATTAATTTTTCATTGTCACATATCAGGATGGCCTTGTGCACATGAATTTTTACTATGAAATATTTTAAAAATTTAAATGCTAGATGCACCCACATTTTTACTACTGAGCTATCGTGGGTTTTTTTAAAATGTATTTATATAACTTATCTTTCAGAAGGTTGTCAAACAAAGGATGGGTGCTTGAACCACTGATTCGAGGCAACTTTTCTCATTTCTTCTTCCAGGCTAAAAGGACTTTGCATTTAATGACGAAACTTTACCCATTCATTGATTTTGGCAACATTTCATAGAAACTATACTTGAGGGAAAGTCAATTCAGATTTATACCATTTGAAGGAAAACTGCCACACGTGCACCCCTCAGGATTACATTTTTTTTACCTTCCTTTGCATAAGCAGATAAATCCTTGGTGTCACTGC
Organism: Rhabdomys pumilio; assembly: GCA_030674055.1. Lineage (NCBI taxonomy): Eukaryota > Metazoa > Chordata > Mammalia > Rodentia > Muridae > Rhabdomys > Rhabdomys pumilio. Next base: position 52,218,464 of record JANHMN010000006.1, read on the forward strand.
TGCTGGGATCCCTGCTATTTTTATTTTCTACTGACAGAATATTCAAAGCTGACAAATGTTGTAGAACAGACATAGTTATTAAAAGCTTCAATTTACACCAAATAGTGACAGTTTACTGTTGTGCTCATAAAGCAAAATCAGGGAGGAGTAAATACACAGGCAAAGGTAGAGCTTACAACAGGTAACACACCTTCTGCAACTCTTCCTATGGGTAAAGCCGACTGGCAGAGCTTCCTACAGGTAGAGCCGACTGGCAGAGCTTCCTACTGGTAGAGCCAACTAGTAGAACTTCCTATAGGTAGAGTTGACTGGCAGAGCTTCCTACTGGTAGAGCCTACTGGTAGAAGAGCTAACTATTAGATCTTCCTATGGGTAGACCTGACACTGTGCCAGAGGCTGCTTAGGTATAGACTCAAAAGTCAGAAATAAAACAATGGCTGACAACTCCGAATACAACTTCAAAACCTTTATTGTGAATATTGTTTATAGCTACAGATGGCTTTGGGAATAAATAAAATGCAACATAGATAGCTTTGTGCTAAGAGTCGGGTGCTTGCCAAGATGGGAAAAACACTGAGGGAAAACAGGCAAAACGTATTGAAGAAACGATGGCTGTGCGGTTTAGATGAGCTTCCTAGCACTGATACTCATTCGCGCTTCAACTACGTTGTGCTGCATTCTGGGTGAGGAAAGTATCTTTGTACGCGAAAACTACATCAATTCTGGATGACGATGGGTTAGCTAATGTAACAGGTCTTAGAACAGTGCTGAAGACTTTATAAATAAAAGCCTAAGGACCATTAATGTGACTATTCAGCACAGGATGCTAAACCATGGGTTCCCATAGTTCAGGTATCACCCAGAAATAAAAGTAAAGACATTTAAAAGAAAAACAAAAATAAAAATCAAAACAACTACCATGACCACAACAAAAACAAAAGAAACAACAGGAAAACACATATAGGAAAATAAATCACACTATGTCCCTGTCAAGAAGCATGTCATTAGTGAGAGGGAGCTAGCTCAGACAAGTTGCAGGTGAAATAGATTCACCCGCCCCAAGGCACAACAGCTAAACCCCATCTAGCAACAGAAGCCACTGTGACTACAGAAAAACTTCCTGAGGTGTTGTTAGTGGTTAAAGAGCAGATAAAACTCTGGGAGGTATGGGTGGCCAGATAGATAGCTCAGCAGGAAAAGGCATTCGCTGTCAGGCCTGACAGCCAGAGTTCAATCCCTGGGATCCCTAAGGTAGAGGAAAAAAACTGGCTTCTCCTACTTGTCCCTTGACTTCCACATGTACATCACAATGTGCGTGCACACATGTGCACACACACACACACACACACACACACACACGAAGTGGAAAACATACATACATACACAAATAACTCAATACATGCATTCCCACACACTTATGTCCCATGGATTATTTGTATGCAAATAATACTCTTATTTAAAAAGAAAATCCATCATCTCACGCATTTGGCATGTTTATAATAAAGCACTATATGTAAAACTAAGAATATTATGTTAATTAGTTTTTCTATAACCCTTTCTCTAAAGGACAGCAAGATATGAACGAAGAGCTAAAAATATCCAAGAGAAAAGCAGGCACTGAGAGATAAAGCCCTAAATTTGGAACGACTAACAACAAAAAAATCCCCAACAACACAACAACAAAACAACAACAACAACAACAACAACAACCCATGTGTGGGTTCAAGCACCATGCTTAGAGGGGCAACTGAAAAAGGGCAGAAGTTATCCTCCTGGTTAAAAGACTGTAATCCATACCATCTAGTTTCCATACACAAGCATTTGGCCTCAAGTAGGCTACTAACAGTCTCACCAATTTAAAGTAAAGAATTCCTCGGGGACCTGCTGAAGATGCACAATCCGGAGAACTGGATCACAAATAGCTCTCACCCTCCTACATGCGATTCCCCTCACAAAACAATACACCATGTGCGTCCTGTGAGTAAATCACAAAAATAAAAGCCATTGTGTGCGCTCTGCTGTAGTAACAGGATTTCCCTCTCATGCCCACACAAGACAGATGAGGATCAGTGTGTGGCAGGAACAGAAATAACCAAGACGTTTTTTCTCAAGCATTCATTGATCCAGCGTCTCCAACGATGTCACAGATGATAACCACATTTCCAAATTCACATGAGTAAAATAGTCAGGCATCAAGGGCTCTTTGACCACAAATTGAGGGTGATTTTATTATTACATAATTTTTTTGTTATGACTTAAAGATAGCTCTATTTGATTTCAGAGGTCCATGAAGAAGACACTTGTCAGATAGTATTGCATTGTTTGAACTGACAATAGGAATACAAATTTTTTCTTCTCTCTTTCTGTCTCCCTCCCTCCTTCCCTCCCTTCTTTCCACCCTTAACCCTCCCTCTCCCTCCCTCTATCTTTGTGTGTGATGGAAGCATGTGGGTGTACCAGCCTGCATATGTGCCTACGGAGATTAGAAGACAACATTAGGTTTCTTCTTCTCCACCTTACTGTTTGAAGGAGGGTTTCTCATTAATCTTGAGCTTACAACATGGAGACAGGATGGTTTATAGGCCCCAAGGTCATCTGCTTTTGCCTCCCTATCCAGTATTGTGGTTACAGGTACATACCAGCACACCTGACTTTTTATGTGGGTGCTGGGGGGTATGAACTCGGGTCTTTATGCTTGCAAGGTGAACACTTTACCCACTGGAAACAACTTTTCAAACTTAGAATATATATTCTGATAATCTAAGAATTGTTTGGGGTGGGCAAGATGGTGATCCAATCAGACGTTTCCTAACGCAAAGTGTGATGCCAGAGATCATGGATGTCTCCTTCTTAAGATCAGTGGGGTTCCTAAGAGCAGCAGTGTAGGTTCTGCCTGAATCATGTCCTTTCTTCGCCCCATCCCATGGCTTCACAAGCCTGTACTGGGAGTGTGAGTATGATATCGGAACACAACAATTACTATTCCGTATTCTATTCATTTAGTTTACTTCTTCTTCTTTTTTTTTTTTTTTTTTTGGTTTTTCGAGACAGGGGTTCTCTACGTAGTCTTGGCTGTCCTGAAACTCACTCTGTAGACCAGGCTAACCTCGAACTCAGAAATCCACCTGCCTCTGCCTCCCAAGTGCTGAGATTCAAGGCGTGTGCCACCACTGCCCGGCTACTTCTAATATTTCTAGATAAAACGAGTTCAAACTAGAATCACCTAGTGTGGATGTATAATTACAGCCACCGACATCACCCAAGTGTGCCCTAGTCCTCGATAACTAGAGAGATGCATTTCGTAGTTATTATGCCATATGATCTGTGCAATGAAGTGTGTGGCTACTTCCACAATGAGGGACAGAAGACAAGACACAAATGAAAGTAAAGCTCTTGGTAGCAAACAACCACATTTAAAAACTAAAGAGAAGAAAAGTAATTATTGGGAATTTGAGCCTGAGGTTCTGCTTTAAAGCTGGGTTCTTTGAGCAGCTGCATTAATGAAGGCAAAGAATTTAATGAAAACTTTGGCCTCTGACCTATAAAGTGGGGGTGATTATGGTTTTTATCTCCCTGACAACTTACATTCAGGGCTTAATCAGAGCATATGGTATTTAATAACCAATGAATATATATAATGTCACTTATGTTTATATAGTAAAACACCTGTAATTATTAATATGAAATAATTGCACCCAATGCATCTGGGCTAAAAGTATAAAAAACGTTTATATTTTCCTAATATTTTTTCAAATTCTGAAAGTTTATTTGGCTATGTAAATTACTTGTCCAGTGATAAATTATTAATTAAAAATAAAATGTTATTAGATGAAGTAGATAAAAATGAAAATTATTAGGTTGCCCCAAGTTAGAGAAATACTTATAAAAATGTTGGAATCATAAAGACAAAGACTCCTAATCTTTCAGAAAATGACTGTTACCATCAGAGGAGTATTCTTCAAAGCTTTTCTTTCCTATACAAATCTGCATGTAGGAATAGGTATGCAATCTGCCTTTTAAATTTATGTCACGGAAATTGTCAAAGCCATCAAGCAGTGAGCGATAGCTCAGGTTTACCTGTCTGCATGGACCTGCACTCACTCATCCCTTTGTCTCGTCTCCCCATCCTGGACTGCTGCATACTCCACTGTTGTAACTGTTGTTATTACAAATTCGATTACGCTGTTATTGGCTTGTTTGATAAGAGGATTAACTCATGTACAAAATAAAGGTGCACAGTGGCTGAATAATTTTATTTTATCTCAAGGTGTCTGCTTAGTAAAACTGTATAAAATCAAAGTACTTAAACAGGTAACTTCTAGGCTCAAACTCCTTTCCACAGTGCATCCTTGAGTACCCGTGTGAACACCAGCACCGACAGAGTCAGAAGTTTAGAGTAATGGGGATCAAATGGGACTGGCTTATCTAACAGAATTAAGCATGCTTTTTTTTTTTATTTTAAATTGGATATTTTATTTACATTTCAGATGTTATCCCCTTTCCCCATTCCCCACCACAAGGAACCCCCAATCTCATCTCCCCTCCTCCTGCTTCTATGAGGATGTGCCCCCCATCCACTCCCACCTCCCCACCGTCAAATTCCCCCACACTGGGGCGTCCAGCCTGCATGGGACCAAGGACCTCCTCTCCCCCCTATGTCATTCTCCCCTACATATACAGCTGGAGCCATGGGTCTCTCCCTATGTGCTCCCAGGCTTGTGGTTTAGACCCTGGGAGCTCTGATTGGTTGGTACTGTTGCTCTCCCCATGGGACGGCAAACCCCTTTAGCTCCTTCAGTCTGCTCTCTAACTCCTCCATTGGGAGGAGTTATCAGTTCAATAGTTAGCTGTGAGCATCCACCTCTGTATATGTCAGGCTCTCAAAAACCTCTAAGGAGACAGCTATATCAGGTTCCTGTTAGCATGCACTTCCTGGCATCCACTTCAGTGTCTACCTTTGGGGACTGCACATGAGATGGATACCCAGGTGGAACAGTCTCAAGACGACCCCTCTTTCAGTTTTTGTCCTACACTTTGTCTCCATATTTGCTTCCAGGAGTATTTTGTTACTCCTTCTAAGGAGGACGGAAGCACCCACACTTTGGTCTTCCTTCTTCATGAGCTTCATGTGGTCTGTGAGTTGTATCTTGGGTATTGCCAGCTTTTGATCTAATATCCACTTATCAGTGAGCGCATACCATGTGTGTTCTTTTGTGATTGTGTTACCTCACTCAGGATGATATTTTCTAGTTTCACCCATTTGCTCAAGAATTTCACAAATTCATTGTTTTTAATAGCTGAGTAGTACTCCATTGTGTGAATGTACCACATTTTCTGTATCCATTCCTTTGTTGAAGGACATCTAGGTTCTTTCCAGTTTCTTGCTATTATAAATAAGGCTGCTATGAACATAGTGGAACATATGTCCTTGTTATATGTTGAAGCATCTTCTGGGTATATGCCCAGGAGTAGTATAGCTGGGTCCTCAAGTAATGCCATGTCCAATTTTCTGAGGAACCACCAGACTGCTTTCCATAGAGGTTGTATCATCTTACAATCCCATCAATAGTGGAGGGGTGTTCCCCTTGCTCCACATCTGCGCCAGCATCTGCTAACACCTGTGTTTTTGATCTTAGCCATTTTGACTGGTGTGAGATAGAATCTCAGGGTTGTTTTGATTTGCATTTCCCTGATGACTAAGGATGTTGAGCATTTCTTAAGGTGCTTCTTGGCCATTTGAGTTTTGTCAGTTGAGAATTCTTTGTTTAGCTCTGTACCCCATTTTTAATAGGGTTATTTGGTTGTCTGGAGTCTAATTTCTTGAGTTCTTTGTATATATTGGATATTAGCCCTCTACTGGATGTAGGATTGGTAAAGATCTTTTCCCATTCTGTTGGTTGCTGTTTTGTGCTATTAACAGTGTCCTTTACCTTACAGAAGCTTTGCAATTTTCTGAGGTCCCATTTGAAAACTGAACAATGCTCTACTCAATGATGACTTGGTCAAGGAAGAAATAAAGAAAAAATTAAATACTTTTTAGAATTTAATGAAAATAAAGAGTCGTCATACCAAAACTTATAGGAAACAATGAAAGCAGTGCTAAGAGGAAAACTTATAGTTCTAAGTGCCTACAAAAATAAACTATAGAGAGCATACAGTAGCAACTTAACACACCTGAAAGCTCTAGAACAAAAATTAAGCATGCTTCTATTCATACTTCAGTAGGCATGATTTATAGAACAGGAAAAGTGGTTTGGGGCTAGAGAGACAACTTGGCTGGTAAAATGCTTGCTGTACAAGAACGAGGACCTGAGTTTGACCCTCAGTGTCCACAAGGTCTGAGAAGGAACCTGCTTCAGAAAAGTAAGGTGAAGATCAAAAGAGAAAGACAATCAGTATCAGATCAACTTCTGACCTTACATACATGTCAACACACATAAACATGCATGTGTACTTGTGTGCACACACCTACAACTCCCATACACCTCCCAAATCCCACACAAGGGTTTAATAAGTCAGAATATTATTTAGTTTTAAAGAAATCAGGTTTGAAATATCCTGTTTACTGTTTTTTTTTAAAGATTCATTATTTTTTATACTATTTAGTGAACAAAATTAGTAATAAGCAGAAAAAAAAACCCCAAGAGCCAGAGGGTTTATTAGCTAATTGTGACATTCAACAGTGTCATAAGAAGAAGAGTCACACAGTTTCTAGGAAAAAAATTAAAAGAGTTCTCTTTAAATGCTGAAAATATGCAAACATGTCCAACTGGCCCTTTGTTCCACAAACGTTTCTTTACTGTCAGTGTAACAAGCTGAAGACAAAATATGAGTGGCAAGCACAGATACTTAGCTGTTGGAGAACATGGAGCCCACAATACCCACGTCAATCTCTCTGAGAGGTCTCATGACTTCCAGACAGCAATATTGATTCATACCTAGTCTCCTCGAATGTGACAAGTGTTCAAAGCCAAAGCTAGGAGATTTCCTCCCAAAAGTGGCAACTTCCAAGGCTCTTCTGGCTAATTAGGGAATGCTACTCGAATGCCTACTTTTATTCAAGTACTACCAGTTTTTAACAAGCAGGCCATTAGGTAGGAATAGCCATGTCTACTCTAGATTTGGGAAGTTATCTGGAAGCTAAGAAATCAAAGTCATCATCAGTGCAGATGACATCTGAGTTTGATTTTTAGCTTTCCTCTCATTTAAAAAGAATACTACCATAACAACTTCATCGGAGCCAATAAAAAGCACCACTTCTGGTTAGATATCATTCTTCTAGATTTTTATGTGTTCTTACATGAACTGAGTATTCTGTAACTGCCTCAGACATCACTCTTCTAGAAGGCTCTGCATCCATGACATTGAATCCTTTCCCATTGGTTCATGGTAAGGTGCCTCTGACTGTCCCCTGTAGGGATTCTTTTAGAAGATAACTAAATCTTGTGGCACAATTTCTCTTCCTCTTAAACTCAAGGGATTTTTCCTTTATCTCAATTGCTGTGTGTCTTGATTCTGTGCTAAGTGTCCTCCAAAGGCATATGATGGTAGGAGCCTGTTTTCCAGCCCATGGTGCAGTCGTGAGATTGGGGCACCTGAAGGAGCCTCTGGGAGAAAGTTGTGACACGGCCTTCATAAGGGAGAGGGGGCCCTTGTCCCTTCTGACTCCTCATTGTTTTTTTGCTCCAGGAAATGAACTGTTTAATTTTCCCATGAGCCTCTGCCACCATGTGCCACCTTACCACAGGCCCCAGAGCAATACAGCCAACTAACCAGAGACTGAAATCTCCAATATTGAGAGGAAAATGATAACCTTTTTCCTTGGTGGAAGGTGATGATCTCAGGTACCTGCCATAGAGACAAAGCTGGCACGTAATTTTATGTGAAAATTTGTCATAGATACTAAGATACTAAGGCAGATACATATTAGAACTCAGTTTCCTAAACTATGGGTCACAAGTCCATAAAGAACAACTGAATGTGTGTGTGTAAGGCGAAGGATGTTCACAAAAAACTTGATTGTGGCCCTGGTTTCAAACACACACTACACATTGTGAATACTGTTCCCCGCACCCTAAGGAATGCTGCCTAAGGCAATGTGGCTCTGATTTAAATTCACTGCATGCTATGCACTGCAGTGTCTTTACACTGAAAGGTTTCACATTTCATAAATATAGTGACTGATTTAATTATGAAAAACCAAGAGTTGGTATTTCTCTATTTTCAAACCTTCAGTAACTATCAAAACTGCCACATCCGGATTGTGTTGTTAGAACGTTTGATTTTTAAAACTTCTGTCTGAGTTCTGACTTGATTTTCATAAACAACAACAACAAAAAATTCAGCGAATCTTGGCTTGAGATTACGGCTGAATTTTGGCAATGTCTGAAGTGAGCCCAACATAGTTTTGTCATTTTCTATGATGTATTTATGTGAAGTCATTTCTTAGCACTGGTAATTATTAAATTGGAGTATTGATGAACCATGAAAAATGCTGAGGATGCCGTGGCCTTTGGTGTCAAACCTTTTAGCAAGATTCAATTTTTATGTAAAAAATTTTATGTAAAAAAGAAGCACATTCATCTCTAGTATTTGCTTTCATTTTCAGTAAAATTATGTGTATAGCAAATACTCGTTATAAAAATAAATCTCTATGATTATTAGAAGTGTTGGACTTGTATTCCTGCTTTATATTCCTCTATAAAAAGGTTCACATAAAACTTTCTCAGGGGTCATGAGTTAAACAGTTTTAGAAGGACTATTTTAGAGGGTAATGCTTTAGACTCTCTTTGGATACTCTCATCCCAAGGTGGGCATGATCTATGAAACAAATCAAAACAAAGGAAAACAAAACAATGCCAATGTGTGTATGTGCATATGTGTGTGTGTGTGTGTGTGTGTGTGTGTGTGTGTGTATGCATGCGTGTGTACATGTGTGTATGTATGTGTGTTTGTATCTGTGTGTGTGCATATGTATGTCGGTGTGTGTGAATGTATGTGCCTGTGTGTATATGTGTATGAAAGTGTGCATGCACGTGTGCCTGTATATGCATGTCTGTGTATGCACATGTATGTGAATGTATATGCACGTGTATGTGCATGTGTGTCTGTGTTTATTTATATGTGTGACTATGTATGTGAGTGTGTGTGCATGTATGTGCCTGTGTAAGTGTGTGTGTGTGTGTGTGTGTGTGTGTGCATGTGTGCCTGTGAATATGTGTGTATCTGGGTGTACATGAGTATATGAGTGTGTGTGCATGTGTGCACGTGTGTGTGTGTATGTGTGTGAAAGAGAGAGAGAGAGAGAGAGAGAGAGAGAGAGAGAGAGAAAGTATTT
>JANHMN010000006.1:52227810-52242717 GCA_030674055.1 Rhabdomys pumilio
AGAGAGAGAGAGAGAGAGAGAGAGAGAGAGAGAGAGAGAAAGTATTTATACCTACAATGCCAACTCAGGACATTGAGGCAGAAGTGTGAATTTTAGGTAAACCTAGGCTACGCAGTGAATACTGCACCAGTCTAGACTAAACAGTGATACCCTGTCTACAAAACAAAACCATACAATAAACAAAGAACTTCAAACATATATTATAGATTTTTCTTTGACTGCAATTCTCTTGAATTGAAATATAAGAGACTTTTGTCTGAATATTCAATGTGCATCCAGATATGGCTTTTAAAAAGTGATTTAAAAATATTTAATTTTTGTTAAATTACCTTCTCCTTGTGTTTCATGTCATTTAGGAGAACTCTGACTACATTGGTTTGTCTGGTTGTTAAAGACAAGGAGATAAAGAAAACAGGAGAACATGAGAGTTCTTGCAGCCCCACATTTTTGCTCACAAATGGCACTATTCAAACTCACGTCAACACTGAGCAGGTATGAAACAGCTACAACTGTTGTTTTCTTGTGTAGCATCCTGGTTAATGGTAAGGCTGCTTATTTTTCCCCTGAATAGTCCATTGTGTTTCTTGTTTTAAAAAGTCTGTGCATATATTATGTCAATTTTTATTTCATATAGAGCACACAGTAAATCTTTCATGAAAGACCTCTGGTAGATGGATGAAAACATGAATAATATGTACTATTATATCTATCTGTCTGTCTGTCTGTCTGTCTGTCTATCTATCTATCTATCTTCCATCTATCTAATTATCTGTCATACTTTTTCCTGTAAACACATGCATGCCAATGGCAGTTTAATTTATAAATAAGGCATGGTGAATGATAACAAACAGCAGAATAGCTATCACAACATACTGCACTTAAGTAGTGTGAATGTGTCCTCATGTCACTTAGAATATCTTATTACTCTACACACACATTTCCTGTGCGACAACTGGAGATGACACTGTGCCTAACTGTCAGGATGGAGTGAGGTGGGCAAGGTTATGCCATTCTACAAAGATTACTTCAGTACCAATACTGATGGAGCCTGTCAGCTCTATCATAACCAGGAGAGTACTAAGTGGCTAACAAGTGTTTAGTATATACACCATGGATATGCCAGACAAAGGAATGATTCACATTCTGGGAGGGACAGAGTGACATTTCAACACACTACTCAGAACAGCATGCAATTTCAAACTAATGAGCTCTCTCTGGAATCTTCTATTTAATATTTTTGGACCACAGTTGGCTCATGCTGCTTGTACTATGAGAAGATTATACTGTACAATAAGGGGGTTGACTGAGCCTCTTTTAGTGTTTTAAGTGGTATGTTATCATTGAGAGTATGGTCCACTCCTCCAGTTGCAAGTAATTTTAGTTTACTAATGGTATCCTTAGATAAAAAGAGTTACTGAATTTGTCAGTGTCTTCTATAAAGATTTTTATTTCATTGCTTATTGCCTTCTGTTTGTTTGTTATACACAGGGTAAGAAATATTTCTCCAATGTGTGAGAAAAAGGCTATTCCTGGGCCTGTTGATGAAACTCAGTGGTAGATCACCTGCTGGCATACACAAGGTAGTACTGGGTTGGTTTGACACCTAGTAATGCCAACAGGACAAAATAAACATGTTCTCTTTTGGATCCTCTGAAAGTTCTATAACTTTGCTTCCTTTAAGTTTTTTTCTTCATGATTTAAATATTCCAATAATTAATATACATAGAACACTCCTATGTATTGCGTCTGATTTCACTTTGCCATTTCACACGTGCTGTCTTGCAATTGCAACATTTGCGGGCCCAATCTCTCACAGGCATCTTGAATTCTTATTCTGTCCTAGAGGAAGCTGCCACACATGTATGTGATACCTGTGTGGGCTTTCTACTGTTCGCTACTGGTCTTTTATCCATGTCCACTCTATTCACCATACCTCTTGGTTAGCACAGCTTTAAAAGTCTTTGGTGTCTACATGATAAGACAATCCATGTTTTCTTTTCTTGTTCCTCCTAACGGTCATGTTTATCTTTGATTCTTCACTATTAAACAAACAAACAAACAAACACCCCAATGAAACAAAAACCAACCACCAAAAACAAAATTACAGAACATGTTAGCCAGGTTCTGTTTCCTCACTGGCTCCTTCTAATGTCTCTTGTTCCATCTTTGGACCTACAGTTCCAACATGACAGGTCTCAATATGTATTCAACTATGGCACTTGGTGCGGGATGTACATCCTCTGAAGGTTCAAATGTTCAAAATTCTTGAAAATCTTCAAGCCTTCTCACTTTAACCAAATGCCCTCTGTTACTGGGGACTCTATCTTCAAGGGACACACACTTCTGTGTGCTTTATGGGCAGAGGCCATGACCACTGTGATTCTACAATAACTTTCAAAAGATGCTTGAAAGATAATGATGGTTGGTTGCTCCATTGAGCAGAGGTCAGATCCATTCACTGTCTGATGGTAAGGATAATATCTGCCTCCAGAATTAGTGCACATTTGTCTACAGCCCACTTTAGTTTTTTATTAAAAGACAAATTTTCATACAATATATCTGAATCATGGTTTCTTCTTTCTCAACTCGTTCCAAATCCTTCTCACCTTCCTACCCAACCCCATTCCCTTTCTCAATTGAGAAAAAATAGGAAAACAAACAAACAAAAAAGTTCAAAAAAGCCAGAATTAAACAGAGAGATAGAAAAAAAACCAAACACACACAAACAAACAATACAAAATTGGAAACTAATAAGACATAAGCAAAAGGCCAATAAGATTTTTAAAAAATATCTAAATAAGGCAACACGTGACAAAAATGTCTACAAAAATACCATTGAGTTCATTTTGTATTAGCTTGGGGCCTACTCTTAGGTGTGGATAGTATACTCAGTGAGAGAGTCCATTGGAGGAAGCTCATAGTTCCTCTGTGAGTAAGATCATTTAGAGACAGCTACTTGGTTAGAGATGGGAGTTCCTGGAATTCACATGTACCTTTTAGCATTAGGACCCCATCTGCCTTGAACCTGTTCAGGCCCAGTATTCTCTGTGGGCCACTCTGTGTCATTCCTGAGACATGAGGAGCAGGAGGATCCATCTTGATCATGAACCTCATATGGCTTGTTGGGCTCCAAGAAACAAGGTCCTCAGTGTCTGATTTCAGAAGTACCATGTCTTAAGACTAGTAACCCTAAAACTGAGGTAGGTCCACTTATTAACATGAGAGGAAAGTCTCAGGTCCCTCATAGTTTTTGATAACACCTCCATTCAACACTGTAGTGTTCTGGGATTTCAAATAGGCATGTGTGAACGCTTGGCATTCTATTATCCCTATGCCTTAATTGCTCTTCACCAGTTAGCTCTTTCCTTCCTGTTGCATAATTTTTTCATGATCTTCCAGACCAATCTCTTAAACCAATACTTAACATAGGAGTTTTAAATCCCAATGTATAGTGGTGAACAGGCACTGTCAGAGTGACTAAATTTGGAATCACCATGACAACACAACTCTTGAGCTACCATGTGAAGTTGCTTCCAAGAAGGTTTAACCGGGGGCAACTCATTCTTAACACAAGCTGGATGGAGCTCGGGACTGACTGGAAAAGAGGACATGAGGTAGGTGACAGAATCCTTGTCTGTGTTGCTGACTGTGGATGCAATGTGAAGGGCTGGTTGACTTCTCAGTCAGGACATCTCCACGACTGCCCACTCAAACTGTGAGCCAGAATACCCTCCTCCTTGCTGAACTGCTCTTCTTACAGCGAGTACAAAAGCAACTATGATACTATTACTATAGTTTTCAACTTTGAGATTCTATGCCACTAATTTTAACAATCTGGCCATTTCCTGGTCTCATCATTGCTTGATTTTATAAAAATATACTTTTCCTATGTTCTCTACATCCAGGATCCAGCATCTCATACATAATACACAGGAGATCTAAAGTTGCTCTTTACTGTGGGCCCTGAGTCTTGCACATTTTGGCTTCCATTATTATCCCCCTGCTTGGAAAGTTTCAGAAGGCTTTCAATAGTTCCTCATGGTAACTTCACATGAACTGGATCTGTAGGGATTCTGAAGGTGCTGGATGTTGAAATTTCTCCTTCAGAGACCATTTCTGCTCATCACTACCAGCTATCAGAGGCTTCTGCCAACAGGGAACCACTCTACCTGTGTATTTTAGGCAGGTGTTTTCATCAGAATAAGCCCAGGGGGACCTTACTCTTCCTATTCATTTCTGCATACATTCACACTTGCAAAGAGCAAAGATGAACATGATAATTTGTGTGTGTGTGTGCGTGCGTGTGTGCGTGTGCGTGTGTGTGTGTGTGTGTGTGTTTTACTACAACTACAAAACACTCTTTGGTCATGTGCCTGCTATTTTGGTCATACGCTCACTGGCTATCCCAGGTTCTACATTAAGGACATGACCACTCTGCATGTTCTGGCTCTGTCATTTGTTGTAAGACTGGCCCTTCAGCTGAACCGCAGGCCTTGCCCTCTATTCCCTACACAACTAAACAATCAAGTGCCATGCTTCTCAGCTGAGGGGTTTCTGGAGCAGCCTTGAGGTTTCCCATGCCCCACAAAGTCTTAGGGTGCCTTGAAGAACTCCGATGCTCTCTTGGAAGTTCAGTGCCATATTTATAAAATCCCATTCTCTGACTTGTCCTGTAGCTAGCCATCCATGTAGTAAATGATTGCTTCTTCTTTCACTCACAAAATGGACATCTTTCCTCTTCAATGGATCTTCCAGGTGGCTAAAAGTAGCTGCCCAGAAAAGACTTTAGACAATATAAGTTTTCTTGAAATCATACAGTCTATGCCAAAATTCATACTGTTTTGCCATGTTAAGGCCTCAGATACCGATCAGATAGTTTCTCGAATTGACACAGGTTTGACACAATGGAGGCTCAGACATCACTTTACTACAGTATCTATGGCTAGCATGCCTCCCCGAGAAAATTGGTGCATTTCCAAATGAATTTCTAATGAGCTTAACTAACCTGTGAATATCATAATCGTGGCGAAATTTAATCATAGATTTAGAAGTGCATTTTTGGTGACTTGCAATCCATTTGTAGACACCTTGGAATGTAGGGATGAAGAAGAAGCCATAAGAGAAAATGTGGCTGAAGCTCCATTTCTGCTTAAAAAGCAAAGAAGCTTCCAGACTTCAATCAGTTAGAGACTCTCTGATCGTTCATATGCTGAATCATACAGACTTATTTTTAATTAAAGAGAAAATTGGGCTGCATTTTTGTCCTGCCATCTTAAAAATTAAAAGATAACATCATCAAAGAATCAAGCTCAAGATGACATTAAATACTCTGTGAAGTTGAGGATGAGATTAAATTTGACTCTAATCCACAACCGACAGAGCGAGAATTTGTCAGTGGTAACGATACTTGGAGGGGGGCAACCCTCCACAATCCTTCAGTAAGAAATAACTTCTGTACGTCTGAAAGGAGGAGAGAGTGTTTTCTTGGTATAAAAACAGAAAGCAGCCAGAAATAATGTTTAGAAAAGCCCATTCATGCCTCAGACTGTCTCTCTGCTTCACGATGCCTAACTCCCGGAAATATCTTCCAACCAGATCTGTAAGTGCCATGGCAGCCTGGCAGACGGAGTTAGCTGTGCAGTGACAAATTTATTCAGGACAGTCCATTCAAAGCCTTCCATTTCTAAACAAGGGTGCTACACTTTTGCGCACGTTGAGGGGGGGAGGGGTCATTCGTGGTACTGAGGATTGCTCTGCACTCCCCCCCACCCCCCCCCGTCTCCTGCCCTCAGAGTGAAGAGAGAAGTCTTTATTCCGAAAAAGATGAAGGGACTGAACATAAAGATGGATGACTATTTAAGGTTATAATTTGCTTATTTGAGTATCTACTTTCTTCAGTTGAAGGAGCTGCATCAAATCTCTTTGAACATTTCCTCCTAATGCTCTTGATAATGGGTCAAAAACATTCTTCAATTAAGCCTCAAAACCACTCCGTGGAACAAGCCCGGGACTATTATCTCCCCATTGTATGGTGCAGGAGGCTCTCTCTGTAGGCTGGGAGGCTGTACTGACAGCCAGAAAGGTCACAGGGAGAGCTACTCACTGTGCAGAACAACAACCTGTGTCGTCAGCAAGCAAAGGTCACCACTGGTCTTTCTTAGCTGCCCACATGGTCGCCTAGCAAAATACAGAAGACACAGGAATCCACTGTATACAACCCATAAATGGGTGTGACGACAATCTTTTCACTTTAACCTTGAATACAAAACGGCAGCCATCAGAAGGGACACTCCTAATCACATGCTGTTTACCAGACAAAAATCACATCTCTTCTGATTCCTACTCAGGGACAGGTAAGCCCCAGAGCCAGGCATAGTCTAGTTACTGCCTCTGAGAGACCAATCTGGTAGCAGTGGGACCTTTACCATGGGTGACAAGGAAAAAGGGGTGCATTCAAAGAAACGTAGTTTGTTCAGTTCTCATATGCCCTGGGGACCTGGGTTAAATTTGCCTCCATGAACACAGTTTATGGTCCCAACAGTGACCTTCCCTTTATTGAGAATTTTATAGAATCCACTAAAATATACAGCTCAGAAGCATCGAATGCAGCCCCTTTAATACATGACTGTTTTATAAGGAAGAAAGGCTTCATTTTAATCTTAGACATTTATGAGGTCCCCAGGGAAATTCTAGAGACTCCAAGGCAGATATTCCTCTTGTGTTTTCCTTCCTGCAGGTACAGCTACCAGTATACCACTCATACAGAGCTATTTATCTGCCCTGAGGGTGGAGCAAGCTGCAGCCTCTTGATTATGTGGAAAGGCACTCCTGGAAGATCAATAGTGACTAGAAGACCAAGCCAAAGGAGCACGGAAGTATTTTATACTAGCCAACACTGCCTGCCACATCTTAGCTCCTGACACAATCCCACACATAGTTCAGTGGTTGCTTCTTGTGAATAAGCCTGTGTTTTGTTGCAGTCTGTGGAGTAAGCTGTGTGTCAGGAGAGCTAGTTAGTCCCCTACCCTAGCTGGGTGACCCTGAGGAACCCACTTCCCATTGGGAGTTGCATTCCACCTATACAAAGAGAGGGCACCCAACTCATGATCTGAGGTGTCTCCGAGGGCCGCTTCACTATTATAGTCTGGATTCTCAAGTCTTCGTTATCAGTTGAGAAACACACTATTGGAGACAAATGTCATTTTATCATCTCATCTTTCCTAAACCGGAGCTCACACTTTCCGTGACGTTCTACGACACACCATCACTGCCGCTTACAACAATTACTATTTATTAAATGAGCACTACATGCCAAACCCAGTTCTCAGGGACCTACATGCATTATCTTATGTACATTTCCCTGGCGACATTATAGGGCAAGCACTATTAAGTGGTATCCAAAAGGTTATGCAAGAGGACTAGGGAGATGGTTCAATAGATAAGAGTGTTTTCTGTACAAGCACGAGGATACCCAAGTGCCTACAGGACAAAGTAGGTGTGGCCATGTATGCACCTGCAACCCCGGTACTGAGGACGTAGAGATGGGAGGATCACTGGGAGCTGCTGACTGACAGTCTAGCTCCGGGTTCATTCTTGGAAGAATGAGGCACAAAGCAGCAGAGCAGGACACTGGATATTCTCCTTTGGGTTTGTGCAGGCACAAGCGTGCATACACACACACACACACACACACACACACACACACACACACACACACAGTTTAGCAAATGTCTTGGGCTCAGAACATAAAGTGAAAGCCAACTGTCTTCAGAAGTCATCATCCTACATTGTTGTTTGTTCTGACCAGAAAAACACATTAGCATATAGATCAACACATAACACCTAAGGGAGACACCATGCTCAGAAAACTACTGTTTTAGGTTTTTTTTTTTTTCACTCCAAAAAATCCATGTCTTATGTAGATTTTTAGGTAAGAAAGACTATTTGACACCAAATTACCCACCATATAATAATAGCTCTCTTAAAAACAATTCAACAAAGATTTTTCTATAGCTTTTTTTTTAAATAACTGTTTTTTATCATGCATATTTACTATTTTTTAAATCTTAAATAAAAGATTACATTAAGCAAAATGTAACTGATGAAATATGGAGTTAGGAGATGCTAATGCTGATTATGCCACAGGTCACTATGAAATTTAGACAAATTTCTGGTCTCATGCCATGATAAAATGGACAAAATAATATATTGGAACACAGGACAAGAACTGAACAGTTCATCTAGGCAGCTATGCAGTTATGAATAATTTTAATAAATATGCAAAGCTGGTATTCTGCCACATAAAATAGGTAGTCAATTGTGAACGTGATATATATTTGTAGACCAAAATGTGTCCTTGGAATTAAATAATTAATTGTCACTTCCATGAATACCACTGTCTTCTGAGTCTAGCCTATCTGCCTTTCTGCCTGGTACTTTTTAAAGATTAATTTTGATTTCTTCAGCACTTTGCCTGTGAGTATTACAGATTAATTTTGTAAGTCAAGTTTTACTCTACAGCTAGGTTCTACTGCCCACTAAAAAGAGACCCACAGACTCCCTGCCAAGTGAATTCCTATACCCAAGATTCTGATGACAAACTACTTTCAAGGATACAGTTTGAACTAACATCTCTTATTTGTGCTTTCAAAATAACACAGAAAGACAGGGAGAAACATATATACATATAAATGTACATGAAAGATCACAGAAAGGGTAAAGACACAGTACTCGGTCCCACTATAGCTCGGAAAGGATGTAACTACATATAAATAACCTCCCAATTGGGGCATGTTTGAGCTTTCCTGTGCCCCACGCTTGAGAAGCTGTTTCCTGATCACTGAATCACAAAGGCTATGTGTCTGTCTTGATCTCAAGGTGGAAACTGACATTTATCAAAGATAAAACATGCTTGGGCTGTCTGTCTAGTTCAGAATCCTAACTTGGCTTACCAGAGTGAGCATTTTTAAGACTTGCTTTTCTAATTATTCTCCTTACAGGTGACGACAAATACGAAATAAAAGTAGGGGCACCTGGGCTTAGACTCTGGGTTGCGCTCTTAAGTTGTTTTAAATCTAATTTCCTTTACTGTGATTCTACATTGGTCTTGGGGACTTGAACACAAGGCCTGATGCTTGCTGACTCTTAGAGTGATTGCATGCTTATCAGTGAAAATGAACTACTGAGCACTTTCTGCATATCTTCTTGACTTAATTCTCAAAACAGTGCCCTTATATAACATCATGAAAATATAAGCTACAATATGCTGTAATGTCCTCCACTTCCCACATGACCACTAAGCCTCCTGAAGCTTACAGGTATCTTAATGGATGACAGTAAGACAACTGTCGTGTTACTCAAGCTCTGGGAAAGGCACAAGCAGTCTTATGATAGCCCATCTATAGGCTAGGCCTGAACTCCATATGAAGTCCTGAGTTTGAGTTCTGGCTCTTCTACATACTAAGTGGAACTCTGGGAAAATCTCAGTTCCTTGGATCTCTGGTTTTCCTTTTCTAAAGAGGACAGGGACCTGAGAAGTTGGGCTACTGTGTAAGAGTGTTTGCTCTACGGGCATGAGGACTTGAACTCAAGTCATTAGTACTCATATAAAAGGCTAGACAAGGCAAAGGCATGCCTACAGCACTGGTACTCCGGGGCAGAAACTCATAATCTCACTAGCAGCTAGCCTCCTGCCCAACACCTTCACCCTTCACTCTTCATCCCCAGCCCTCCCACCCCCACCCCCGCCAAATTGAGCTTCTAGTTGAGTAAGAAACACTGTCAAGTAACACAAAGTGTGAAAGAGGAATATACTGGATGCCTTGTTTTGGCTTCCAATGCACGTGTATGCACTACAAATATACCACACAGATCTCACACCGCCACACAGAAACACTCCCCCATACCATACCCTCACATGCTCATATGCAAACACCCCCTCACATCCACATCCACACATACCCACACCACACCCACCTCCACACCACAGTGCCCCACACACCATGAATATATACATACTACACACATATATATTACACATACATTACACACACACACCCCATACAAACACATAACATATATACACATAAACACAACACACACACACACACACACACACACACACACACACACACACACACACCACTCCTATACACACATCATGCATGCCTCCAACACAGAGAGGTTTAAGTAGTATCTCCCTCTGAGTTGTGATGATTAAATAACAATCATCCAGTAACCATTAGCTGTGGGGTTGTTTTCTGTTACTAAAGTTATTTGGCCTTGAGGAGAGCCGGGTTATTCAGGCTAAATACCCCAAAGGAAATAAGGTCTCAAATCTGCAGACTGAGGAGAATCCAGTCGTAGCTCTGAGAGGATACGAGGTTTGGGTGGGAAGAAATGATTCAGGCAGGGTAAGAGGGCTTGAAATCCCGTGGGTAAATCTCTATCTCCTTAGGCAGCTAGGTTAACCGTGTTGGGATTGGATTTTATTTCTTGAAAAGTAAGCTGGGACATTAGATAACTACTGTCCCATATCTTTTTAGTTTTATAGAAGCTGAAGATAAAAAGTTAGAAACAAACTTAAGTAAGCCCACACTATTATCCTATAGGTGTGCGTTTCAGAAGATTATGGTTTCATCTGCTTTACCTCTCACAGGGTTTTCCCACCTCATAACCTTACCTACCTCTGTAAATAAAAGAGCCACACAGTGTGGCCTTCCTATCTGTAAATAAAAACATCCACACTGTGTGGCCACCTTTTCTCCTTGTTGTGGCTTTACGCTTCTCCACCTGCAATGCTTACCGGCCACTCAGGAGAATTTCCATCTGTGCGTCTACCCACAGAGATCAGCATTTTGTATTTTGTATTTTGTATTTTGTATTTTGTATTCCTTAGTGTAAATATTTAGACAAACCAGCGCTGTTTGGTGCTGAGTTTATTTCCAAAGCAAATGTTAGACTAGAGCTATGCAGAGTGTGGCCTCAACTCTGCCACTTACTGCAGGTAACAGATGATGTTGGACTTGGGACTCTATGATTCTTTTTGGTGATACAGGCTAGCCTGTGAAGTAGTGATTCAAACACGGGCTGCCTTACTCCTAAAGGCCTGTAGAATTCTCTTGTAAATATCTTCTGTAAACCAGCAACTTCGCTTACTTTCTTATCCAAAGAACTCCTCTGATATAGCCTGATTCTATTAGGCTCTGCTTTTAAATTTCTACAAGCCAATGAACTTTGTGTGTCTGGCTATTCGCTTATGCAGGGGGCATACATGTCTTCTTCACACATAACCAGAGAAAGATACTTCCACCTGCCAGTGACACTGTGTTCGAGAAAAGGTCACTTCATCCCCTCTTCACAATGTATTTACACATCCAATGTTAAAACAAAGCAACTGTGATTGTCTGTAACAAGTTCTAGTATTAGTTCACAGACTCTTGGTAAGTTCTCTAGAAAATGTTAAGAGGAGGTGTCAGAGGAGAAAGGAGATGTCAGCAGAGCACTCAGCCACACAGGGGACAGGGGGACAGTTGTATCACTTGTCCTATCAAGGTTCAGGGACCATCACAGAAAAGCAGCAAAGGATGATAAGAGACAGAGGTCAGGATACCTAAGTATGAGATTGTGCTCAGGATGCTAGATTTGTGAACTCACATAGCTGTGGCTGCCTGTACAGGACCTGCACAGGATCAAGCCAGTCAACATTCCAGCATGGAGTGGGAAGGGTTCATGAGCCTGCATAGCTAACTGAGGAGCCATGGACCATTGAAAGCCACTGTGAGAAGGAAGAGTCGGTTTTCTTTAAGGGTGTGGCTCTTGGTAGTCAGCCATGCTCTGGTGGATGACCTCACATTCATGACTACACAGGTAGAACACATTGGATTTGATAAGTTATTAAAAAAAAGGGGGGGGGGACATGAATTGGGGATGTGGAGCTAGGAGTTAACCTGGAAGTAGTTGGGGGATGCAGGATAGATAATGATCAGAACACAGCATATGAAATTCTCAAAGAATTAATTGAAAATGTTTTTTTTAAAGAAAGCATATACTAGCTGGTACAAGGCCCCCGACACATATATAGCAGAGGATAGCCTGCTCTGGCTTCAGTGAGAGAAAATGTACCTAGCCCTTGAGAGACTTGAGGCCTCAGGAAGTGGGAAGGCTTGGCAGGAGGGGTAGGGTGAGGTTGGGATGGGTAGGGGCATTCTCTTGGAGACAATCAGGAGGAGAAATGGGATGAGAAACTGGGAGGATGGTGGACAAAGGCATTCTCCCAGTCCTATCGTTTTGGGGGGTCAAAATTTTAACATGTGAATCTTGCAGATAAATTTAAATAATGGGTCTATAAGATTTAAAGACTCTCAGTACCCAATAATAAATAATATAGTACCCTAAGAAAATTTTGGAAAATTTGCACAAAAATTTAATGAACCATATGATACGTTTGTAAAAACTCATTATCACTATTAATTAGACAAATGGGAAATAAAACCATAAGGATATACTCCCTGATATATGGAACTGCAATAAATGACTCTCATAAAATGAGAATGAAAGAAACCAGACGTTTGTAAAATGGGTATCCATTATATGTCCATAGGGAGACTGGAGCGGGATGAAGAATGGGGAGGGGATTGGATGAGAGAGGCAAGGGAGGAAATATGAGATGGGACAACTAGCACTAATGACAATTTAGGAGATTATATGGAAAGTGACTGCTGTAGAAGCTTCCCAAAATAAGTACATATACAAAAGAAATATAAATGGAAAACGTTCCAAGAAAGACAATGCTCAACATCTTCATCAAATGAAACTTGCAGACCCAGGAATGGGGTTTATCTAGTTCAATCACTGCCCAAAGGGGCTGTAAGGAAACCCCCAAACATCTCAAGCTACTGCCAAGGCACTCCACAAGTTTCTGGGAAGGCCCTGTGGCTGAAGATAAGACCTACATGTCTTGTGGAACACGGAAGTCGGGCTGGTGCCTAATTGAGACTTCACCCGTACTGGCTCACGTTCCTGGTCCTGAGACGAACTCTGCATACTACAAGAGGAGAAGGGTAACTCAGCTACAAACTCTTTGATATACAATAACGGCCTGCTTGCAAGACACATTGATGCAATCGTGGCACAAATGTCATGGGATTAACAACCATTTTCAGGTTGGATTTAAGGGCCACACGATGAGATGGAACCCATGCCTGATACTGCTAACGTGCTCATAGCTCTTAGATTGCATAGATCACAGGCCTAGGAGAAAATAAAATACTGTATTTTCCTGCTAAAGGAATAACTCATGACTTTCTGTTATACAAATAGATCAGTTCATCTCTCAGGATCATTGGAAAAACGTTACTTGGCAGCATATGGGAACTAACAGGAGACCCACAACTAGATAATGTGCAAAGACAGAGAGTTTTGAAATACTCAGAGCTAAATGAGATAGATTCATGTACCCTCTGGTGATTATTTGCATGCACTTGGCCCAGGGAATGGCACTATTAGGAGGTGTGGTCCTGTTGGAGTAGGTGTGTCACTGTGGGTGTGGGTTTTAAGACCCTCGTCCTAGCTACCTGGAAGCCAGTATTCTGCTAGCAGCCTTCAGATAAAGATATAGAACTCTCAGTTCCTCCTGCATCATGGCTGCCTACATGCTGCCATGCTTCCTGCCTTGATGATTATAGACTAAACCTCTGAACATGTAAGCCAGCCCCAATTAAATGCTGTCATATAAGAGTTGCATTGGTCATGGTGTCTGTTCACAGCAGTCAAACACTAACTAAGACACCTACCCTCAGGGCTCAGGGAACTATGTGGAAGAGGAGGTAGAAAGATTAGAAGAGCCAGAAGGGATAGATGACACTAAGGAAACAGTGTCTTCTAGACACAACAGAGCTGATACACATAGGAACTCAGAGTCTATGGAAGTATGCACAGGGCCTGCACAGCCTGTCAAAAAGGGACCCAGTGCCGAGAGGGGAAGGTGGACATGGGTTCCTACCACTAACCCAGAAGCTATCTGCAACTGATATTCACTTGGGAAAGGAAAAATTAATTTTTTCCAGCGGATTCTCATTGAGTATACTAACCACACTTAAAAGTAGGCCCATGTCCAGCAGTAGACAGGCAACACAAAACAAGGCAATGGTATTTTTGTAGACACTTTTGTCTCATATTGCTCCCAACCCCCTCCCCCCACTTCTTTTTTTGGTCTTATTGGTATTTTGCTTATATATTAAGATTTTTGAACTTGTGTCCTTATGGATTCTGTGTGTTTCTTTTTTCTTGTGTTTTTCCTTTATTTTCTTTTGTTTACTTATATGCCTTTTTGCTTTCAAGACAGAGGCAGAGAGAGACAGAGAAAGAGCAAGAGCGAGAGCGAGAGAGCAAGAGAGCAAAAAAGAGAGAGAGAGTGAGAGAGCAAGAGAGAGAGAAAGAGAGAGAGGGAGAGAGAGAGAGAGAGAATAGTGTTGGGTGGGTAGGGAGGTGAGAAGGAGGGGAAAGCATAATCAGAATATATGAAGCAATTCTTTCAATAAAAAAGAAAAAAACTAAACTATTATGCAGTCAGAAAGTAGGTTGGTAATTAATGCAAATACATGTGGACAAAGGTCCAGGTGTGTAAGAGGGAGGCATGTGGGTCCTAGGCGGAAAGAAAGAAACCCTTGGTAGAACTACCTGGCTTAGTGAGATGTTCTAGGACTGTAACATCAAACTGTATATTCTCAAAATGTAGTTTATTGTAGGCCACATGTTCTATAAAGGAGATGTTCAATTAAAGAAAAATACGTAACTACCCCAGTATGACAAAAGGTAAGATTGCAATTTGAACCCAGACCACCTGCTTGAAGCTCCTAAAGGTCCACATGGTGGATACCTCTGCCTGCCTCCTGAGGCTGAACACTT
>JANHMN010000006.1:52242727-52278886 GCA_030674055.1 Rhabdomys pumilio
GTCCACATGGTGGATACCTCTGCCTGCCTCCTGAGGCTGAACACTTGTCCCGGGTGGAACCTGTTCACTATCAAGAGTCTGATGCCGCCTCTCCCCAGGCTCACACATGAGTAGCATCTAGAAAGCTCACAACTAGTATTTCTTTTGTGGATATTCAGATGTCCTATGGCTCAGAATAATTTCTTTTTGCAGCTGGGCATGTGGTGTATACTTATAATCCCAAGACCTGGAAAGCTGAGGCAGGAAGATCATGACTTCAAGGCCTACTTTGGTTATATGAAAGCATTCTGCTTTTAAATAACAATGCCTTTTCAGGATCCCCAGGCACCGCTGGAAAGTATACACCTCCAGGAACTGCAAAGGCTCACTGGCCAGAAACAGGCTAAAAGTGGCTGTGGGTTCAACAGGTTAGTGCAGCTGTGCATCTCTCAAAGGGCAGGCAGCCACACCAGTAAAACATGTGCAACCTCAAGGGGAGGAATTTTCCCTTAATTCTAGCGGGAATTCCTACCTCTCTTCTTAACTTTGCTTCAGCTTCCTGCTCTCGTTCCTCCCCCCCTCCTGCACATAACTAAAATGGATTCATGTTTTAGGAGAAATATAAAATGCCATCTCCACCCACCCACTGAAACACTCAATTACCATTGAAAATTTAATTAGGAGAAGTTTTGTAGTAACAGAGACAATTAATCCAATTTGTAAGAACACTGAACACAGAAATCAGGAGTTGTACATTGATGGTATTCTTCCACATGGGAACAGGCCAAATATTTTAAAAGCATGTCACACTTCATGTCCCCAATTCAACAGGTCAGGCTGTGCCACGGTGGGTGTGGCTCGGAATTCGGAACACCATCTACTTCAGAAGAGTGTTCTCAGTAAGGATCAGGAGGCCCCAGTTCCTGAAGACTCAACAGTGGCTGAGGGAATTCCATATGCCTTCCCTCATTTATATTCTCAGATTTAGAGTATAGGACCTGGGTTATTTTCCTGCTGTGTGATAGATTTCAATTTGTGTTGTCTCCTCTAGCTGATGAGTCTTGAACCTTGTTCTTCAGTCGGTGGCACTAGTTTAGGTAGCCAGACAATGCTTTGAAGCTAGGGCCCTGCCAGAAAAATATTGGGAGGGATAATTAATTCTAAAAACCTTTTTTTGAAAAAAGTCACATGGAAACCTACCTAGTACTGCAGAAACTCCTACATATAAACACATACATTAAAATGGCATTAGCCTAGAATGGGATGACAATGGCCACAGTGGACACCATAGGCTATGAAATTTAAGGCCCAATGGCAGGAATGGCCTACCTCTTTTTAGAGTGCTAGTCCCACAGACCCATACATTACATGCCAATGCCAATGCAGCTGATTATCCTGAGAGAAACACCTTACTGATGAAAACACCATGTACTTGAGTCATAGGACATTGAGATATCCAACTCGTACTGATGTAGAAACTTCATCCCTAATGGCTAGCCTTTATAGCGTTGGCAGGTACTAGGTACACTACCAAAAGAAAAAATAATGATCAGTTCTGCAAATTCTGTTAGCTATAAGAATGTCTGATCTGGAGAGGCACGCCCACTTGTGCAATAGAGGCACATACATCATGAAGAAACCAGGTACTTTCTTCTTCACAAAGTGAAAACCAGAACTGCTATCACTTTCAGGTTCAGAACCTGTGGTAGACAGGACAAAGGCCCCAAGGGAGAACCTAATACTATTATTCTGCCAATTGAACATAATATTAAATAGACTCTTAAGGATTTATCATTATGTCCATTATTAATGCCACCTTTCACCCTTATTACAGAAGCTTCTATTTGCAGTAGATGGTAAGTAAGAACCATAACTGGTCAAGATGCAGATAATAAAAGGCTCTGGAATGCCTAACTCTCCATGGAATATCTGTATTGTATTCCCCCTTCTCCATTGTAGAAGATGTATCAGAAGGACAGAGACAGTGGATGAATATAAGCAAACAGTGTATTCTAGAACATGGCAGCTACACACAGGAATGCACAGTGTGTGAGGTAGCATGCATAGCCCCGTGTATGTTCAAGCCAGAGTGGTGGACACTAGGACCCGCCACTAAAAAGCTATTGGCAACTGCTAGCTAACAGCGGAGAGAGAGGTGGGCAGTGAGTTTTCTTTAAGAATGCTGTCCTTGGTAAGTTGAACATGCTCTAGTGGAATGCCACTATTCATGTGTGGTTTTTTTCTAAGTTGGGGAAGGACCAATAAATTCTGATAATGTAGAAGGGACAGAAAAAAGAGACTTAAACAAATAATCACTGTGGCATCATTATGAATGGACAATCCTCCAAACATATGATAACTTTTCTACTTTGTCACTCAAACCTCTGGCAGAGCCCATTTCACTCTGTCCTATCCACAAGGCTCATCTGAGATATATACTTTTGGGCTCTAGTTTTTGCATTCTAGTACTCTTTTTCCACTTTAAGGAAAGAGAGGCCTTATTAAAGAATCAATTCTTTGTTTGTTAGGGCAAGAAAGTTAAAGCCTAGTCTATAGCTAATAAAAAAAAAAAAAAGGACACAAAGAGATCACGGCGGAATGATGTGAAAGTTCTTCGGGTGTATTTACCATCTATAAGTCAATCTACTGCAAGATGAACTGTAAAAGGCCAGGAGTCCACAATAAAATTCAAAAGTGGAATTAAGTGTGTTACAGAACAGCCATGCCCTGCCTGAAGTGAAGATAGCCCAGTGAGTGAACTGCTTACTGTACAATCATGAGGCCTCTATCACCAGCATCCATATAAACATCCAGGCATGCTAGAAGACACTCATAATTCCAGTTCTGGGAAGGTAGAGACAGGGGCATCCCTATTGTTTGAAGCCAACTGTTTAGAATCAGTGAGCCCCTTGGTCCTCTCCAAATCCTACTAAGAGGCACCATAGAAAAAAATAAAGTAGACAGCACCCGGGTGGGTCAAAACCTGAAGAGTTCCATTGGGTTCTATAATCAAGCACACTTGTATATCCATATGCACTCAAACACACACACACACACACACACACACACACACACACACACACACTAAATGAACAACTAAAAAGGTCATATCTTAATGACTTAAGTCAACTACAAACTATAACCATGTTGACTACATTGAATGTACATACAGCCACTGAGCCAGAGTGTACAGCTGCATAGAGTGTGGCTTGTCAGATCACTGGACGGTACCCACTGTATCAACTCACATAAAAGCATGTTAAATGAGAATCAAGGTGAATTATGGAGAGACGGACTTGGGGAGTAAAGAAGGAGCAGGGAGAGCTTACTGGAGATCATAGCACGTTTATTTTCAAGTACAGCAGAAATCATATGGCTCTGAAGTACAGTGAGCTGGTTCAGAAGCTGCTGAGCCAAGTGATCATGACCCCCCCCCATTTAATCTCTATGCATTAATTCCTATGAAGATATGTACTAGATGTTTAGTCACTGTGACCAAATAGCTGAGACAACATTAAAGGAGAAAATAAGTTGTTTTGGATCAGTTTCAGGTTCCCATCTATCACTCACTTGCTCCATTGCTATGGGTTTGAGCTGAGCATCACCGTAACAAAAATCTATGATGAAGGAGGTTGTTCACCTCCTGAGAGTCAAAAAGCAGCAAAGAGATAGAAGAGAGGAGGCTGGTACCAGACATAGCCCTAATGACACACCTCAAGTGACTGAATTTCTCTAGCTAGGCCCCAGCTATGGATGTTCTACCACCTCCCTGTAGGTGGAGCTAAGGTGGGAGGAGTAAGGAGAGGAAGAAGAGGAGTAAGGAGAGGAAAAGGAAAAGGATACGCTAGGGAGAGCAGAGATACAGGAGTGATGGAGAGCCATGCAGGTATGGAGAACAGTCGTGGGTAACAACATTTATTTAGGTTAGCTAATTGGGAAACAACTCTTTTCGTATGGGCATATTGTTACTGAGCATTACTAAATATATAAAGCCTTTGATTAATATTTAAGCATTAGAGTCTCATTTTTGTACCAAGCCCACATGGATGGTATGATGGTCTGGTCTATGCCCAGCCTTATGGAGACAGTGTGGAAGATTGGCAGAGCCATCTCCCATGTTGACGTCTTGTGGGTGGCAGAGCTGGTGTTTCTGGCTGGCCATTTCTAGCTGTGGCATGCACGTGGCCTCTGGCCATGGAACATGGTGGCTAAGCTCGGCAGAGCCACTACAGCATAGAGAGTCAGCTTGACCAGCAGGTTTTAATAATATCTCCCCAACACCTCCCAGTGACATCAAATTAGAAATATATCAGATAAAGCCACTGGTTGGGTCAGGGTCCTCAGAATCTACTCATGGTTCCCAATCCAACAGCTGGCTCTTAATATATGAGCCTTGCTGAGGGGCAACCTCATATAAAACCATACCAGACTGAACATATTCCTTATTCCTTCCTAGATATTACCCTAAGGCAGAATGAAGAAAGAGGTTCATTTGGGAAACGTGCTTTGGAGGTCTCAGTCTTTGCATTCTGATACTAGTTGACACTTCGAGGGAAAAGGACCCCAGGAGAAGAGGCCTTTAAGCAGACAGGTTGAGTTCAATGGCAGGTTCTACATGAGCCTAGTCTGTCAGCTGTCTGTTTTCCCTGTGACTGCTTTACAGCTGCAAGCCAAGATGAATGGGGACAAATCTGAGCCATGCCTTTGTGGGAGATGAAGCCACAGATACAGATCCCTCAGAGTGCACAACCTCGGCGGAGGTCAAGGAATGTCCTCTCTCTGTTTTGAGTGCAACTGAAACTAATCCTGTCACCCATTAATCCATTTAGGTATATATATATATGTATATGTATATGTATATGTATATGTATATGTATATGTATATGTATGTATGTAAGGAAGAAAAGAAAAAAAAGAAAAGAAAAGAAAAAAAAAAACTGAGGGCAGGAGTAGGTACACTCATAACACCAGCTCTGAACTTTCTTAGTAAACCTTGTCCAAGGTTCTTAGTATCTGAACTACCGTGAAACCAAAGTCACCCAGAGACCTGCTCACCTGGTGGGCTTTAAGGAACAGTTTCTACCATTTAGAATTATATCATCTCTAATCATATTTCTGTATGCTAAAGATAGGGAATAGTTTTCTTCATGACTAATAATTCTCTTGTTGCCCTGTCTGGCTAATTAAAGTTAGAAAGAAAAAAAGAAAAAGAAAAAGAAAACAAAAACTTCTCTTCAGAAAACTTAAAAAAAAATAGACTTCTAAGACTTTTAAGTATTACCAAACAAAACTTTTACTGACAAAATTTACATTCCTCTGGAACTATCTAGCATTTGGTACGAAAATAAATTTGCTAGTTGCAAGACACATGCTATTAAAAGATCAGTACTCAGGCAGCTTTTATCAAGCACACATAAGAACAGATTTAAAATGCTCATCATCTCACATAAACAGTCTGAAACACACATGTCATCTTAGCCTACAGCCCCCAAAGCTGAAGGAGAGAAGAGAAACAGTCCTCCTCGTGTATGTGGAGAGGACTCGCACCTCCAAGCTGCATCCTGCACTCCCACCCATTGTGGTCTTTAAATGACAGGAAATGTTCCCTCTGAGTCTAAACTTAAAAGAAGATAAAGAGAACCCTCCCCCCCTTAATACATTAATTATTTTTGTGTTGTTTTTTTGTCTAGAGATTACTACCTTTCCTAGTTTATTGTGTGTACCTCAAAAACATTCCACTCACTGACAAACACATCCACATACTTCATAGCCCTAGGGAACCCTTTCTCTACTGGTAGACAACCAAAAGGTTGGTAAGTTACAAGTCAGATTTACACAGAAGAAAGTCTCACTCAAGTACCATTTGCTATGGCAGCTTCTTTACTTACAAGGTAAGAATGGTACTTGGAAAAGTAGAGCATGATAACAAGAAACATCTGGGAAGACCTAATCTATTTCATACTACATAGCGAGAAGACATCTTAATGTTTCAAGTATCTCTCTGAAAAGACAAACAAATAACAACAAAGTACTATATGATTTGGTCCACTCTAGATCTCAGAATGGTAGTATTATTCAAAGACATCAGGGTACCTGTCAGATAGTCCTATGCATGAGATGGTTCATTTATATACTAAGTCACTGAGAACACACGACATATGAAGCAACATAATCAGGAAGTCATGAGTATCATTTTTAGAATGATTTCTAGTTATTAAGGGAAAAGCGTGTGTGTATGTGCATTTGTACATATGTCCACATGCAATTCTGCACATATGCATGTATATTACCTGCAAAATATGCCTTATTATTCATAGAAATAAACAGCAATGAATAGTACATATAACATGTAAGACGTCTGGCTCCTGGCAAACACTTACATAATGGTAGCAATAATTACAACTCCCTTGAAGATGGCTACCAAGAAAAGGAAAGATCCTGAAGAAACATTAAAAGGACCTCAGAGCAGACAGGTAGAACTGGCTCTAGGGAAGCATGATTTAAGCTGAAAATTGAAGAACTGAGAATTCCATATGCAAAGATGAAAAGAAAGAACACTCTGAGCAGAGAACTTGGCTTCTATGAAGATCTGTGGTAGAAATTAGGTATCTATGATGAAATATCTCACAGCCCTGTCATTCTATGTCCAGTCCCAGTGGCTCTACATAAAAGCTTTCTCATGCCAGCTGGGCCCAACTGCCAGGGTCTTTTTGTCCTGAGGATCATGAAGTATGGAGACACTGAAGACAGGAGTGGAGATAAGAGAGGAAGCCCCCTTCCAAGTAGTTCATCCCATACCACAGAGCCAAATCTTAAATAAAATCTTCAAAAGAACACCAAAATCCAGTAAACCTAAGTTAACTTCCATTATTCAGAAGAAACATATTAAATATGTCCACATTGCTCCTTCCTTCCTGTCCGTTTGCAAAGACTCCAGTTTAGCCATCATGCTCAAATTGTTGTCTCTGTACAACACTGGAAATGTTGCTTCCTATCTCCTGCTTAGAGCATCCTGACTTTCATTGTTAAGCCAGTATTCTTCTGAAGAAAAACAGAAATGTTGCACCCAAGAAGCTAACGATCGTCCTGCTGACTGCGTGTGTGAAATTATGAGTAAGTCCTCAGATATTGGTTGTAAATATCACACACAACTGACAAAAAAGCGGAGCCTTAAATGATCCTTTACATGCCTCTGTCTCTACCCTATTAAGACACTCGTTGTTTCTTTGATTTATCTGATAATAAATTTTTGATGACTGGTAAGTCTCATAAAACCGCTCTGCTGCTGACTGCACTGATTAATAAGTCTGACGAATCGGAAGTGTCAAGAATTCATGTGTAAGAATAAGTTATTGCCAAACATATATTAGATATTCCATAAAGTATAGAATAAAAAGGTTGATCTGGTAATTTTATCTTGTATTCATTTTCCTGTAACAATTTATATTCGAGGTCATCATTGTCTTCCTTTGCTTAAAAAAAAAAAAATCAATAAAGTAAATGCGGGTTGGGGGTTGAAAGCAAGTATTAAACTATGTTTAAAAAATAATGAATTGGTATAACAATAAACCATGTTTCCTAGAATAATAAAAAACTCAGAAATAGTTGCTGGCATGACCCTAAAATAAGATATAGTTAGAAACTACCTCACTGAAAGTGAAACGATGAAGTCATTCATTAATGCAAAACAGAGATAAAAGCCACTTTGACTGTGTGTGTATGTATATGTGTGTGTATGCACATGTGTGCACCTGAATTTGTTCATAGGGGTACATATGCATATTAGCATGTGGAAGCCAGAGGTCAACTTTGGTTACCATTTCTTGGGTGTTGTCTGCATGTTTTGGGGGCACAGTCTTTCAATGCCCTGGAAGTTACCAATTACACTAGGCTGGCTATCTAGCAAGCTCCAGGGAATCATAACAAGTCAACTTAAGTTGTCAAGTCATGCCCAAGTCAAGTCTCGTCATATCAAGTCTCAAGTCAAGTCAAGTCACTTCATCAAACTTTGTGTTCTTTTTAATGTGGGTCCTGGGGCTCAAAATAGGTGTCATCAAGCACTGTAGAAACTGACCTGTTTGATTGACCCTTGAAGCTATCTTAGACCAACAATTCTAAGAACCAAAATGTACTGTAATTATTCTACTTAAAATTCAAGTGTTGTATCCGCCCTTTAAAAGTAAGGCTATGATTAAATAAACATATAAATAAACATGAATCGCTAACCTGAGTCTTCCTTCCTTTTTAGGTTTTCAGAGTTTCACAGTAGAGTCACTGTGTCTTTATGGCATCATGATGTAGAGCAGGAAAATAGGTCCTCTATCTTTGAATGTCTGTGCTAGGAAAGCAAAGTAATTTAGTAACAAGAGACGAGAACTCTATGGTGATCATGGTCTTGGCTATTCATCCAGAGATCTCATGAGTCAAATGGGGAGCAATGATTTAAAAAACTATGGGTGCTCCAGCTAGGAGAACTAGGACTTCAAGCTGAGAAAGTACTTGCCTCTGAACTTATCGGAAAGAATCCAGTAAGTGTCACCATAATACCTGCCCCAGCTGGGACTCACATGGAGCCCAGCTAACACAGGACCTATCCACCCTGCTGGAGACACATCTTTCTTCTAGTCTGCAACTCCAACTGGGGCAGATTGGATGCTCCTGCCCTCTCCAACACACCACAGCCTGTCTCCCAAGAGGTCTACCTTAACCAGGGAGACAGGAGGCCCCCCTAATCAGAGACAGCACTGTCTGCCCCACAGGAGGCCTACTCACATTCATGTCACAGAGCTCTACCTGCCTACAAGGAGGGAAAGGCTTCAGCCAGAGACAAACAGGCCAGTTAACATCAGAAATAACCAAATGGCAAGAGATAAGCTCAAGAAAATAAGCAATAGAAGCCTATGTAATGTGGCACCATCAGAATCCAGTTCTCCTACCTCAGCAAACCCTGGATATACTAACACACCTGAAAAGCAAGACTCTGACCTAAAATCCCATCTCATGAAGATGATACAGGCCTTTAAGGAGGACATAAATAACTCCCTTAAAGAAATACAGGGGAACATATGCAAACAGGTAGAAGCCCTTGAAGAAATATAGAAAAAGACAATTAAAGAGGTGAAAGAATTTAATAAAACTGACCAAGACATAAAAATAGAAAGAATATAGAAATCACAAATGGAAGCAAACCTGGAGATGAAAAACCTAGGAAAGAGATCAAGAGTTTTACAGATGCAAGCATCACCAACAGAATACAAGAGATAGAAGAGAGAATCTCAGGCATAGAAGATACCATAGAAGATATTGATACAACAGTCAAAGAAATACGAAGGGCAAAAAAACTCCTAACCCCAAACATCCTAGAGATTCAGGACACAATAAAAAGACCAAATCTAAGAATCATAGGGATAAAAGAGAGTGAAGATTCCCAATTCAAAGGGCTAGGAAACATTTTCAATAAAATCATAGATGCAAACTTCGCCAACCTAAAGAAAGAGATGGACATAAATGTACAAGAATCTTACAGAACACCAAATAGATTGGACTTGAAAATAAAATCCTCCCATCACATAATAGTCAGAACATTAAATGCCCAGAACAAAGAAAGAATATTACAAATAGTAAGGAAAAAAGGTGAAGTAACATAAAATGGCAGATCTATCAGAATTATACCAGACTTCTCAACAGAGACTCTAAAAGCCAGAAGATGCAGACCCCAAGAGAACAGAAATGCTAGCCCAGGCTATAATACCCAGCAAAACTCTCAAATACCATAGATTGACAAACCAAAATATTTTAGGACAAAACCAAATTTAAACAATATCTTTTTATTAATCCAGCCCTAGAGAGGATACTAGAAGGAAAACTCCAACATAAAGAGAAAGAGGGTAACTACAACCAAGAAAACATAACAAATTAATCATCTCATCACAAACCCAAAAGAAGAGAATTAGACAAACATAACACCACCTATAAAAACAAAAATAACAGGAACCAACAATCATTGATCTTTAATATCCCTCAACACCAATGGACTCAATTCCTCCCAATACAAAGACACAAGCTAACAGATATGTAAACAGGACCCAGCATTCTGGGCATATAAGAAACACACATAAGTGACAAAGACAGACACTATCTCAGAGTAAAAGGCTGAATAAAAGGTACCCAAGCAAATGTTGCCAAGAAACAAGCTAGAGTTGTCATTCTAATATCCAATAAAATGAACTTTCAACCAAAAGTTATCAAACAAGATGGGGAAAGATACTTCATTTACATCAAAGGAAAACTTCATCAAGAGGTAGTCTCAATTTTGAACATCTATGCCCCAAATACAAGAGAACCCACATTCCTAAATGAAACTTTACTAAACCTCAAAACACATATTGATCCTCACACAATAACAGCAGGAGACTTCAACACCCCACTCTCACAATGGACAGGTCATTAAAACAGAAACTTAACAGAGACACAGTGAAACTAACAGAAGTTATGAACCAAGTGGATTTAGGGTAGATATTTCACCCTAAAACAAAAGAATATACCTTCTTCTCAGCACCTCATGGTACCCTCTTTAAAACTGACCATATAAGAGAAACACAAAGCAAGACTCAACAGATACAAGAAGACTGAAATAATCCCATGTACTCTGAACTAAGACTCATCTTCAACAACAACAAAAACAACAGAAAGGCCACATAGACATAGAAACTGAACAACTTTCTGCTCAATGATAACTTGGTCAAGGAAGAAATAAAGAAAGAAATTAAAGACTTACTAGAATTCAATAAAAATGAAGGCATAACGTAGCCAAACTTATGGGACAGAATGAAAATAGTGCTATGAGAAAAATTCACAGCAACAAGTGCCTTCATAAAGAAATTGGAGAGATCCTGCATTAGCAGCTTAGCAGCACATCTAAAAGCTCTAGAAGAAAGAGAAGCAAAGACACCCAAGAGGAGCAGATGCAGAAAATAATCAAACTCGGGGCTGAAATCAACCAATTAGAAACAAAGAGAATAAAACAAAGAATCAGCAAAACTAAAAGCTGGTTCTTTGAGAAAATTAACAAGATAGATAAACTCTTAGCCAAGCTAACCAGAGGGCACAAAGTATCCAAATTAACAAAATCAAAAATGAAAAGGAAGTCATAACAACAGATACCGAGGAAATTTAAAAAAAAAAAAATTCAGATCCTACTACAAGAGCCTATACTCAACAAAACTGGAAAATCTAGATGAAATGGATGATTTTCTAAACAGATATCATGTACCAAAGTTAAATTAGGATCAGGTAAACTTTCTAAACAGTCCCATAACCTCTAAGGAAATAGAAGCACTCACTAAAAGTCTCCCAAAGCAAACCAAACCAAACAAACAAACAAACACCAAAAATCAGGGCCTGTTGGTTTTCATGCAGAATTCTATCAGACCTCCAAAGAAGACCTAATATCAATACTCCTCAAACTATTCCAGAAAATAGAAACAGAATGAACACTATCTAATTTATTCTATGAAGCCACAATTACTGATACTTAAACCACACAGAGACCTAACAAAGAAAGAGAACTTCAGACCAATTTCACTTATGAGTATCAATGCAAAAATACTCAATAAAATTCTAACAAACCTAATTAAAGGACACATGAAAACGATCATTCACCATGATCAAGTAGGTGTCATTCCAGGGATGCTGGGAAGGTTCAATATATAGGAATCTATCTAATCCACTACATAAACAAACTTAAAGAAAAACATCACATGATCATCTCATTAGATGTTGAAAAAGCCTTTGACAAATTACAACACTCTTCATGTAAAAAGTCTTGGAGAAATCAGGAATACCAAATTTATATAGTGTGACCGTATTTGAACACAGGGTTGTTACAGGAGAACTCAAGATCATTAGAATGAGTTCCAGCAGGACTAGTGTTCTTATTTAAAATAAAAAGTAAATTCGGTCACAGAGACAAAGTGTATAGTGGCAACAAAAGGTGAAAAGAGACAGGGGAAAGACAGCCATCCATATACCAGGGTGAGAGGAAGGACACACCCACATAGCAGGGGAGGAGCAGAATCCACACATCAGGGCAACAGCTTGAGATAGACCCTTTTCCTTGTCCTCAGAAGAAAGAAATCTCACTCATACCTGACCTGCCTGGAACTTCTGGCTTCCAGTTTGGTGGACTTAGAAAGCCAATGCCAATAATTAAGGTAAAATTATCAGGGCAGACATTTCTATGATAACACAAAATAATAACATTTTTAAAAAGCTACTTAAATTGCCATGCAAATTAAGCAAAACTCTCAGGGGTAACTGATTTAATCAGCAAACAAATGCTATCTAATTTGACAGGGACTGAAGCACACACTTGCATCTTGAAGATTTTAAAGATAATAGAATTATTTCAATACGGATGCAGGCTTCACATATTACCATCATGAAGCTAGATGGAAACGGTAAGACTAGGAAGCA
The DNA here is from genome assembly GCA_030674055.1 of Rhabdomys pumilio. Lineage (NCBI taxonomy): Eukaryota > Metazoa > Chordata > Mammalia > Rodentia > Muridae > Rhabdomys > Rhabdomys pumilio. The sequence goes on from JANHMN010000006.1 coordinate 52,255,181, forward strand.
ATCTTCTTCACCACAAACACTTTCAATACCATGACTCCTTACATCACATATGAAGCAACAGACAAACACAGCAGAAGAAAACAGAAACCATCATCTCTCTGATGCTAGGTGAGTAGATTAGAACCCTGACAAAAAGCCTGTGAATATAACTTATGCTTATAATTTTGATTTTTTATTTGATAAAGTTGATTGAAACTCCTTTTATAACATAATTAATTCCGATCCAAAATACCTGGCAACAAGGACAACCCCTTCACTGCCCAAAATACCAGTAATAAATAAGTAACACCCCCAACAATGTCCAAGAAGAATACAATGTTGGGGTTCAGTAAAAAGCAGGCATGTAATAAAAGAAGATGCAACTATATAGAGAATAGAAGCCACAGGCAGTTTCATTTGATCGTAAAAGTGCCACTTTTTAATTTATCTCTCAAATTGAAAAAAAGCAAATTCAAGCAATAATTCATAGTGGTTGGGTGGAAAGCAGCAAGCATTGAGTGTTAAGATAGGGAGTCTGTGAAAGACAATCAATATAGATCACTGTCTATCTGAGTCACGAAGAGGTCAGCACCTTACAGGTCAATGGGTCCATATCAAGTGACTATTATCTAATAACAGAAATCAGAGGAGTTCCTCTTGTACAGGAAGTCACCTGATGTGATTCCTTTGTGGGATACGGATAGAGTCTAGCTCGCATTTATTTTCCTTTTGTCAAGTGTAAGAAATTATCTATATAGTCTTGTAATGTTAAACTGATATCACAGTGTGTCACACCACACATCACAGGCTATACACACGTTCAGTGTAAGTCTGGAGGTCAATACTCAAGGGAAGGCATGGAGAGGAGAGAGAAGATGGGAAGGGAAGGAACACTGAAGGCAAAGAAGACGAAAGAGGAGAAAGAGAAGGAAGAAGGAGGGAGAGAGAAAAGGAAGAGAAGGGAGGAGATGAGCAAGGAGAGGAAGAACAGGAGGGACAGGAAGGAGAAAGAGAGGGATGGGATGGGAGACACAAAGGGAGAAAGACAGGAGGGAGAAAGGAAACGAATGTGGATGGAGAAAAGACTGCCCCTCCCACTTTAGAATGTTAAGTAAATGCATTCGTGGGCAAAGTTCAAAACAAACCTTTCTTTCTCCACTTATAGAGCAGTTGTGTGCCCCTACTTGGCTCTTCTGGTGGGTAGTCAGGAATCCTTACCGACAAGGGCGGGAGTCATGGAGAAACCAGCAAGCTAAATACCGGAGTTGTCAACCTTGGTACCACCACATCCCTGCAGAATCAATCTCAGGAGAACAAGGCTTGGCCACACTAGAAGAACTGAAGAAGTAGTGAAAAGATCAATGTGACCATGAGAAGGGACCATCTTCAAAATCTGGTCTTCCATCTTAAGCATGTCGAGATGGAAACCATTCCAAAACTGTTAGCAAGCGGCACCTTTGTATTGCTGACACCCCCAACACCAGCAAAGTTCTAAAGGCTGGGTTTGAAGAGTGGGAAGGGTCCCTTCTGAAGTGTAGAAGGTGGAGGATATCAAGTGAAACCCACAGAGTATCAGGGCGTGAGAATTTCAAATTGAAAACACTTTTCTTTATTAAAACTGAATCATTTTACACAAGGCTATAGAAAAAAATCTTAATAAACATGTTTAAAAGAAAGGCCTGTTTATAGGATAAGTTGTGAACATGCTCAAAGAAAGAATGTTAGTTACATGAGATATTTAGTAGTTCTATCTAAGACACAAATCAAGAAAGAAAAAAAATTCTTCAAATGCAAAGAGTAGTGATTTATCTAAAACATAAAATCAAAACTTAGGAGAGAAAAATACTACATATTCCCCCTTAGACATTCCATACTTTTCCTGTTACTCAGTGGGTTATGTGTGTTTGACTTTGGGTCCACATGTACATGAGCTTGCAGAGACAAAATCAGACCATATAACCCCACAGACCTGGAGTTACACACAGTCTATTAGAAGCCATCCTGAAGGTTCTGGGACCGTATCTGCTGAGTCATCATGTCAGTTCTGCAAGCAATTTTCAAAATGTCCTTGATAGTTTTACAACAAGGAGGCAATTAAAACTCAAAAAGGATGGTAATGACATCATGCTTTTATGGTTTCAAATAAGTGACTCTTTGTTTTTAAAACCTATATCATCATGATTCTTAAGTCTTGGCAGTATCACTATACTTCATTTGTTTTTTGGGTTTTTTGTTTGTTAGTTTTTTTTTTTCTGGTAGTGATAAACTATTGTGCTTTTTATTTATTCATGAGACAGCCAGGATGATATGACTTACAAGGGGACAATATTAGCTTGTGAACACCAGATTGGAGAAAAGGGCTTTCTTAGAAGTTGGCTACCAAAGGTTCAGAGCAGATCTGCAGCTTAGATTCATCTCTCAGTCACCACTGTGACACAATGCATAAAAAAATCAACTTCAGAAAAAAGGAAGAGACCTATTCTGGTTCTCAGCTTCAAAAGGATAAGTCCACAGTCCTTGGCCCCACCACTGGGGGCAGACCATCACTGTGGACAGAATATAGCAGAGCAGCATTGCTCACTTAGAGAAAGTGAAAATGCTCCTTCTTACAATGTTCCAAAGCCATACTGAACACCAAGTTTTGAGTTGCAGAAAAGAATTAAGTGTATAGTATTGCATCACTTGTTAGTGAGGGATTATGGTTAGGTGCTTGCAGAAGGCACATCCTTTAGTAAGAAGATGCACGGCTGCAGTTGAAGGCTCTGGGCAGTTTTGGGGAAGCCGTCTCATGTGCAAAAAAGGCCAGCAAGGTTTAAAAGTGTCTCAAAGGAGGTCAGTGTGTATGGAAGGGAGCATTTGCAGCCTCATTCAAAAAATCAGCTGTGCTTGTCTGAGGTCTGATAGAAGTGGCCTCCCATCTCCACCTAAGGGTCCTGAAAGGTGCTATGCTTTTGATTTTATAATGGTTGTTGTCCCTTGACAAGGTGAAGAGATATAATACAATCCTACCCCAGATATTCTTTTAGTGGCTTTTCCTTTTCTCTTCCATACTTTGTAGTAATCCTTGTTCAAGGTAACATGTTTGTAGGCAACCTGGACAGAGGTGTCAAAAGCTTGAACGTCATTGTCTATTACAAACAAAATGGAATAATAAACATCAAAATTAAAAGGAAACCAGCCATATATATATATATATATATATATATATATATATATGTCTATGTCTATGTCTATGTCTATGTCTATGTCTATGTCTATGTCTATGTCTATGTCATCTATATGGTTTCCTTTTAATCTATCTATCTATCTATCTATCTATCTATCTATCTATCTATCTATTTAGATATAGAGATATCTAGATATATAGATATATGTATAGATATCTATATATATCTAGATATCTCTATCTATCTATCTATCTATCTATCTATCTATCTATCAACTAGAAATTAAATACAAATGACTAGAAGTAGGATATAGTTATCTTTTAAATTAAATACAATCTCTATGTCAAAGCTGTAAGGGGAAAATGGTCCTCCATGTTCACATCTATAGTACAGACATATTGTTTTCATGTGGCTTAATTTGTGTTATTTTCAGACACAATAATAACAAAAAAGAAAGGACTACACTGTTCTGCGTATTGATGACCAGTATGCAATACTCACTAAAGGACCAAAGGGTTCTGGATGGTTCAACTCTCTTTTTGTTTTCTTCTGAAGATATTTATAAAACCAACTGCTAGCTCTGTGTATCCATTTACATTTCCCCAGAAAAACCTAAAAGGCTTATAGAGTTCATTAGATATGACTCTCTGCTCCACATGGCTCTCTTAGAGTGAAGAGGCCCACAGACAGGGTACCAGTTGCGTTGGTGACTTACAGAACTTCTAGGCGGCTAACTCAGCAGCCATTAGATGGGGTAGTTGATTAATAAAGCCCATTTATGTCCATTATAGCCTGGGACAGGTTTGCCTACAGTGCAGAAAGAAAGGTAACTTTGTTTTAATTCTACCTGCAGATAAAATAACCAGTCCTCATAAATCAAACAAGATAACTGGTTTTGCTGGATTCTTAGTGAAGAGAAATAAATGCCTGCCCTTTTCCTATAATTGCCCAGCAGTCCTCAAGCACCATGTCCATTAACTCATGAGAACTGAGAATCCCCTGAGAGGAGTATGTTTTCCCTCAGGAGAAAAACAAACCACAAGTAGAAGAATGAGGAAGAAGCCCCTTTCGTGTCCTGCCAGGTTGGAAATGAGGGTGCAGACTTGCCAACCTCCACAAATTACACCCTTCATGGGGGACGTCTGTGTTCCAAAGGCCTTTCAACTAACAGGTTTTCCACTCAGCATCTGTCAAATGTCTTCTTTTGTTAACTTGTTGACAAGAGTGAACCTGTCAGCTTTTAAAATGGCTGCTGTCTCTATGTACACACCTAGATGAAAATGTGGAAAGTGTGAGTTACTCCCTTTCACAGGGGATCTTGTCAAGGGCTGAGGCTTCAACCTGGCTGTTCTTGCAGCAGGGACCCCCCCCCCCCCAAAAAAAAGTGGAACTGTACCAAGCAGTGTCAAGTCCATCAAAATGATACAGAAATAAAAGAACTCACATAAAAACAAATAGGTGAATGGGTACCATCCCCCAAGGAGGTCAAAGGTGATGTGTAACTCAACAAAACAGTGAAGATGCTCTGGGTTTTAAATGCAATCCCTAACTCCAGACTTATTTTATATTAGCGATGGAACGAGACATCCTGGGCAGCGTGATGACAACAGTCAATATGTCCCCCTTGAGGAGAAATGACAGGTGAACACAGAGCAATCTCCATCTGAGAAATGGCTACGACCCAATGAGTACCCAGAGTGCACGCTTCAGAACATCTCTGAAGAGCCGTACGTCAGGGCTCGAGAGACAGGTCAGTGGGATGGGTCTCTGGGTAGAGTTGCTTGCTTGTACAACTGGAATTCAGTTCCTGAAGACTACAGTAGGAGAGGACTCATTCCTTAGAGTTGCCCTCTGACATTTACATGAGTGTTATGAACACACATACACACAACCAAATTACCAAATTAACTGAAAAAACAAAACAAATCCAAATCAACATCTTAGCTGCCGATATTTATTGCCCTTTTTCCTGCCGCACTAACTAAGCTCTTCTCTGAATCACATGAAAATATCTCCAAGAACCTGGATTTCACTTTTTCCCAAGCATCAAATTCCGTGTTGGTTTCAAGTTTCCACGTTTCCTCTCATAATCCATCAGAGCCCACACATCAGATGACCCATCCTCTCTGCTGTCACTGCCCTATTTGCACACCATCTTGAGGATGTGCTTAAAATGCCAAGGTCACTGGAGTTTTCCAAGGATCAGTATAAAACCAACTTTCTGGAATGTCTCCTAATTCCTTTCTGCTTTCACCTAGGTAAAAGATAATTTGGAGAGAGATGGGGTGGGAATAGCAAGAGAGAAAAGAAGAGAAAGACAGAGAGGGAGAGGGACAGGGAGACAGAGTGGGAAAGGAAGAGGGAGAGGGAAAAGGAGAGGGAGATTTGTCAAACTTCAAATTATGTTTTCATATGTGCACACATATCTTTAATAGGAAGCCATATATTTAAATGTACACATATATAATCTCCTAAGTATTTTTAAGTGAAGAGGATATACACAGACCAAGTGAATAGAGACAAAGAAGTAGTTATCAGATATTCTAAGGAGGGCTGGGGAAGAAATCATGGTTGGTAAAGCACTTGCTGGCAAGCATGTGGGCCTGAGGTAGATTTCCAGCACCCACACAGAAGAGTAGGGGGCTGTGGCTTATGCTTGTACTCTCAGCCCTGGGGTCAGCAGACACAGGAGAATCTCAGGCCAATAAAGACCTATCTCAGTGGATAGCATTCCTGAAGAATGACAGCCACCACTGGCCTCTAGCCTGCATGTACGTGTATACATACTCACATACATGCACACACATGACCACATATCCCCCCAACACACACACGCGCACACACATACACACACACACACACACACACACACTCACTCACAAAAGAAACTATAATGCTTTATGTTCATGAATCTAAAACTCAAGCACTGCACAGGGAAGTTGCCTTTACAAAAATGGTGTGTGCCATGAATAAACTGCAGACCTATGTGGTCAAATGTAAAACTTGAAAAAGTAGTTTTGGATTTTGATAATAATCAAGTGTGTACTAATAAGAATGCCACTGTTCCATAGTTGAAGGTACACTACAAGATGTTATAGCTCCTTAAGGCATTAAAAGAGTGAAGCCTGCCCGCTCTGCCTATGCCCCAGTGTCAGCTCTCCAGCTTTCCCTACTCGAAGGACTGGGCCAGCTCTCCCATATGTCATAGCCACCTACTCCTGCTGGAGCCCATGAAGCGGCCAGTCCTGCAGAAACAAAGCTGCAGGATCTTCATGACGCAGGGCAACAGCAGGTTATCCAAGAGGAGCCTGGTGAGGATCCAGTATTGATAGTTTAGCGGAAGCCAGAGGCCTAAAGCCAGAACAAATGACTCAATGCTATGAACATCTGCAAGTACAGCTGTTTCAGCAAAAGGGGACACTGTGTGACACACCATGGCAGACCACAGCTTCCACAGGAAGATGTGTTTTCTGCTGCTGTTTATTTGTTTTTATTCTTTATTTATTGTTTTGTGGAGAAGGCTAGAAGGTTGGAAGGCTGATATGGACAAATTGAGGTTTATAACGTGAAATTCACAAGGAATCAATAAAAATGTATTTTTTAAAGATATTAATACTAGGGATGAGGAGATAGTTCCACAGGTAAAGTGCCTGCCATACATACATAAGGGCTTGAGTTCAGATCCTCAAAACCCAAATAAAATCAGATGCAGTCACAGTAGCACTCACTAGTGCTCCAATAGTGACATGGGGGATATAAACAACCGCTGGAAGCTAGCAGGTCAGGTATCTGGCATATACAACATTAAAATCCCACCTTAAACACAATGGAAAGCAAGGGCTGACAGCCAAGGCCATCCTCTGACACCTACCTGCACACTGTGGCACATGTGCTCTGCCCCGCAAAACACAGGTACAGGTACACACAGGCACATGCATGCACACAAACACACAGGTACAAACACACACAGGCACACACATGCATATCACGCATGCATGCTCACACGCACACAGGCACCCACACACGCATTCACACACACACACACACTTAAAAATATACATATGTAGTATAATGTTACCGATTAACATTGCTGTGCATTCATTTTTCTAACAACTACCAAAGAATTCACCAATATACCTCTTCTCCATCCAGAATCCTAACTGTGGCTTAAATCAAATGAATCTATTTATAAGGTGTATAATAATGACTAATTGCCTGATAATGGCTGTGAGGTACCATGAACCTTAGGAACCCACAAATTAATCCTTAAAAATGAAATTCAAGTTAGTAGCACTTTTATACACAATGAATTCTAACCTTCTGTAAATTATAAATTAATTTAGAGTAAATCAAAAAATGTTAGCCAGAATAATAAGCAATATTTCATCTATGTCTGGATTAAAAGAGGCTGGTCTGGGTACAGTTTTGTACATTACCACATATATAAAGGCCCCATATCTTTGCATTTGCTAATAGCTATTATCAGCTGTGAGCTAGAAAAAAAAAAGAAAGAAAAGAAAACCACAAAACACATGATGGCAATAATTACCCAGAAGAACAAAATAGTCTGCTAAATATCAGTTATATTTTCACACATTTTCACTAACTAAACAACTTCTAAGGCTGAGCTATATTTGCATTTTTGAAAAGCTTGAATCTATAATGCTACACATACCTGTCCAGTCCACACACAACAACCTACCACACACATATGTTATTCTGAGGGCTTATGTATCATCTACAAGGAAATGCTGCCATTTTGTCAATTTCTATGTAAATTCTTTCTATGTAAATTCCCGATGCTTCAGTGTATTTAGTTTTCTATTTAGCATAGCCTTCTCTACAGCGCCCCTGCTGGAGGACTTTGGATCGACAGCTGGGCATTTGCAGAGAAACAGCTTCTCTCTTGTCACATGATCCAGACCCACTGGCCCAGTACAGAATTGCTCTGAGTTGGGAGTGGGGTGGGGGTGGGGGTAAGGGTACGGATAGGGGTGGGGGTGGGGGTACAGCTCTTTCTGATTGATACTCAGGAAGAAAGCAAGACAGTCTGGAGGGAGCACACCCTTTATTGATAGTCTAGCTCTGCTCTAGTAGTCGGAATGCTAAATTGGAGCTGAAAATAAAAGTACATTAAAGTACAACCGGATTTTCCTCAAATCTCTCTTCACATGTTTAAAATTAAAACTGCCCTTGCCTTCTGCATTAGGAATCAGGTAAGCATGGCGATAAATGAACATCTTAGGGACTAGGAGCCAGGGTAAGACGGAGAAATGACAGAAGCCAGAACAATAGCAGGCGGGCGGTGGGAGAAGCCCTAAGAACCCCGAAACACAGAGAGAAGGAGAAGTGGGAATAACTAGGTATTGTTGAGAGGGGTCCCCGTGGTGCCTCTTGATCTAAAGGGGGAACTTAAGACATGATGAACCCATGTACTAAAGCTGGCTAGTTCTTCCTTCTGTCCCTTCCTCTTTCTGTGTCTGTCAGTTTTCCAGTGGAGCTCATTATCCCATTAGAGTAAAACCTTCTAAGTAACAGAATATGCTGCTGTCCTGGTTGGTACGCTCTATAGATTTACTAGATAAATGGCTTAACAAGCTTTCTCCTGACACTTGTAATTCTCCCTCACAGAACAATAGAAAAGGCGCAGATCTTCCTGTGTCTGGTGAAATTCCTGGAATACCACGGATATTTAACCAATTTAGTACCTTAAAAATTCTCTAAGCAGAATTGGCAAAAATGCCCTTTTACATGTCAAATAAAAATACTGTACAAATATCAGAGACAATTAGCACCTGTAGTTTTCAATAAAACATTTAGAAATGCTTGCATGCTCGCTGCTAATAACAGGAAAAAAAAAATCACAAGATGCTTTTAAAAAAAAATTTAAATATTTCTAAATTATTGTAAAAACCAGTCTGATGTTTTAGAAAAGCAGGGTTTACTCACTACTTGTATGTTTCTGAGCGGATATATTCGAAAACATGGGAGACGCCAAGCTGGAACTGGTCAGCAATTGGGGTAACCCAGGGGTTGTTCTCTGCTTTGAAGACCTGCTTCTGACCGGTTAGATCCAAGTTGCCTGAAAAGATGAAGAAAAGCAAAAGGAAATTGAAGATTCTATTATCCAATGAGAGGAGAGTGGGAATCCTTATATACTTTATAAGTCATTTTTATTTGATTTTTTAAAAGTGCTTACCCCAAGGCATTACGGGTATGCGAGGTAATGTTGATGAGGATAGAATGTTGATGGTGATTCAAGAAATGGACACCAAGTGAAGGAGGAAGACAGGACGGAAGGAAAACAGGGAGGGAGAGAGGGAAGGAAGGAGGGGGGAGAGGAGAGAAGGAAGGACAGGAGTGGAAATAGAGGAAAGTATTCCACCATCCTGATAAAGCACCTTCTCCAGTGTAGCATGCTTTACTCTAGATGTCTGCTACAGAGATTAAAAGTCTTGTTCAAGACTGAAAGGGGGACTAGAAAGATGCTACAGCCTTTAAGACAGAGCACTGCTGCTCAGAGGGACCAAGTTGAGTCTCAGTAAGCACGTAAACTGGCTCACAATCACCTGCAACTCCAGTTCCAGGCCAATTCAACACCTCTGCCTTCCAAGGGTGCCTTGAACTCACACCTAAGCATATACCCACCCATGGACATATCCAGCGAAACACATGCCCACCCATGGACATATCCAGCGAAGCACATGCCCACCCATGGACATATCCAGCGAAGCACATACCCACCCATGGATATATCCAGCCAAGCAAATGCCCACCCATGGACATAATTAAAAAGCCGCTAACGATGTCAAGATAAGTCTCTTCTTGTGTGAGTGGATCTAAGGCAAATCAGGTCAACAGAACTTTCTTCATCAAACACAAAACCAGAGTGAAGCAACAGGAGCACACTACCCTAGTAGTGTACTGTGGACCACGCAAGCATGAGGAACACATCGCAAATCAGTCCTAAGTGAGTCTCAATAACGTAGTGACGACAGAGGCTAGCATTCGGGTGAAATGGTTTACAAATTGCCTTCGAAAATTATTTTCTCATTTAATTTTCTAGCACTCCCTAGGGTCACTTACTTCATAGGTGAAGAAATGGAAATTTGGGTGAATGAACTAATATGTCTCAATTCCAGAAAATGTGAGCCCAGGAACATTGAACCTGGCACCAAACCTTGTTTTATTTCTGTGGACAAAGCATTTCAGCTGTGTGTCCATTTAGGTCAGTAATGCTGTCAATAAGGCATTGAAGCCAGTAAACTCTCTCTCTCTTGGGTACGACCTATTCATGATCAGACAGGTCCCTCTGCCCCAACTTTTGGTATGTTTGAAAATGGAACAGGACACGGAAAGGAGGTTCCTCAAGTATGGCAATCTATGGTTGCTAGGCATGATCAAAGACAGAACACTTCCACAGCAGGAAAGGATGAGGCCTCACTTGGAGAGTCCCCACAGGCCTTTCCAGAAAGTTCTACTATGCAACTCCAGCTTCAGTCTTGTGGTCTACAGCACAGGGCCGTTTGAACAGAGACACATAGCAATTACCATTCTCAAGACACTTCAAAGTGACATGGTTGTCCTGTTCTGTCTGATGCATGAGTGGCATTCTGTCAGTTCTGATGGTCAGGACAATGAACATATACTCTGAGATACAAGTAGATCACAACGCAAATCATTTTCTAGTTGATCTGAGAGCTGGGAATGAAAGAGTAAACTTTTTTTTTCCTTTTCATGATGTGTATTGTATGCACAGGTTGTCTGTCTGTGTCTGTGTGTGTGTGTGTGTGTGTGTGTGTGTTCTACATGTATGTGTGCATGCTGTGCATGCATGTATTTCAGACCAGAGGCAAAAGTCTGGAATCTTCCTCACTCTCCACATTACTTTCTACAGAGCATCTCTCACTGAACTTGGCAATTACTGATTCAGCCAGACTGACTGGCCAGCAAGCCCCTAGGATCTTCCTGTGTCTCCCTCCCCAGTGTCAGGATCATAACAAGCACCGTCATGCCCTGGCCCAGCTTTTCATATGGGTGTTAGGAATTTGAACTCAAATCCCTATGCTTTACAGGGCCCATACTTTGCTGACTAAGCCACCTCTCCAGCTCCAAAATGTTTTACTAGGAAAATGGATACAATTGTATTTTTTCTTACAACACAGGATAAGTACTTCCATTCTTTCTTTTTTGTTAGAAAAACATGAAAAAAAAAACAGAAAAAAATATTAATCAAAAAAGAGGCCATGGTTTTGAAGGATGAGGAACATACAGGAGGGTTTGGAAGAAGAAAAGGGAAGGCAGAAAAACATTGTAATTAAATTACAATCTCAAAAAATAAAAATAAATCATTACAATCTTAGAAATAACTTTTAGAGAAGACTAAATATTAGGGAAGTAATTCATCACATCTTTCCAAAGAAACAGTGTTTATTGGTATAAAGTGCAAAACTAAGCAGATACATCGCCATCCGAGATTGTTGATATTGTCATTTTCCTCATCTTAATGATTAAACATCATCAGTCGGCTTTTACATCACTTGGGAAATTAATGAGATTGATTTTCTAAACCATGAGTTGGGGAGCTGCCTGGAATACATACAAGTTCAAGGACTGCAAATACTCTACTCAGCTGAGTAGCTGCTCAGAGCCTAATCCTGTTGGCAAGGAAGCCATTCTATGGTCCTCACATCTTTACATCAGGGGCCCTTGTTGGGCTCCTAAGAGTGAGACAAATACCTCAATTATTTTTTCTGCAACTCTGGTTTTGCTTTACGATATAGTTTTTAAATTCCTACGTCTCTTCCATATCATCCTCTCACTAATATCATTTCTCCAGAATTCCCTTTTCCAAAAAAAAAAAAAAAAAAGTGGGAATGATGAGAATTTCTAAAAATAAGCCTGCATTTTTTTTCACTGTTGTATTTTTATTAACAATAGTCCACCCACTGTCCTTAGGGTGCATGGTCACCTATGGAAGGTCCCTTGTACCCTGCAGTCGTCGCTATAGTAACCATTCACTAGTAAGTTGGGAAGGAAGGTGTTACAGGTGAACAAACCGCTACTGTAACATCTAAGATGGGATCTAAGCTTACATATTGTCTGTCATCTTCCTACACCTAAGCTCTCTACTAACTCAGCCTGGTGTCAACGACAAAACAAATAAACACGATTACAAGAGGTGGTGGGGACAAGGTGTAAATACTACAAAATGAGGGCAGTGGGGTGTGAACACATTTGGCGGGAATTCTGTGGGAACTCTTTCCCCTTTCTGACACGAACACCAGGTCCCCTCCTGAGCACTCGAGCTGAGTTTCACTGCGCACAACTCTATTGTGCAGACCGAGCATCTAGGATATTGTGGCATTCACACTTTACCATGAACTAACTTTCCACAGCAATGGCTTCCTTTGACATAAGACAGTGAGAAAATAGGGCTCTCTTCTCTCTGGATTATATCAGCAACCCCCCTCTGCCAAGTCTCCAGGCTTACCCCAGTAATCTAAAATCACAGGGACACACTGGCATGCCTCTCTGGTTCATATTTATAATCCCAGCACTAGAGAGACTGAGGCAGGATGATTCTGAGGTCTAGGCTAGCCTGGCCTATAGAGAAACTCTGTCTTAAAAAAAAAGTAAGTATGATACAAACAAACTTTCAGTGTGTCATCATGAGGTGTGGTCTATTGCTATGAACTGTAATGCTAAATGCTGGCCCCCAAGGTCTGGTTGCCCCCAGGGGATAGATCTTCATGTACCCCAAGTGATGTTATGCCATTTTGTCTACCAGGTTATCCCTAATTGGTCAAAAAACATGCCTATGGCCTGTAGAAGAAAAGAGGTAGGCAGGGTTTTGGTTCTCAGTCTTGAGGTCTGAAGCAGAGACCACGAGGAGAGAGGAAAATGAAAAGAAGAGAAGGCAACATAGGGTAAGGGATCATGAGAACTGGCCATGAGGGCTGGCCAGGAGGAGTTAGAGCAGTCCAGGCAGAACATCGCAGGTTTTTGGCAGTGAAGTAGACAAAATAGTTTAGAGGGTTGATATCTGCCCATCCCTAATTCTGTTAAGGCCTATTATAAATGAAAAGGTTGTATGTCTTTTATCTGAGAACTGAATGAGCAAAGGCAGGGTAGTTAATATAATATTAACTACAGCAGTGGCATCCTTGAACGTAAGACCTGGGTACACAATTCTGCAGAAAAGAAGAATCTACAGTCTACTGCCAACCGATTACCAATACACTGAAACTTGGGCAAAGCCTCTGGTTAACCACTAGGCAGCTTCTTACAAACCCTGAAGTCTTTAATGGTGAAGCCTCTAAAAAGAATGCACAAAAATCCCGTGTTCCCTCACCGCCACACTTGGAAGATATACCCAAGGGAATAATGCCAAGAAAGGTCAGCTGTGCCCTTCTGCCTGAAGCCCACAGCCCCCTGGAGATCTGTCAGTCCCCAGTGATGTCTCTATTTAGTGCTGTCAGTGCTGACTGGGAAAGCACAGAGGATTGCTAATGACTTCTGCTAACTGGAGCACAGAGGAGGTGCTGAATGTAAGCTAGACATGCTCCCTTCGGGGGAAAGGAGTCATAACCTGACGTGTGAGACTGAGAGGAAGCAGAAAGGACCACGGACGATCAGCATCGTCATTTCCATCAAGTCAAATTCACTCTGCTGCTGTTCTGCTTCCTGTGCCGAGAGGGGGAAGGGGAGGTCCGAGATACCCTATGCCTTCATATTGTGTTTATTTTAGTGCCACCGAGGCAATTACTTAGAAATCTCACAGACCCGGGGGTGGAGGGTCCTGAAAGAAAATAATGGTTCAAGTTCAATGAGGAGAAAAAGAAAACACCAACTTCCTGTTTGATGCCAGGACTGTGAAGACCACATGGACCATCCAAAACAAACCTTAAACGAGGAAATGAATTCCCTGTGACCAGGATGGAAATTACATGTGACCCTAAAAGAGCAAAGTCTCCTCACAATTATCATGGGGACCTGGCAAGGTGGGCTGAGGATCTTTTGTTTCTCAACTCAGTGTCACTGGGAGTTAACACAATCCCTGCTTCTGTGTAGCTGCTATCCTCCCGAAAACCATCTGTCTCTGGGTTCTCTTACCTCACTCTGTACCAGGACGGTGCTGCAGTTTCAGAAAAGGGTTAATATAATTAAAGTAAAGACGGGCCACTACACAATGAGGAAAGATGACACCTATCTTGTATTGGCCTTGCAACAAGTTTCTATCACCCGGGTGAAGCCTGTCTGTCAGCTGTCTGGGGTGTGTTCCCTTTTAAGTAATAACATGCGGGCGGGCGGGCGGGCGGGCGGGCATCTCATCCTGCTGTCTGTCAGCCCACAATCGCTTTCGCACTGCACGCTTCAGTGCGTCCAGCGAGGAGCCCTCACCCAGCCCCTTTATTAGAAGGCTGAGCGGTGCTCTGGTGGTGTTCTAACAAGGATCAGGCAGCAGGATTAAGCACTGTGACAAAGAGGATCTAATAGGCTCGAAAGTGGTGCATCTACAGACATGCTGGCTGGCTCCCAGACAGACTCACTTTGCTCACTCCTCAGTCAGGAGGTGCGGGCCACTGGGGAAGCCAGGCGGCACCGTGATTAGCGGTGACCCTCTGACCGATGCTGCCATGAAGATCATCTATCACTCAGAGACTTATTCTGCAATTGCAAATTGGATTTTCCATTTTATTACCTGCAAAAGGACCACATATGCTTCCTTCCCGGCCCCTAGCGCAGCCAGCTTGGCTGTGCGGTGGTAATTGTGTAAACTCTAAATCATGCAATACAATCATTCGCCTTGCTGCTTATAAACGTGATTGAATGCAATAGGCAACCAAGGCCCCATTAATAAGTACGCTCATTTTCACTTATGGAAATTGGTTGTTTCCTGTAATCACACTGTGAAAATTCTTCCTGAGGACTCAAGATCCTGACGCATATGGCCAGGAGCCCCGTTTATCACATAGCAAGCGAGGGGTGGGGAGGGGGGTGGAGGAGAGCTGGGTAAATTTTTCATGTCATCAAAATGGCATTTCCTCCCTCCCCAATTTCACAATGATGCCGTGGAGAGCATTTAAATTAATGTACTTGGAAAGTCGGGTTCTCCCTCACTCATAAAAATCTAAGACCATGGTCTAACAAGGCTAAACTGGAAAAGCATGGCTGACTGGGTACTCCATCATTACGTTTCCACATCTGCGCAAGCCCAGGTAACTGTGTTCATGAAGGAACCGGTTGAGGTATCAAGGCAGCTAGAAGATGCTCCCTGCTCTGCACTGAATTCCCTCCCACAAGGAAACTAATAACAAGCAATGACAACACGAAATAAAAGCTGCATTTACAGCTGCTCCAGATAGAGAGAGTGTACATATAAATCTCTGTAATTTTTATTACAGCATGTAACCCCGCTAATTACAGAAATGTGTGATTATAGCTGGCCGACTATGACAAGTTCCTTCATTTTCAGTTCCTTCTTAACTAAATAAAAATTGATGAAGCTTATAAAATGATGCTTATGTGGTGATACTAAATATTTGCAAGAATAAACTCAGGGATTGGAACTAGAGTGCTCACTACCAGTTGATAAAGTAACAGCAATACTGTTAAATGTGACTTAGTAATTAAAATAGACATTTGTATGGACTGTTGTGGAAAGAGGTCTAAGTTCTATTTTTTTTTTTTAAAGTGTCCAGTATACTTATGATCTTTTCACAAAGGGCAGAAGAAAAATAATCTCACGGTATGTGTTTAATTAAATTTTATGTGTAAAATAGAAAGAAGAAAGGGATACTCACCAGATATATTATAACTCTGGTGTCCTCAAATAAGAGAAATTAAGGTGAGATGCAGATGCAAACCATCAGAAAAAAGGGATAACATACTTTGCCTTTAAAGAACTTTGTGCTGCCGTAAGTGTGGCTAATTTTCATAATTTGAAAGAGATTAAAGATGAAGAGATGAAAGGACATTGAAAGACAATTTGTCAAAACAAATTCAGAATACGCAGTGCACGGTCGCTGTCACAAAGAAGAGCCTCGTATTGTATTTAAAGCTTCATCCCATCCCTGTGCCCATCATACCAGCAGCGCTTACAGCCTGTGTTACACATGATGGTCTCTCAGACCCTGAATGAATTGAGAATCTGGGTCTGAGGTTGCCTTTTTCTGTACATCATCAGTGCAATCAAAGCAAGGCAGGATGTCTCCTGACAGCTCTCCAATTTATTCTTCGGGGAATGCAAGGCCACACCATCAGTCAGCCAATTGTCTGTTTAGCCTTTCTTGGGTGGGGGCAACCTGTTTTGAAAATAGGCATTTTGTTCATTTAGGCTTGCAATGCATGGATGCTCTATCATGCATGCTAAAATAAACAGTTACTCTTCACAGGTAGTCCAGGGAAAGAGCATAATTCAAATTGAAAAAGATTACAAAACAAAAACAAGACTCCCCCTGCCAAATAGATGCGACAAAAGCAGCCACTGATTTATGTGCAGGCTGGCACAAATAGGTCCAGAAGCCTTTTCCCAATAAAGAAAAAAAATCACATTTTACATTGTTTCCATCTCATGTGTTTCTTGGCCATTTTATATATTCGTGGTCCAGAGTAATATGGGACAGGAGGAGCTAACTCTCACTCACTTGTAGATGTGATTACCTAGCAACAGAGCAGTGAGCATCTCCAGTGCACATCACCACAGTGGCTTTATTTTGCAAGTGGATATGGCCGTCAATAAATAATTCATGTTCCAAACCTGGCATTTGTTTAGGATCTCCCTATCTTTCTTCTAAACATGGGAGGCAGTAGCATTTTTTGCTGCCAGATTTCGCTTGTGCTGTTCACATAATGTCACATCGTATAGAATGAAGTTCAGCGATCCTGCATTTTGTTTAACACACACCACTCACTGACTCTGAGACCAGACTGGGCAAATCCTGGGCTCCATGGAGCTTCCATCTCCCCATCTGCCAAGGGAGAATAACCATCAGTGGATGGCCTTGTGGATTTGTGCCAAGGCCTGTTTATGAGTGGGTGCTATGGAACAGAAAGCACCATAAGATTATAAAAACTGATTTGGTTATAATTTTAAGAGAACCATACAATGTGAATTTGGAGGACATGTACTTAAAGCAGGTGTGAGTGATCAAGAATAGGGATAAGGGGTTGCATGCCTGTAATCTCAGTACCTAGGAGGCAAGACCTTGGGCTACAAAAGGAGTTATAGGGCCATCTGCGTTAGATAACACGATCCCATCCCAAAATAAAAGAAGGCTACAATGCAGTTGAGAAACAATGATTATATTTTGTTTCGTTGAAGACTGAGAGATTGCTAGTCTGTAGTGGTCTGTGTCTTCTTCATGAGCACTGGTCATGGCCTGTCTTATTCACCATGATCCTGCTTCTCATCAAATTCCTTTGTTTATGGGGCTACTGGGAAGGCTTCCTTCCATCCTCTTGAGAAACCAGAAATCTAATATTGAGAAAGTCTCAGGTGATGTGGAAATTGGGGTGAGGTGGGGTTATTTATTTAAGCAACTTAAACTAATGAGAAAAAAATACATATTTGAATAATAAGTATCTGCATCACTACTTTTAATAGAATTGATAAAGCTGTCAACAGCCCCTTTTCACTTGATCCATTTAACTTAAATATATAGGACGTTTTCCTGAATGATGGAAACGTTTCCAGCTAGTTTAGCATCAGGTTAGCACACTACCTCAGATACCTTCATTCCCTTATCAGCATAGTCTGCATGACGGCATCACTTAACTGCTTTGTGACCTAAGTAACAGTAATTATTTGTTTTCCAATTCTCAGAACGTCCTCTGGCCTTTACTTCTGAGTAGCTACAACCATACTACCAGACAGAAGCAAGCTGCAGGAGGAAGGACGCCTTGGGTTCAGTTGGCAGTGGCGAAGAAGGCCTGCTAGAACATGTATATTCACACCATGGCAGGAAAAGAAACAGACAGAAACTGGCTAGGGACCAATCTTCAATGACCTGACTACCTCCAGCTTGACTTTACCGACGAGATTTCTAGAATTGTACAAAATAGTGCCACTGTTGGTGAGAAACCATACAAACCACCAGCCCATGGGGCACATTTAGCTTTTCAACCTATATATATATTCTATCAGATGATGTATATATACCCGAAGAACTGCAATTCCTTGAGGTTATCAGAGTTCTGGAAATGAACATTTTCTCTACTTTGCTGGTCAGAACACCAATCTGTACCTGCTCTCTGAAAGACTATTAAAATGTTTACATGATGTGACTGAGGAATTTGCATGGTGAGGACATAAACAAAATGATTCTGAGAGATTTAGTATCATAAATATTCAATTTAAATATTGCTTGTGTTCTTCCTGAACAACTAGACACAGCTTAATATCTAACAATTGGTTAATAAACTATGAAGGACTTATAGATAGCATAATATATAGCCACAGGACTTAAAATGTTTCAAAATTAAATTTAATGACATGGGCTAATGGTCATGACATAATATTGACGGCTCAAAAAATGTAGTCTGTAAAACTCAGAAAACAATCTTAATTTCTATAAATATATACATATATATTCTTTCATATATTTCATATATATATGAAAGAATAAAACACACATTTAAGAATATATGCATACAGGACTAGAGAGATGGCTCAGGGGTTAAGAGTACTTTAGAGGTGTTTTAGAGGTCTTTTAGAGGTCCTGAGTTCAACTCCCAGCTACTACATGGTGGCTCAAAAACATCTGTAATGGGATCTATTAACTTCTTCTGGTGTGTCTGAAGACAGCTACAGTGTACTCATATAAATAAAATAAATAATTTTTTAAAGAATATATACTGATACCTATGAATAGAGAAAAATAGAACTAAATACAATTAGCATTTAATTGGTTCTTTTTCAATGATGGGATCATGAACACTATACATTTCTGGTTTTTAAGTTTACAAATACTGAGATTTGCGGATATGTATTTTCTCACATCCTTGGGGATACCTTTTCACTGTCCTGTCTCTCCGCTTTCTTTCTCTTCTTTCCTCAGCATTTTCACAACACCCCTACAAGGCCTCTGCATCAGCTCCTGCCTCCATGTTCCTGCCCTGCTTGAGTCCTGACTTCCTTTAATGATGAATTCTGATGTGGAAGCGTAAACTGAATAAACCCTTTCCTTCTGAGGTTGCTTTGGTCATGTTTTATTGCATCAATAAAAACCCTAACTAAGACACAGGTCTTCCATTTTGATTTTTGATCCATCCTGATGTTTGCATGTATTGTCAGGTAAGAGTTCAACTTCCTTGCTTTTTGCACATGTGCTTACAATCTTCACAGCCTCATCTTTTGAAAGAGTTGTCTTTCCTTCCTTGGATGGTCTTGGTATTCTAATTTAAAAAAAAAAAGATCTTTGAGGCAACATTTATTTATTCCTCTTTTCAACAGGGACTATGTCTACAGTGAGATGGAATTTTAATGCTTTTTTGACTTGTATTTCAAATCAAAGATGAGTAAAGAGGTTGAATACTATTCATAGCATCCAATGCTGGTGAAGGAGAATAGAGCCTTGTACACAGTGTGTAAGGAGTCCCATGATTACAGTTACCACAGAAACCTTATGGCACTTCCTTAGAAAAGATTTGTACATATAATTTAGCCAGGTACACACTTGAAGAAAATGAAGACACTGCAGCAAAGAGAGGTCTGCAAGCTCACCAGTGCTGTGGCATTGGTCTCAATATACAAAGCTATAAAACCAGCCCAACTGCTGAAACTGATAAAACCACATACATCATAAATGTATGATTCACATACAGAGTAGTGAAAAAATGAAATCCTGTCATTTGCAGGAAAATGAATGGGACTGAAGTTTCCTTCAGTAAAAGAAATAAATGAGACACAGAAAAGCAAATATTGTACATTCTGTCTTGTGTGTATGTGTGTGTGTGTGTGTGTGTGTGTGTGTGTGTGTGTGTGTCCCACATGTGTGCTGGGATAGGGTAACAAAAATAGAAAGACTCTCGAGGAGAAGGTACTTGGCAGGAAGAGAAGGAAGAGGGAAGGCAAGCAAGGGTCACAGGAAGAGTGGGGGTGGTCCAAACACAATCCACACATCTATGGTAATGCCACAGTGAAATCATTAACTTTAACAATTAATAAATTAATAATATAACTAAAAACCACTGGACCATGTACATGAGAGTTTACATAAGGGTTCTCTGCCCCATTGTCCTGTACCTGGGTTTATGTTAGCACCTCCTATTTTATTTGATATTTGCAGTGGGGCTAGAAACCAGGGCCTTGCTCACACTAGCCAAGAGATGAGCCCCTGAGCCACACCCCCAGCCCCTCCCCCTCTGTCTTAATTACTATAACTATGTACATGTTTTAAATTCATAAAGTTATGAATCATCTAGATTTATTCTTTTTCAACAGTGTTTTGACCATTTAGGGCACACTGGCATTTCATGTGAATTTCAGGGTTTTATTTCTATGAAAGATTTTGTGGAGACTTGACAGGGATTATACTGAATCCATGAACAGCTTCCAGGAACATGACACACGTTTATTAACAGGGCAGAATATTGAATATTTTTACCAGGCCACATTCATAAATGGACACATGATCCCTAATTCAACAGTCAGTCATAGCACAACATTCGCTGTATGTCTATACAAAACAATAATGGATCTGTTTTTAAATGACTCATATCTCATACAATTGTAGGTCAAATAGGATATTACCTTTAAAATAATACAATTTCATTAGAGGACTCTCACTTCTGAAAAACAGCATACAGAGATGTTGGACTTTGATATCTCAGTCAATTTTCCATTAGCAGGGAAAGACAAGAAGACATAGGTTTGAATCTAAGAAGGGCAAGACAGAGAAGTCTTCCAGGGCAGACGTGGATGGTAAATACAGGATTGCATGTTCCAGAAGTCTAGAACTCTTGGATGCTTGGGTATTCTACCTTAATCCATCTATTTCTCTCATGGAAACCTCTATACTATCACAGAGAAATGGTGTCACGTACGCTCAGAGTGATTATGAGCCTCTGAGAGACCCTAAATATATGCGTGGTAGATTTGAATGTTCCTTTCTTGCGGAAGTTAAGGGTGGATCTACTTCCTCTGGGGTCAGACCTGACTAGCAGAACCCAGAAGACTTCCAGTTATCTATGGCCAGACTGAGCTTTGATCTGCAGCCTCCTGCACAGACATGAACTAACCGCCACATTACGTCAAGGCTACAATCCAGATTTATGTGCAATAGCAGAACCTTTAAAAGGGGTATGGAGGGCATGGAGGGTATCAAATTTAATTTTCAAAATATGTAAAGGGGGGAAATAATTTACTAGATAGCATCAGAGAGATAAAATGCCAAACAAATATAGACTAATGCAACAGGCTTGGATATGATCCCTTAATCTGAACTATAATCATCTCAATAATGTTCCCAATGGCAAAAACTTATTTTCCCCATGTCTGACCTCATAAACACTTTCTCAGAAAAAAGTCTGGCTGTGCTTCAGCCAATAAGATGAAGGCTGAACTTAGGGTGTTACTATAATTCAGTACATGGCACTTTCTCATAAGGAAGCAGAGAACAAAATTAACTTTATTTTTTATTTATATATAAATACCCTTGAATCCAATTTTATTAAAGGTTAAGTCAGGGATCAACCAACTACACAGAACCTAAACTTAAGTTATATGTAAAAATGGCTTGTTTCGGCTTTGCTTCATGCTCGGGAGCTTATATTTTTATTACCTTGGTGCTATGTGTTATATTCTCTGCAGAGGCTGTGGATGATAAGGGTGTGAACACTGTCTCACATAAAATATGTACTAGGATAATTAACAATGCTGAATGACACACTCACTGAGTCTACAGGTATGACCAATAATTTTAAGTTAATTTTCAATGTTGTTCAATGAATTCCAAATGTTCACACGGATGTCTTTAGGCTACGTATTAACAATCCATTTTAATGAGTATTGAAATAAACCTATTTCCACTGATTATTAGCATTAAAAATACTTTTTTTTAAAAAAAAGGCAGCAATGGTGTGTTGTTATATGCCACATGTGCACAAACATACAAGTACACAATTAGATCCTACTTCTAACCATAACGAAAGCAAAAGCCATACACTACAGCAGACTAAACTATGGGGATGGGGTGAATGGAACTACACATTTTCACTCTTCGAGACAATGAGTATCCTTTTGTTTCTGGACTGGCAAAGGGCAATGAGTATCTACAACCTAATTATTATGGTTTGGATATGAAACTCTGGGAATAACACCTGGCTTCCAGCTGCAGAAGGCTTAGATACTTTAGAAGGTGGGGCTGAGATAAAGAAGCAGTCACTGGAGTGAGGATGCTTTTGAGGACTATAACCTGGTCCTTAATTTCCCACCCCATTCTAGACTCAGTACTCTCTGCCCTGCCTACTATGATATTCTGTCCAATCACATGGGACCAAAAGGTAGGTATGTGTATTTGTGGTGTGTGTGTGTGTATGTGTGTGTGTGTGTGTGTGTGTGTGTGTGTGTGTGTGTGCGCGCGCGCGCACACACGCATGGATGGGCATACATGGGCAAGTATTGGGGACAGGAAAATAAACCTTCAGCAAATATGAGCCAAAGTAAGTGCTTTCTTGTAAGTTACTCTCACAGGTATTTTGGTTACAGTATAAAAGCTACTAATACATTCATAGAAACAGCCATTGTCTTATTCTTTACTGCTGATCCATATTCAAGCAGAGGACAGAGACTGCCACTAATACAGTCTAAAACTTCTAACAGTGCAGCATAAGGAATAGGAATGCAAAACAAGACTCAGGGGGAAAGCGTCTACCACACCTCTTACGGATTTACTTTGATAATTTATGAATCCTAACATAAAAAGCATTGCTATAAATAGCCCAGTGAAAATGGAGTTCTACCACACTCTTGGATGTGGGTGAGGATGATTACATCATTACATCATGAATTTTGTTTCCAAGTATTTTTGGAATGCCAACTGTTTCAGGTTAAAAATATGAAATACTGTCACAGTAACAATTAACAAAAAAAGAAAGTACTATCATACTCTACTCAAGAAGAAAACAATCAACAATTACAAAATCATTTTCACCGTGTGAAGGTGTCTCAGAAGCTCAATTTATGTAAAGAAAAAAAAAAACAATAACCCTAATCTTGAATGAGTCAAACTCTGGCTTGGATCCAAGTATTAGCACTTATAATCCACTTTTCTGGTTGCAAATGGTTTCTAGAGCCTTGCCAATCCCCAAATCCCAGCTGGTTACTAGTACCTTCCAACCATCCTGACATTCTTGACCGTCACCAGTCTTAATACTGGCACCAGAAAAAAGAATTATCCCTGTATTATCTCCCTACATCACCAGCTTAGTCTTCTCTTAGCTTAGTTTCATATCCTTCCTCTCCCTCTCCCTCTCCCCCTACCCTACCTCTCTCTTTGTGTGTCTGTCTGTGTGTGTGTGTGTGTGTGTGTGTGTGTGTGTGTGTGTGTGTGTGTGT
>JANHMN010000006.1:52278896-52325999 GCA_030674055.1 Rhabdomys pumilio
TGTGTGTGTGTGTGTGTGTGTGTGTGTGTGTGTGTGTGTGTGTGTAGGTTGTAGGTGGGTGGTCACAGTTGCTATGTTCATGACTGTAATGGACATGTCATGTCTAGAAGACAGTACTCCTCCCATCCTCTAGCTCTGACATCTTTCCCACCCCCTCTTCAGGAATGTCCCCTGGGCCTCTGAGTGGGTGATTAAAGAGCTGAGCAGACATCAGTTCCTTCCCCTCAGCACTTTGACAGGATATGAAACTTTGCTTTGTCCAAAATAACAGCTTCAAGCAGTGAACCAATTTTTTTCCATGTAACATTTTACATGTTATTCTTATTTAATATTGAGCATATAGAAAGCTAAAGAAACTTTATTTTTGGTTTAGTTTGATGGTACAGACTATGAAGGAAGAACATTCAAGGGTCAAGTCTCCTACTTGACATCATTAGAACAGTCAAGGGAAAAAGCCTGGGGTTCACAAGGCTATACTCCACAAAATGGTCAGTGTTGTGGTTTAAATTTTAAACAACTGTTTCTTAAAATACAGTGTCATTCACAATTATTACAGCAAAAATCCAGTGAATCACCTTCCAAATAATTTTCCATCGATAACATGGTGTTTGCATGCACTGTCTAAGGTCAAGTCAGTCTTTCTTGTTCGTGAACTCAGTGTTCTGATCAAGATTAACCCCTTCATTGTTGCTTCTTCAGATGGTAACCTGGACTACGATTCCCCACAGAAGGCTAGACCCCATCACTTTCCTAACATTCATTACATTTCACGACTCGTCTAATGACTATCCTCCTGCCCTGGGTAGTTTTTATGATAACATAAGCTAGCGTCCTCTGAAAGGAGAGAAACTCAGTTGGGACAATCCCTCCATAAGACCTGGTACTAATCATTAATCACTGATTTTCTTAAATAGTGATTCACAGGGGAAGGCCAAGCCCTTGTGGGTGGTGCCATTCCTAGGCTGGTAGTCCTGGATTCTATAAGAAAGCAGGCTGAGCAAGTCATGGGGAGCAACCCAGTCCCCAGCACTACTCCATGGCCTCTGCATCAGCTCCTGCCTCTGGGTTCCTGTCCTGTTTGAGTTCCTGTCCTGGCTTCCTTTAGTGGAGAACTATGATGTGGAGATATAAGCCAGATAAACTGTGTCCTCCGCAAACTGCTGTTTGGTTATGGTGTTCCACTGCAGCAATAGAAACCCTACTGTTCTGTTTCTCTAGCTCTATCATCCATTTTCAGGACACAGGATACAGAGGTCTTATTCAAGACAATGCCTGGCACCATTTCAAGCATCTCTCCCCACAAACTATCTAAGGCTTGCTTAGAAAGATCTGTGTGTGTGCCCCTAGGATGTGACCACACCTAAGTGGGTCCTCCACCATGTCTCTCCCTGAGCAGGCAAAAAGTACAAAGATGCTTGCTTTAACTGATTATCAATCAAGACTGAGGCGGCAACAAGGAGCCAGAGTCCAACCCAGACACTGTCTACAGATGAGCTCAGGGTTCAAAAGAAGCTGCACATTGAGAAGTTTGCTTTACAGTTAAGAAAACAAGGCTAAGGAAAGGTTTCCTCAAGCTGCAAAGTCCCAGGAGCAAGCGAGGGAGGGGTAGAGCTCGAATTCAAACCAATACCTGGTGTAGGGTTTGGGCAGGGTCAACATTAGAAAGCCCCTGCTAGTTTTTATCTGGACCTTCTGTTCATCCTATTCTTGCCTATCAATCCCCTCCCACACCACTTCACTTTGAAATAAGAGTATCAATGGCCCTGTGATATGCTGCCTGGTCAGGGCAAATGGCTGAGTGCGACTGAAAAGGGCAAAGCCATGGGTGTGATATAAAGCATATACTCTCTCATGTGAGGCATTCTGGGTAATCACTGAACACAGTATTCTAGAACCCCCTATAAATACTGATTTGGAGAAAGCAAATATAAAATAGAAACAATATGCCATTACCCATCACTCTAAAGAATGACTGTATTATAAGATGATATGTGAATACTTTACAAGACAACACAATGTCAAAAGAGTGGTCAGGAAATGCAGAAGGACTAATTTCATAGTTGGTTCTGGGTGAGGAGAAAGTTCTCTGCTCTAGTTCTTGCTAAACATGTCCTTATGCATTTGAATTGTTCTCATATTAAGTTAACCCATCAGGAATAAACTCCTTTGCACACCTAATAACTGCAGCCCCTCATGTACATGAGCACAGGTAGCAGATATATGTCCAGTCAACATAAAACCTCCTCTGGTGATTGCACAGGTTTTACTGTTTGTTTGATGTGTGTGTGTATGTGTGTGTGTGTGTGTGTGTGTGTGTGTGTGTGTGTGTGTATGAACACAACCCATGAACACAACAAAGACTCACTTTGTAACCCAGTCTGGCCTGGAACTTACTATGTTGCCAAGACTGGCCCTCCAGCTCATGTTCTTCCTGCTTTTTATTACAGTTTTGTTTTGTTTTGTTTTGTTGTTATCTCATAAACCTTTGCACTTGTTAGTCTGCTCAGGGTTCGATAACAGAGAACCACAGACTCCAAGACTTAGTGTTAGTAAGCTTTCTATTACTGTGACCAACAACACCTGATGGAAACGAGGGAGGAAGGCTTTATTTTGACTGATGGCTTCTGTCTCGGCTCAATGTACTTAAGCAAAACATCAAGGCAGCAGATGCAAGTAGCAAAGGAAAGCTTATCAGTTCATGGCTGACCAGGAAGGAGAGAGCAAGGCAGGAAGTGGCCAGGGCCAAGATAACCCCCAAGAACCCACCCTAGAACCCAACTCACTTCAGCCAGGTTTAACCTCTCTACGTTTTAGAACCTTCTCAATAGCTCCACCATCTGGGGACCAATTATCAAGACGTAGGAGAACATCATACATTCAACCATCACAGCTAAAAATTAAAGACTTTTTTTTTTTTTTTTTTTTTACAGAGCTAGAGACTTAAAGTCCAAATTCAAGGTTATTCACTCATCTCCCCTTGGCTTGTGTCTTGCTGCATGCAGCACTTGGTTCAGCTGGTGTTTCCTCTATCCAAGTTGATTCCTGTCTCTGTAAAGCTGTATCTCCTTTCTATAAGGACACCAGTTATCCAGGAAAAAAGCCTACCCCCAAAGACTAGTTGAGTTAATAAAATAACTCCTTAACTCTGTCCGCCAATATAGTCAACATTCAGAGGTTCTAGGGATGACAACTTAGGCATATGAAGGAAAGTCACAATCAGACCAGAACAGTTTGTTCAGTTTCTCTGCTGCAGGTGTAGAAAGCCTGTTTTAAATATCACCTTCAGTTTAATCAAGATACTTACTCACAAACACTGATTTAGCATCTTTAAAAACAAGACCGTAAGATAAAGAAACCACCCCTAAGGGACTAATGGTGTAGTAATGTAGTCCACAGGCTTGAACAGTTAACAGGTGGGACCATCTGGAGGAGTGATATTTATAGAAATCTAAGTGAACAAGGTGAAGATTCCAGGAAGAGGGAGAAATCTCCAGAGACCCAAACCAAGGACTCTAAGGGAAACAGTTGAGCATGGGAAAGGGGGCTCAGAGAGACAGGTGGAGACAGACCATTAGGAGCGTCATGAGCCTTGTAAAGAAGGCTAAGAAACAGAGGAAGGACTACTTCTGCAAAGCCAAGGAGTCCAACCTTTCCTTCCCAAGAAGCACTGTAGTCACTCTATAGGAAGGCAGAACATCATGCATGTAGCCATGATCCCCTGCAGGGAATTAGTGACTTGTTAGGAATGATGTTTGGTTGTTTATGACCTAGACCACATCCAAGGTACATACTTTAATGTTAGTGGGTTCACACACCTGCACGTCAACATGCTTCTCTGAGTAGCTGAGAAACGAGAAGGCACTCACTGTGCCGATAGAAAAGGAGCATTCTGGTACTCCTTCCTCTCCACTCAAACCTGTGAAGACTGTGTGCTGACAGCATGACATTGGTCAATTATCTTTTTGTCTCTGTATTTCAGATGCTTCATCTGTAAGATGGGTATTGTGTCAACCTCAAACCTTTATATGGGGTTTTAAATGCAAAGCTTGTCGACAATACTGTGATTGAAATCTGTGACAGGAGTGTGTGCTAGAATGTACTTCTCTACAACAGCTACCACTGCTGAACTACTAACTTAATCAGGCATGGGGGCTGACACTCAGGCTTCCAGAAAACTTAAAGGAAAGCCTCAGGAGGAGGAGCAGACAGGTACAAAATCCTATACACTGAACGTGGTAAGGAGCATCAAGGTGGAAATATCACCCTGGCAGTACAATTTATAGTCTGGAATACTGTGCAAGAGGAACACCTAGGCTGGAGGTGCTTGTGCTAAGTGGATCTAGATAATGAATACCACAAGAGGCAGAGCTTATTCAGGGCTTGAATTTTGCTTCTGGATCTTGGCCAAAGCAACACAAAGTGGTGGAAAAATAAAGAAACAAATTGCTTGCCTAGTAGCCAGGAGGGGAAGATGTAACTACATAGAAAAAGAAGCCCCTTCAAGTGCAGCTCCTGATGCCCTAAACACCTGCCATTAAGCCTCCCCAGGGTTTTCCACCTCTCAAGAGTGTTATACTAGGGCCAGAATCTTTAACGTCTGAGTACTTATGAAACATTTATGATGCAAACTACAGTGCAGTTACAACTCATGATTAAAAAATTTTAATATTTGGCTACATGGCACACATTTATAAGTCCAGCACTATGGAGACTGAGGCAATAGAATGTAAATTCTAGGCTACCTTTGGTATACAGGTTATTTGACCATACCCAAAACATTAAAAATAAAATGTAAAAAATCAAAAGTATAGTTAAGTACTTTGAAGACACAGGTCTATAACTGCAGATCTTTACCTCCCCCTCCTTTCCAAACCCAGTCCCCCAGCCTCATCCCCAGCTCTGCAGCACATGACGAGCTACAGCCTCTCCTCCCTCCCTGCCCCCATCTCTACTAGAACACACAGATCTTTCCCTACAAACTTCCTTTCTCCCAATCAATGCTTTATTCAGACCCTAACACTCCTAGGCATTCCCAGGAAAGCATGACCTAACTCTCTTCTGCATCCAGTCCCCTAGTCTCACCTCTACCCACGAAGGAGGCCACAACTGTGGCATCCCCTCCTCTCTGGCTCCATCTCCAGACTGATAACAGAGACCTTCTCTTCTAGTCTTCTTCCCCATCCATGGTGTTATCACCGCCCCCAGTTCCAGCAGCCATTCCCTGGGTACCAGCTAGCCAAGCCTGCCAGAGAAGCAGGGTGGCCAGCGAAGGTAGTCAAGCTTCAGATCTTCACTCTTCCGCCTCCTCTACAAATCCAGAACCCCAGGATTATTCCCAGGTTTATATCAGACTACCTGTTGTGGCCTCTCCCCACTCTCTGCCCCCCATCCCCAGGGGACTAGGCTGCAGGCCTAGAAATAGATGGTCAACAGAAAATAAACTCAACGCTATCTTTGGAGGTTCCTTGTCTCATAATGTCATGCCAGGGCTTTTAATTGTTTTCATTTTTTAAAATTTTATCTATTGAAATTGAAATTTTACACACACACATGCATACTTACATACATACATACATACATACATACATACATACATACATACACACATATATGTATATGCATACATACATATCTTTTTACCTATAGGTCTTTGTATATATATTATGGCTCCTGGTTTAAATGTTTTTATAAAACTTATGAGTGTGTGAACCAGTTAGTATTTGTGTCTATATCTGTTTCTTGTGCCTTTTCTTGGGCTATTTTTTTCCTACATATCAGTTTTGTCCTATTTCGATGTGTTTATGTTCTATCTTGTTTTATTATATTATTATTCTGTAGATGCCTGCTTGTTTTCTAAGGAGAGACAGAAAGTGGGTGAATTCAGGTGGGAATGGAGGTGTGGAGGAACTTGGAGGAGTAGAGAAAGGGGAAGCCATAATCAGGATATACTATAAGAGAATAAACTTTATTATCAGCAAAATGAATTTTAAAAAGACATGGGCCTATAAAGTAATTATTGGAAGAAAAAATAAAAAGATAAAAAGAATTCATAGCAACAGCAGATAGAGGAGTTCAAGGTGTCTGAAAGCCACACTATTTTAAATGCTTACCGCATTACTAAATCCATCTAAGCAACAATATATGAGAGACTTGTTGGAGTGACTTGGCCTGAGGGAGCACAGTGCATGAGAATCAACTTCATTATTCTTGTTAGAATGTTTACCTGTGAGAAACTCTCCCGTAGGCCAGAAAGAAAAGAGTGCAGTCAGATATAAAGCCTAAATATCTTAAGTATAAAAGATCCACTATTATTTTTTCATACTAAAGACAAAATATCTCTTCAAAAGTAGTGTTGTCACTTAAAATCCTTAACTTGTAGACTTCTGTAAAGAATGACTGTGCCCTTTGAAAAGAAGCAGCTTCAACACCTTAGTAACATTTTTTTTTTTTTGTGCTAAACGATTAACAGAAATAGTTGTCTTAACTCCTTGTGTCACAGCACTTGCAGAAGCAGTGGTGCTAGCAATTAATGTAATTAAAGCTGTTATACCAGCAATAATCAAGCCTACTACCCTCCTGCTTCAGCTTAAAGCATGAATCACTTCTTCCAGTACTTGAAAGCTTTTTTCAGAATACCAAGGTTCGGTGATACTCAAGGGAATAAGCCAAAAGTTGGTTGATAAACCTCCATAACAGATATGCTGGGTTTCAACACACTAACACAATTAGAAAATGTACAACCAATGCAACTTACATTAAATAATGTACTAATGTGTTGAATATACAAGAGGATTTAGACAGGCATTTGGAACAATGGATTGATGTCTTGATCCTATTCAAACTATTGGAAGGAGGTTCAGAGTTTAAGAGTAAGGAGCCATCTCAAGTGTCATGCCAAATACCATAGAATTCATGTTAGTTCTAAAATTTACAGTGGTAGTCATTATAATTAGGAAAAAGTTTAAAGATACCTCCAGTGTATTTGGCATAATTCTAACACCTCTCTGGATGTTTTAACTTTGCATAGTGAGCTTATGAATTTAAAGAACGTTGCTCTGCTGAGAATTGATGCATCAGATATTGCTGATAAAATTACCCATGACCTGAGGTAAGTATTTCCATTTTGGTCAAGCTTCAAGAATGGCATATATTGTCGGGCTGTGGAAGGGTATCCTGGTTCTTGGGTTGTGGGTTCGGCCACACCTCCAGAACCCAGTTCCTGACAGGAGGTCTAATCTCCATTCAACCTGCAACCTTCCATCATGTAGGACACAGGTGGAGGGCTTGATGAAACAGGCTTACATATTAATGAGGTACCTGAAGGCCAGAGGGTGGAGTCAAATAAGCATTCCTCCCCAGCCCCTCCCTCCTCTTTCCCTCCCTATTAACTCAGCTCTGCCCTGGGTTTTTTGGTTTTTTTTTTTTTTTTGGGAGGGGGAGGTGCATCCAGATCCATCCACTATCCACCATGACAATAAAGCCTGTAAAAGCCCATGGACTTTCTCGTGTTTGGGGCCACGCTGTGAGGTGCTGTGGAGAGGCCTTTAGTGAGCAGCCTAACTTCCCCATAGAGGAAGCCTCAGTGATTTCCCAGGCACAATTACCCACAATATATAGCTTGATCATGCTAGCCCTTTTTGTCCTGGAAATGGTTTTATTCCTGCCCATCCTGTTAAAGCTTGTCATTAACAACATCAACATGTTGGCAGTCAAAGTACAGGGCTTGAAACTGAAAATGGAACCCCAGACAGAGTTATTAATTTAACAGGCTGGCAAGCCAAGGATGGGTAAGATTCTGCACAGAGCCTTACCAACCTAAGAGAGAAGTGCATTACTTTTGATAATGCATATTCCATGATTGGTAAGGAAGGCATTTTTGTCAAAATGACCTAAGACAGGCTCAGTTTTGTTTATGAAATAAAAAGGGGAGAGGCGGAGAGCTTTTAGGACTGCTTGGCAAGAAGCTGACATGAGCCAAGAACAAGGAAATGGGCTTCTTGGCAGGAATATGACATTGACCAAGGACAAGGAAGTGGGCTTCAGGTAGGAATCTGACATTAGGCTAAAACAAAGAAGTAATTTCAGGCAGGATCTAAATCTTAGGCTAGAACAAGGAATTAGGTTTCAGACATGAAAATGACTTTGGGCTAGGACAGGGAAGTTGGCTCAGATATTTTGGTCATCCTGATAAGCCCGTAGAAATAGTGATAATGAGAGTGTTCATGGAACTTTGTTTATTGCCTTGCTTGTTCTTTGACTATTTGTGTTTATTGTCTTGCTTGTTCCTTGACTAGTTGCATCTATTGTATTGCTAGTTCCTCAACCTAGAACTGATCTTAATACTTGCATGCAATTAAAATGGTATAAAAGCAAAAAGGAGGAGGGGGAATGGGATAGGAAGTTTCTAGGGAGGAGAAATGGAGAAAGGAGATGACATGTGAAATATAAATAAATAAAATATCCAATAAAAAAAAGAAAAGAAGTGGCTTTGTCTTTAGGGGTATGGCACGCTGGCCACAAACTACACACAGAAGAACAAAGAGCACCTTACTACAGTTCCATGGAGCTTTCATGCATGAGCCTGGCTAGCAATCTTCAGATGCTTCTTGATGATGAATGGTAATATTAGGTTCATATTCAGAGACACCATACAATGATTCTCCATCCCCTGATATTAAAAAATTTATAAAGGAACATAAAAATAACTCCATGCCATAATTTACCCCTTCTAGTTAAAGTTCTTTTTTGTGATAACTGAAGTCAAAGACTTCAAGGGACACTGGCAGATGTCAGGTTTAAGTCTAAACAGTTAAGAGACGGGGCAGCTAGAAGATACACTCACAAAGGCAGAGGACAAGATACCAGGGCACAGAGGATCAAAAACAACTGACTTCGGTTGCACTCTGTGTGTGTGTGTGTTTGTGTGTTTAAATAAGATTTATACTAATATAACTTTTAGGAGATGCAATAAAAGGAATGATGAATTTTCTATATCCTCCTTTTTCAGTTAAGAAAGGAGGGATGTGAGATCTATAATCAGTCATTGAGAGGAGGAAACAAAGTGTCACTTGCCCCTTACCACAAACTATAATGAGCACCCGTTGAGCGAAGAGAAATTTAGAACAGAATGAGGGAAAAACACTGCTTGTATCATCTAGCTCCTTGGTATCCGAACATGATATAAACTGTAGTAAGAGTCATGATGGCCTCTCCAAGAAGCCTTGATATGAGAAACAATGCATTCTTAGAGAAGGAAATCACAGAACAGAAAGGGTACATAAGGGTCCCACAGCAATGTACCAAGACTCCCCATTTTGCTACTAGTCACAACACAGAGGATGCATGAAAAGTGACAGAATTGTTGCTTAAGCAACTATGTCATCTGAGTAAAAAATGGAGCTAGTAAACAGAGAACTCATATCACAGGAGCAATGAAAACGAATCAAATACAGCCTTAGGCAACAGCGTGGGCAATCACGAGTCATAATGCCAAATGACAGAAGACAGATCGCATGCTGGATGACTTGGTTTCATATGAAATTCAAAACTAGCAAAACCAAAGAGTAATACTAAAGGATTGGGTAGAAATGACACACATGCAGAAAGGAAGGCTTTTCCAATGACTGTAAGAGGACCCCAAGGCACTTTGGCGGCTCTGAAGGTAGCCTATTGATTGACCTGTGTCATTATTGCTTTACTTTTCACATGGCAATAGTTCCTTATAGGCATAGGGTGTGAGTATGTGTGCGTGTGTGAGTGTGTGTATTTGTGTGTGTGTGTGTGTATGTGTGCATGTAAGGAAAAGAGTGGAAGAGAGATACATGAATAGACATTATGACTGTATAGATGAGAATAAATATCTATGAGCACCTGAGTTAAAAATACAAGCTACCAAGAAGTGGACAAAATCAAGATGGCTTTTGACATTGCTTTAGCAAAATCAACAGCAACACAAGATTTTTATAACCAGACAAATTGTCTCTCAAATAAACTAAGAACAAACATTCCCCTATATTATGTGTCTTTGCTTTCGGCATCTTCCGAAATTCATGTTGAAACTTGGCCACCAATAAGAGTGAGGCCTTAGGGAGGTTATTCAAAAGTGAGAGCAGAGTCCCTGAGAAGAAGACCGTGTGCTCTTATAAAGAGGCTGAATAGAAGCCCTCATCCCTTTTACTCTTCTGCTACCAGCAAAGTTAAGACATCATAGGCTGCCTTACTTGCAAAGCAGCAGAAAGTCACCATCTTGGAAGCAGAGAGCAGCCCTCACCAGACACCAAACCTGACAGTGTTGATCACGGACTTCTTAGGATCCACTGTTATGAAAATGAATGTCTGTTCTTTAACTTATGCGGTCTCAGGTATTTTGTAATGGCAGCAGAAAGTGGACTGTGGTACCAAATATACAAAGTCACAGGATATATAATATGAGCCAATTTAGATAAAACTCCTAATGGACAACTAAATCCAACCAATTAAACAACATTCAAGAAGACCTATGGATCTATTTTGAATATTATAGTTTGAAATAAAATTATAATTCAATATTTTACAATTTCTATCTTTAATGTTTTGGAAATGAATATGCTTGTGTTCTTAGTCAAGCAGTAAAATTTTAAAAGTTTGTTGGTTTGATTTTCCTTTCTTAAATTTAGGTGACATTTACTAAATTAAATACTTTATTAATTTAAATAATATCTACCACTTGACCATCCTCTGCCTTGACACTAAGTATTGATAAGTGAAATATAAATAATTGTTATTTGGAATGGTGGGATATTGAATATACTATTTTCAGCTTTATGAATTCTTCAAATCTATAGAACGTCATACACACACTATTCTATGACAGTAACACAATGTGTTTCCAAACTGATTTAGTGAGTTCAGGAATGGAATAATCTATCTGTCCCCAGTTCCTGCCCCTATTTCTCACCATGCTTGCCTTGTTATCCTCACTCACTCAAGGCTTTTTCCCCTCACTGAGGGGTTGTGAGCAGTTAACAGGGTGCTGAGGGGAGAGGTGTCATATTCTAAATAATAAATAACTCCCATTGCTGCTCAGGCAAGAAACATAATAGAACTTAGTGGGTGAAACAAACAAACAAAATAACCTAAGAGGAGAGAATATGAACCTGTTGGAAAGAGGTTTCAGTGAGAGAAGAGGAGGGGATGAGAGAGAATACTGGGGTAGAAATGCCCAAAACTTGCTAAGTGTGTGTGTGTGTGTGTGTGTGTGTGTGTATCTGAACTGCTCAAACAAACAAAAATAAAAACAAATAGTTTTCCTCCCTACTCGGTAAGAATAGCAACAACAAAAACCAAACCAAAAGCAAATAAACAAACAAAACCCTAAGATATTTAATGTCTAAACATAATCCTTCTCTAGTTCTCTATCCCGTGAAGGAAGTGGAGCAAGGCTCCAAACCAAGACAAATGTCCTAATGACCAAACCAGCCCCACCAGGCAGACGGGAGCTGTGTACGTGCTGCTTTACAAACAAGATGATGTATTCTGGTACCTGAGGTTGTTTTCTTATTATCAAACCAGCAGCACTTTGAACTCCACAATGTTTACTCTAACACTGCATCCCCAGTTAATGAGGAAGGAGTTTCAAGTTGCTAATTAACAGCATCCCTTACAACACAGGGCTTTCTCAGAGACCCCAACCAGGCAGGGAGCACATGGGCCCCTCCCCTCTTACCTGCAATGACAGCTGTCTAGGACTTGAGAGTCCAGTCACATGGGCAGAAAGTGAAGATGTTCCACCTGGCTGCACATTTTGATATAATTATTTGGCCTTGATATTTTGGATGCAGGTGAATAAATATATATCCACCCAAAGAATATGATTTAACTTTTCTGCTAAACTGAAAACAAATACCCTACTTTTTCTAAGATTTAGAAACAAAAAAACCAAACATTGTTTCTGGCCAGTTGAAGTTCAGAGACAAACCAGCAGGAATGTTGTCTTCCTTGGCAACAGCACAGAGCTGTTCAGGGGTAGACTGCAGCTAAGCTCAGGTAAGCCCCATGGGTCACAGGATACACCAATGGTGTTGGAACATCCAAGGTGGCACCTCTAAAAACCCAGTAAATAGCCAATAGGCCATCAGTTTGGGCCTAACTTCTGTTTTTTGGGGTTTTTTGTTTGTTTGTTTGTTTTGTTTTTCAAAAAAGACAGGGTTTCTCTGTGCAGTCCTGGCTGTCCTGGAACTCACTCTGTAGATCAGGCTGGCCTCGAACTCAGAAATCTGCCTGCCTCTGCCTCCCAAGTGCTGGGATTAAAGGCGTGCTCCACCACCGCCCAGCTTGAGCCTAACTTCTAGGAGACCCGAGCATGTGCACATTCCTCCCTGTGGCTCCATCCTGGGACCCATACTGACACCTCCTGTGGCACAATGAGTAAACAGTGAAGCAGTAAAATAAGAATTTTAAAACAGTATTCAAGACACCCCTAGCCAAACCCTGTCGTGCTAATGACTTCTACTTTTAGATGACAAGTCGTGCTATTTAAACAACCCCATTTTGCTGCAAGACAGCCTTCAGGAACAGGTACCAAGGCAACCAGCCTGCTGCTGGGTTTTGGGGAGTTATGGAGAGCCGGGGGAGGAAAGGCACACTGATAAGATTCCAATTCACCACCACAAACTCAAAAAAATTATCCGAAGGAAAAGGAAGAACTGGACTTCATTCAACATCCATCTGGCGTTCTTGCCAGAAATGAAATAACTTAGGGCCCCCATCTTTAACCAATTTCATATTTCAGAACAGCATGGAAGGCAGATTCAAAGCCACCCAAAGAGATGATTTGAAAGAGGTTTCTGTGGTTGACATTTTGGTGATATTTCTGGACATGACATCTTTGGTTGATGACTTAGGTATAGAATCTGGAGTTAGTAATCCCTCTAACCTACTCCTGCAAGAAAAGCTAAATGCAAGGCATTGCTGCTGTCAAAATACGTCACCACGGACTCATATGTCAAAATAGTTTTGTGTCAAAAGCTATTAATCATAATATCAATATATAGAATGAGGGAGGCAAGCAATATAAATTTCATTTCTTCCCAATATGAATAATAAAAATCTGTCACATGTACACCTACATTCTGAATCAAACCCAGAACCAAATCTCAACAGAAATATGATCTTGAAGCAGCACCTCGCAGAAGTCCAATCGGCCTGAGAGGAGGATGAGACAGGGACCCACCACGTGGAGAAAGCCATCAGCAAGCATAATGCTGCAGAGGTGGTGGAGCCTCCCCTCTGACTCAGTGAAGATGTCTTACCTCCAGAACTGCAAGAACTAGTTTGTTGTTGTTGTTGGTGGTGGTGGTGGTGGTGGTGGTGGTGTTTTGGTTTTACCACTAGATTCAGACAGTCTGCTGCAGCAGCACAAGGAACAGATACAGCCCTACATAGGCTTTTGCAAAGAATCGCAACATCCCTTCCCACTGGTTCAGCTGTTTCCAAGCTTTAAGGAACTATTGAAAAAAAAAATCTTTGCTAGGTGTTTTTACTCCACCTATTTCAAAAGGTGGAGTAAAATGAAATTATTTTCACAGAGGTACAGAAAGTGTGCAGATACATATGTTTTGACACATACATGAAGCTATGAAATATTATTAGTGATATGGCAATCCCTGAAATATACTTCCAACTCACTCTCCTGGTATACTTCAACTTGCCTAACAGTGGCTTACATGGCTGCTGGTTTCCTCAGACAAGAATGAGAAGGTAATGGATGACCCGAGGAGACGGTTCAGTGGTAAAGGTGTTTGCTCATGTAAGCCCCAGGGTTGTGAGCTCAGAGCCCCAGAACCCTTGTAAAACCTGGGTAACCTAATGCTGGATGAGGGCAGACAGGGGGATCCCTCAAGCTCTGGAGGCCAGTTTAGATGAATCAATAAGATCCAGGTTGACTGAGAGACTCTGTCTCTAAAACGTCTGGTGGAGAGAAATAGAGTTTCAGGCAAAACAGAAATACAGACATGCAGAAAGACAGACAGACAGAGAGGGAAAGGAGAGAGAGGGTGAGAAAGGGAGGAATGGGGTGAGTTGATAGATTAAGTCCACACCGCATCCTGACACTAGAGAAGTAGGGAGTGAGCAGATGTATGCTAGGCAGCAGAGAAAAACTATCTGCATGCCAGTCGGCTCTTTATAATTCCCTTTTCTAGCCATTAATATTCAGAAAGAATGTTTTTAAGGCACCAACTATTGTTATGCACACCTATAATACCAATGCTCAGAAGGTAGAGGCAGGCTTAGAATTAGATGTTAGTTGGGACTACAAGGTGACTATCATAGCTTGGGCTACGTGGTGACTACCACACCTAGGGGCTATCTAGCAAGATCTTGCCTCAAAAAGCAAACACAAATTAAATAGACAGATGGGAAACCTATGGGATCCTAAGAAAGCTTTAAACTAGGATTTGGGTGAGTTGGGGCTTCTTCCTCCTTCCTTGGGGTATTAGCTCATTTCTTATGTCAAACATGGTTTACTAAGACAGCTCTAATAATCCATCCCATCCTCTTCTCACCACCACATGTTCTGCACAGTGGGTCTGGATTTAATTGTGAACATTCTCTTAGCCAATGGATTACTGGAAATATGAATTAAGCGGTAAGTTGGCAAAAACCTGGGTATGCAAGTATATAGCTTATACACACAAGATATGACCTATGACACATCCTGGAGGGATCACTACATGAACAGGGTTCAAGGACCCATGCAAAGTAAGGGGACACTGGAACGAGTATGGTATCTTCACCCACCAACACCATCCTAAGTGCACAGATGAACAAGGAAGATGATCCTAGATTAGATCATCCACTGTATTTTCTGCTGGGATATAATACAACATTATAGGTTGAACAATTTATAAGAAAATACATGTTTGGGGCACCATTCTGGAAGATGGGAAGAACCATTTCAAGATGTGGTTATGTAGTAGCGCCTTCCTGCCTTATCATCGCAGGGCAGAGAGCACTGCACAATGAGAGAGTAATGATACCTTCCTCCTCCTCCTCCTCCTTCTCCTCCTTCTCCTCCTCCTCCTTCTCCTCCTCTTCCTCCTCCTCCTTCTCCTCCTCCTTCCCCTCCTTCTTCTCCTCCTCCTCTTCTTCCTCCTTCTCTTCCTCTTCCTCCTTTTCCTCTTCTTCCTCTTCTTTTTCCTCTTCCTCTTCTTCTCCTTCTCCTCCTTTACCTCCTTTTCTTCTTCTTCCTCTTCCTCCTCATCCCATTCCTCCTCTTCTTCTTCCTCCTCATCCTATTCCTCCTCTTCTTCTTCCTCCTCTTCCTCTTCTTCCTCTCTTCTCTTTCTCTTCATAAAGCCAACAATCCCTTCTAGTGAACCTTACCTACAAGATCTCATCCAGCTGAACTTATTGCTCATGGGCTCCATTTCAAAAGCCACCAGTGTAAATTGAGAGCTTTTGTGTTCCTAACATGTGAACTTTGGGGGAACTCATTCACAGCCAGAGCACTCACCTGTCAATCAGCCCCCCAGCTGACCAGATTTCACAAAAGAGTCAAGGAAATAGCACCTAAGACAGTTCTACCTGGTAGAACAATGAGCAATCAAATAGGCAAGAAAATGTACAAATTTGTAATAGATTGGTATTCAAAGAACTGTTAAAGAAACAACGCACACCAGAAAGTTTCACACACACACACACACACACACACACACACACACACACACACACCTCCCTAGAGAGCTATAGACAGTCAATAATTGATAGGAAAAGAAGTCACATTCAGTGGTAGCCACTGGTGAATTGCCCATGGTCAAGTAAATAACCTCTCACCTCCCACCTATGATCATGCAAGCAAGCCTCATCCTGTAGCCACTGTCCTAGGAGTACAGAAAGTGAGGAATAACATTCTCTTGGATGTCAACTTGGGTAGGTCATTTTCTGCATCCTCTTACAATAAATTACAGCTCGCCGAGTCTTTGGGATAGCAATTGCTTTCACTTGAGCCAGTCAACTGAAATGACCAAGCAGTGAACCTCTAACACTGACCACTGATCTTGCTAATTGCATGCCACTGCATTTGCTTCTGTGGTTTCCAGTCAGCGGGCTCTGTTAACACTGTTTCAATTGCTAAATGGTCGGGACACACTCAGTGACAGATTGCGTGTTTCAACAGCAATTTATATAACTGATAGCCAACCGGTTGTTGTAGTGAATTGTGATTTATTTGTCTCACACAGTAGCACATAACCTTTTAAATGCAAGAGGAAAAGCCAACTTCTTTTGAAAGCTTAATATATGAGCATCTACCACTTTACCCTGTGAACTGGATTTGAAAGAGAAGGGGTCAAGTGAGTGATGTATTTCCCTTCCCGTAGCTCTCCCCTAGTACAATGAATTTATGTATGGGGCTTCCATTACTTAATCTTCATTTGCACACTGCACACGAATCCATAGGTAATATGAGAGACTTACAAGAGGGGTAGTCAGCTACCAGTTGGCTAATAGAACCTAAAATAAAAAGTTAAACTGTTTGGGGGAGAAATGTTATACTGAAGGCTCCATGGGTAATTACAGGGTACCTTAATAGTTCCCAAATTACACATAAAGCTCCTTAAGTGGAAATGTACCCCTTGTCTCATGGGTTTCTCAACAGAATCAACATCTTCTGATAATTAACAATAATGCCTTACAAAATAGCAGTAGCTATAATAATTAAAGCTGTAATATATTAAAGCTATAATAATTAAAGGTCTCTAAACAATGAGACCACATCAAAGGACATCAGATACTGCTACAGGCAGGGGTGAACTGGTTAGGACCTCTCCCCAAAATTTATGTAAGGCTCAGTATCTCAGAATGTGGCTGCATTCACAAACAGGGACATAATGGAGGTGATTCATTAAACATGATGTCCTGTGAGTGTACATTAATCCAGTCTCCATGGTATCCAGGGGAGAGGAAGACACTTAGACACAGATAGAAGGTGTGTGAAAACACAGGGTGAGGAGGACAGAGGGGACAGTCTTCCATGGATGAAGAAAAGAGATATGAGATAGACCATTCTTCTACAATCCCAACACCCAGGAGGATCCAGCCCTTGGTATCAGACCTGAGCCTTCATGATGGGGAGAGAGAGCAATTTTGTTATTTGAGCCACCTGGGTTGTACCCCAACACTACTTAGCAAACTAACATAGTCTTAGATATAAGATGACATAAAAGGCAATAAAGACCAAGAGATTATCTGGGGGTTTAAAACATAACAGGAAAATGTTGCCCACAGACACACTTAAACATTATGATTAGTGATGAACCCATCTATGTCTGTTAAGAAACACAACCAGTGTTTGTGTGTGTCTGAAAGAATACCTTCTTGAAGCTGTGTCAAGCAGTATGAAAAACACACTAGGTTATTGTTCTCCACATGGACAGGTATCAAAATGAGTTCAGATGTCTGTCCGGGCATGATGAGATGATAGTGCCATAAGCGCTTCTTGGTATCAGGAAAGATGAAGCTCAGGACTAGACCAACAAAAGGACGAGGTGTGTTAGGAAAATCCTATGTTCATCCTTGTTTCTCCCTCAGGCATTTTTAGGCAGTTAGGCCTGAAGTGAGAGATCAGACAACACAGGTAAGGCAGAATTGAAAGAACAGATCTCACATTGATTGTGTCTACAAAAGAAGTAAGGCAGCAGGAAGAAGGGAGTTAAGAAAACAGGGAGGAAAAAAAAAACAGAACAAAACAAAACAGCACCACAGAAGGATTTCCACAAGTCACTGACTCAACAATGTTGACAGCTAATACAAGTGTCCTCAACCCTAGGAAAGCAAAACACGCCTGAGGGGTGAACAGCTCCAGATAGAGGTAACTGAACCAGTACTGGAGTTGGCAGAGAATCAGAAACTCTGCCCAGAGCATCCCGAATTTGAAGCCTTCACTGTAAACACGGCCATCCAGAAAAAGCCTGATGAACTTCTGTAATCTAGTCTGGAGCTTAGCGCTGGCACGCCTGGCTCCAGAGCAAGCATTAGAAACACACCTTCAAGAAATGGAGTTGCTCCCAAGTAACAAAACTCCTAGCTGGAAGGAAGCTGAACTGCCTGCAAGGGAAGACAGCACAGTTCATGTTTTCAGGGACACACTGTTAGGGCTAGGGATGGAGCTCGGGCCACTGTGTGCTTGCCAGGCATGCTGGAAGCCCTGGGCTCCATCCCCAGGCATCACATACACTGGGTGTGGTGGTGCAGTTCTATAAGCCCAGGGAAAGGGTGAAGGAAGCAGGGAGATCAGAATTCCAAACATCCTTGGCTACATAGGAAGTCTGAGAGCAGCCTGGACTACATGCGACCCTGACTAATTAACTAACTAATTAATTAATTAATTAATGTAATTAAAAACAGATGGGCATTTATAAACATTGGCTACTATATAGTGGACCATAAAGCAAATCAATCAATACATCTTTATTTATTATTATTTTTAAATCG
Source organism: Rhabdomys pumilio (assembly GCA_030674055.1). Lineage (NCBI taxonomy): Eukaryota > Metazoa > Chordata > Mammalia > Rodentia > Muridae > Rhabdomys > Rhabdomys pumilio. The sequence goes on from JANHMN010000006.1 coordinate 52,297,368, forward strand.
TATTGTATGTGCATTGGTGTTCTCATACAAGTGTGAGGCTGTTGGAGTCCCTGGAGCTGGAGTTGCAGAGACTTGTGAACTGTTATATGGGTTCTGGGAGTTGAATCCAGGTTCTCTGAAAGAGCAGCCAGTGCTCTTAACCACTGAGTCATCTCCTCACCTCCCAATCAACACATTTTCAATGGGTAAAAGGATGAAGGCTAGAAATTCTGCAGCACTGTAAGTCTGAAATCAGTAATAGAAACACTAATGGCCAAATTGTAGAGAACCAAGATTCTCAATTTTGAAATAACTAAAGCATAATCAGAAGGGTAATTAGAAACCATTTTAAGCTGGAAAATAATGAAAATACTGAATATGGGGCATGCAGCTAATATAGTAGCAAGGGAAATTTGTATATATCTAAAATGCTTATTTTAGAAGAGGCATTAAAAGAGAAATCTAACTTTTCACCCAAAGCTAAAAACAAACAAATAGATCAAACTGGTATGAAAGCAAGTGGGGGTCGGGGGGTGGGGGCAGGAAATTAGTAAGAAGTCAGAGGCAAAGAAACACTTGTTCTCTGGAAGAGCTAAACTGTTACTAAAGTCCCTTCTTGGGCAATTCAAGGTGGTAGGAACAAGCCAGAAATGCAAATCCCACCTATACTAAATAAACACAGACAGCATCGATTTAAAAGGTGTACATCAACATAAAAGGTACACATAAGATTTTTGAGACGCTAAATTTACCACCAGACAGTAGGAGAAAAGAAAGTCTTCAGAGAACTGGATGGTAAGATGGTATTGTTAAAACACCCACCACAGCTACAGAAGACAGAGAAATGATGCTGGCATGGAGACTGGGCTGACCGATTCCTCCCTCCAGCTGGCTTTTACAGCACTGGATATGATGCTTCCAGCTGGTGAGGGAGAAGTGGCTTTTCTCCAGGTATGAGCTGTTCAGTGGGGCAAGGTATGAGCACCCACACACCCCTACCCATCATGCATGCAGAGATTCTAGTTAGCGAGGTGACAGTATTCCGGATTTGTGGTTTTACAAGAGCACGGCCTCACTGGACAGCATACAGGAAAGAGTGAGGCTGTGACCCAGCGGAGGAGGCTGTTTGACGTTGAGTAGCCCTCATCTGAAATGTCTGGGTCCAGGAGAGTTTTGGATTTTACATTTGTTTCAGATTTTGAAATATGTGCATTTGTATACTAAGATATAGGGATGGGCTCAACTCTAAACATCAATTTGTTTATATCCTGGAGCCTGAATCCCATAGCCCTCACAGACACAGACTGAAGGCAATTCTATACAGTAGTGTCATGGTGTGTGCATTTGGACTTCGACCTGTCATAGGAAGTCAGGAGAGGAATTTTCCGAGGAGGGTGTTATATTGGCTTCTAGCAGAGTCTCAGATTTCAGACTTTTAGATTAAGGAAGCTGAATGTGTACATAGAAACCCAGGTAAGAGATAAAGGCAAACCAGACAGGTGTGTAACAGGGAGCCCACAGTTACGCAAACTAAGACATTACTTACTACTTTTATTTTGCAATGTCTGACCATTTACCTCATTATTTCCTTCTTTCGAGGGTTATTGTTATCATGGGGTGGGGGGTTTTGCTTCATTTATGACTGTTCTCCAAACCAGCAGACATAAGAACATATCTTACATAGAAACTAGTCTAAAAAAGAGGACTGGCTATGGCTGTACAAGGGGGTGATAACTGAGGCTTAGTATAAACCCAGGCTTTCTATTTAGCATTGAAGGCCAGGGCCTTCAGTTTGAAATAAAGACTTATGGCACATTTAGGTGCTCTCATCCCAGACTAGTCACTGTAGGAAACTAGAACACATGAACAGTTCCAGAAAAGCCTAAAGGAACAAAATCTTACAATCTGATCTGTTATATGAGTTCTGATAAAGTGTACTTGGGGCTTCATCATTAGATTTTTGGGGTTGGCAATATAAAGGAAACCCATCCCCGTTCTATTCCAAAACGTTCACACTCACATTTGTACCATTATCCGGGGTCAGACTGAGCATAGCACTTCTCCAGAGGTGCTCTGGAGAGAGATTCCTTACAACTACGAGGCATTATATATGTATTCAGGTGATGAGAACTGTATTTACAGACATGCCTGTGGAATAACAAAAATTAAATCTTGGAACTTGGTTACTGCCAGCATTGCTCCCAGGGCAAGAACACATTTAGTGTCCTATTAAATCAAAGGATGTCCACTGCAAACAGTGGCATGCTTTACCAGCTGGTGCTAACGCAGATTGATGCACGTGTTCAATCACACTGAATCTGACGTGCCTCCTGAAATTTATACCGCACAACGGAAACATTTGATATGACACAGCTTCCCACCCCCTTTAAGGCTATAACTCATCAGGTAGAAATACGGCTCACTTAGCAATTTTAAAAATCCATGCTTAAAGCATTTTCTGGGGCCAATGATTCACTGGAAAAAATATATAAAATAGGACTTGTTAAAAAATATCGTGAAGGAGGTTTGAGAGGGGGTCGTTTTTGATGATCAACCAAAGGCCATGGGGAATCAAAAGATATGAAACATGGCCTTTTTTGTTAAGTCTGGTGAAAGACAGATTACCACAGGAATAACATGTAAGAGCCAGCCACCAGTGCTGCCTAAGTCAAAATAAAAAGTTGGACAAAATTTTTGTATTCTTTTCACTTTCTTTTTTTCAAATAAAATTAGGGAACATATTTGAGATCATCACAATCTGTCATCTCATGGGATATTATACCTCCTCACTGGCTCAATGTCAACATATTTATAAATCACCAGGAGGAACACTTAGTTTTGAAATCAAGCGATCTGAACTAAAAATCAGATTCTTTGAACATAAACTATGTCAATGTAATTTAAAACAAATCACAATCCATTTTAGAGTCACCCTTACAAAGATGTCAGAGAGCTCTCCTTTCAGAAAAACCACAACTGAGATTGAGTTTAGGAGGCAATTTTGCAAATCCAGATATTTAGGTTAAAACCTAAGGTAATATTTAATTCTATTAAGTTTAAAAACAGCCTTAAGATGTGAGTAGCCAATTTTGTACATAGACAAGCAACGTGGCTTTCGGTAGAAAGAAACTTTTCAGCGACAGGAGAGATTGCTCAGTCTTTAGGAACACTTGTTGCTCTTATAGAGGACTGAGTTCGGTTTCCAGCACATGCTTGTGGAGCAAAAACTGTAACTCCAGCTCCAGGAGAGATCTGACGCCCTCTTCTGGCCTCTTTTGGAACCTTTACTTTTGTGCACACACACATACAAAGATACACACACACACACACACACACACACACACACACACACATTATACATACACACATACATAACTAACAAATTTGAAAAAAAGATAGAAAATGGACTAGCCTTTGCTACTTGGTATATCTATCTCTTCAGCCACAGCAAGCCACATACCAATCATTTCACAGTTTTAGTATTAGGTCTTTTACAGTATGTATCTTCATTAATCTATACAGCTTTTTAAAATAAGATTTTCTTTATATGAGCCAATCTATATGTTATTTTGTTCATAAAAGGCATAAAACAAAGTGGCCAACAGTACAGCATCCTACTGTTCTTAACCTGATGAACTTCTTATACACAGTGGCTTGACTTTCACTCTAGGTCCTAGTCTGACCTCTGTATAAGCTTACTTTTCTCCTGACTAGGACAAAATGCTCGACAGAAACAACTGGAGAGATGAGAAATTTAGTTGGGCTCACAGTTTTGAACGACATGGTCTAACATGGAGGTAAGAGCATAGTAGCAGAAGCAGTGATACCTAAAACTGTGGCTGCTGCTTTCTACATCCTGGTTGATCAGAAAGCAGAAAGAACATGCTAGAGCCAGAAGTGGGTATGACCTTCAATGCCTATTTTTAGTGACCCAATTTCACCAACTAGGCTCTCATGTCTACAGACTCCCCAAGCAATGCGACCAGCAAGAGACCAAGTGCTCAAGTATATGAGTCTGGGGGGGGGTTTCTCAGAGTCAATCATAACAGCTCCCATAGGTCTTTGACATGTCATTCAATCCCCTAGAGCTTTCTGCTGCTTACTCACTAAATGGGGAGAAGGACCTCAATTTCTCCAGGATGTTAGAATTCAAGTAAAATGATACTTATAAAAATATTAAGTAGGAACCTTTATATACTAAATATTAGTTTTCTTTAGTTATATTGTTTTATTATTCTTCAGAGCAATACAGAATAATAAAATATTTTTAAATGAGAAAATAATTAGTACATATATAATGTCAACAAAGACAGGGCTCAATAACCTCTTGGCCCTGTTTTTTGTCTCTTTTCTTCTCTCTTCTCCCTGGCTCACCCCAGGAAACATCCATCCACTTACTTATATGTATCTGCTACGTCTGTAACACTGTGACAAATACCTTACAGCAAAAACTTAAAAGAGTGAAAGAGCGAAGATTTGTGTGGTTCATGTTTCCGGAAGTTCTCTGTCCATCATGATTGGGAAGACAGGATGGAGTTCATGGTGGGATAGGGGATTAGGAAACAGAGAGCTGCCACGATCAGAGACTACACGTGGCAGTTCCCCTCCCCTAGTGTTAGACTTCCACCAATCTCTCTCTCTCTCTCTCTCTCTCTGTTTTTTGTTTTTTGAGACAGGGTTCCTCTGTGTAGCCCTGGCCTGGAACTCACTCTGTAGACTAGGCTGGCCTCAAACTCAGAAATCTGCCTGCCTCTGCCTTCAAGTGCTGGGATTAAAGGCATGCACCACCACTGCCCGGTTCTACCAATCTCTTAAAGGTTCCAAAATGGCACCAACCTTCTAGAGAATAAATACTCAACGCATAAGCCTCTGGGTACATTTCAGATTCAAACTATAAAACTAAGTCTTCCCACAATGCCTTTGTCAGGCTCCTCAAGAACATATATACTTTTAGTGACTTGTTTGTTTGTTTGTTTGTTTGCTTGTTTGCAGGCTTCTGCAGGGGAATCAAGGCCAGAATCACTCTTTGCCTCTTTCAAAGGACATAGAGAAAAAAACAGAATAAATTAATCTGAAGGAGACTAAGGCAAGAGTCACTTTATGGAGCCCCCATTGGTGAGTGTTTGCCAGATGCCCCACACTGCCCTCCTCTGTGTGGAGGAGTCAGAGAGTCACAGCAAGGTTTTCCAACTCAAATACGCCTAGACAACAGTGGCATAAATATACCAGGCCTCAAGGGACATGCTTGGCATTTTCTACAAGAGAGTTTGAATGAATGAAAGGTGTCTATTAAATAGCTTTAACTACCATCTAGACCAACCTGTGACCATTAGCATTCGATGAACTAAATATCTGAAACCATCTAAGTATCTAGTAAACAACAGGATAATTATTTTTATGATAATAAGAATTACTTTTTAATCAGAACTTTAGGAGCTGATGTGAAACCAGCCTAAGCAACCCTGAGGCCTGGTTCCCCCAAGGGAGTTAAATTAAACGTAAGGAAATAAAATGTTTTTAATGAAAAATAAATTAAAAAAAAACAGTGCATCTTATGTAATATCTTCATTTTCATTTGACCAGGAACAATTAAAAAATGAAGCCAGCTTGGGCAATAATTCTGGTGAACTAGAGAAAACAATATAGACAGAAGAGAGCCACTGTTAGTCTTTGTTGGATTTGGCAAGTGATTCACAGGAGGCTTTCCTCATCAAGGTCACCAATGTGGAGACAGCAAGTTTAAGTGAGGCAAACTATTGTCACCCACAGTGTCTCCCTCCTTGACTTCAATTTCAAAGGCATTTATCTCCTTAGGTTTGGAAAATAGTTCACCCTATGGGCTTTCAATACTCACCAAGCTTCTGGGAGACATTTCAATAACTATAGGTGTCAGCAAATTGAGAAGCCCATTCTAGATACTTAAAAAAATTATCCTTGTACTTCTGTTGCTTTAGAACTATTTTTAGTACCAAAACCCATATTAGTTGGGTTCTCTAGAGGAAAAGAGCTGATAGAACAAATCTCTATGTAAAAAAGATTAATTAGACTACACTTACAGGCTATGCTCCAACTAGGCCAACCATGGCTGTCTACCAATGGAACCTCCAAGAATCTAGTAGGTGTTTAGTCTACAAGGCTGTCTCAGCTGGTCCCCAGTATATTCTGGAAACCCAAAGAGCTCCTCCCCTCTTTAAAGTTTTAATCAAATGTACTATGGGTGAGGGGTTCTCAGATTATTTCTCCCCTTACCCAGGCCTTTACTCAGGCTTCATTTTTAATACCACAGGATTTATCATCTTTACTGACCAAGCTAGCTTTCTCTATTGTCTGTATATCTCCATCTCCGCCCCTTCCTTCCCATCTGCCTTTCTCTGTATCCTCACTAGAACAACAGTTCCATATGAGACACTCTATCTCTTCTTAGAATCTCTAGCAAATATGCAAACCAGAGGCTTAATAAATACTTGTTGAATAAGTGAATTCTCTTTCTTGAGAAAGCAAATGCCTTAGAATTAAAAAAAGAGGGAGGCCTAAAGAAGGAAATTAATAATTGCTGAATGAAGGAAGAAAGGAAGAGATGAATGAGCAGGTAACCTACTTCCCAATTTATATCTAACACTCTAGAGACAACTATTAATTACTTTTGCATCATGCTGAGAAATGACTTGACAGTAACAACTTAAGGGAGAAAGGCTTATCTTGGCTCCTGGTTTCAAAGGGATTTCAACTCACCACCATGGCAATGACAGTCACATACATGGTAGTAGACTAAGAAACAGAGAAGGCTACATTGGAAGAGTGGCTGAAGTCTTCAAAGACACCTCTCCCTTCAGTGGCCTAGTTCTTCTAACCAGGCTTGGCCCCCTAAAGGCCTCATAGCTTGAAATGGCACCTAGAACTGGGAACTAAGTGTTCCCAGCGCCTGGGGTGCTATTGCTCATTAAAACCATTGCAAGGCATATAGAATGACATGAAAGCGAGTATTTTATACCATTTAGAAACCAGAAATATGGTCTAAGTAACATATACAAGGAAAAGAAAAGCCAAAGAATTCCAAGCAAGCCCCTGACTTTCATTTTGCGGTGTTCCTCCATGTCCTTGGATCTGGCAAGTTAGAACTCATCTGGATTCCTTTGCTTGGCTGAAATTCTCTCACCAACGAGGTTTCAAATCACAAACTCTGGGTTTACTTGAAAGAATTTTCACAAAATCTCAGGAGCACTTGCTTATTCCAATATGTAAAAAAAAAAAATAAATAAATAAATACAACTTAAAAATATACCCAGAGGCAAACCTCCAGTCAGTGGATACCCCAGAGACATCAAAGACAAGCTGAATGAGAGGACGGTCTTTGTTTGGATAGTCACTCAGCATCATGTGTACAAATGGAAGCCATTCAACTGTGGTGCTCGCTTAGTAATTCATTTTGCAAAGCCCATCTCTGGCACATTTTGATAGTATTGCAGCCTCACTCAGAGACCAGCAAAGCAACTTATAGACCAGGCATGGCAATGGCCTCACTGTCTGAATCTTCCTTCTCACCATCTTGAAGGGGTGCTGTCTTTTGGTTCCAACTCAAAAGTGCAAGTCTAAGACTATTCTTCCTGCTAGATGGGTAAGTAGACGCCCATCATAGTGGTCAGGAATCAGGGCCAGGAGGAGAGACTGACAGGTTCAATCACAGCCACTGTGACTCCATAGCTGTGTCCTTATGGGCAGGTCACTCCTCCCTGAAAGGTTTATTCACCACTATCATGATTACAGGAGAGATTGCATGGAAAAGTACTTAACACAGTGACCTGGCATCCAAGGCCTTACTACCTGTTATTGTATTACCAACTAATATGCCACCTTTGGCTTTTAAAATAACCAAACCCAGTAATGCTAGAAAAAGGTAATTCAGAGTCTTCACCTTTAGTTTGGATTATTAACCCAGGCTTCCAAGACTATGTTGCATATTTCAAACTAAAGTATTCACCTTAAAGTAAAAAAAAGACTACCAGGCTGATGTGGACACCGACATTTTCTAGTCATGGCTAGCAAAAACAGCATCATAGAAAGAGTCTTTTCAATTCTATTCCTAAGTAAAAAAAAAAAAATACACACACACACACACACACACACACACACACACACACACACAAGTTGCTATTGGCTAGCTTAAAGAAAATGTCAGAGAAAAATGATGACATGGAATATTTACGTAAAATAGAAAAAAAAGAATAAAGTTTAAAAAAATTCATAGATTGGGCTATTCTGGTTTCGCGCACATTTCTAAAAAATTATCCAACAAAAAATTGCCTGGCCTATACTTTGTATTACCATATTGCTTGAAGAATTGAAAGAAAAGTCAACGTGGTGACCAAATGCATATTTACTTTTTCCAATTTTACTAATCACACTAACTGAAGACACATGTCAGAAGCGCTGAGCAAGCTTCATCCTGTTACACAAGGATCTGTCTCACACATGGAGCTTTGATTCAATGGTGTGGGAGGAGGCGGGTTACTTATGTTCTGTAAAAAGTCCCCAAGTGTCGCTAATGCTAAAATCCATGGTTAACAATTACTGCCCTGAGTCTTTCCTTAGGCAAGATTTTCCATCTTAGAAATTTTTCACTAAACAGCATGTGATAAGACCCTAGACAGGGTCCACTAATCCCAGGCTGGCCTTGAACCTAGGACTCTCCTATTTCAGCATCTCAACTACTAGGTTTACAAGTCTATACTACATCATCATCATCATCATCATCATCATCATCAACAACAACAACAACAACAACAAAATTTAAGGGGGGCTCCTATGCTTTATTGTTTCCAAAGCAAAACTTGACTTCTTCTAAGTCAGTGAAGAAAGGTGCTGAGTTACCCCTGAGCCCTAAAAAAATCATAAAATAAAACCAGTCTTCCTACCTCCAACAGCAGGGCTGTTGAAGGAGATAGGAAAAGTGGGGAGACTGGTATTCATTCCATGAAATCAGGTGACTGCTTGTCTTTAAAGCTTAGTTTTTAAAGTGTATGCATGAGTGTAAGTATCTGTGTGAGGGTATGCACAGGTATGTAGGTTCCTGCAGAAACAGTGGATTCCCAGGAGCTGGAGTTACAGGTAGTTGTGAGCCATCTGACATGGGTGCTGGTTACCAAACTTGAGTCTGATGGAAGAGCGGTAATGCTCTGAACTGCTGGACCATCTCTTCAGACCCTTGCTTATCTTTTATTCAGCACTTTGCTTCAGAACTAGAATTTCCTGCACGACAACCAGGAACTACACATGGCTGGGAAACAGCCCACTTGTGGCTGGTGCTGGATATACCAACAGTAGACAGAACTCAAACTGTGTCTGTGACCTTCCTACCACCTTAGTATCCAAAGTTGTCACTTCCTTAAATCAGTCAGTAGACTGTGTTTGACTGATATCTTCTGCCAGGCATGGGGTGACAGCCGGGGGGACAGATGTGAAAACGTTCTTACTCTCATGTCATCATATATCCTCATTTGTTTTGGCTGGCCTTTGAAAAGCATCAGTTCTGTGTGCAGAATGATTTTCTCCAGGAAGTATGAGTCAAACTGAGTGTTGTTGTTGTTTTCCATATGCTATTTTGATGTGGAGAACCAAATAACCAAGAAATAGTATCAGTTCAAGAAAGCCAGGTGGTTCTATCAAAGGAGAGAAGAACTGAGAAGTCAGCAAACTTTGTGGCTTTATCGTTTCTGTTTAAGGAGTCTCACTGTGTGACCCAAGGTGGCTCCTGATTGGCCTACCTCCATTTCCCATATGCTGGGATTCTAAGTACATGCCACCTATGAGCTTGTCACAGAAGGTCAAAACCACTTTAGCAGTGAAGCTGTGGGTTCAGAGGTCATGAGAGAAGGAAGCCAGACACCTGCCTGGAGCCACAGAGGGACTGAAATTTAGCCACAAGGAACAGGCCCAAAGAGTTACCAGTAAGTACACATTTAACAATTCTCACTGGAGATGACATCAGGGCAGAACCAAAACCACCATTGGAAAAGGCATTCTCAAGTAGCCGTAAATAATATGGTTCACCACGTAGGTGAAACTTTTCAGGGGAAAAAACAAGAAAATAACTAACAGATAATAAGAGTATTGCTTTGATAAAAACTTATTATTAATGCAGCAAGAACCAGAAAGCCTACTTTGCTCGTACAGTACACAAGCACTCTAAAGGAAGCTCTAACTACTAACCCCAAGCCCCTCCCACTACATCACCGTGTCCTAGGCCATCCCTGGTGACCAGTTTCTGAGATGCTGTCCCCTATAGCTAGCTGTATCACAGAAAGTCAATCCATAATAAATGGGCTCTGGTCAATGACAAACTTGATCAGAGTGAGTGAGTGAGTGAGTGAGTGAGTGAGTGAGTGAGTGGGAGTGAGTGCCCAGGAGAGGACAGAGGTTGGCCAGAGGTTGCAATGTTAGATTAACTATTCATTGAACCTAGCAGTGAGACTGTGGACTAGCAACCTTACCCAGCTCTGGAGGCAGGACGGTCAGGCGGTTCCCCTGAATATGGAGCTCCTTCAGCTGGGTCAGTTCCCCGATTTCCTTAGGCAGTGAGATCAGGTCGTTATCCCTGAGGCTGAGCTAAATATACAAAAACAGGGAACTGTCAAAACAATCTTTCATAAAGAGGTGCTCAACAGAAACTCACACCCTTGCCCGATGCCCTCTCTTCCTTCAAGGCTTGATCTTTTCAACTCATTCAAAAGTGTCCGTGGCTAAACAAGAAACAGAAGCAGGAGCGCTAGTTCATTCCTACAAAACAAACCTTACTCCTGCTCAAATTGACTCGACTCCACTCCTACAAGGGCTGCGGGAGTGAATTGATTTTCTAAGAATTTAGATAAATTACTTACTATCTGCAACTTCGTGAGCTTCCCAATATCTGGAGGCAGGATTTCAAAATCGTTGTCGCTTAGATAGAGTGCACGCAGGGTGGCTGCAAATTAAACAGCAATATATAAGCAGGGTGGCGTGGAATCCAACCATTTGAGGTCTGATCGATACGAGGGAGTCGGCTTTGATTAATAACCCTGGCTTGGTGAAAAGACTGTGACGTGCCTAGGGCTCACCACAATAACAAGCAGGTCAGACCTAGATTTACTGGTTGATTGTGGCACTGGGATGTTCAGTAAACATCTGTATCCAAGAAGACTGACAGGAAGAGCTCAGCACAGTTTCAGTGTTTTCAGAAAAGGTAGTGATTCTTCTCTCTCACATCAGAGATCACATTGATTATACCACTTGCGTTTCCAGAGAAAGAAGGGCTGCTGTGCGACACACGTTAGAATCCAGAGCAAAGGAGTTCTTGCATCAAATAGGATCTACAACGTCAGACTAGCGCTTCCTTAAACAAACAGGTCAGTGTTAAGAATAAACATGGAGATGAAGGGCCTTCTCGTGATAGGCACCCTCATCTAGAATTATCGATTCCCTAATCAGACGACTCACTGTAAGCTTTAATGATAAAACCATATGAAGACAAGGGGGTTAAACGGATGACATGGATTTAAGAGACTGAAACTTGAAGTGACCAAAATACCAAAAGTCACACTGTGCACAGATTATACAATGATGGTGTGATCTCAGCCACCCGAGGATAAAATCCTCAAACAGTAGTCAACAAGAATAACAACAAGGCACGGTTCATTATACGTACTTTAAAATAATGGCTTAACAGCTATCTACCTACACTCTAACATGGGTAAGGCTGACAGAATTGAACGTTAACATGTGTAACAAAGATAATTTCCTCCGAGGCTCAAGAAGATAATTTAGAATTGGTTTCACATGCTTTGGAATGTCTGATAGAGGCCATGATAAAAGGTAAACTGAAATGTCAGAGATTGGTTCAGAAGCAGCATATTTTCTAGTGTGGGCATCATGACAAGAGGTTAAGGCAAGGGCAATCACCATAGCATGAGACCAGACTGGTGTCCATGCTGAGGCCGAGGCCATACAACTCTATAGAGTGAGACCCTGACTCAAAAGTAAATAAGAAACATAAACAAATACACAGAACATCACCAACATAGTCTCCACATGACACAGAAGTCACTGCTCACAGATGCAGAACACTAACTTAAAACACACAGCTCTTCCCGAAGTATTTCACGAGTGGCTAGAAAACCAGTCATTCTGATTTTTATGTGAATCTACAGAAAGAAATTTATGAAAATGTTTATGTGGCCATCTACAATAAATGATTCCATAATGGTTATATACTAGACTAAATCAGTCCATGCAAGGAGAGTTCTTTAAAGACTTAAACAAGGATCTAAGCTGGGTTTTTAAACAATTGTTAGCAGTTTAAGAATGGGTAGACTTTAACAAATAATTGTCTAGAGTATCTTTGAGCAGTGTATTTCAGAAAATTAGCAGAAACTGGGGAAAACATTTTTTGTTGTTGTTGTTCACACTTTTTAAGCAGGAAGTCAAGATTCTGAGCTAAATGTGAGACCTGTGGAGGTACTAACATCTCTCCTGGAAAGTTAATGTGACATTACTAAGCCCACGTCTGCCCAATGGTGTCAGCCAACTATACATCAAATATAAATACTGCTGAGCAATGAAGGAATATTCAAAAGGACTCTGTGGTGAAAAAATATATATGTCCAATAATTTCTCTCATGAGTTTCAGCACTGGCAAATAAATTTTCACTCTTAGAACCAAAGTACCACGTTAAGGAGATTTACAGAATTAAAAGTTTCTCACTGAGGTAGAAGAAGTTTCCCGGAAGAGAATGTTCGTTCAGGTTGTTGTAAGTCAAGTCCAGGACTTCCAGAGCTGGGAGCGATCCGAATCCTCGAGGCAGCGTGTTCAACCTGTTCATGCTGCGATTTGGGGACAGAAGGAACAAGTCACCTTGAAAAAGGCACATATGTATACAGAACACTGGAAACTCTCAGTGGAAACCAAGGTCAGCAGGATGAAAGTCCAAAAGCACACCATGGTTCTGCATTCGCTGAATGGTACTTGATTTTTCATGCATCAGGATATATATATAAGTTTATAAAATTTAACAAACAAGAAGAAATTGCCACACCAATGCTCTGTGTGTGTGTGTGTGTGTGTGTGTGTGTGTGTGTGTGCTGAGACTATACCAGGAATGCAAATACACACAAATCTACTCTCTGGGCGATTTTCAAATATAGTGAATATTGTTAATGCTAGTCATTGTGGTATATAATAACCTCTTGAACTTACTTCTGAATCACTGAAATTCTTGGTCCTTTAACAATTTCTTAACTCCTTGATCCCCACCATCTGCCTCAAGTAAACATCACTTTACTCGATGTACATGACCTCCATATTTTACCTCAGCCTGAGATCATGTAGTACTAATAGTTTAACAGTTTTACTTCAACAACCTATGCTTGTGAAATGTATGAAAAGTTTTAGTTATTACTTCCTCCAATAGAAAAACTTAAATACCCCTCTGCATGTGAACACTTAAAATACCTGTCTGTCTGAAGAGAAACTTTCTTAAACATATGTATACGACAATTCAAAACATGCACTTGGGATATTTGCTTTATTTTGTCCATTCATTGTAATGGGAGGGGAATCAACTTCCTGTTCAACACCTATGTACTTATAATCAGAATTATCTCTAGTTAGACCACTGGTTGCCAGGGCCTGGGACAGGGGGAGGCAAATGAGTTGTTTCAAGTATGCAAGACAATAAACTTCTGGAGACTGAAAGTGTAACTGTGAAAATCACACTTCTGAATCACACACTACAAGAAGGTTAAGATGACGATAACTTTTATGATACATATATACACATTTATATGTGTGAGCATGTATGTGTGATGGCTAATGTCAGTTGTCATTTAGCAATGCCGAGAAACGGGAATCTTGAGTGAAGAATTGCTTCTATTAGACTGACCTATGGGCATGTCTGGGGGGCGGGGCTTTCCTCATCGCTCAGTGCTATAAGAAAGTCCAGACACTGAGTGGTGCCATTCTTCATACAGGGGGGCCTGAGCTGTATGAGAAAGGGAGCAGAATATGTCAGAGGAAGTGAGCAAGTAAGCAGGTTTTTCCTGTCCTTTCTGCTTCAGTTCCTGCCTTGAGTTCTTGCTTTGGCTTCCTCTGATGATGAACTATACTTGTGGGCCAAAGAAACCCTTTCTTCCTCAAAGTTGTTTTTTGCTAGTATTTTATAACAACAATATATACACACACACACATATATATACATATATATGTACACACACATATACATATATATGCATAAAAATGTACATATATACATGTATATACATATATAAAAATCTAAGAAAATTTTTTGATATTATCTTTTATCCTTCAAGACCTTTATGTCTCTTATTGAGGCTCCCTTTGAGAATACTTAAAAGTCAGTTTAAACACTGTATAAATAACTTCAGTGTAAGCTGACAGACACTGAAAGAGAGGAGAGACTGTGACATTGAAAATCAATCCAACCATTGATCATTCTAATAACAGATCCAATGCTGCTGTTGGACCTCAACCAATCCGGCCTCCAAGAAATGACTGAGCAGAAGGGAAACCAAGAGAAAGGTAGATGTGCAAGTCTCAGGGAGAGGGAGACCCAGGCTGACTTTACTCAAAGCCAGACAGCCTCCTAGACTACTCACCTAGAAGACCGGATGCTTCAGTTCTCCTGTGAAGCAGTCTGCGAAGCACACTGGTTCCCTAACTACCAAATGCTTACATGATGAACTTCAGCAACACACCAGGCTGACAGCGCACTAGCTGAGTGCATCCTCTGCAGTGAAGTTAGCCCCCAAACTGTCACCCTGACAACTCAGAACATCCATAGCTTTTCATTGCTTGTAAAATACACAAGGTGCTGTGCTTTAAAACTTAGAACAGATCAAAAGTTCCTCTTATTGCAGTCGGCCTAAAGCTCATTCATGTCTTGCGGTCATCATAACAAATGGCAAGAACCACATAACTAAAGATTGGTGAGTGTATCCTTTGGACCAGGACCTAACCCTGGTACTTATGGTCTCCCGAGTGCACACTTTCATTTGGCCTGCTAATACTAAGCGGTCCTCTCCAGCCTGCCTTCCCTTTGCCTTAATGTGCACGGATAAACCTCTATGAGATCCAAGAGCAGAGATGCCTTTATTGAAACCCATCTTAATTCCTTCCGCCGCCCCCCAAACAAAATCTTAAAAGCTTTATGGAAATGACACCCTCTATGGAGCTATGGAATCAAACACTGAAAGGTGTTTTACGTAATCAATAAACTTAGAGCTGAAAATACAAGCGATTCGAGAAGGGCAAGGAAGTAACCAAGGTGCAATGTCATCAAGTTTACCCTTATGTCCTAAGATAGCCCAAGGTCAACTAAACCAAGCCTGAGTTTATGCTCTTCCCAAATGTGTCTCCAGCTCTAATTCCAATGTTAGTGGCCCAACACAGGAATATAGGTAGGATCCCCTCCTGTCCATAATTGTCTTGGCAATTTTCCTTCTACATAGTTTTCAAATTAAATCCTTCCCCTGGCCCCCACTACCACTGATGCAGATCACTTTGGACAGGAAGGTGGCTTTCCCACCTGCTTCTTGCCCTTCACCTCAACCTCCATTAACTCTCCTCGCTCTGAGCTTACAGACAAAACTGTTCTCATTTCACATCCACTACTCGGCAGGACAAATTCCTGCAGAGAAGATCTGCAACCAGAGCTCCACTAAGTAAATCGGGGTAGCACTCCTTACTCCCTGCCACCACTGGCAGCTATTTGTTTGCCACCGGTGTCCCCACTGGAGTGTGAGATGACCATTACCTAAAATGACTCCTGGTAGCAAGCTGGAACTCAACAAGCACCCATTAGGTGTGCTGTAACCATTCCCAAGTGTCTGGCTGACACTTGCATCTCACCTGGCCACCACCTCCCTCACCTTTACACTGAGTCTGTTCACTGCCCTGAGCGCTGAAATGTGCCACTGTCCCATCCTGAGATGGCTGCTTAGCTGTCTGAGTAACTCATCTCCACACATTACTCGGGATCCAGTACTGGGCCTGTGTAAAGTCTCTGGAGAACCATGTTTATTCGCAAATGTTTTTCCTGTTTCTGGTTCCGTCACAGTTTCATCAGCTGCAACACAACTGTGACCATACTGTGCTCACTGACAGTGTACCCTGCCCCAATCCAAAGGTTCATACCACGACACTCATTTCTGATCCTTTATCAGCAATACTGACATAGAATGGGCACTTACATAGTCAAGAAATAGATGAACAAATTAATGAAATATGATGATAATAATCACTAATGCTGTGTCCTGATTAACATGTCAGGTCATGTTCCTAATTTCATGCTATCCAAATATGGACTGTGCATTAATATCCTTATAATACACACACACACACACACACACACACACACACACACACACATACACACACACATAAATGTATATGCATATACTAATATGTATGCATATATTCTATATGTGTTTTATAATTGTATAAATGGATCTTAACAGTAAAAATATATACCTATTTTCAGCATTTTGCATACTAATTTACCATATGACTTAATAAATATGTTGTGTGTGTATGTGTGTGATTTATGTACATGTATACATCATGTGTGCCCCTGTGCAGGCCAGAGAAGAACATAAAGTATGTGTCTTCTTTAATCACCCTACACCTTAGTTTTATAGACAAGTTCTCTCCCTGAACCTAATGCTGGCCTTTTTGGCTAGGCTATCTAGCCACCAAGCTCCCAGGATCTGTGTCTATCTTCATAAACCCAGTGCTAAGATTATAATTACACAAAGAAAATCCTGGCTTTTACATGGGTGCTGCAGATTTGAACTCAGTCCCTCCTGGTTTCAAAGCAGGTACTCTTTCCCACTGAGCTATCTCTCCAGCACCAGGACTTAATAATCTTCAAACTCAAACCTTTTCTTTTATGTTTTATTGATGGGGATCCAGAGATAGCACCAGCAAGGGAAAACACTGTCATTTGAAGTACCATTGTTCTCTCTTTAACTCTCCTTCCTCTCACAGGTTAGTAAATAGATGTTCTTTGATCTTGCAAAGTTGGCCTCTTATCCAAACTGAGCTTCAAATTTAAAGCATCTAATCAAACCCCTCATGGAAAGAATGGACTAACAACGAATGCACAAACTCCCTATAAGACTGATAAATACCCAGCATACTCCTCCTACCCCCCCAATTAGCTCGCTGATAGAACTACAGCATCCAGCGGATACAATTGAAGGAAATTGGTTTGCACAGAGATGGAAACATGAATAGACAGTTTCAGCTGACAGCTAGGGCAGGGAAGATGGAATTTAAAAGCCAAAATTCCACTTGCCATCCACGGGGTCTGATGGACCCAAATCAATAGAGGTCTCCACTGCACTCAGCCACCAAAGTCAGAGGTAATCAGGAACAAATCAGGAGCAAGCTCTTGAGAAGAACTTGACTGCTTATCTATGAAAGGAAAGTGCTGATTCCCACCATCTCCACCTCACAAATGTGTCCAGGGTCAAGTGCCAGCACAGGAACTCTGAAAACTGCCAAGTAATATACGGATGGGTACAAGGTACTGTTGTCGCTTACTGATGAATAGACTTTCCTCTTTTCACGTTGGTGTAAGAATGTAGGGTTGTTCTCCACCCTCCCCCAACACAGAAAAATGCCTTGAAGTCACAGTGCAACATGGGGGGCCACTGCATGGAAGGAAGGTGTGTTTCTAACTATTTCTATGTAAGACACAGAGAAAACAGGCCAGCAGTAGTCCAGTTTATCTGAACAATCAATTCTATGCAAGTCAGTCCTTCCTTGGCCAACATGACCGATATAACATTTTAGTGGAAACAAAATACCATGAAAAAAATCCCTTATTGTGCCAACAATTAGCTTCTCAATTAGCTTTCAACAGGATATGCACTAATGGAGAACATTGAGAATATTAAAACAATAAGCCTTTTCTTAAACCTGTTACATTAAAAGCAGTTAGACACCCACTACTCCTGTGGGATAATCACATAAATGCTTCCCCTTGCTCGCCCACACCCTACATTGGCTTTAGCTCATTACCTGGCGATGATTTCCTCAAACTCCTCCAATACTCACCCAAGGTTGAGGTGTTTGAGTTTCTGAAGGCTGCTGATCTGGGTGGGCAGGTCCTCGATCTGGTTATTGAAGAAGTTAAGTACCTCCAAGTTCTTCAGTTCTGCTACATTTGGCGGCACGGCTATAGGGATGGAGAAGCTGCATGTGAATTCAAGGGGCAAAGGATGCTAGCCACACATTTCCCTACCAAACGCAAGCAAGATCAGACCCCAGTGCTGTCCACATACATTTTGTAAGGTTACTTACTTTTATGGGTAAAAATTCTTGACCAGGTGGAAGTTGAAGTGTTTCCCTTTGTGTGATTAGATCAGAGTATCTGACAAGACTTGTTTCTGAGGTACAGAGGGGATGAAAGCAGAAATGAGGAAGACATGAGCCCCTACCCTGTCAGCAGCCTCACAGGAAACAGTACACAGTACACACTTCCACTCTGTAACAGCTGAAGTTACTTTCTTCCTTGTGGTTGCCTTGAACTGCCATCCGAAGACAGCTAACCCAATGAAGGAGGATACACTCAAGCTTCTTAAATAATCCCATATCTGAGGAGCTGTCCTTGCTACCATTGAACTCAGTTGCAGTTAAAGCTCAAGCTGAAATCGTACAATACTCAGTGTTCCTCCTTTCTGATTTTTTCCTTTGTGTTTTGATACACATACACACACACACACACACACACACACACACACACACACACACACATTAAATTAACAATTGATCAATACATTCTTACATAAAAATTCAAAGAGCCCACTCAGTAGTATGCTGTGAACAGAGTGTGCAGCTCACAGATAAAGATGCCCACTTGGGACCCACAAGGCATCTCCTTCCCTACAGTCTACCATATGATTACAAGTTAAGAGCATCCAAAGTAGAGCCAGCCCTCAGGATCTCTACATTGGGGGCAGAACTGTTGAGTGAACTCGGGGTACACAAAATACAAGCAGCACTTTTTCCCCTTTCAAATGAAAGTGACATGGTGACCCGTTAATTCATACATAAGCGGGGCTTCCTTATTATCAAATCACATCCAGAATTCTCAATCAACCAAAGATCAAAAATATTTACAGAAAATGGTGCATCCGTAATAACCTTATACAGCTGGCTCTTCTTGTCATTACTTCCTAGACGATGCAGTTTAACAAGCATTCTCAACCTCTTAGATGCTATACATAATCTAGCATGGCCGATGAGCACAGGTTATGTGCATACACTGTGCTCTTTTATATAAGGAGTTAAGGATATCTGGATTTTGGTAACCAGGGCTCCTCTAACCAACTCCCAATGAAGGACAAATGTCCCACTCCAAGTTGGTAGCACAGGGGCTCACACTGATGGAGGGGTGGAGGAGGGAGACTTCAACATATCATCATTTATCTATCCTACTTGCCATCTAATTTTTCTATAAGCAAACACATGCAGCTTGCCCATGGTTCATGGAAACTGTAATGTCCAAACTTTCCAGATCACTAAGAATAGCAATGTGGCCTTGAATCCAGAACAAGCAAGTGGGCCACATCTTATATCAACACATTTCCTTTCCAATCTGCCAGTTCTCCTTTCTCCATCTGCCCCTGAAGGCTGGGAAAGACACTCTGCTGACCAGCCTTGCTGCCTCTAGGCTATGTCTAAGCTCAGAACGAGGAGTGTTTGTACTTAGGACACTTGTACAGCTCTATGAGATAGGAATCCAAACAGCCATTACAAGACAGGCACTTGGTAACTCCTACGAGAGGTAAAGTGAAGAAGAAGGGTCCAGTGCTACTGCTCGCTCTGAGTCACTGTCTTCAACACTGGGAAATACTCCAGGTATCAATGACCTAATTTCTTTAAAAGGGACTGCTTGGGACAATGAAAAGGACATGCTTTTATTGAAAGGAGGGATATAAAAGATAAATACTGGTATGTACCAGAGCCATGAACAGGTGGCAGCGGCCCCATGACAAAGTGGGTGGCGATGAAGGGACCAATATTTTACGAAATAGTCCAGGCTTCCCATTCTGGGAAGAATCCCAGAATGACTTGTGGCTACTAATACAAATGACCAAGAGCATAACTTGAACAGAGCGGCTGCAGAAGCATAGTTTAGGTACATATGCTTTTGTGTAAATAAATGGCGTTCCATTCATATGTGCAATTACTGAGGACACCATCAAACTTTACCCTCAGGGTCACATGTTCCCTCCACAGACCAAAGTGAAGGGCAACTACCAGAGACCTAACCCTTTCCCCTTGCCCACCCCCGAGCTACCACTAAGCCTACACTCACTATAGTGATCTGATTAGCTTGAAGAGCAATAAAGAAAGTAACTGAAACCAAGAGAAAATGATGATCTCAATTTAGCCACAAACCAAGAATAATGTGGCCAGAATTACTGCCGCCTCCCTAAACTTACCCTGCCAATGCAATTAAATGCTGGTCTAAAGGTATCGCCTCTTTGACAGGATGAGAGATTATTTCACTCTCCGTGCTAAAGCAGTCCAATTTAAAACCACCAATTATGTTAAATGTGATTTAGGACTTTGTTTTGTGGACACAAACAATAACCCCACATTCAATTTACCAAACCTCTCTCAGCCTTTGGTGTGCATCTGAATGTGTTGTGTTAAGACTCCATTCACGCTGAAAGGGGAGGAAAATAAATGCATAGCTAATATTTCCCTGTAAACTACAGATTTTTTTTTTTTCATCAGCCACAGTAAAAATAGAAAGAATATAACATTCAAACTTCTCTGGACAGAGGACCATTCATCCAGCCAAAATCAAGAGAATGCTAACCATATGCAGGTGCTCTTCCCTTCCATCTAACACAGTGAGTATTTTGTGGATAAAGAAAGCCCTCCTATGCTATTTAAAGAAAGCAAGTTATAAAGAAAGGGTTATCGTAATCTAAAGTAGAAATGGAGCCAGCATTTGGAAAAGCCAGCTAATCCTAACAAAGCCATGACAAATGTAAAAGGTTAGCACTATAAAGTGTGTGGTGAGTAAATCTCATGCATACGTGGCACAGACAACGCCGACTATTATGAAGAGGTGGCTGTAAAATTTCACCCACCAAAAGCCTCTCCTGGAATATTCCAAGGCATCTGTTGAAGAACTCAGCAAAAAAAGAAGAAAAAGAAAAAGAAAAAAATAGCATTTGAAAACATAATTAATGGAGCTGGCAGGATGGCTCAGCAGTTAAAGTCACTTGCCAAGGCTGATGACTTATATTTAATCCTAGGGGATCCATATGGTGCACGGAGCAACTGACTCCAAGAGGCTATCCTCTGACCTCTACATGTGCACCATAGCATGTGAGTGTGAGCACATGGACACACAAATACAGACAGACAGACAGACAGACAGACAGACAGACACACACACACACACACACACACACACACACACACACACACACACGACTCAGAAACCCTGTGCTATCTACTTGCAAGGTATCTGATATGTGATCATTGTGTCTATAGACAATGCAGAACTGAGCACACAAAAGCAGTGGAGAAACTGAGGTATCTGATCAAAGGCATCATAGGCTGACTCAGACATTTCCTGACTCTGCCCTGTCCTTACTGTGTGTCTCCTTGCTTAACCGACAACCTTTCTGGGCTTCTTTTTCCTTTAAAGTAAAATGAGAAAAATGGATTGTGGTCATTTTAAATGCTCTTCCACCTGCTTTTAACATTTTATGAGTCTAAGACAAGAAGGACTGTTGAAAATCAATGATAACAGATTTAAATAATGCAACACTGGGGTCCCCAATTAGGATGCTCAGTCATGTAGAACTCTGCTTGTCACAACGAACTTGGTAGCATTGTCTGTCTTGTCAGTGACAGTTCCTCTAATTTTGAGACTTCAGTTGCTAGATTTGAGAGAGAGTCCCTGACTGCTCTCTGGGGTTCCTAGGCTCCCAAAGGACACTCAGTGTCAATGGGAAGACCATGCCACCTCTGGAGACATTTCAGTCCAGCTATTAACCCAAGGCCTGTTTGAGATTACTTTCTGGGGTTCCTAACAATTTCAGACTAACCAACCCAGCACAGCCCTGTCTCTTCCTTCAAGTTTTACTTAATAAAAAACAAAAACAAAAACCAGAACGTTGCCTTAAAGTCTATCTTATATTCTGTCCCAGATTCAACAATTGAGCAAATATTCTCCAAAGTATCCAGAAAGTTACACAAGGGGCCCTGGGGAACTTAAAAAGTTCTATTAGCTTGTCTTTGAGGGACAACGTTTTATGAGTCTGAGGTCATCAGGGCCGGCGTGGTGTTACACAGCTATAATATGGCACTTAGTGGGCTAAGACTAGAGGGAGGAGGGCGAGTTTAAGAACTACAGAGTGAGTTCCGGGCCACTATAGAACACTTCCTTGGGCAGTTCATACTGTACCTCCTCTCTACTTCACTTTACAAATCATGAACTAGAGCTCCAACTGCAAGAAATCTGTAACTAGTGCTTTTCCTGAGGAAGAATGCGACTCCTAAGAGGACATTCAATCACCACACGTTACATATTTTTAAATTTTATTTTATGTATATGAGTATTTTATTTGCATGTATCATGTGCATGCCTCGTATCTGCAGAGGTCAGAGGGGGCATCAGATACCCTGCTCTTATAGCTGTGACCCTCCATGTGAGAGCTGAGAATCCAACCTGGGTCCTCTGGAAGAGCAGCCAGCACTCTTAACCTCTGAGCCATCTCTCCAACTTGTCACCATTTTATGTTTTAACAGGCAGAAGCTACACGGCCAATCAGTGACTCTGAAGAAGGAGTTTTATTCAATTAGCTGGCAAGAAGCAAACTCCTCCAGCAAAAAGAAAAGTTAGGCGAACTATGTCCACTCTTGGAGGATTCTGTTCTGTGACATAAAATTAGTAATTCCGTGGCTGATAATTAAAAGACTTTAGGAGTTTATCCACACAGTAAAAATATTTCTCTGGAGCAGGGCTGCCCAATGGGTAACCACTGTTTACATGGATGTTTAAAACTAGTTAAATCAAACTGGAAAAAAAAAATGTCATGATTAAGATCTCACAGACACAGGTTTTCAGAACTTGGTTCCTGGCTAGTGGCACTGTTCAGGGAGGCTATGGAGTCTTGAGGTGTGGCCTGGTGGCTGGTAAGTCACTAGGAGCAACCCTTGAAGATAACAGCCCAGCCCCTGTTTTCAACCCTACTCTCTCTACTTCCTAGTCCACAGCCATGTGAAGTTATGCCATACGATCCAGGAATTGTGGACTGAGTCATTCCACCATGCCAGCTAGGACAGACTGGAAACCATTAAAACCACATGTCGAAAGAAACTTTTTATTCTTTAAGTCATCTCATCACTACTTTCAGTGTTTGGTCATATTGGTCAGACCTGGAGAGCTGGACAAGCAGACCACGTGGCCTGTGGCTTCTACAGGCCTCATTTCCACCTCTACAGAGCATTCTATTGGACAGTGCTATTCTAAGGCTGTGGGCTTTAAAACATAGAGTATATATCTCCTATCAAAATATTCACAGACAGGGCAGCTGAGATCTATCTCAGTGGTGTGGGGACAGACTTGAAAGCCTGCATCTCTCATGGTTCCATGAAATGCTGAATTTGGAAATATTTCAAAGTCTTGATAATATCAAGATCATTTCTTCAACGCCTATTCCCAATTCACATAGACTGATAGATAAGTTATATAAGCAATCTTATCCAAATTAAGAGTGAGCCCAAGGATTGAAGAAAAGTAGAAAAAGGAAAAAAGATAAAACAACAATAGCAAAACCCTTTGGGACCAATCCACCCAACCTGGATGCTACCATGACAACATTTCCAGTCAAGTCCTGCTTCCTCAACAAAGATTTTCCTGGTGAAAACAGCAAGGTAGGTAGGACAGACGACCTACAGAGTCACTGAATACGTCACCCAGAAACAAATCCATCACAAGCAAGTGTGGTCCAGTAGAGACAGACAGGTCAGGCGTTGTAGGGCAACATCAGGACTGCACTACACACAGCATGTTGGGTAGTTGAGCGCACATCATGCAGACTGGCTTGGGCAGGTTCCACCATTCCAGAGGCTTTCTGACCAAAAGCATTTGGGCTTACAAAACTAGGAACCAAAACTCTGAAGAGTGACAGGCTCTGGGAACAGTAGGCATCATGCAAAACATAAGGATGGGAGCTCTGCCTAGGTGCAGCCCACGGAGGGGTCAGGAAGCCATGCATTGGTCTTTGGAGCCATATGGTTACTATCGACAGTGGTTCTCCTGTAGTTCCAGAAGGGCAGTTAATAGATGGCGTGCTGTGTTAACACCCACGCTGCCAGGAAGTCAGGAGCAGCACAGAACGTGGGTTTTCATGAGAAACAAGGGCATAAAATCCAGAGATGACCTCCTCCCAAACCCACACCACCAAACTTCAGTGTTGTGCGAGCTATACTCTGACAATTTTCACAGAATAACCAAGAGCTGTTTTGAGCTCCAGTGGCTGCTGAGCTGGGATACAAAACCCAACCCTCATAGCAGATTCATGGTTCAGCTTTAACTTCCTTTATGGGAAGAATTCACCGATAGAATGCAAATTCCCACAAGGACTCAAAGAGAGAGAACTGGAGCAGGCACCTCACAGGGCCAAGAGCCTGCCTTTCAACAGCCCCCAACAATATCACCCTGGAGGCATCAAAACAGGTTAAAACAAACAGCACTGTTTCAAAAACCATAGCACATTAAAGGTGTGTGGAGGGGCAGCAAGACCCTTTGGAGAGGTAAAGCACTTGCAGAGAAATCTGAGAGGGTGTGTGAGTCTGATCTTCCCAGAACCCACATAAAGAGAGGAGAGTGCCGACTTTACAAAATTGTCCTTTGAACCCCATGCACACCATGGCAAATGCAGCCCAACACACACACACACACACACACACACACACACACACACACACATAGACAAACACACAGAGAGACACACACAGCCATGTATACACAGAGACACACAGACATGCACATAGACACATGTACCACATATAGACACAGATAGAGACACACAGATACACACACAGAGACATACAGAGAGAAACACGCACATACACACAGAGAAAGGCACACAGATATACACATGAAGAGATACACCCATGCACACTATGCACACACCCATGCATCATGCATACATACACAGACACACAGAGATATAATACACAGAGACCCACACAGATATGCACACACATACACACAGACACACAAACACATACAGACACATAAACACACACAGACATACATAGATACACACACACACACACACACACATACCATGCATACTCATAATAACCAATAAAAATGTACACATAAGTATTCTGGCTGCTACAATAAATAATAAAAATGTGTGGTCTTTTATTTCTTTACCCTCTAGGCTTTTACAGCCTTTCTTTAAAAGAGTAAAGAGTAGTGAAGAATACTAAGTTAGCTTATCCCTACAACAAAGATAAAGAAACGCTATCAACAACACTATAGTATGTGAAAATAAGCAAGGCTTCTCATGATATATAACAAACAGGAGGGACACAACCATTCTAGAAAAGACAGACAACTAGCATTGCTCTAACCCAGTACTGTATGGGACAGACATTGCATGGCCACCATCCTCCTGTAGCCTGAATGAAGCCAACACCACAGAACATGTTTGGAATAGGACTTGAGACATTGCTGGTGAAAGTCAAGTCACAGGGCTGTCAATCCTTACCCAACACAGCTAGAGACCAGCCCCACATTCCCACCAGACACAGTGTCTAGACTCCTTACATCTGTGCTGGTTCCGACAGCAAGGCAAGAATCCTAGCCTTCAATGCCATTTCACTGACTCCATGTAAAAAAGGGATCTTAACTCTCACATGCAAATAACTATGCTCCTGGGAATTCTATATGCAAATAAAAAAAGGTCACTTGTACTTATGGTGATTAATTACCTTTGTTTTCTGGCCAAAAACACAAGGTGAATAATGAAGTAATTATATATTACTGCACGAGTTTGAAATTTGAACTAATCGTGTTCGGCTTCACAGATTTTATGGGATTTCCTCCAACACGGCTATTAAAGCAGCGAATTACAGTAGTTACAGGTTATTTAAAAACATAAAGTTTATGAAACACTGAAGCAAGTTTTCATTTAACAGGTTCTAGATGGCCCTCAAGGTAAAAGTAAAAATTCACCAAGTATCTAAGCCCCCACCTTAATAAAGGCCACCATCTCCCCAAATATTATTAGACATACAGGTAACTACAGCAATTCCACCTGTGGCTAATCAACAAGTACCTGCTGAGCACGTGTGCCCTTGGGCACACACGTTTCATGGGCCTCCTTAGGATTCTGCAACTTAAGTAGTTTTATGAACCGCCCCCCAAAATACTGAGTTAATCACCAAACAGACCCACAATTGTGCTCTCCCCCTCTCACCAGCTGCAAAGCCAACAATCAGTTATATAAAAATTAGGAGGAAATGGTAACAAACAAGCAATAAAGTGGGTTTGTAATATGAACCCAAACAAGCAAAAATGTATTTCCCTGAGCTATAAAAAGTGTGCATGCACAACCACACCTGATTCCTAAGGAGCCGACGGGCATGAACAGCTGCCCTTCTGAGCAGACACAACGTGGCTGGCGCCTGAAGTCTGCACTGACTTAGCAGAAAAGAAGCATGTTCCCATCACATGTGGTTCTGGTTCCCTGACTAACTCAGTCACACATCAGCAGACAGCTTTGATTTGGTTGTTGGTTGGGATAATCAACATCCAGAGGAGAAGAAACGGCATTGGGAGGTGGGGAGACAAAGTGACTCTAGTGAAAAGGAAGAACAGGAAAGAGATTTTGCTTAAAAAAACAAACAAAAAACAAAACAAAACAAAAAAACAAACAAACAAAAAACCTCAAAAGTTGGAAACACCAAGAGAAACAAGAGACAAAAATAAAAAAGACACACATCCTCCATCAACAGAGAAAGCCAGCCTGAGCCTTAAAAAAAGCTGCTTAGCCTCTTTGATGTGCATGCTTTATTATATGTAATACACTATAATATAATAATATAGTTAATAGAATGTAGTATATGAACACATGTATGTTCATGTGTGTTTATGACAATAAGAGGCAAACAACACTTAAGTCCAATCTTCAGCACATGCTCAGAGCACAGTTTGCCCATGTTTCTGTCTTTCTTTACAACTGAGAATCGCCACCGAGAAATCGCATGGGGTTGCTTCTCTGCCTATCAGACCATATGTTTAGAGGCAGAGGATGGGGTTACTCCGTGAGCAGGGAAGAAAGAGGGGGGAGGAAGATGGGCCAGAGACAGAACGCTACACATAACCCACCCAGTGTAAGCTGGAAGGCTTGCCCTCCAACCTTGGCAATTCAGGCTGGTCTACCGGAAACAAGTATAGATCCAGAGCTGCAGAAATGCTTGGTCCAACGAGCACTGGGTTTCCCTTGCCTGGGACGGTTAAAGTGCACACATAAATCACTTAGAGAAGCAGTTAGGGGAGATGGAAGTGCAGAGACTCTGGGTGCTGCAGACTCAGAACCTCTGACTCCGATTATTTAACCACATTAAGTATAACTCCTCCATTAAACAGAGGGTACAGTTTGATGAATGCTATCTCTTGCCTTGCTTAATTCTCAGTTAACTGCATCCGTGTGGTGCTGTCCTTCACAACCGGATGGACTGTGGGGAGCCTTCCGTTTTACACACCACACAGCTGTGGTTCATTCTGAGGGAGAGGAGGATTTCATGGAAACAGTGGCAGTTCATCTAAGCTTTCCAAAGGCAGGCAGAGGAGTTCAGAGATGAAAAACAGTAACGTAAATAGAAGAAGGAACATACAGGCGAGGGAGAAAGGCTACTGAAAATTAAAAGAAAAAAAATCAAACAAAAGACAGTTCAGACTGAAGAGAAGGTCAAAAATCTGTCACGTGATAATCACATCAGGAAAAGTCTGTCCTACTGGGTGGAGTGACGGAGAAAGGGAAAGTAGTCACAAGAATTTTATTACCTAAAAATTAATATGTATGTATATATGTATAACCATATTCCACTCAAGACTAGGGGAGGGCTATAAGATTATAAATCTGTATTTTAAAATATAAATTCAAGCTAATAAATCACGTGGTGCCTATCGACACTTTTTATACCTGCTTTTCATTCATTTAGAAAAAATCATCTTTCTAAAGTTCTGGGGAACTTTCTTCAAGAAACAGCATCAAGTATATCTGCACTGTGAATACACCACCGCTGCTGTTCCCGGGGTTTCCAAACCTGAGATGCATGGGCTTAAAGATCTGATGTGTGGGCAGAGCAGGACCCAAGGCCAGTAACATCACAAGCACCATGTGTACTTCTGCAGGGATTACACTCACTACTGCTTTGATTCTTAAAAAAATAACAACAACAACAAAGCTCAATGATTTAAGGATAATTAACAGATCATTTTTTAAAAATGCATAACATGTATATTGCACATCCTGGACTATGTACACACACTTTCTTTGTTCTCTCTCTCTCTCTCTCTCTCTCTCTCTCTCTCTCTCTCTCTCTCT
>JANHMN010000006.1:52326009-52355016 GCA_030674055.1 Rhabdomys pumilio
CTCTCTCTCTCTCTCTCTCTCTCTCTCTCTCTCTCTCTCTCTCTCTCGTCTGTGTGTGTGTGTGTGTGTGTGTGTGTGTGTGTGTGTTCTATTGTGCTCAATTTAACCTTGGCTGGCTCATCACGGTCCTACGACATCAGGCAACACGATATACATGTTCTATTTTGCTATTAAGTCACTTCTGTTTGACAGGCATTCAACTGTGAACAAAAAGAAAACCCTCTTCAAGATCAGCCCCTCGGATAAAAACAGGAAGGTAATTTGGAAGGTAACGGGCTCATCTACCACCCTCATTGTTCTCACAGCCTATCAGATCTCTCCAGTTGATTGATGCCGTCCCATTTAAAACTATACCACTGGAGAAGTAACATGTTGCATTTCAGGGAGCTTCCTCTTTAGCATGGATCAGGTCCCAAGAAAAAGGATACTAAAGTAGGCACACTTTAGGTGGTGGAACTGGCAGCCAAGGTACCTAAAGGACATGGGCTTTCAGCTGAGGATGAGATGTCACGAGAGCCAGCAGCAAGCGAATCGCAAGGAACATGGTCCGTCAGCCGAGGCTGAGGTACATGAGGGACAATCTCTTTTGACTGCACACAGGCCTGTGGCCTGACCTGGAGCTGGACCACTCTCACGTGGGATGACCTCACAGGCCTGCTTACTAAAGCCAAAGTAACAGCACGTGGCCAACTGCAGGCAAGTTTTCAAGGTAACCTAACCATGGCGACCAACAGAGAGATATTGTTTAATTAATAGCTGTCAGGCTCGAAAATACTATGTGCATACTTCTTCAACTCCAATCTCTCAAACGATGGCACAGTAACAAGCTGATAAATGTACACTAATTAAAAAAATAAGCTATTGATCAAAACCTCTGTGTTATAAATACATTTGGGCTCTGTTAAAATGCAAACAGCAAGTTGTTTTGATATTGTCATAAGATAGATTCACGGCATGGGAGATTTATTTTGCATACCCGCCCTCCTCACACTTTAATTTCACCCAGGCCCAGAAGCAGGACTCTTTGCATGCAGGATGACAGCTAAGATGTGAAAGGAGATCAAACTGCTGACCTAGGAGCAACAAGGTCTGGAGAAAGCGTGGAAGGTCATTTTTATGAATTGAGATGGTTAATATTTCTCACACATCCCAACAATCTATTATGGCTATGGGAAAGGTTTTCAGTTTATCTCATTTTTAAGGCCTGCTCCATTCTCTTCATTACAGCTGGGTCTGGACATTTCAGAATGCTGTATTTTTCTTTTTAATCTTTAGCCTGCTCAGTTCACTTACAATGATACTCATGGTACATATTCCATTCATCCACATAAAATTTACAAACATTGTCTTAACTCTCTATGTACTCAGAACACCACCCTTGATTATAAACAAACAAACAAAGAGTTGAAATTGCTAAAGAAAATATCCCAGCATTTTCTTGTTCACTATACTGCAGATTCATATCTAAACTATCACTAATGGGAAATCGCTTTCTTTGAAACTCATGTTCGGCTCATAATACTTGGGTTTACTGCCTAGCCATTTTCAATGCATTAAATGACAAGATAGAGCCCATAGCTAAGACCCAAAACTGCAGCCATAACTAGCAATATCTCAGGAAAAGCCCCACATGACAGTTAAAAGTTCAAAGCATCCAATCATGTGATTTCACATTTCAGTGACACACACTGTCTGAAACAGAGGGCTGCTCAATGATCATAAAGACAAGAGATGCAATCTGTGTTTACTGCTCAAATTGATGGGGGCTCCATGCTTGACCCATAGAGGCCGTACAATGAAAGATGCTGTTGCTTTATTTAAACTGTTTGCAGTATCCTCAGATGGATGGTTTTATATACAGGATCACTTTTCAAAATTAAGAAGTTTCATGTTGAAAAGAGATGTTTCCTCACTCATGTTAAAGGTAAGTCAGAACGCACAGATCCTTCCTTACACGATGCCTTTTATTAGTACAAAGGTCAGTATGAATGTGAGCAAAAGGAATACTTCCCGATTCTAATGGCTATTTGTAAATGAACACTTCATCACAGATGTGTGTGTTGAACATCCTGCTATAGAAAAATTTCAAATACACCCAATACAGAAGAGTGTAGAAAGCAATGCATTTCCTTCTGTTTAGACATACTGGGGAAAGAAGAATTGTTCCTAACTCAAGAAAGCAGTGGGAAAAAAAATGGTGTGTGGAACTGAATATATATTTCAGTTTTAACAATCAAACAGAAAACCAAATACCTCTTTTGATAAAGATCTATTGTACATGTGACAAAACCTCACTATGTAAATGGCACCAGCAACATGCCCTGTGGTACGAAGCCAAGCCAGAGAGCTGCCAGAAACATTTCTTCTGACAACACAAACTTGTTTTTCAATCTTAGGTACCAGACCTGATGGGGAGGGTGGTGGTGCCCGAATCAAATGTGTGTCTCAACAGTGACCTCTAGTGGCGCAGCCCTAAAATGACTGTCTCCCGAAGAAATAGGGCTAAAGTCTGAAACCTTGGGGTCAAATTGAGGAGCCAGCTGAATAAGGCTCAGGGCTAGCACTCACACATGTTGGCATTTTGAAGGTCATGGCAAAGGTACTCAGGGACAGAGAACTGTGATAAACACCCGTCTCTTCTTACTGTATTTATCCCAGCAGGCAGGTCCTTGGTTAAGCCTCCCAAACCGCTGGGGATTAGTACTTCTCAAGTGGTATTACAACAGTGCCTACTTCATATGCAACAGGCTTTGAGTACTTTTGTCAGACACAGAATGAGAAGATGGTATATATACATACATATGTGTGTATATATATATATACACATATACATATATATGTGTGTATATGTATGTATGTGTGTATATATATATATATATATACACATATATATATATATAGAGAGAGAGAGAGAGACAGACAGACAGACAGACAGACAGAGACAGAGAGACAGAGAAAGAGAAGGAGAAAGAGAGGGGAGAATGGTAATTTTGACTAAAAAAAAAACAATAGCCAAAGCCCGAGCTGCCTGTTCATCCCAACCAGAGAAATAACACAGGAAGCTGAAGCGAAGTTGAAGCAGGCGGGAGCCCAGGAAGCAGCTGAAGAACAAGAGTTCCTGGAGTGGTTTTCATCCCAGCTCCCCTTAGGTACAAGTGCTTTAGAGTATCATAACACCATTACAACAACAGCATACCTCTACGACAAAGCAAATCCATGACCACACAGATAAAGCAGATGTCAAATTTGAGGACATAATGCCCCTTTCTCTGGGGCACTAAGATCCAGTATGTTGGGAGTAGGAACGAGGTGATAAAGGCAGAAGACAGTGGCAAACTATACACCAGTTAATTCCTGAGAAACCTATTGATCCCAAAGTTTCCCCACTTAATCTCAGTCCACTGTTTCCCCTCTGGCTTTCCCTGAGCAATCTTGAGTTTACCCAAGTAAACTAGATACAGAAATGAGTCTCGTTAAGAAAAAGAAAGAAAATGAAAAAAAAGAAAGGTTAACATTAGGTTGGAGCAGGCCAGTACTATCCTAACAAGAATGAAAACCTGGCTTAATCCCAGAATTATAGAAATAAATAAATAGTGCAACTTTTTAAAGTTTCTTTATTCTGAAACTCTGGCCATTGGGCCAGAAAGAATCCCTTATGTCCCTCTACCCATCATAGCAGAAACACAGAAGAAACGAGCAACTTGTTCTTCTTCATCATGAAATACGCCACAGGCTGGAGCATGTCTGAGAAAGGTGCTGCTGACAGTAATACCCTTGGCGACTTACCCTTGGCGACTTTACCAGACTCAGCCAACATTTACATTTAAACACTTTACTTGTGATGAAAGTAGATCACCAACAATTGTATCTGGGACCTTAGATTTCTGATTTCTTTTGTTTCACAGTTACAGAAGACTTGAAGAATCTCTGCTTATAGACCCAGGGATGCAGCTCACGGTGGCAGAATGCTTTCCTCATATGTACAAACCTCTGGGCTTCATCCCCAGCAATAAATAAATAAATAAATAAATAAATAAATAAATAAATAAATAAATTCTTTAGAAGGATGTCAAATTCAGATCTACATAAAGAAAGACCTAAGGCAAAATCAAATTCTAGGGCTGAGGAGATGGATTGGTGGGTAAAGCACTGGTTGCGTCAGCCAGCATCCACATAAAGACCAGTATGGAGGTTTATGCATCTGTAATCCCAGTGTGTTGGGAGAGGTACAAACATGTGGATACCAGCCAGCCAGCCTAGGCAAACGGGTTCAGTGAGAAACCCTGGTGCACAAAATAAACCAAAGAACATGTGAGGAAGACACCTGGCTTGAACTTCTGGTGTCTATATGTTAGAAACACAGTGTATGAACACACACACACACACACACACACACACACACACACACACATTTTGCACACAAACATATTGGACCTTGGGATGATAAAGGCTGCCTTAGGGCATCCATAACCACACTTGTATTATATTACCCCACATGGATTTGTCGAGGTTCAAAACCTCCAATAGAAAAAGGGCTGTCAACACAGTGCTCCAGTGGTGTGGCCCCAAACAAGGTCCCATATTGAGTAAAATAGTCATTCCTTCCATAATCAAGCAGGCGGAAATGTCAGAGAGCGATGTAATTGGCATTGTGCTCGAAAAACACAAATACTTTAGCAAGATAAAAGTAAGCCGTGCTGAGGGGGTTTATCTGTTTGAGTCCCAGTGGTTTTAATGTAGCCTTGTCAGCCAGTCCCCTATTAAACAATGGAAAGTGAAAGACACTCATTAGAATAAAAAGTGACAGGGGGTGGGCTCAGCCGTGAACACTTAATGCATATTTATGCCGCCGTCAAATGGACATATTTACTATAAACACTTGAAAAACCGCAGCTAAGTCATTCATTTAAATGCCAGAAAAATAGTAAAAGATGCTAATTTGACCTTAGTGGAACAGATCCGGTGTCACTGACACTACAGGACAGCTTGAAAGAGAACCTACCAAGACGATTAATTAACGTTTACTGGATTAGGTCAAGAGTTATCTCAAATGCAAGGAGATGGAGCAAATGGGGGCGAGAAGACAAAGTTTGGGTTCTTCCACGGTCAATCTGTTTAACAGGCAGCACAGTTAACCACATTTACCCCTCTCTAATGTACCTGAGATCTTATGGCTGGGAGAAAGAGACCCTCATCAATTCCTAAGGCTTTGGTCTCTGCAGATACGTTAGAAAGAGTCAAACAGCAGCTATAGGGGTGCTTCTTAAAAGATTAGATCAATGAATGATCTCGAAGAACGCAACACAGCTGACGGTATTGCATAAATGGAAGTGAACACAGAAGACCTACCAATCGCCAATGTTTTCATAAGCTGCAAATGTGGGAGTGTCAGGAATTCCTGCTGAAAGCCTTTAAGGAATTCTGAGATCTCATGGTAGTGCACCTTTCGAAACAAATTGCCAAGCTCCTCTGACCTGGAATTGTGGTCGCCAAGGGCAGTAAGAACAGGTGATATAACAACATGACCTGTGCCTTACCTATCACAAAGAGTACATGTGACATGTAGGTCTCATTTTCAGCCTCTGTGGTCACCGTCACTTAAGCACGACAATGATGCCTCTCTGCTTTTCCTCACCAATCTGCTCTTTGCCTAAAAGTGAGCTAAGCAGTCTGTTTGCAGCACACAAGGGGCCCTCCTTCACTGCCATTCTTAATTCTCAATAATCAACAGCTCCGTGACATGGCCTCCAGCTCTGTATAACGCACACGCACACATAAATCCACAGCACAAATCCCTCAACGCGACATTCCGCTCAACTTCACTGGACTCGGAAAGCCCCCTAACAAATGCTTGCCACATGATTAGGAAATCATTCAAGTCTGCAGGAAATGTGGCAAGTGGGAAGAGGTGACAGTCAATTAGAGATGAGAAAGGAGTGTGGGTCCCTGTCATTAAAATCTTTAAAGCCTTAGCGCCAAGAAGAAAATGGCCCATCATTCATTGGAGATATTCCTTTTAAACAGATATCAATTCTACCCCCCTTAGGCCCACTCCAAAACAGCACTGATGCCCAAGAGAGTCATACAGAAGGGACCCAGAAACCAGTCTCCAAAAATGAGAAAAATATATTCAACGTATACAATCTTGTAAATTTTTCTCCATCTATAAAGCAAAAACAAAAAAGCACATCCAGCAATGAAATCTTCCCCATTGGAGGAAGAAACATGGGTGAGAAAAAAGACTTTTATTCTAACATAGTTTTGTTTTGTTGTTGAGACTTGGGACTGGGGGAGACCCAATATTGTGCCCTTGACTAGACTTGAACACCTGGGCTGAAGATATCCTCTTGTCTCAGCCTGCTGAGTAGCTGGGACTCCAGTTATATACTGCCACACTTGGCTCATGAAATGCTAACCACTGGCCAGACATTTCCTGTCATAGAACTTAATACCCCTATCAAAGAGGACAACTACCAACAGACACAGGACAGGAAAGAATTCTCTAAGGAAGGCGGTGGGGGGACATACATATCTTAGTAGTCACCTAAATAAACTTTAATTTTTTTTTCTCAAGTGATCATTTATCATTACTTTCTCTGATGGAAATAACAGAATCAGAAGGTGTGTAACAAAAGAGAAATTTGACTTACTCGTTAGCTTGTTGTGGCTGAGCACCAGCTGTGTGATATGGGCTAAGGAGACTGCAAAAGAAAGAAACAAACAGTTAGGAACGTTTACAGTCACCCTTCCTTCTCTTCCGGGTAGGCTGCAACATTATTCTCAAAGGTTGAGGCGGTGCCACTCAAAACCCAAGCTAGGACTCATGTAAACTGTCTGTTGAGCGTTAAGTCGGATGAAGAAGGCATGCCTTCGATCTTGCAATTAGCACGGCAAGTTGAAGCTAATGAGATCCATGTCACAGGATCAAACATTACAAGGACCACTTAGCTTCACGTGACCACCCGGGTCAGCTGGCCTTACCTGAACCATCCATCTCAATACAGTGTATCTCAGAAGAACCGTCCAAGACTGCAGAGAAACTCGAAGCCTTGCCTAAGCTGATCGAAACCGAAACCTTCATATCAAACTGGCACCAGTAGACCAGCAGTGCGTAGCCCCACCCCCATCATCCATCCTGGGATTTCTCTATGCACTGTTGCAGGATTGGAGGCAAACCCTGTCCGGATCTCAAACTGTCCAGATCTCCCTGATTTAGTTGACCTGTCAAAGTACTGACTTGGAATGTCTACTTCTTGCCAGTTTTCAGCCTTCTGATGGAGAGTCTAACTGTTTCCCCCAAGATTACAATAGTTATCCAACTATAAAGGAATAAAATGAGCTGAGCATAACAGTTGCAAATAGTGAGGAAAGGGGGAAAATTAACTTGCTATGTTCCATTTCAGGTTCTAAAACTCTGCAGGGCACACAGAAGTCTAAACTTACATTTATATAAGAAACCAGTTTAAATCTTCTTCCAGGGCTCTGTCTCTAAACACATTCTTTTAATGCCATTGAAATTTTTGTTTAAAGGGATAATAAGAACAGATCCCAGCAGGCTGAAAAGACAGAGAGTACCCACTGTCCCTAAGCATAACCTCTGCTCTGATGTCTAATGGCCTGCTTTCATTTCAGCACAATTATGGAAAAGTTCAAAATACAAAGAAAGACAAGCCATCCTAGTCTGTTCACTGAGACTAAGTTGACATCCTATAAACTTTAGGGAATACTGGGGTGAGGTGAAGTCCTACAAGACCATCAAAACAAAAAAAGTTAATCTTACATATCATGGCCAAATGTAATCTGAGCCCCCATCCAATAAACACCCCATTTCTCTACAAGAAAGGCTCCAACTCCAAATCTACATACATGGCCCTGCCAACCCTTGAATTTTGGAGTATCTCTTGTCCTTGAATTTCATGGTCTTGGAACCTGAAAAATTGCAGGCCAAATCATTTTGGATTGTGTCCTCACTACGGTTCAGGTGAGTACCTCTCAAGCCCACACCTGCCTCCCACTCCAAAAGGCCCATGTGCTAATGGCATTGTTTCCATGGCAGCAGTATCAAGGTCTGCTCTGGACCGTCATGATATCAAGGGAGTGAGTACAAGAAGAGAGCTGTGGAGCTGGCCTCCCCATCACCTCCCCTATGTCCCTCTTTGGTTCCTGGCATTGGGAATGGGCATTTAATCTAACACGTGTTTCCACCCTAATGTAGAACCTGCACAAAAGAGCCAGACTGATGCATCTGCACAATCTTACACTTGAGTCTCCAGAACGGTGAGCCAAAAGAAACTTGCCTTGATTTTTTTAAGTATTATTCGTCAGGTAACAAGGCAAAGCCACTGTGGATACAACCGCTTTGCTTGGACCTTATCACATTCACTGACCCTCATTAGTTTGGCTATGCTTCTATGACAAAAGCATGGAACCAGCATGTTCACACTGCATCCTACCCCACAGCCTGGGTGACAATGTATTGACACAAGGGGTTGAATGGTGAACACACAGCTCACTGTGTAGTCCTTCCTAACTAGTAAGCATGCGGGTGGGTGGTGGGGGGGGGGGGGGGATACGGAGGTCCTGCCTCAGCAGGAAGAGGATCCTAAAAAAGGCAGGAATGGGAATAATATACAATTTGATAATATAAATATGTAATATATAATAATATAATATACAATATATAATATACATATTATTAATAATATTAATGATCATATACAATATATAATAATATAATAATATACAATATGATTCAATAATGACTTGCTAGTTCAGGTACTCTCTGTGTTCCCTGACAATTCTCAGTACTCTTTATTCAACTTCAGCTTAAGCTGAAACCTAATGGCTTAACTCTTCAGCTTAATTCCTCTCCCCTCTCTGACAGCCTAAACCCAATCTTTTATTTACTAAAGCTACATCATCAAGGCTTTGATCATTGTTAATAATTATCAAAAATTCTTAAATTTACATAAACTTTATTCCCGGATCAGCGGTCCCAACCCCCCGTTTCCTCAGAGCAGAGCTAAGCACAAGGCAGAAGCACATTTCCCTACAGGCTTACACGGCCCATTCTTTACAGGTAGCTGGCCACAGCTCTTCCATTTTTCTGGTACAGCAGACAGCAGTCTCTAGTAACTATTCTCGTATAAAAACAGAAAGATAACAGACTACTAAAATTAAGATGATTCCTTAAAAAAGGAATTCCTTAAAAAGTTTTGAATTTATGTAAGTAAAACAGTTAGCTCTCTCTCTAATATCTTTCCGGGCACTGTTACCTCCAATTCTTCAATCAGCTAGAAAAACAGAGTACTAACTTTTTATACGCTTCTACATCATCTTTTAATTCTCTAATCTT
Organism: Rhabdomys pumilio; assembly: GCA_030674055.1. NCBI lineage: Eukaryota > Metazoa > Chordata > Mammalia > Rodentia > Muridae > Rhabdomys > Rhabdomys pumilio. The sequence continues at coordinate 52,335,365 of JANHMN010000006.1, forward strand.
TACTTCCTTATCCTAGCAATGCCATGGCCTCATGTGTTCTCCTTCTGATATTATTTATTCCTAAGTCATATATAAATTCCTAGATTTTCTACCCATACTCTTTCTTCCTGAGACCACTTTAACTCTCTATCCTTGATGTCTCTAAATTCATCCTGGCTAATCAATGCAGCAGTCATGGGACTGGAGGGTACATGTGCTTTCTCATGATTCCAAAATCAAGGCCAAGTCTGGCAGTGAACCATTTCCAAAAAGGACTATGTAGGCTTTTATGGTCCTTATGATTATACTGTCTAGATCCGTTCCTACGACCCGAAGGCCAAGCAGAGGGCCTGTTCCTCATCTTCCACAGCCTCATGACCATCTCCACTCCTCATTCCTAAAACTGTATCTGTTTCATTTACTATGGCGTGATTAGCTCTGAGTAATGGGAGAAGTATATTCCCCAGAAAGAAAGATTGAAAGTAGAGTCAATGAAGACAGCAGATCAACTTTGGGGCATCAGCAACCATCAGCACAGGGGCTCATGGAATCAATGGCCTGGAGATGCTCCAGGGGCAGGAACTATGTGACTTCTCCTGTTACCCAGCCATGCCTGACCCAGCAGGGGAGGAAGCGTATATAAAAACATACCTAAGCTCTGTTCCTTGCCCAAGCTTAAACTTTGTTGTTTTTTCAGCTCCCAACTGAGGCAATTTCCCTGTCACAAGACAGTCTGCTAAAGACTGCAGGCAACGTTTGTTGTAACAATCATGACCATGAGAAAAATCCAAAACATTCTATGTGATTTACATTAAGCATTTATTAGACAACAATGATCTAACTCACTGAAAATGTCTCCTGGAACCTCGGGGCACAGATCTATGGCTCCAGAGTTAAGGTTGCCCATGAGCAGTCAAACATGAAACGTACTGAACTTGCCTACCCAGGTGCTCCTAGAACTAAACCTCTCTCACATACTTTTGATGCTTTACAACTCGGAAACATGTTGTATTCAACTAACCAGTCTCCCTGGATAGCTGTCCTGGGTCAGCATAGACTGAAGATACAGTCCTTGTCTATGCTTGCTTTCTCCTGCTGAGTCATATAGCTTATGCCTATATAGATATGCACATCTCTGTGACAATAAACTTCTTCTCGAACCCCTCCTCTCAGCCTGGCTCCCTCCTCACTGGACTCAGATGCTGATCTATGCTCAGATACCCTCTTGCTGTGTGGGTTAATGTACCCCACACTGTAAGATTGCCATCCTACCCCACCCCCACCCCACATTCCACCCTTGGTCACCCCTGAATGTTTCTGTTCAGTCCCACATAGTGGCTCTAGGAGGAATTTGGGGGAGAAAAGAGATCAAGGTAACTCCTGCAGTGCTTCAAAGAAATCATCCTGACGGCCCCACATGACTGGCCCTTGAGATCTCAGATGCTATGGAAAACCTCACCCATTTTTCCTGGTAAGAGTTCAGATTTTCTTGTCTTCTAGATAGAGTAGTCCTCTGTTTCAGAGGTGGAGAAGTTGGATGTGACAAAAATCTCCCAAAACCCCCTTGTACCAAACAGGTCTCACAGATGGATCCACTAAGACTATGTTCCACTTCGTGTGCGAGAAAATAACAAACAGCAGGGATTACCCTGGCCAGGAGCCTCTCTAGCAGACACAGAAGCAGTCTAGGGGTCCCTTGGGTGCCCAAGCTTAGCCTCCACATTCTATGGGCTAAATGCTTGTCTTCGTAAATGCATGGATTGAAGCAGTAATCCTCAAAAGTATTTGGAGGTGGGGCCTTCAGCAATTAGGAAATGAAGATGAAGCTTCCATGAGTGGGAGGGGTATCCTTAGACAAAGAGACATAAGACAGATGGCTTCTCCACATCCTGCTGCCATCTCCAGCCAGTGAGGACAAGACAAGACTGTGGCCACCTATAAACCAGGAGAGGAGATCTCACCAGGCCCCAAATCTGTTGGCACCTGGTGCATCAACACGTCAGCTTTCGAGACTGTGAAGAATTTAACCCACACAGTCTATGGCTTAATATTTATTTTAAAAATCCAAACTACTAACAGATACATCAAGATGCCATTTGACTAGCCGAGGTCCACCATCATACCTCCACGCCCCCTAGGAAGAAGGAAGAGGAAAGCAAGTCTTCCTTCAAGATACTTCTGAGAACTCGGACCTGGTCTACCCTACTCAGGGGCATTCAGTACACAGCACTGCATACTGTAGGGTGGGCTGGAAAATACACAAATACAGGCAACCGCTAATTAGCAGGAAGAAAAAAAAAGGTAGTAAAAGCAGAGAGTTTTTACTACCAAGAAAGAGCAAACTAAATCTAGCAGATAAATAGCAGCCTCTCACGCTGACATCTGAATGTCACAGGAATCAATTCTGATTACAAAAGAAAATTGATAATTTTTCCTCTCTCCTTCTGCCTTAATCTTTCCTAAGATGTCAACAAGTAATTAATTAGAAAGGGGGAAAATTCTGTTCTTCTTAACGATGGGAAAAGTTGACAGTGACAGATTTAATTGGGAGAAGCCAACTCCTTTCAGTCATTTCACCCTGTCCTTCCAACTACTACTTAGCAGGAAGGAAAACGCCAGAGCTGGGAAGTGGAGCTGTTTCTCTAAGTGTAAGTTGCTGTTCCCCCTCAATGCACCACTAGAATGCGGGTTTTTTTTTTTTTTTTTTTTTTTTTTCTGTCTCACTATTGTTACAGGGCTCCAAGCCAAAGTAGGTGAGACAGAGAGAAATTAGAGCAGGAAAGAAAAACTTTATAAAAGAGCTTTGAGGAAAATGTTTAGGGCAACAAAGGACTGAAGGCTAAGTCTGCAGGGAAGGCAGTTAAGATGGACGGGATCAAGAGGAACCCGCCAAGCCTGTGACAGGAACAGACCCAGTGACAGGGACGTATTTATACAACCAGCCACTCCCTACCACTTGGGAAAGGTGGATTCATTGTGACTTTCCTATGACAACTGTGCGGCTAAAAGAGAAGAAAAGATTTAACACAATAGAATGGGTTATTTCGGACTACAAAAGCCGCCTATCGAACATGCCAAAGAAATGGAAACAGGCTGCGTGCCCTGACCTGCTCCCGGTGCCTCGTTGACCATAATCACACCCGGGAAAGTTCTCTACTGTGTTAGTAACACCTCTAAGGGTGGGCTCTGTTATTCATAAGTTCCACCAGAACACTGGGAGCAAATTGCTATCAAACCTCCAAAAGCGATATTCAAGTATGACTGCCCCAGTATTTGCAGAGTCCGTATCAAAATTCAACTAAATTAATGGAAATGTGCCACAAGTTATGTGTTTCGGCTCCACTATTCTTTCAGCCTCTTTAAGCAGTGTTAAGGGGTGGGTATTGCAGTGAGCTTGGGAAGACCAGAGCGCATGTACAGCGTTTGACATGCGCACTGCTATATTTGACCTGCGTACTGCCAAGTCAAGGACCCCAGTACCTTAGCCATGTGGGAGTGTCAAAGCCTTCCCTGTGTGGGACTCGGAGGATAGATGGCAAAGCCTTGCTGTAGTCCCATTGTGCATGTGAATAGTGTATGCAGAAAACACCCCTGATTGTTTACAGCCTAAAGGCTGCTCCTACTGAGATCAGCTAAGCCTGCTTCCTCGTTCAGCTGGATATTACAAGCACTCTGAACTTCTCCATCAAGAGAGCCCCGCCCGCCCGATCCCAGCTTTTCAGTCTATGTGTGTTATTTCTTCATTCCCTCGTCACTCCCAGTCAGGTTTCCAAATCCCCATCTCTGAAAGGATGTGGGAGAATATGATAGTTCTTGCCAATCAATAATCAAGAGTGGAGACAGAAATAAGTTTCAGGCCAGCCTGGGCTACATGGTGAGTTCCACTGAATACATAGTGTTGTTGATCCTATATCGAAAAGGAACCAAAAGAACGCTAGATGGATGAACAATGAGACATGGAATCAGAACCAAACAAACAGTGGGAAGAAAATATGCCTGGACGGGAAGTATTTGTGTGGAGGTAGGGCCAGGAAAAGGCTGCTGGCACTGTAACTGTTTATTTTATAACCAAGAAGGGAATGCGCTGAAAAATGCCGAGGAGTTGGCTGGATCAATAATTTCATGGGGAAGACAATGCAGGGCTGGTTCATTTAGACAGGTCCTCTCTGGCTATTTACTGACCACACTAAGAACACCAGCCAACGATCTCTACTTCAGAGATTCACTTACAGTTTCTTAGAACTGGCACCGATTGCCCATCTTGCTTAGCCTGAGATGGTCTCAGAGGCCATCTGCCGCCCTAGAATGGTCGCCCCATGCAGGAACAGAAAGCACACACCCGTAACTTCAGATGCTGGTTCAAGAGGGTCAGAGGGAAAGAAGGGGGATCTGAAAAGAAAAGATGATCAAAGGATGTTCCTCATCGTAGGGTGATACATCAAGAGATAACACATAAAGTTGGTGGTGCACACCTTTTCTCAGCACAGGCAAATATGAGACCAGCCTGGTCTACAGAGTGAGTACCAGGACAGCCAGGGCTGCACAGAGAAACCCTGTCAGAGCCAGAGTGAGGGTAGGGGTATGCTTTCAAGTAGAAGGATACCATGTAGTGGAGTTGGCTCTGAGGAACATGTGGAAACAGAGGCTATGAAATCAAACAGATGCAGTGAGTGTGGAGATGCAATGTAGAGAAGGTTCAGAGCCAGGAGTAGCCCAATGCTGCAAATTCAGGGAAACAAACACTAACTAAAAACTCCTGGGAAGAGAGCTGGAGAGACGACTCAGTTGCTAAGATGCTTGGCACATAAGCATGAGGACCTGAGTTTGCACCTCTAGCATCTACATGATTTGAGTCTGTAACTGGAATGATGTAGGTAGGCTGGAGGTAGTCAGTCAGAGCCCTAGTTTTCACCAATCAGTGAGCCCCAGCTTTGGTGGGAGGCCCTGTCTCAAAGAATAAGGTGGTAAATGATGTGAAGCCACCTGACATCCGCCTCTGTCCTCTAATGTGCGCACACATACACATGTGCATGCACACAGTAAACATGTATACTCCCACCCCTGATACAAATAAAACCCTAGAAGGAATCACCATTTTCAGACACACAGGAAAGCAGCTATTGTTTAAACCATGGTCTATGGTTTTCATTCTTCCTCAGCAAAAAAACAAACAACACAAGAACAAAACACCAGCAGGATAAAGCCACTGCACTATGATGACACTGTAGAGGTATTTCCGAAATAACCCACATAGCATAATGATGAGGCACACTAAGAACTGTCTCCAAGGCTTTCCTCTGGGAAACTAGGAAGCAAATGGCTCCTTTGGTTGCACTTCACGGATGGGAGGGGGGTTCAAGCTTCACAGAATGGCATTTACAGAAAAGAATGCAAGGCTTGTAAACACACAAAGTGGCACTGAACTGGAAGTGGTCGAAAACTCTGACACTGGACAGAACTGGCCTTTATTGGCTCCCCGGTGAAAATCCCTGTAATTCTGCTCAAAATAACTGGACTGTAGCTATCAGTTCATCTGGGAGGCTGTATACCATGTCAAAAGCAAGCGGGAGGCACTGTTATCATCAGAACACAAATGGTTTACTGGATCTTGGTGACTCTTGTAGTGTAAAATGGAATCTGATGGGCCAACAGCACATATGCTTGGATGTTCAACATGGCTACCTTGTTTTACAACAAGGGACACTGTTCAAAGGCTGAACGATTCTACTGTGAACAGCAACATTATTTGTAGACGAACACAGAGACTATCATGTTAATACAAATACAACCAAAGTTAAAAACTATTAAAGAACTTCTTTGAACTTTGCATAGAAGATTATCCCAATAGCCTTTTCCATTTGGTGCCCAGCGAGTTAGCGATTGTGACAGCCTTAAGTAGCTTGGATTCAATGATGCCGCAGACTGTGGGTACTGACTGGTTGTCAACACCAATGCTGACCGACTTGAATTTTGCACTTCTGTGATGTGAGATGAAAATGCCATCATTTAACCATGGCTGAAGTTATTTCACCCCAGGTGGTAGAAAACAGATCTAGCCCTTCCTAAGTCTCCAGGTTCTGGCAATATATTAAAATGAAGACAAACAACAAAATGTCCAAAACTGAGACAGAAGACAAGCATGTTCATCAATGCACCCAGAATCATAAAAAATATTTATTTTGGATTTTGGTGACATTTAAAACTTTAAACAAAACTCAGTGTGGTATGAAAGCTTTTCTTCACTTCATAGCTAATTATTATGCAAGTTTACAAACTCCTTACTGGTAAGTTTAAAAACAAATGAATAAACAAAAACCTTGGTTACCATTTAACATAAAGGGCTAAAAAAGCTAGTTGTATGTGAGCCAGAGAGCAAGCCAGCAGGCAGTGTTCCTCTATGGTTCCTGCTTCAGATTCCTGCCTGCAGTGACTGCCTTGGCTTCCCTCCACGATGGACTCTACCCTGTAGGAATAAATAACCCTTTTCCTGCCCGAGTTGCATTCGGTTGTAGTGTTCAGCACGGTAAAAATGCAACTGGACCGTTACAGAATATTAGAGCCAAAGGATTCTATGTCTTGGTCATATGTTGTGTGATCATAATCAAATGCCATAAACTAAGTAACTGAAAATAAAGAAAGAAGTGGCTGTAAATCGGAAACATATTTCTAAATCAGAAATGGGAGAGGGTACACAGGGTGGCTTTGAGGGAAGGGAAAAATGATCTAATTATATTATAATCTCAATTAAAATAATAATCATTATTATTACTTAATAATTGGTAGCTAATTATTGATAATATTTTAATATTAATTAATTAATTTAATTAATAATAATGTATTTCTGCAATCTAGAACATTTGTACCCAAAGGCCTGAGATTGCAGACTGCATGGCAGAAAGCAGTAAGGCAAGGGTGGGGGGAGGGAGAGTCAAAGGGACCAGAGGAGAAGCAATTCAGTTTTCTAGTAGTTCTCTGTCAGGGTGATTCATACATTCCTGAGATGACAATGACTGACTCCTGAAAGCTGGCAGAACCTAGTCACCTCTTTTTAGGGTTTGTTTTCCAACACCTTTGGGACCTGGATGAAGGTACTAACACATGGAGTTTGGGGGACACACTCAACCGGTAGCATGTTTGAAATCTGAGAACATGAGATCGGTGTCTGCTTATTCTCTAAGACTCCTAAGGGCAGTAGAATCAGAGCTGAGAGCACATCCTAGTTTCCCAGGGCTTCATCTTGAGCTTATTGTTTCTAAAATGGGAAAATAAATTCACACTTGGTCTTTATAAGACAGTAGAAAATCTGACCATAATAAAAGTAGTATAAACGTGAATGGAAAAAAAAATTGTACCTTGAAAAAAAAATGACAGTTACATAAAAGAATAGAGCCGAAAGCAGATAATACATAGTTCCAAGCAGTGCTGAGGTCCATATCCTAATGCCCTGAGATTGGAAGATAAAATCACTAGATTCCCCTGAAGAACAAATTCCTCATGTCAAATAGAAAAGGCTGAATTAAAGTATTTGACTCTGTGACAGAAATGAAGGAAAGAGAAATTAATATTTGTACGGGACCCATGATGTCAACACACTGTGTTCGGATAACAATAGTAATGAATGCTTACCAAACATTCACAACACGGAAGCAGAGGTCTAAGAATTTTAACTCTCCTATTTCTCAAAGCCACCCTGTATAGTAACAGTCACATTACTTGCACCTCTCCCAGATTCCAACAAGGAAAATGAGGTCAGGAAGAATCAAGTGACTTTTATTCATGGCTGCAGAGAATCACTTTCTAAAACTATCCAAACGAGAAACTGGTTGGATCCTAACACAATCTACTGCCCTGAAAAATGCTACCTACAAACAAATACACCACTAACAGCACCCACACAGTTCACGCAACTGTTTGTCATACAAAGGATAAAAGAGAGCTTAGTTCTACTCATGTGGCTTCTTGCTGAAGTGAAGCCATGGGGACTCTCAGCACAGAGCCTTCTCGGTCCCCTAGGAACCTCCCAGAGGCACATATTGCTGTGGTCATAGGGACAGACACTCTCTGTCTTACCAGGTCTGATCTTGACAGCTCTACTCATTTGGTTACGCTCCTTGGAGGACAGCTCTTTGCTTCTGCTTCATCTTTCTTCTAGATAGCTCACCCGAACGCAGCTCATATTCCTCTGGTGAAGGAATATGTCCATCAGATGGACAAAGAATCAGGAGATGCGCTTTGGCTTTGTAACATCACAAGACTTTCAGTGGAGGGTCTGTTGAAACCGAGTGATTCACAGCAGATGGACAAGAAGCAGAGTAGAGAACCAAGAAGTAGGAGCTGGGTAAAACCATCAATGGCAGAACCCCAGTGATGGATTTCCTCCACACTGGGACTCAGTTTAACAAATACAAAATCTACGTTGGGCTGAGGTGATACATGCCTTTGATCCCAGGGCTCTGGAAGTAGAGGCAGGAGGATCTCTGTGAGTCAAAGGCCGGCCTAGTTTACAAAGCAAGGTCCAGGACAGCCAGGGTTACACAGAGAAACCCTGCCACAAAAAAACATAAAAACAAAACAACAACCAATTCAAAAATCTAAAGATTTTGCCACCAAGCCTGAACACGTAGGCCCAGTCTGCATGTTCAGGTGCATACAGAGATGGTAGGATGGTCCCTCTGGTAAAGGTGCTCAACCACCAAAGCGTCGTGCCCAGAACCCACAGGCTGAGAAAGAAAAGCAGGTTCTGCAGATTGTCCTCTGACCTCCACAGGCACAGGGTACAGTGCAGACTACCCACCACACATAGCGTGTGTACACACACAAACACACACACATGTCACATGCCACAAATGTATGACTGAAACTAATCAAAGAAAATTCAAAGTCTACAAAGTTCAGTTTACAAAAACACAACAAAAAAGCCTAAGTAAATAAACTCCACAAACTCCAAACTACAGGCAGAAGGGGATAATCTAAAGCCATGAAGTTCGATGACATCACTACGGCTGTAATGAAGGGAAGACAGAAGACTGTCTAACAAACCCCAGGAAAGCCATCCAAACTCAGCAGAACCTGCAGCAGATGGAGAGGAGAAGGGGCAGCTGAAGTGAGGAAGGAGTGTCCATTCCAAAAGCAGAGGGTGGCTTGTTAGAGCTGAGAGGTGGGACAAGTCTACCTTGACCTCAAAAATGATCACCATGGGCTTTCTATCAAGACAGAGCCTCCAATCAAGACTGGGAAAGATAGAAATTCTAGACCCTGTAGAGGGAAAATACAGAGAGGGAAGGAGGGCTGAGATGGATTATCTATGCATGAGTTGTTATGTGTTTGGAAACAACAGAAGGTGCAAAGTTCTAATAGTAAAACAAACTTGAAATATGAAAAAGAAATCTGAACTGAAAGCAAAGCTCATAAATTTATTAAAGTAAAATACAAGACAGAATGCAAAGATAGTATTAATTGGGCAGGGGGTCCAGGACTGAATAAAACAGAGAACTTAAGCTATCTTAGTTAGGGTTTACTGCTGTGAACAGGTACCATGACCAAGGTAACTCATATAAAGACAACATTTAATTGGGGCTTGCTTACAGGTTCAGAGGTTCAGTCCATTATCATCATGGTAGGACCACGGCAGCATCCAGGCAAGCATGGTGCAAGAGGAGATGAGAGGTCTATATCTTCTTCTGGAGGATACTAGGAGAAATCTGACTTCCAGGGGACTAGGACAAGGGTATTAAATGCCAAACCCACAGTGGTATACCTACTCCAACAAGGCCACCCCTCCAAATAGTGCCATTCCCTGGCCCAAGCATATACAAACCATCACATAAGCTGAGCACACATCTGGACACCACGTGCTCACTGTTTCAGGCTCAGGCCTCCTACACAGTGAGCCAGAGTAAACCCTTCTCCCTTGATTTGTTTTTATCAGGGTATTTTATCTAGAACAACTGATGTGAGTAATCTGAACTTGGGCAACAGCAGCTAAGACCACACAGCCTCTAAAGAAGCAAAACTTACTTTTCAGTGCAAAACCTGACCCTGGCACCACATCAGACCTGCACAGTTCTTGGTCCGGGGTGTGTGCCGCACTCTGCAGTCTCAGTAATTACCCCAGTGACACTGTTAGCCATGCAGCCATGTTCGGAAGCCTCCTGCACACACACATCAGATGGATCCATTAGTGTGGTGCTTCCCAGAGAGGGATCTGAGACATGAAGAGCTGCTTTGAAGGGGACAATGTTCTAGAAAGCGCCTTGATCTGATTAGTGCCATATTTAAAGCCTGCTATATGTTAAGAGTGCTCAGTGTGGGTCAGCCATATACTTCTCAAATATTTCCCCTATGTTGGTGATTCTTGCTTTGTATTTTCAAAAGCATATGGGTGCACATTCCACCCCCCAGCAATTTGTTCCTTGGTATTTAACCAACAGAAGTGCGTGCATATGTTCACCAAAATGTATCTCCATATGCTCACAGCATCACTGTTTATAATAGCCCTACCTGGAAGATACCTGTCTTAGGTAGCTTTTTGTTACTGTACTGACGTAGTACACACTAGAATAGGCTGGTTTGGGTTCATATTCTAGAGGTTTCAGCTCCTGGCTTGACCCTTTCAGTGGCTTGAATAAAAATGGCCCATAGGGGGTGTACCCTTGTCAGAGAAGTGTATCATGGGGTAGGGTTTATGGGGTGGGGGTGGAAATTTCAAAAGCCCATGGCAGGTCTGTCTGCTGCCTACTGATCAGGATGTAGCGCTCAGCTACTGCCCAGGGCTGTGCATCCTCCACCATTCCCCTCCCCACCCCCCATGATGATCATGGCCTAAGCATCTGAAACTGTAAGCAAGCTCCCAATTAAATGCTTACTTTTAAAAGAGTTGCTGTGGGGACTAAAGAAATAGCTCAGTGGTTAAGGGCACAGGTTGCTCTACCAGAGGACACAGGTTTGGTTCCCAGCACCCACATGGCAGCTCACAACTGTCTCCAACTCCAGTTTCACCCTCACACAGACACACATGCAAGTAAAACACCAGTGCACGTAAAACAAAAAATAATAAATAATAATTTTTTTAAAAAAGAGTTGCCTTGGTCACGCGCTGTCTGTTTACAGCAACTGAACACGAACCAAGATGGCTCTGTTGCTTTGAAGCTGAAGCAAACCTGCTGATTTCCTGGTCGTGAAATAAACAAAACTCAAGCAGAAAGGGTGGGACACTAAATTCCCCTTAAAGGGTTTGCCCCAGTGACTGCCTCCCTTGCCTCTTAAAGTTTCTACCACTTCCGGAAAGCACCTTTATCCAGCCCACCATTGTTGGGCATTTGAGCAGTGCTTTGGCTTGGATTTGAAATGTCCCCAAAAGGTTTAATTCCTATTTCTACCACTTCCCCAAAGCACCAAGACAGGAACCTTTGTGGACATCTCAAATCCAAACCAAAGCACTGTTCAAATGCCCGTCATGGTGGGCTGGACAAATGGTGTCTAAGTGTCTACAGCCAACGGCATACAAATGAGCATCACAGGCATCCAGCCCAACTGGAGCGTCCTGACACTGGAGCATGTGGTACACTACCCTTCTTGATTTTTTTCAGCAGCATACACATTTGTCAATGCTTCTGAAGTTGGAAGAGCAGTCTTCCCAGAGGGAGTGGCGACTGGGAGGGGCTTCTAAGATGCTGCTAAGGTGCTCTCTTTTGCTGTGAACACTGCAGTTGCATGGCTCCGAATGTGCAGAGCACAGAAAAGTCTTCCACCAAGTGTTTATGAAGGCATCTTTTAAAAGACATGTGCAAATGTGTGGGGGTTTATATATGCTTGACCCAGGGAGTGGCACTATTAGAAGGTGAGTTCCTGTTGAAGTGGGTGTGGCCTTGTTGGAGTAAGTGTGTCACTGTGGGTGTGGGCTTTAAGACCCTCATCCTAGCTGCGTAGAAGCAAGTATTCTGTCAGCAGCCTTCAGATGAAGATGTAGAACTCTCAGCTCCTTCTGTACCATGCCTACCTGGCTGCTGCCATGTTCCCATCTTGATGACAAAGGACTGAACCTCTGAACCTGTAAGCCAGCCCCAGTTAAATGCCATCCTTATAAGAGTTGTCTTGGTCATGGTGTCTGTTCACAGCAGTAAAATCCTGACTAAGACAAAATGTTTGGGCAAAAAGAGTTCCATTTCCCTCAGCTCAAATGGTATGAATATGGATGGTATCCATGAATGTATTCCTAAATGGATAGAAAGCCACTCGCCCATCAATGTAGGATCCATGGCTTCCAGAACATTAACCAGCTCGGTTTCAAGTATTAAGTGTACTCGCTCAATTACCATTTATCTGTCTCCTCCACAGGGTTTATAGTAACTTGTCAGTAGAGCTTGAAATAGGGAACTAGAGGAAGCCCAGAATATGGCTCCTGATATCTAGAGGCCTGAAGTCAATTCCTCCATCTACCGCAGACTGACTGCTACATAGGCTTGCTTAGCGTGTACCCCTAGCCATTAACCGGGTCATCGTTATCATCACATGGGCCATGAGTTTAAAATGTAAATGCTAAGAGAGTTACACAGCTGTACATGATAAACGTGAGCGTGTGTTACTACACTCTACAAAGCCTAGCAGATGATAATACGCGCCTGTAATATCAGCACTCAGAGGAAGCTGCAAGGAAAATCATGAGTCAGAGGGCAGCCTGGCTACATAGTGAGCTCCAGGCCATCATGGCTGTCCATCTTGGCTGTCTGAGGGGGCTGGGGACACAGACACACACACATACACACATATTCACACACAAACACAGACATGCATGCACACATACTTAATATCCATAAGTGTACATACACATATATGTATATATGTGACATGTTAACTTCTTAACAAAGTACACAGTTTGTAGAAAACAAACACATAATCTGTTAGGTAAATAAATTTGAAATTTCTTCCATTCTCAGCATTCCCTTGTTGCCTGTGGGTTTTGTTCAAGGATGAGGCCTCCTGGTCCTTCCCTTTCCGTGTTTCTGAGTTTCCTTGTTTAGCTCAGATTCAGGCAGTCCTACTGGTGAACCTCCATGTGTGTAGCTCCTGACTTTACTAGGAGACAGTCTCACAGGTACACTCTGACTCATATTCTTTCTACTCTTTCAAACCTCTTCCTCAATGATCCACGAAGGTTCAGGAGGTGTGTGTGTGTGTGTGTGTGTGTGTGTGTGTGTGTGTGTGTGTGACAATTAATGAAAACAGAGACCATAAATTTGAAAAAGAGCAAGGAGACATATGCAGGAGGGTTTGGAAGAAGGAAAGGAAAGGGAAAATAATATAACAATATCATAATCCCAACAAAAAGAGAAAAATAATTTAAAAGCAGTAAAAATGTATTAACATAGAAAAACTTTTGAAGCTGTCATTTATGTATTTATTGGAGTGTATATAATGATCTCTGAAAAACTAAGAAACCAAATTCCCTTTCCTGTGAGATACCGGGTCTGATGACACACACTGCTCATTTGGCCCCGTTCTTCCTTAACATTAAAAGACTATTCTGCATCCAAAGAACACAGAGAAGCATGGAGGAACAGAAGGACCTTCAAGAGCAGTGCTACTCAACCTTCCTAATGCTGCGACCCCCGAATACGGGTCTTCATGCTGTGGTGACCACCAACCATAGAATTAACTTCATTGCTACTTCACAACTGTAATCATGCTACCATTATGGGTGACCCCTGTGAAAGAGCCATTGGACCCCCAACGGGGTTGGGACCCCCAGGTTGAGAATCACTGTTCTAGTGCTTCAGGTCATTATGAGTTACTATCATTCTGGTTTATTTTGCCAGCACATGATCCAGTGTCTCCTCAGCACAGTCTTTTCATAGCACCATAACACAAAGAGCATCACGAGCTAATGAATTAACATGTACAATAAAAAAAAGTTAGCACACAATAAATTACTAAATAAACAACAGATCTCACAGGTGGTCACCAAACTCTGTGAAGACTGTTGGTTTCTCAGGAAACCCCCAAAGAGGGGTGAGAGTGAGGGTGGGCCAGCAAGCTCTGGTCAGATGGAGACTAGCCTGCTCCAGTGTTTCTTTCAATGCTCAGGCTAAACTTCTAAGCTGACAGGAGGCACATATTTTACAAGGTTAATGCAGTGTTTGAAGGAATTATGAAACCGAGCCAATCATGGCAAAGCAAGGCTTTAATCGTTTTAATTGAAGTCTCCTGGGAGGCTGTGGCAAACCATAGTAAAGTTCAAAGTCTATCTGGGTAAGATTAAGCCCAAGCAACTTGGGGTACTTATTGAGATCCAATCTTAAAAATAAAAAATTTTGAAACTGACTATGGCTATAGTCAATGGCAGAGCACCTGCTTGGCATGCAAGGAGTCCTCAGTCTCCTCCCCACCCACAAAAAGTATAATTTTTAAGAGAGAAAGAACATAAATCTGGGTGGGTAAGTGGGAGGATAGATCTAAGTGCAATTGGGGAAAGGGAGAGAATATGATCAAAATATATTGTATAAAAACTGTTAAAAACAAAATGATCAAAAGAAAGCGGAAGCTGAACACCTTGACAGACGGGCCAACCCCAGTCAGCCCTGGTAATCTGATCCATTTTCCTTTCACAATGTCCATCCAAGCCTGGCACTTTTTGAATGTGCGAGACTGGGGAAAACACAACACAGTACCAAAGAGAAAGGATGCCAGCCACACTGAGATGCAAAGGTCGACTTCACCACTATTGCGATGCTGTGAGCACAGACTCTCTCTCATCTACAGAAGTCAGGCAAAGATCACATGCACCCATTGGTGACAGGAACACAGGAGCACTCAGGGCTCTTTCAGTGAGAGCCTCCGGCGCCAGTGGTATAAATGGTCTCATATGCTCCAGTCCACGTCTGAGCTGGGCCCTCCAGGTCCCTGGAATAAAGCTATTTGCAGAGATGATCTTTACAGAGTTAAGTGAGTCAAAATGCGTTGCTTGGATACACCCTGATCCAGGCTGACCACTGTCTTTAAAAAAAGGGATGCTGGACACAGACATCAGGAGTGTACACAGACAGGGTATAGGCCATCTGAAGACAAGGGGAGAAGACAGACAGCTGCAAGTGAGGCAAAGATGCCTCAGGAACCCTGCTGCCATTACATCTTGGACTCCTATGAGAAACTGCGCCTCTGTTTAAGGAAGCCAGTCTTTGGCATTTTGTGAGAATAGCGCTAGAAATTGAAAAAATAGGAGAATATTGTTAAGAAATTAGCCCTTGATTAATATTAAGAGATTAATTAATTATATTATGTTTATATAATATCTATGACATATATTATATGTTATATTTATATAATATACATGACACAAATATGTTTACATTATATTATATGCTATATAGTATTGTCTATAATATAATACATATTATTATGTGTAAACATAACTATATATTAAATAAATATATTAATATTTTTATAAATGTATTATATATAGTATATCATATAGTAATACTTTTATATATTATATATAAGATATAATTAATGTCTTTAAAAAATATAGCAATTTTCCTTTTTGACTTTTTCAACATTTTAAATTCAAATTGCCATTTGTCATGATTAAACAGCACACACACCCTGATGAAACTGAAGATTCTACCAGATCCGGCACTCAAGAGCCTGTTTTAAGAAGGCTTGAAAGGCACCAACACGGAAAAAGTTTCAGACCAAAATGTCAAGCATGGGTGAAATTCTCCTCACATGCGAGGTCATGTGCCATTAGGTGGTTGGCCTTTATACAAAAAGGAGAGAAGAGACGCTTTCAAAGCTACTGGGAAGGCAGCAGTCTTGAGAGGCGACAATGCCTTTATAAGCAGCTCAACCCTGCCCTCTACTGGTCAAACTGGGACATAGACGGACCATTTCTCAGCTCACTCTTCTGCTTTGAAAAAAATCAAAAAGCATCAACCTGTGCAAACTCCCTGTTCAAAGATGCAGGAGGCTTTCTTCTGCATGAAGTCACCTCCAGCGTTCTCAGTGTCTTAGAAGATCTCTCAAACACAGACAAGGCTTTCTCTCAGGCAAGTACAGAAATGTATCGGAGGCGATTTTAAGCCGTTATTCATACTAGCTCTAATGCAGACTCACAGTCTCATAACAGTACAATAGCAAAGCAGTGAGTGGTGTCTTCTGTAAAATCAGCTTTATTATCCAGTACCACACCTTATGGTCATAATGCAGTACACATTAATTTATCACTGGATAAAGATTCAATATTAAGGACATTTCTAAGAGTAGGGCCCAGCATGAAAATGCACTTAAGTCAGCAGCTGCTACATGATACATGGTATTTTAACTAATTGTCAAAACATGTTTTTAAAGTGTGTTTGTTACTCTCCACAGAACCCAAGCCACAGAAACATCACAGGTAAAGTCCTGTGGGTGGCCTGCCATCCCCTATCCATCCTGGTCCATGGAAGTTGAACCTGCCCATGTGCAGACACAGCTGCTTCTGACCATGGCCCACTATCCGCAGCCCTCAGACTTCCGGGGGATTCTGACTAAGGTGGGGAACGGGGTAGTGACTGCCAGAGCGGGGAGAAACTGAGAGCAATCAGTGAGCCAAGAAGTCCGGAATGCATCAAACCTCAGACTTCCACATCATAAACACCGCTGTAAATGTTATACAAACACAGAAGCTTGGGATGACAGATGGCTCGGTTGACAGTACGTTTGCCGTCAAGCCTGAGGCCGAGTTCAGTTTCCAGTACTCGCATGGCAGGAGGCAAGAAGCTGACTCCAACAAGTTCCCCTTTGACCTCCACACAGATGCTGTTATACCACACGTATATACACACATATAAACATACACCCAGAGACACACACACACAAGTAAAGAAATGTGTAAGTGTGGTGGCATTCACAGGACGTTAGCTGTGGTGTGTCTGTGGCTCAGGTTTTGTTGAAAAATCATGAATGCAATTTAAAACTTGGCAAGTTTCCGAACGTTAGTTTGGTGCCATGGTGCGGCATGACGGAACATGGGGAGGCTAAAGCAGAGGGATCCCAGCTCAAGTCTAGCCTGGGCTCCACAGACAATCTGTTTATAAAACAAAACAAGTCACTGCCAACTGGAGCCAAAGAATCAAACACTTAGAAAAGTAACAAATACCATTGCTTGTTTAGTCATTCCAAAATGGTCACACCTATTCTTTATCTTCATTCCTCATCTTTTTTTTTTAAGATTTATTTATTTTTATACATGAGTACATTGTCTTCAGACACACCAAAAGAGGGCATCAGATCCCATTATAGGTGGCTGTGAGCCATCATGTGGTTGCTGGGAATTGAACTCAGGACCTCTGGAGGCGAAGTCAGTGCTCCTTTCCGCTGAGCCATCTCTCCAGCCCCATCCCTCATCTTGATAAGACATTTGCAGTATTTAATGGAATGCAAAAGCAAAACAACAAAAAACTCAAAACAAAGAGAGAAACAAACAAACAAAAAAACAGATCTAGAAGTTGCATCTCGTTCCTGATGGAGATAAACTATTCCTGCTCTAGAAAATTTGACAGAAACCTCTGCAAATGAGACACAGCTAGTTGGTTTACTGTCCACTGTAGCCTCACTGTGTCTAAGACATATTTAAAAAAAAATGTTAAGAACTGAACCTCAAGAAAACAACCCAATTTATAAAAAACGGGGTACAGAACTAAGCAGAGAATTCTCAAAACGCCAAACAGAAATGGCTGAGAAACATCTAAAGAGACGTGCACCATCCTTAGCCACCAGGGGATCACAAATTAAAACTGCTTTTGGGATTTCATCTTACATCAGTCAAAATGGCCAAGATCAATAAAACAAATGACAGCATATGCTGACAAGGAATCAAAGTAAAACGAACACTTATTCATTGCTGGTGATGCGACCACTATGGATGGAAACCAGCACGGCAGTTCCTCAGGAAGCTGGGAATCTATCTACCTCAAGACCTAGCTACACCACTCTTGGGCATTTACCCAACAGATGCTGTGTGCTGCTACAGAGACACTTGCTCATCCATGTTCAATGCTTCTCCATGCATCATAGCCAGAAATAGCCTAGATGCTCACCAACTGAGTAGTAATGAAAATGGGATTCATCTACACAATGAAATACTATCCAGCTGGTTTTTAAAAGGGAATTATGGTAGTCTCCATTGAATAAATGGGCTAAAAGGAAAAAAAAATTCCTGAATGAGGTAACCCCAAACTAAAAGACAAATATTCTAAGTCTTCTCTTGTATGTAGCTGTTTGCTTTTAAGCCATCAAGACATGTTCTATAATCCATATATCCACAGTGGTTAGGGGCGTGGTAAGGGACTACTAGGGAGGCGAGCATCTCCCAAGAAAGAGAAATAGAATATATTAAGGAGAAACGGGGGAAGAAGGGACTAGAGTGGGAAGATTAAATGAGAAGGGAGATGGAAGAGAGGAGTAGAGGAAGGAATTCCAGGGTCACTAACACTAAGGGTCATTATACCGCAGAAGCTTCCTAAAATATATACGTGTATGAAAGAGAGACATATCAAATCACCAAAGAATGGGGGAGACAGTGCCCCAACTAAAAACCTTATGCCACCAGGTCAAACTTCCAGTGCCAGGAATGGCAAAGGGGCCCCCATGTAAACCCACAAATATCTCAAGCTATTGGTTACTCTCCACAAACTGACAGTAAGGCCCTGTTGCTGAAGAGAACACCTGCGTCTCTGGCTGAACATGGAGAAGGCATGCTGCTGCCATAGTAGAGCCTGTGGCCCTACTGAACAGTGTTCACAGTACGGGGACATACTCTTTATACTACCAGAGGAGAAAGGCATCATCAATCGAGCTGCAATGCTGCAAACATCAACTGTGATGACCTAAGAAATATGCTGGCATCAGAGTAGCACAAATAATTGGGCTTAAGGCCCATGAGATGGAAACCATGCCTGACCATTGGATGGCCAAGAGTAGACAAGCCTGAGAGTAGACAAGCCATGGGCCCAGGGCAAAAACGAACACCAGTGTTCTGCGAAAGAACACACAGCAAAATGGCTCCTAACAGTACTCTGCTTTACTCATAGATCAGTGTCTTGCTTAGCCATCCTCAGAGAAACTTCTTCTTGCAGTAGATGGGAACTGATACAGAGACCCACAACTGGACAGAGAACAGACAGTGACAGATTTTGTCGTACTCAGCCCTAAAGATGTCTTCATCCAGCTTCTGCCCTCGGGGATCAGGAAGCCATGCAAAGAGGAGGCAGAATGATTTTAAGAGCCAGAGGGAACAGAGGAGTCCAAGAAAACTGTCCACCAGACACAACAGGATTGATGCACATTTGAACTCACAGACAGTGTGGCAGTGTGCCGCTTGGTCAGCCCAGGTTCAAGCCAGATAAGATCCGAAGAGCCCTAGTCCTGAGCAAGACGCTATATAAAACATGCCCATGCTTGCAAAGGAAAAATTATTTTTCTCCAATGTTTTCTCACTGGGCATATTAGCCATACTTCAGAGTAGGTACCATGTCCAAGAGTATCTGGCCAAACCAACAAACTCAATGGTATTTTTGTAGATATTTTTTGTCTCTTATTGCTTAGTTGGACATTTTTTGTCTTGTTGGTCTTTGGCTTACATATTCTGTTTTCTGTGTGTGTGTGTGTGTGTGTGTGTGTGTGTGTGTGTGTGTGTGTGT
>JANHMN010000006.1:52359671-52387171 GCA_030674055.1 Rhabdomys pumilio
AGATAGATAGATAGATAGATAGATAGATAGATAGATAGATAGATAGACAGACTTTCCTCCTGGCTTCTACCTCCCAATGACTGGATCTTGATGACCCAGTAAAAAAACCTAATCTTAGTGTCAATTTCACACTATGAAATGGGGACTGATTCCAGAATTATTCCCCTGGCATTAGGTACATGATAGATAAGCATTCAAATAGACATGCACAGGTTTAGAGACATAAATATAATCAATGAGCCAATCGGGTAATAGAAGAAAGTTCCACGCTTTGAATTTGAAAGCAGATTTCTCCTTAAACACTTCAGATGGAATACTTGTACAGCTGGCAACTTGCACTGTCCAGGCCTCTTCACTTCTTAAGTTAAACGTTTGCTGAGATCACTAATCAGATAGTTCAAAGACTCCGGCTGCCTGTGAACTTATAGTATGTTTCTCTGAAATTGAATGGGAATTGTGAATTTTTGAGAGATACAACTAAAACACCATCTTTCCCAGTGCATTCTGTTCTTGTAGATGGTTGTCTGAATAATATGGACTCTGTCAGTTTTCTTCACTTAAAGTTACTACCTTTCCCTTTATAGTTTAAAGGCTACAAGACAGGGTACTATGGAATTATGTGAACAGACATTTCTTTACCTTCGATTTAACATCCATTTATGATTTTCTAGCTTCATAATTTTATGTACGC
The DNA here is from genome assembly GCA_030674055.1 of Rhabdomys pumilio. Classification (NCBI taxonomy): domain Eukaryota; kingdom Metazoa; phylum Chordata; class Mammalia; order Rodentia; family Muridae; genus Rhabdomys; species Rhabdomys pumilio. The sequence goes on from JANHMN010000006.1 coordinate 52,360,363, forward strand.
TTACCTGTTGGCATTTTTTAATATATCAATTTCCCTGAATCATCAATATTTTAAAGCTTCAATATTTTTAAAATTTCTCTTTTTAAGCTCTTCTCTCATACAATTCATTCCAACTTCAGCCTTCCCTTCTGCTAACCCCTTCTCATCTCCCCCTCCATCAAATCCCCTGCTCCTCCATTTCTCTTCAGAAAAGAGCAAGCCTTCCTAATGATAGCAACAGAATATATCATAAGATGCAATGTGACTAGGCATATGGTTTCATATCCATACTGAAAGGGGCCACCCAGTAAGAGGAAAAAAGTCCCCTGAGCAGACAAATTAGTCAGAGACAGCCCCATTTCCATTGTTAGGAGGCTAACAAAAACTCCAAGCTAGCCGGGCGGTGGTGGCACACACCTTTAATCCCAGCACTTGGGAGGCAGAGGCAGGCGGATTTCTGAGTTCGAGGCCAGTCTGGTCTACAGAGTGAGTTCCAGGACAGCCAGGGCTACACAGAGAAACCCTGTCTCGAAAAATCAAAAAAAAAAAAAAAAAAAAAAAAACCTCCAAGCTAAACAGCCATAGGATGAACACAGAGGATCCCGCACGGACTCATACAAGCTCTGGATTGCAGTTTCAGTTTCTGTAAGTCTTCTAAGTCCAAAGCATCAATATGTATTAGTGCTTTTAAAAGCTTTCTGATTTTTTTTTCCTCTAGACATTCTGATGGAGATAGTTTTACTATATAAGTTTAAAGCATCATTTAGGGTTGGTGTAACAAAATGCCATACTTCTGAAGTCCAAAGTCAAATGAAGGAAGATTTGATTTCTTCTAAGTGCTCACCTCCCACCCACCCCCCTTAGCCTGAGGCTGCTGCTTCTCTCTCTACCCTCACATTGCTTTCCCGCTGCCCCAGGTGAGCGCATCCTTGAAGCAGCTGTGATGAGCACAACAGATCTGCTGCATCAGGACCGTCCCCTTCTTTCTCTACCAGTCTCCTGCTGTTTTTTTTAATGGATATTTCTTTTTCTCATCAGCTCTGAGGGCAATAAGTTTAACCTTACCTCTGTTCGATAAGTCAGTTTGTTTCAACTGTCTCCTCTTATTGGTCCTTCAGGAGTCTTTTCTGGTAATTGATCTTAGTGGACATTTCATGTTCAAGCCTGAAGACCTGAGCGCATTTTTCTGGATGATTTGTGTTGTTTCCTGATCCCCTCTCACTGTTTTAAGTGGGTTTGTTTCCGACTCTACATCTGCACTAATTTTACCCTGAGTTACTTGTTACGTTTCTTTAGAGACAAAAACACGGTTTTGTGCAGAAAGTCATTCCCAGTCTGCCTTTGCTGTTGCAGGGGAATGACGGGGTCAACTATCATGTTTCCACCACTTCCTGCCTTGTCATACTTCACTACCACTGCCAGCCACACACAAAAACAACTCCTGAACCAGCAATTCCCATCTCTGTTGTGCTTCTGTCTTGAAATTATCTGGGAAACAAGTTCCTTTATTTCTCAACACATTTCCATCCACTTCCTGGATTTTCTAGAAATTAGAAAATGTTTTACCCTGATTTGAGAGAAGGAAAAAAAAACCCTGCTTTTTGCTACTCTTATAACATTCAACACATTGTACACCCAAAACTTGCTGGAGGGGGACCTTCCCATGTCCCAAACCATTCTTCAGCAGAAACCAGCCTCATCCTACAGAAACCAGTCTCATCCTACAGTTTATCTCAATTCTGACGCTGTACAGTTGCAGTGAACATCAGATCCCACAAATTGGGGGCGCTCGGTGCAAGCCCAAGACTCCTTCACTCCAGGTGTTTACAAAGCTCAAGTTGTAAATGGATTATCATCAGAGCTTCTGAGGGCTGGGTATAAATAAGATTGTCAAATCCACTTCCTCTAGTTAATTCTAGGACTGTACACAGGGACACACTGGTTTATAACTCTTGTCATTTGAGTCTGAATGATCCCCCACAGGCTTATGTCCGAGTACTTGATTTCCCTACCAGTGTTGCCATTTCAGAAGATGGACACCCAGTTAGAGGAGGTAGGACAATAGCTGTAGTCAGAGCTAAAGCCCAGCTTCCATTTGCTCTCCTGCTTTCTCTGCCTCTTGGTCCCCCAGAATATGAGGAGCCCCTGCTCCACCTGAATCCTCCCCTGCCACCATTGCTTGAGGAGTTCTGAAATGTGAGCCAACTCTCACTGTCATGGTGATGTGAAGGTAATTGTAATGGCTCTTCCTGGTTGTCAACTGGACTATATCTGGAATGAACTACAATCCAGAATTGGAGGGCTCACCTGTGATCCAATTCTTGAGGCTGGAAGACACAAGTTTCTGACCTGGATCTTGGCATGGAGATCTTGAGGCACAGTGGCTATGAAAAGTTTAGGCCCAGGCAAGATAGTACACACCTTTAATCTGGGCCACACCTTCTGCTGGAGATATACATAAGGACATTGGAAGAAGGAAGATTCGCTTTTTTGCCTGCTTGCATTTATTTGCCAGCACATCTGTTGGAATCTACTTGCCATGTGGGACTGAGAAACTACTAGATCCTTGGACTTGGCATTCCTAGCTGACCATTATTGGGGAGGCTGGCCTACAGACTGTAAGTTATCATAACAAATTCCCTTACTATATAGAGCCTATCCATACTTTTTATGACTCTAGAGAACCATGACTAACACAGTAATTAAAACAATTGTGTTCTTACAGTGTAAAATAAAAGCACAAAAGGACAGCCTAATGAAGAAGTACATAGGACAAGGTTAAAAAGAGTCTGAGAAATAGGCTGGAAGTAGAAACACCATGGTCTGGAGCTGTGGGTCTGCTCACCAGCACGGAAGCTCTGTGAACCCAGTACTTACTTTGGGATGTGGTTCATGTCAGCCTATCCTTCAAGACTGTCTTTGAACTTGTGACAATCACCCTGCCTAAACTTCTAATGTGCTAGGATTACAATAGTAAATGATTTTTTCATCCCATTTAACGCCATTGGATTTTCCAATGGAGGGGCAGAAAAGACGGCTCAGTGGTTAAGAGTGCTTGCTGCTCTTGCACAGAACTGAAATTCAGGTCCCGGCTCCCATGCTGGGCAGCTCACAGCAACCTGTAAGTACAGCTACGAGAATTAGGTAGACGTGTTCTGGTCTCCAAAGTCACTAATGTGCACTTGCATGATGGTACACAACACACACACACACACACACACACACACACACCAGACAGACAGACACATAAATCTTTACTAAATGTGTCTATGTGTGATGGTTTGTATATGTTCAGCATGGGGAGTGGCACTATTAGAAGGTGTAGCCTTGTTGGAGTAGGTGTGTCACTGTGGATGCTTTAAGACCCTCATCCTAGCTGCCTGGAAGCCAGTATTCTACTAGCAGCCTTCAGATAAAGATGTAGAACTCTTAGTTCCCCCTGTACCATGCCTGCCTGGATGCTGCCATGCTCCTGCCTTGATGATAATGGACTGAACCTTTGAACCTGTAAGCCAGCCCCAATTAAATGTTGTCCTTATAAGAGTTGCCTTGGTCATGGTGTCTGTTCAAAGCAATAAAACCCTAACTAAAACACTATGGTTATAGATCAACTATCATATTTAATAAGTCATGCCTAGTCCTTTGGACTGGATATGAGACTCTTTTTCCAATGGCTAAAGGGATTAGAATCACAACTCTGTCCCTAAGTGTCCATGTTCGTTTCTGAGACTCATTTTTCCCATCTGTAAAGGGGGGTGATGACTCTTTTATATCACATGGGGAGTGCCTGTACATGGCATAGTGTAAGAGCTGCTCTAAAATTTTCTCCCTGGACCTATGGGGAAGACTTTTGAAGAAATTCCTCCTGGTAACTGAAGTTGAAATGTAATAGAAAGTTATGAGTTATAAAACCCACATTTATGGTATTTCTTGATCTCAAATGTTACAGTTTATATTTCCCTTGGAGTGTTTTTCACAAGAATGCCTAAAGTCAAAAGAGATTCCATTGGGTGTATTTCAGTCAGTGTTTCTATTGATGTGATAAACACCAGACTAAAAGCAACTTGGGGAGTAAAGGGTCTGCAGCCTTACAATATTCTGGTCACACCTCAGCAATGAGGGAAATCATGGCAGGAATTTGGGGGCAAGAATTGAAGCAGAGACCATGAAGGAGTAATGCTTCCTGTGACTTGTTGAGCCCACTTTCTTATAGTATCCAGGACCAACTGCCCAGGGATGGCACCACCCATAGTGATCAGGGCCCCCTATGTCAATCATTAATCAAGAAGCTGTCCCAATAGACCTCCAGGAAATCTACTGGTGGCATTGTCTCAGTTGAGGTTCCTCTTCTCAGATGACTCTAGCTTGTGTCAGGTTGACACAATCTCTCTCTCTCTCTCTCTCTCTCTCTCTCTCTCACTCTCTCTCTCTCTCTCCCCCCCCCCCCCCCCCCCCCCCCCCCCTCTTCGCCCCCCCCCCCCCCCCCCCCGTGTGTGTGTGTGTGTGTGTGTGTGTGTGTGTGTGTGTGTGTGTCAAGATAAAGAGAGTCTATGAGTCTCTGGGAAAGGAATCCCAGCCAGATCCTAGAGGCCACTCTGGCCAGAAACTGTGCAGTTAATCTTGAGTATGAAAGCAAGCTGACGTGTAATAGTTTGAGGAAGGAGATGGGAGGGCAGTGGAAACCTGGTTCCCTCCAGTCCTGTCCGTGACCCCAGACTATGAGGGAATAGGTTGGATCCCAGAGGATTCGAAAGCTACCTTCAATTCTGTGTTAAGCTGCTTATTGCTGGGCTATGAAGAGGCAGCAAAAGGAAGTGGAGCTCTTGCTGAGATCTCAGATAGGATGCTGTAAGTCCACATATGTCCCTCCAGTGAGTGGTTTATCTATGACCTTGGGAATGTCTCCATCCGGTAAAAGCAGGCACTTCCCTTTATCTACATTTTATTTCATTTTTTGAACTCGTGTGCTTCCTCTGAGTTCCTACAGAGTCATGTAGAGTATAGCTTTCTGTTAACTCCAAATGAGGCTACCTGTGGCTTCACCTTGTGCCCATGACTTTATGGGCTTCCGTTTAGGAGCTTAGAAAGAGTGTGGAAAGAGTGTGTGTGTGTGTGTGTGTGTGTGTGTGTGTGTGTGTGTGTGTGTATTCTAAACACTAGAATGCCAGTGGAACTATCAACTAATTATTTACTTGCCAGGGTTTTGATCGATGGCAGTGAAGCTTTAGGGTGAAGCACTCTCAGAATGAGAAAAAAAATAATCTTTTGTCAGTTTTTTTCTTAGAAGTTGACTTAATATAAGTTTCACCAGATAAAAACACTGAGGTAGAGCATGGTAATACACACCTGTAATCCACCCTTCGGAAGCAGCGGAGGCAGGATAGTTTTAGTTTGAGGCTATGGGCGGGACAAGTTGGGGTCAACAGTATTGATAAATAAAGACTCTTGAAAACCAGGAATGTGAAAAGGAATGAGGGAAGGAAAGGTGTGAGGGGAGAGCAGAAAAGATTCAGAAAAGGGGATGAGGGGGGAGGAGAGGGGGAGTCTAGGGAGGAGGAAGGTAGACTGTTTTGATTCACTAAAGAGCCCAGGCAAGATGGAACTGGGAAGTGAGCACTGTGAACTAGGAAGATGTCAGCTAATGCACTGATGGAGCTCTGTGCTTGTCTGCATTTTCTCCTTGGTGTGTTTAGTGCATGTCACATGACAGACATTCAACAAACACTTATATAAATGAGTGAGCTATAAAGCAGAACTAGCAAATAGGAGATGAGGCCTCCCTGGAGAGACAGCTTTATGTCAGTTGGTTTCCACAGATTGAAGGCATCTCAGAGAGTGACCCATGCTTTTCTAAGATACGCACTACTATGTCCAGGAAGTGTGACTATAAAATTGAAGAAAACATACTCAATATTATCATGTAATTGTAAAATTGAAAACTTATTTTTATTTTAAACAGAGGCAAAGCTCGACAATATTTCCAAGGTAGCAATCAAGGCCTAAGGAGATATATTTAGGTGGTCAGAGAGCCACCCCAAAGGCATAAGCTCTGTGTGCACAGCAAAAGGGAAATGGACTCTGAGTTTTCAACAGGTTCATCACCATGAAGAAAACCTTGGTTGTGCTTGCTCTCTTTGTGGAGGTGAATGCATAATCTTGTTCTGTCTTCCTAAACACATTGCTAAGGCACAGAATGTGAGGGAGATTATCCATGTGAAAGATGTGAGAAGGTCCCAAAAACCAGATCACTATGACGTCATGCATGGATGATGTCACACATGGATCACTTTTGAAATCTGGTCATCTTGCAGTTGGTCCCTTGTTCAGCTTGTCGAAGTCCTTTGGATTTAATGATGTCATTCGTTGCTTTACCATACATAATGCTTCCAGCACAGCATTATCCACAGACTGGAGACATAAGCATAGCTAATGGAACAGAGCTGTTTAAGGTGATAACACTTCATTGGTGCCGCTCTCTGTCCCATACAGAAACAATGTCTCCAGGATTTGAGTGTTAAAGTAAGCTGAAGCAACATTCCCATTCAGTGCAAGTCTCAACGACGTCACTTTGCATTGTTAACCTGTACTAAGTTTCTTTCTATGAAGTTGTCTGATCTGCTGGAGACCATGGAAAACTCTGGAAAGCACTTGGTTTTCACCTAGAAGCAACACCATGCTGTGGGATGCTCTCAGTCTTGACAGAGCTACAGGGTGTGCTTCCAAGGTAGGGCACCAGAGGTGATGGTGCTTACAGGACCCACACACGCTAAGACAATTCATACACAACTTCAGCACTCCAGTCATCTAGAAATGTTATCCCTACAACTCAGGGACAAGATGGTGTATGCAAGGTTTTGTTTTGTGGGTCTGTGCATTTTTTTATACTTGGGAATACATACAATTGTCTACAGAAAATGCTCTGTTTTCTTGGCTTAACTTGAATAGAAATAAACAAAATGGGCTTCAGAACTACAACATGCTCTTTCTTGGAACATTATTTCCTTGAGAATTTCCTTTTACTAACATCTTTGAAACAGAAACAGCAAACTTTTACAACCAAATAGTCATTGGTTTCTTGTCTGTTACGGCAGTAGCTTGAAATAAAGCATGAAGGGTAACATAAAGTTGTTAAATAAAATGCACATATAATAAGAACTGATGGCCTATGTGAGTTGGAGGTGTACCTACCAGGCTAGAAATATGACATGTATTTCTGTACTATGTGGGCAATACACCATGCAGGGTACCAGGGCTCAAGTTGTGTGAAAAAGGTATGTGCAAAGCTAAAGAGAGGAACAGTCACTCTGCAATGGAGCATAAGGCTGGCTTTTTATGAAAATTTAATGTGCTGTGGTTTGAGTCTGGCATGGCTCCTCAAGGCTATTGGATTTGAACAGTTAGTTGAGCCTATGGTTGGTGTAGCTGTTTGGGGAGGCTGCAGAACCTTTGGTCTCCAGCTGGTGGCGCTATTTGTGGCAGCCCTAAAAGTCTGGGAAGGAGAAACTGTGGCACTAGGTCTTACTCTAAGTGCTTTGCTTCCTGGTTTTCTGCAGGTGAGCGGTACAGTATGTGCTCCTACTGCATGGTCCACCATGCCCTTTTCAGTGTGATGGAAACAAACCCTCCAAAACGGTGAACAAAACAAACCTTTTCTTACAATAGACGTGTGAAGAAAGAAGCAGCCTTCATATACAGAAGTACGACTGTGACCAACATGTAACATAAAATGACAGGGACATTCTAGGATGGTGGAGCCATGAATAAAAGTGAGTAGAGAGTGTGCAGACATTCAACAGGCAGGATAGCACAGAGTCCTGGAAATGATCAGAGGGGAGACTCAGTATGGTAAGGAGGAGAAGTCGGAGCTCTCAATGGAGAACAGTTTCAGAGGCCACAGTAGACCTTCTAGCCCAAGCCACAGTGAAAACCTGATCTCGATGAGTTAAAAATGGAGACAATAGAACTGAATGGCTTTAAGAATTGTTTATTACCTGTACTTTGACTTGTGTAGTGGAAAGAACACATGTATTTATATCACCAACTTTTAAAAATGTACATCAATGTGCCAGTATAACAGCCACCCTTTGAAGAGCGTTTTAAAAGATGTCCTCTAAATGGTGCATCTAGTAAGGATGGCATGCACACCTGAGTGGAACAGCCATGCTCTGCCTTCAGAACACCGAGTGTATAAAATTGGTCGTGCACCTTCTCTGCTAAAGGCCGTAGAAGCTCAGTCCATGTTTGATGACTCAGGCAGAGATAGGGATGAGAATGGCAGAGTTCTGTGTAGGGTTGCATCTGACAGCACAGGGCCCAGCCAGAGTCCTAGGGTTACATACAGCTCTCTGGATTCAGCTACTCCACATTATTTCAAATCCTGAAAGATGTGTTGTATACTCAGCATGAAATCTTATGAAGACTTGATTTGATGAAGCATGAAAGGGTTGTACTGTACTGTCCTGAAATTGAGGAGAAGGGGAAGAAAGGTTATTGTTTTTTTAAATCAAACACATTTCTAGAAATATCAGCACACTTAAAGTATTACCTATAGAAACCCTATAGAAATGCTAATCGTGAACCAAATATATTTCTAGATGTAACGAGCTGATGATTAATGCATTGATTAATATGAAAAAAGGCATCCAGAGACAGAAGGCTGCAAGGCAGTGGCCGAGGAGGTAATGATAAGGTCTCACTGGTCTCTTATTTTCTACATATCTGAACTAGTGTGAACCATGACACACGTCATTGCTGTGACATAAAGCACATGCAGATCCTCACGCAACAGCCAGGCTGCTGGTATTTTATGTTAGCGTTTTATTTTTATTTCTTTTCTCCTTATGCTTTATGTGATGGGTTACCGTTGTGAAATGTTAATAAAACAAATGAAAACTCATGACATATGGGAAGGAAGACAATTTGATAACGGATACAGAGTAGCCATTTTCTACTTGGATTTAGGGTGACACTGGACTACAAGGGAGACTCATCCACTTTCCAGTGCCTCTGTTCTCCGTCTGCCAAGTCCAGAGTAAAGTGTTCTTCCTACAGCACAGGCTGCCAACTGTGGGCTCAAATGGAGCTGACTGCTTCGGAGGCACTGAAATCTACACAAGGAGCCATACAAAGATAACATAAAGTAATCTCTTTTATTTTACCCTGTGTGTAATAGCAACAAGGTACCTACTGGTCCCAAGGTCAAAATCTCTCCCCAAGTAACCAGCTTCCTGTATTAAGATATAGCTAGCAAATGTTTCCCAGAGCCTTAGCTGGGAGGAAATTACTTTCTAAACACAGGAGCTTTGTTTAGTAATCCAGGCTGTACTCAGATAACATGGAAAATAATACATCAAAAATGTTTCTTCATCAATGTTAATGGAGGATTGGTAAAGTGATAAATGGTATAAAATATGCAGATATGTGTATGTGTTCAGATATGTAAATATGTGTGCACAAATGTGCAAATATGTGTACGGATTCAAATATACAAATCTGTGTATGTGTTCAAAGAGAGGTAGCGGTGAATACATAGAATTCTAAAACTTTTAAATTTTGGATGTACTTTCTAATGTTTCTAAAAATAAAACTTTTTACAACTTTTAAAATCAGTTATATATTTTTTTTAATTCTCTAGATATTCAGTGATATAATTCTTGCCCAGTTTAATTCAAAGGGCCGCGCGAATAAAGAGATAAATAAAGAATAAAATTAGCAACAGTGCCTTAACTCCCTGCTAAGGTCTGATTTTGTAGCTTCGGTGGTAACTGTAATATGACATATCTACCACTAGATAGCGCTCATGCTCCCAAAATAGAAAACCACTGAATTGCAACTTTTGTTTTTTGCATGTGCCCATAGTTACCTTCCCTGTTTAAAAATCACATATGAAAATCTAAAAATGCTTGTTTACTCACAATGCCGCAGAACGGTCCAACGGGTGGTGAGTTGTCATCTGGACCATTAAAGAGTATGAGGTAGTTCTGGTCACAGCCACCTAGAGAGTCTATACTGAGAAAGGGAAATCCAACAGAGACAGGCCTTCCAGAAGGAGCCACGATGGTCCATTCACAATGAGTATTGTTTGCATAGCTGCTAGGAAAGCCAGGGTTGCTGAATATACCTTCATCGCCCAAAAGAGTCCCTCCACAGCCTGCGAGGAAAGAATGGGAAAAGGTTCCCTTAGCAAAATAATGGTTATCCAGCTTGTTTTCCCACAAATGTAGGAAGTGCTCAATAGGGAAACCCTCCTCTTGGTTGAAAGCCCCTCTAGGCTCATTCCCACTGGATATTCCTTTCCCAATGGCTTGTGAACCAAGGTTACTTCCTCCGGGATTGTTCTTTGCTAACCTCAGGCTAGGAACAAACAATACAACAGTTACCCCAAGAGAAAAGTCTCCATCTGCATCCTTTGAGGTGCAGCAGGGCTCCCTATGCAGAGTAGACACCAATGACTGCTCAAATCAACTCACTCTGTGGCACACCCAAACTGATGTTCCAGCTTAGATGCTACAACAAAACTCATTTTATCAGGCCCAGATTGGCAGTTCTAAGACCTACCTAACTTCTAAATCTGGTGTAATGCCTTTAGCAGGGTCTCCTTTCTGTGGGGCTCATGTGTATAGCAACCTATGGGTCCCAATATCAAAAGCTCTCCTCAAGCAACCAACTTCCGGTGTCAAGATATAGTTAGCTAAATGTTGCCTGGGGCATTGGCCGTAGTAAAGAGCATGCTTCAAATCGAAGATCTCTAGGTATTGGTGCCGCTTTATTTGGTTTGTATACACACACACACACACACACACACACACACACACACACACATATATATGCATATATGATATATATAAAAAAGCTGCCATTAATTAGACTAGACATCCAAAGGGATTCAGAAGAAATGGTGAAGGGTAACCGTGATTGAGCGTTCTCTCTCTCTCTCTCTCTCTCTCTCTCTCTCTCTCTCTCTCTCTCTTTCTCTCTAAGATCAATTATTACTATGTAGGTCAGGCTTACTTCAAAAATTAGGCCCGCACCCCTTCAGCCCCTCAATGCAGGCCTCTGGCCTCCATGGCTGATGCATTCATCGGCTCCTCCTTTTATCACCAATCAGGTAAGTTAACTGCTAAGCTTCCTTCAGTGTGGAAATTTTGTTATCTGTGATTATTGAATGGGACCCTCTCTTATCCCTTAATGTACTTAAATGATTCCTTTCATGGTTTTTATTTTGTAGGTACCCCTCTTTTCTCGAGCTAAATGCATTCACGTGACTTAAATTTCCTGCTATTTAATGAATAGTCAACCAAAAGTTCAGGAAGACATTTATCACCCTGAAGAAGCAATTATGACTCAGGACTGCTACCAAATGACAGGAACCGTGAAGGACAGATCTGCTCACAGTCACATGCCATCAGAAGTGCATGCACAGAGTCATGTTTGCAGTCCACTGCTTATTTCATACACAGCCAGCTGCCTGCACATACACAGATGTGTTCCTGACTTGTCCTTTCTGTGATTTCATTCACTGAATTCTCAAAGAGAACTCCTGGGTGATCTAGCCAGAAGAACAAGGATAACGGTTACATGGGAATGTTTCAGTGTTTACCTTGTCAGACCTTTTATATATAAAATTCAGTCTTTGATATCATAGAAATTATAAATAATTATAGGACTTTGAAACTTCAGTACTAATTGATAAGAAATCTGCATCTTTAGCAAAAAATAATCAGGAGCAAACCTAATATGATAAAGGCCTTTTAATGTGTAATTCTATTTCCTATGGATACCTCATCCAGCCTCCAGAAGCTTCTCTCAGAGTGAGTATCTTACCGGAAGGAGAGGAGGTCCAGATAATATTGTATCCGTTGTAGGCGTCTGAGTCATCACTGTGAAAGTGCAGATACAGTTCGTTGCCTTGAGAGAAGATGGGGCTGGGCAGTAGGTTGCTGCAGTACTTGCCAAGCAGTGGTGAGCTACTGCTGCCTCCATTTCTTACCTGTGAAAACCCTCCATTAGTTATCCTGTCCAGATCACCCCTGTTTCAGCTCATCATTAACACTTGAGATAAATCCAGTAGGTTTGTTTTGGTTTTGGTTTCTGAGACAGTATCACCTTCTTAGCTCAGGCTAGCTCAGGCTACCTCAGGCTAACTCAGGCTATCATCAGACTTCCATTATTCCTGTTAGGCCTCTCAGACTTCAGAATACAGGAATGTTACTGTACATATTCAAGTATTTGTAAAAGAAGACTTGTTAGAATTTACAGCACACTCCATTTGCATTGGGATTTAGAAATATCTGATAAACTATAGCCGTAGAAACATTGACATTCTTATGATATACTAGCCAGTGCGTGGTCCTACAGAGTGTTATGTGTGCACACAGTTTGAGGAAAGGACAGTGAGTTTTCAAGAAGATGTGCCACTGTCTGGCCTGTTTCCAGTTGTGATTCTTTATTCCTGGGATCACAGTGGGGGTTAGGGGCCATGGGGCCAGATGCTTCCCACTGGAAAGCTTAAAGTGGCCACAATGCACAATGAACAAAGAACACTGAAGCTCAGAAACGAGTTTTTCCTTGTGGGAAAAGGAAATGGCTCCATGTACCTATAATATTCCCCACCCTGTAGACCTTTCTTTCTGGGGCACAAAGGACAAACAGGAAATGGGGGAGGGTATGTTGGGGCAGGGATAAGCACCTGTGAACTCAAGTCCAGCCCTCCTTCCTACTGTGTGTTCTCGGGGTACTAGAGAGGCTTCATCCATGAATGGTTACAGGCAATAAGTAGGCCATTCATAGAGGACCTGGTGTTAGCATGTACATGTTCAATGTGAGAAGCCATTCCAGTTCCCTTCATCATTCCACAGTCCAGAGTCTGCCTAGCCTTTAGAGTCACCAGAGTCTGCAGAAGTGCAGATTTACTTGGGTGTCAGAACTGGTGAGGCTTCTCCTAGACCTAGGGAGCAGTGAGGAATACAAGCTAGGTTCTTCTCTTAAAGGTTTAAACAAAATGGCTCTGGCTAGGACAGACTGGTCAGTTACCTTCGATACATGGGATAGCTGCCACATTTAAGAATGCTACAAGGCCTGACTCACTACCCCCATACTTTCAACGTTGAGTTTCTTTCCCTTGGGATCCTCGTTTAAATCACTCCTCCTAGGGGATTGGGAGGAGAGACATACTGCTTAGAGCTTACCACAGTCAGTTTGCTAAGTATGGGGCATATCTGGTAAATTATGCAGAAGTACATCTGGTAAATTGGAGAGGGGAATTGGAGCCACATTCACAGTGGGGTCTAGAGCCATGCCCTCTCTGCTAGCAATACACTAGAATCTTCATGGAAGACATCTATTCCTCTCATAGCTAACTGAATAGAACACTAGGGATTCCTGCAGAGTCTCCCCTGGAGCTCCAGATGCATGTATGTTTGCGAGGCCTGTGTGGTAGCTTCCTGTCTCTGCTAATGTAACAGGAAGTTCCCCATCCTTTCTCTGGAGAGGAGGAGCATGTCTGGGTGGCATAGTTGTTACCAATGTTAAAAAATAAGTCATCACTTTTCAGCATCCAGATGACAAATAGCCAAGGTTAAGTAGGGCCAGTAATTGATATCTTGGGTTAGGGATGGATTAAGACTATGAGTCAGGGTTAGCAGGAACTCTAGCCCTTTTCCATATCCCTCTCTTTTTGTTTCTACACACATCTTTTTCATACAAACATCTGGTTTTGTGGATGTGTAAGCATGGAAGTCTGAGCCTAGCTCCCTTTCTAGCATAAACAACACATTTTCTGTGTCTTCATTTTTTCCCCTTTCTCATCCTCTGCCATGGAAAGTATCCCAAGAGGAAGACACAAGCTTTTCCCAGGAATTCACAACTTGTTAAAGATTCCAATTAATAGCAGATTTAGTTCAATTTGAGATGGAGAGCATAGTAAGGTATAGAGATGGATGCATAGTAAGTTAGGAGAAAGCCTGTGGGAGCTGAACACACAGGCAGAGACCATCTACTGGAACTCCATTATCCCCCAGGTTGAGGACCACAGTTGAGTGGGACATGGGAACAGAAACAAAGTCACTGGAGATGGGCTGGTAGCCAGAAAGGCAGGAAATCTATTAGGATCACAAAGCAGCAGGACAAAAGACTGACAATAAAAAAAGTCACAAGGAAAGGGGAAGCATGAAGCCGGAGGTTATTTAATCCCACCAAGATCAGACAATTCTGGAGAGCATATTTGAAATATAAAACTAGCCAAACACAGGAATTTTAACTACCATGATTTGATTAATACACATTGTATATGTGTTTGGAATATACTGCACCCAACTAATGCACAGTTAAAATAGTGATTAAGCTTTTAACGACGTGATCAAAGAGGCATAAGAGAAGAAATGAAACTTTGAGTCAGGTTTGGAAGCTGTGGACATCTTTCAGAGCCTTTCCTGTAGAGCCACAAGGCCAATCCAGAGAGCCTCAGGAAATCTGTAGACTCAACAGAACAAAGGTGCTGCAGGCACTCACTACCCCTGGGGACCTGTGTATAAAAGCCTTTACATGTAACCAGTCCTTGCCCATGGCATCTTATTCATCCTGCAGGTTGGAACTTAGATTTATGTTCCTCTGAAAAGTCTTCTATGTCCTATTGCTGGGTGGTGCCATGACAGACAGTGACATTGCCACCCAACCATATTTCCAGTGCTCTAACTAGAATGTTCTCAGTACGCACTTGTAGAATGAAAGAATACTGATTAACTTAATAAAATAGAGAGAGATGTTGAATTAACATTTCCAGAAAAAAATCCTTCGAGATCCATGATGTTTTTACATAATCCATTTAAATTATATGCAAATATGCATTACCTCCAAGAAGTCATTCGTGCATTGTCTTGAATCTTCCAGCTGAAACCAGTAAAAAAAGAGGGAAATGCTGTGGTTCTGTGGGGCCCTTAGAATGATGGAGCAGTCCAGGTTGTTGTCATAGTACTGAGGCCATCCAGGACTCTTCAGATTGCCAAATGTTTGGTTATATTCTCTGTTGCAATCTTAGAAAAAAAAAAACAGTATTCACAGTTAATGTGCAGGTCCAAATATTTAGTAGCCTTTCATCATGATAACAACAGTGCTTTTATAGCCCACTAAATCTGGGCAAGATTCAGAAAGAGCTCCAACCTCTTGGCGTATGTTTCAGAAAACAGGGACCTGAGAGATGCTGAGAATTGGGAATGTTCAGTTGCCATGCAGGAGCTTACTCATGTGCGACGCCCCCATATGCAGGCTCAGCTGTGGTGCAGCAGCTTGCCCATGTGCAGCGCCCCCATGTGCAAGATCAGCTGCTGTGACATGGCTTGTTCGTGCCCCCTTGTGAAAAATGTGAGTGCAAGTCCCTTTTGAAGAGGACACCAGCGTCTTCTGAACTCTTCGGTTTACATGGAGGAAGAGTCACTGGCTGACAGTTAGACCTGTTCTAGACCTGAAGCTCACCTTCCCAGACATCATCTGTGTAAGGATTTCCTTTGGTGAACTTTTCATTCTGATTCAATTCACATATTTCTTTTTATATATTTTTTCTTTTTTTCTTTTCTTTCTTTCTTTCTTTTTTTTTTTTTTTTTTTTTTTTTTGTAAAACAAACCAAAGCCAAAAGTAACCATGTGTTTGAATCAAATTCTGCTTTAGTTTTGATGAAGGTAAAACCAATCCTTACATGAAGTCTTCTCTGGAATTACTTCCCAATCACTGAAATAAAATAAGTTTTTTCAAGGCATGGTGGTCATTTACAAAATAATTTCCTAAGGTAAAGTGATTTCCACCATTGTGACCACACCAAAAATCATTGAACTGTGAACTTTATATACTTGATTCTTTGATAAAGCTTCGTTTCCAATAGGCTAAAAGAATCATTTCCAGCAAAGACAGTCATCAAAGTTGCTTTTCCCGATAAACATGAGGTTTTAGGCTTACCTGCAATCTGATAGGTGAAATGCACACTCGAGTTTCTATTTAAAACTTGAGATTTGAAAACAACAACTGCGGTACTCGTTGAAGAATAGAACACTGGCAAGGTTGTATAGTTTGCACCGCAGAACTGAGTCACTGGGTTTCCATTAGTCTGAAATGCAATGGAAGTCAAGTTGCGTGAGATTTGGCTTCAGAACAGTGCAGCTACACCAGGTAGTAAATTGTATTAAATATGTGACTTCAGCATCCAGCCATTACCAACAGCTCTAGTCTCAGGTGCCACAAAACACTTAGCATTAACCTGGGAATTGAGCAGTGTCCCACCTCCCTAGAGGGATGGGACACAAGGAGCCAAGCTTCTGCTAAAATCATAAGCAGACACATTCTTGCAGAAATCAAGGCTACTCCCTCTCAAGTCATATCACAGCAAAAGTGCGTGTGTTCTTATTGAGAACAGAGCCAGGGCATATGAACTTCCTACAGGTCCCTTACTCTAGCTACCCCTGGTATTGAATTCTATCTGATCAGTCAGAGCTTGTAGTACTCCTATGACCTTCCCCTTCTGATGACCCTGGCACTTGGTACCTATAATAATGGCCTTGTTCTCTTCAGCAGCACTTTGTCTGTCCTCGTCCCCTGTCAAATGCTCGGGGTAAATGCCTAATAATTTCTACATGTACAAGCAGGTATCATAAAGGCATTGAACAACAGCCCCTGTCACATCACACATGTGGCTGAAATACATGCAGTTCTTTGACTCTGTCTAAAGGCACATGCTCCATCCCTGTTTCCAGACTCCTGCTATTGGTCTGTCTCATTGACCCTACTTAGCTAACTCTCTTCCATATTGTCCTTGTCCTAGGTTTATCTGATGTAACCTCTAAACTTTAACTGAATTGCTAAAGTCTGCCCTGCAATGTTTACACCGCAAGATGCCCAACTTTGTAGCCTTATGTGACTCTCATGTCTCCAGCAGCTCATGAAGACTTTCTCTACAGTTTTCTGTGTGACCATGGGCAGTGGGGTATGCTCTTCTGTGTTCTTCATTATAGCGGCTATTTTCTGTGGTATCTTAGCTCATAGCAATTTACTATGTCCTAGGTTCTGAAGTCTCAGAGACCTTGAGTGTTTTTATAGACAGCACATTAAGCATGTTGAATTGTAATATTTGCAGCCAGTTCAGCTGCTCTGGTGTGCCACAGCTGCCTGTACATGCTATTTCTGTGCCCTAAAGAGGAATCTGCCCTGATTCATGTTATTCTAGCTTTGTAAAGTGATAGGAAGCTCAAAGTGCTTTGAGCCAGAGTCTCATGTCCTTCTGCTGGGCTTCCACTAGGGTATAGGAATTCTATGCTGACAACCACTGTTGGATGAATGCTACTAACCCCATTTTTCCACTACCTTGGGATCCTAAGAATAACCTTGGTCTTTGGGATCTACGTGGCACTCAGCTGTTCTCTAGCTTATATATCTCTGACCCTCCACATCGAGTCAAGCTAGACTTTTGTCTCCTTCAGAGAGCTAGGGACTTGTAAGAAGTGACAAAGCCCAGCTTTTATAACGAAGAAGAGGACCTTGGAAACTCAGAAGGTATCAGATAGAACTCCATTATGGCCTGGCCTTGAGCATTCAAATATGGCCTCAGAGTGAGTGGATTAGCTGTTTACCCAACCACAGACACCAATAGTTTCAGGGTACAAGTTCAGTCTATGGTCCCTGGATTTAAATACTTTCTCCGGCCACCTTATTGCTTTTCCTGTTCTGCCCACCGATTGAGGAGATGATCATGTTCAGCTCTCTGGGTCCTCCTCATGCCAGCTGTTGTGCCATCTTTTCCTATGGGAAACTAAGACTTCGCTATTTGTCTCTTTGACCCCAGAAAGCTTCTGTTTCTCCTTTTGATTCTTTCAGGTTGCCGTAAGTGTAGCCCCACTAGACTGGCACCAAATGGTCTCTTAGTTGGTTTTCCTGTGTTCTCTATGGGTCTCTCCAGTTCACCTGTACATAGCCTGCTAGCCACAGATGTAGTTCTCCAGATGTGGCCATGGAGATCAGGGATTGGTGGCAGAACACAAGAGACGCTCATCAAACATTGATTAATGTGTGCTAGGCAGAGGAATCAGTGTCTGCAGGAGGCCCTAGGAATGTGCATTTTTAACAAGACACCCAGATGGTACTTAGCCACAGTACAGTTTGAAAGTATCTTTCCCACAGGGGTACATTTAAGCTGATTAGTATGCTAGCAAGGAAGGTTTTGTCTCCTACTGAAGAAACACAGTTCTAAAAGTGATGGAACTTTATTTAGGCCTGGCTCCATTACTTGTAGTATTTGCAGATATGACAGCCTGGGAGCTTTACCTGTACTGAGTCTTGAAGTTCTAAGTAGCTTTGTGAGCAGTCTGGCGAGGGAAGCCGCAACTCCCACACCGTTATCTGGATCTGCTGGAGTGGGGGAGCTTCAATGACCCAAGTACAGGTGGAAGATGGCCTTCTGATGTTTGACAAATGAGGTGATGATGTGTTTTGAGGTGTTGAAGTTGCATTAAATGTTCCCCCACAAAGCACTAAAGAGGGAGAAAGAAAATAATGTAGAGGTTTCAGTCATCTCTAATTATACATACCATCTTTAACATCTTGCCCTAGCCTAGAAAATATTTTAATATTCTTTTAAAGATTTAGTATATGTCGTGGTGACACAGGGCTGTGATACCATCTTCTAGCAAGCTTGAGGCAGAAGGATAAAGTTCAAGGCCAGCCTGTCTACTTAGTGAGACTTTATCCAAGAAAGGAAAACTGAGGTCGGAGAATCTAGCTCTCATGTGTTTAATAATCCACTAAAACTGTAGTTAATTTAGATATAATAAGTATGCATTCTTGTCTGTGCATAAGGGCACATGTATTTTATAATATGTCAGAATACTTACTGTCCACAAAGGTATATGTTGCATTAAATCCATCCTTTTCAAAAGTTATGTCAGAGGCAAATTGAACCGTAAGAAAGTTGCCAGAAGAGATAAAAGGGGCAGGAATAGTGGAACCACAAAATCTTCCACCTAAATATGAGTTTATGCTTGCACCATCTGCTATCTGGAAGAAAAAGTAGTTTATAGTAGTTCATTATTAGTAAAGGAATTGCTATTTTGCACTAACTTCCTGTGAGGTCTATGGTGAGAGACAGAACATAGATTAAGGATCTATATGTGGGTGCTCTTACACGTGCTCTTAATGTAGATTGATAGTGCTATCATGGCTTTCAGTAAAAAGCTAACATGATGCCCAACATATATTTTTTCTCTCAGGAAAAGTAATATATAATTCAAACAAATAACAACGACAACAGAAACCCCATGGCCTCAGAGTCATCAAACCCATGCTAATATCTCTGCTGCTTGAATTATCACCAGGGGCTCTTTCTGAAGCTTCCTGGCTCGGCTCTAACAGGTTGCTGCTAAGATGAAGTCAGATGGGGAGCTGCCTAACTGCTTCCTACCCTCTTAATACAAAGGCTACACCCATGCCGACAGCTGTCCAGGCCTAATGGAATGGCTTCTCCTCCCACTCAGACCTCATGGGTCTGCATTCTGGGTGTCTCTGCCTATTTGAGATTCTTGAGCATCCCAGGCTCAGTCTTGCTTCATGGCTATTGCATCTGCCTTCCTTTGTCCAGATGACCCTTGCTAGTATCCAGAGTCTGTTGTGGTCTAGCCTCCTTTGTCATCCACCAGCAATGCCTTCCCTAAAGTAAACTCTGCCCTCATTCCCGGATTCCTTTCCTCAGGGCAAGTATTACTGTCAACATGCTATACATTTAACTTGCTAATTCTATTGTCTTTCCTTCTAAAATGAACACCACATTCTACAGAAACACAGAATTTTATTCTGTTCTACCCTACCGTTCCAGACTTTAAGGCTGTGTGACAGACACATAAACCATGCTCAGTCAATTCTTAGTAAGTGCTTTGACTCTTCCCCATTACCCTTCTGCCTTGGTTTTCTGTGTAATTGTACCAGAGTACTATAAACCAGGCCATTTGTAAACAAATAATTTGTGATATTTCTGTGGACTAAGAAGTCTTTGGAATTCAAAGGCAGTCTCTGATGAGGGCCTCCTTTCCTTCTGACATGTGAGCATCCTAAGAAGGAAAGCAGGAGCATGCCAGCTCTGTAATCGCTTCCTCTCCTGGGGTGATGCTATTCACCTCATGCTAAGAATCCCACTCTTATGAGTTCATCTAACCCCAATTATACCTCGAATCCCCCATATCTTTAGCATATAGACATAAGGTTTACATTTTTAACACAGGTACTTGAGTGATATGTACATATCACAGCACCTCCCTCCCCTAAAATATTTTCCTCAAGAATCTTCTCTCCCTCAATAAACAGCTCAAGTCGAATCTTCAGTCATACTTAACTCTTGCATTCCCATGACAATCAAACCCCCTTTGTTCCACCTTCTAAATATATTGTATCAAGGCCATGTGACCCTGTGCCTTCAGAGCTTGGCTCACAGATCAATTGCACAGAGCACTCACGGAGCTCTGCACCATGGTGCCCAGGCATTTGGTGACCTAGAGTATGCTGCTGTTCTTCCTACAAAACTACACATTGTACCCAATGCAGAATCTTCCCTTTCACCACTGTCTGCAAGCCCTGGCCAATGCTTTTCCTCCTCTCCCATCTCGCCACTCACTGCCTCTGCCAGTCTCCTCCCTTGGAGACACAGTCTTTCTTGAAAGACTGACAATCCCTAGCCATAGAGTCTCAAGTCAAATGTCACCTCCTCAGAGAGAGACCAATCCCACCCACATAGTGGGGCTCTCCTCCAGTACCATCTTGTTTTATTTTACTGTGATCAAACTATATCAACTTAATGCTTATTTACTTTTACTGGGCTCCCCCTCTGCACAAGTGTGAGCTCCACAAGAAGAAGCAAGGAGTTGTGTTCAGACGTGTCTCCAGCATCCAGAACCTCTGATGGCTTTCACAGCCTTTTACAAACACCCAAAGAAATAGTGAAGATTTGGATGTCCCTCAAACACCCTACTAAAAAAAAAAACAAAGTATGTTTTAATTTTTATTTCTATGTTGTTAATGTTTATTGTACTGTAATAATAAGTTTCCATGTTTCTGTAGCTCCGAATATGAGCTCATAACATTAGATCAGAACTCTCAGAGCAGTGTAAAATGAAGAGGATGAATTTCAAAATTAAAAATTAAACAAACTGACCACTAGATGGTACTGTCTCTCCTATATGACCTTCATTTCAGTTCATGAGGAGCAAGAAAAAGTGGAGTTCTATAATCTACCACCCTCAATTTACAGAAAAGAGTTGCCAAGTTTAATACAATGTACTTTTTCTGATAAATGAGGTTTCACTACAACCATTGTGGCTTTATGGTCACCACAAGCTTTTTACTTGTATCATGTACCGGCTTGTGTTGGGTACTGTGTATATGGAGAGCCATGAAAAGCACTTTTAGTACCTTCTAAGAGCTCATGAAATAGTGAGAAGAGCCAAATATAAGTGTGTGTGTATGTGTGTGTGTGTGTGTGTGTGTGTGTGTGTGTGTGTGTGTATCTGTGTGTGTATCTCTGTTTACAGATATATCTAGAAATATGCATGGAAAAATACAAAAAAGAAAAGAAAATGTAATTATGTCAAATAAAATAAGGAGAACTCATACTATAAAAGAATGGCGTGTGTTGGGTATGAGAAAGTCAGGAAAGACCGTCCGTTTCATACCAAGAAGCTTGGGTCTTACTCTACAAGACCAGATGTCAGTTTTAAACAGAGACTGGTACATGTGAGGGGTAGGACAAGGAGAAGTCAGGGCTGGGTAGAAGGTGGCCCTATGCTGACACCATATTCATCCAACCACGTTAAAGTAGGAGTTCGCATAACTGATTGGAAATATAGTTACAACTAGCATAGCTCCTACCCTCCTGTATGATCAAACCTGGATATCTCTGTTCTGTCCATTGACAACACCAAATTTCTACTGTGGTAGAATTTTGCTCCACAACACTGAGGCAGGGACTGCACGTCTATGATGATCTGAACGCTAATTCAGGCATACCCTGCCTCCTAGAAGCCTTTGTTTCTAAGTGTCACTGTGACAAAATGCCTGTATTAGTCAACTCAAGATATACTTTGCCTCTAGGTCTCAGTCTATGCATGACTAATCTCTATAGTGACACAGTTAGAGAGCTCTGTTGTCCTGGGCCTGTTCAAAGGTCATATGAGAAGGACACACTGGGGGCAGGGGGTGCATACTTCATAGAAGCAATGATGCAGAGAGAAAAGAGTGGTTGGGATTCAAGTATCTCTCAAAGGGCAGTGTCCTCAGTAACCTACCTTCCTAAAATGGCCCCCATGCTGCCAACCATATCTTCTTAACTGCTGTGTTTTGGTGGGACATGCAAGACTCAAAGTATCACAGTAATTCTTATTTACTCTTTAGTGCATTTTTTTAGTGTTTGAACTAATATCTATAATGAGGTAGACTGAAATTCACATGTATTTAATGAATAACTAAGTACATGATAGTACTGGTAGTGCTATCTCCTAACCAAGGCACCTAGGGCCTGCTGATACTTTCCCCAAAGATGTACACATTCTTCCTAAGGGACTGATTCTATGCAGAAGGGTTAAGCCTGGTAAGTTAGCACTGGGACTCCCAAAAAGCTCACATATGCCTCCAGGGAATGGTTTTGCTCAGGTTTGATGCTTGGGAGCTTATAATTGGCCTTACAACAATAATTTGGAGCATTTATTGTTTAGAAGTCACATTTCTGAATCCCACGGGCTAGTAAGTATGGAGAATTTTCTCTTCAGATGGGACTGGAAACTTTAGAATATATCTGCCAAAACCAAGAGCACTGATGGAGTTGAGGAGGAAACTTTGGGAGGGCAGCATCTTCTTGCCACAAATTTCATGGTTCCAGGCAGTGAGGACCACACTTTTGATGCCCCTCACCACCTCACTGATGCTCAGCACAAGGATGACTGAACTAACCAAAAGCTGGAGATTAGGTAGTACACAGATAGCACTATCTTTTCCCCTTAGTTTTGGTCATGTCTTTTATGTGGATATGCCTTGCTGATACTGTTTTCCATTGTATGGAGCCGACAATGTGTGTGAACTTTCACGTATGCTGTTAAACACCATGGCATGCTCACATCTAAGAAGCCTTACATACTCTGTTCTGACCTCTCTTTCTATGTCAAGGGTGTCTAACTTTTATTTTTATGTCCTATAATGTATCTACTTACAGGTCAGTCTCCCCCCCACCCCCATGAATTACATCTCCTTGGGGAACATTCACTCTCACATCTCTCTCATACTATATGCCATGGCTACCGCACAACTCCATGGGAAAGATGTGACGATGGTTTCACCAGTCATTAATCAGCCACAGTTTACTGATGTACATCAGACGACCCCCTTGGTCCCCTAGGTAACACTCTCAAAGACAGCAGTGACAGGAGTATGCATAACTCAACAATGGAACTGGTATAATCTGCTTTACATACTATCCCTAGAGCTGTGTCATTAGCTTTTATAGAATGTCATTTCATTGCAACATTTAACAAACAAGTTAAAATGTGATAGTAAATACTGATATCAACTTGACAAGATCTAGAATCACCAGGGGAACAACTTCTGGGCATGCCTGTAAGGAAGTATCAAGATTGGGTTAACTGAATTAGAAAGAACCCAACCTAAATGTGAGTGATACCAATACATGACTTGGTGCTCTGGACTGAATAAAAAGGAAAATTGGAGCTGAGTGTCTGAACTGATTCCTCTATGCTTCCTGGCTGTGGACATAATGGGACTACCTACTATTTGCCTTCAGACCTTATTACTTTTCAGTAACCTAGGGAAGTTGGGTTTAAATGACCTCTTAAGCAGTTCTGGCTACTTGGTCTCATTTGAGAGAAGGACTGAGCTCGAATTAACACACTTTGTCCCACATTTTGTCACCTCTAGTCCCTCATGAACTCTCTCAGAATGGCTGGCTTCTAACCCAATGTCTTATTAAAATGATTGTCACCCAATAGAATGACTTTCTTTATGCCAGCTTTTCTTGGCCTGTGACCTGCAGCTTAGCAGCACTGGCCACCCACACTGCATTTGGAAAGGTGTCTTCCCCTGACTTCACTGTTCCCGGCTGTCACAAGCTTTTCTCTTAGCCATTCATTCCAATCCCTTCATCTTCCGTCTTCCCGATGCATTCTGTCCTTGGCACCTTTCCTAGAGGCCAATGGGAGTCTGGCTGTCTAGCTTCACACTGTCTTTAAAAAAAAAATGTTTATTTGGATTTTTTGGAAGCTTTGGATGCAATCAACATAAATAAAAGAAATAGACCAATTATGGTGTATTTTTGCACTGCAGATGTCATTTATATTAGGAATTATCAAAGTCCTCTGACCATCTCACCCCATCCAACTAATCTTCCCATAGATTGCTTCTTAACAAGGCACTTAGCACGACAGAATTGAACCTTGAAGCTAATGTTAGAAGTCACTGGAGATGTTTGAGTGATGATTTCACAGATAAACTTGAACAGGAGACTAGCATCTATAATATATATTGAAGCCACTGTAAGCAATAGCGTTCTCATTTTCAAGACTTGTAGATGGTAAGCTGGAACACTCTGTTAGAGCAGACTGTTAAGGTTTAGCAGTCTTACCTGCACGTAATCATAGATGCATCTTCCTGCTAACGATGGTCCCTCCAAACTAAATGTATTGAAAGTGAGCTTAACAAGTTTGTTTTCAGGTGCAATTATGTGCCATATGCAGTTTAGACCTTTGTCATAAAGTCCATTTGAATCCAAATCAGGAGACACAAAGCTCTTGTTGTCCTCCGTCAGGTACCCACCACATCCGTGCTGTGGTCCTGTCAAAAGAAAGACCCATCACTGTGCAGAAGAACAAACTGATCTTCACTTTACTGTGGGAGGATTTTGAAAAGGAGAGGTTCTATTTTCTCCTACATGTTTGTGAATGTTATCAAGAGGTCCCTGAACACTGGCAAGCGTGCACATGTGTTTCTCGGCTTTTCCTGAGCTCTTGCTTATTCTTCCCCCCCCCCCCCCATCACTGAGTTGCCTCCTTATCAGCACATAGAGGTACCTGAGAGAGCGAGTAACTGCACTGGGGTACATGCACGTGCCTCTTTAGAACTATTCATGCGATTTATTCAAGTTTTTCCAACCCCGAAGAACTCAATTTTGTAAAAATTGAGTTGTTTGCATAATAAAGCTGGTGGGAAAATATGCACATGCCTGATTTTTCTGTTCTACTTCTGTGAACACTGCCAAAACTGAAAATTGAATTTATGAAAATTTATCCAATACTTCTAAAAAATTACCTCTCAACTAGTTTTTCATTTAAATAGTTTGACAGAACAGAGGCAGTGAGGAGACAGCTCTGTCTCCTACTTTACATTAAACCACATTTTCTGTATTTTTTTTCTTCTTTTCCAAAACCAAGTTATGAGGAGACTAAAGAACAAAGAAATCCATTAGGGAAAAACTATCTACACTGAAATTAGACAATTAGTAATCCAAACCAAATTACAGGATACAGAGTATTTTAATGATGAGTGTATGGCTACTGAGAGAAAGAACAGAAACAAAACCAGCTAGAATTAGGATATGTTTACAGACTAACAGGTATCTCAGAAATGACATAGGAAGACCATAAAAGGAAGAAAAACTGGCAATTTCTAAAGAGAGAGTCAGGTTGAATTAAACTCAAGATAGTCACAATAGAAACAATATTAAATTAGTGTTCAAATGAATGTTTTGCAGCCTTGCACTAGACCCAAGTAGAGTTCATGTCCTCTGTCACTGGCCTTCCATTAGCATCTCTCCGATTATTTATCTACTATCAGTGAAAGGATTACCCTCCACATTAGGGGGCCCTAAGATGCTTTGGCCTTGACAAATAGAAACAATTGTAGCCTGCCTCAGCTCCATCACAATGAAAAGTACAGAGAGCTTACAGAGGGGCTTTCAGCACAGGTGCATGCCCCAGCAGGTCAGACAACAGCAGCCCAGGCCACAGCTTCTGAGACAAATAAAGCCATAGCATATTTACACAATCAGGTATTTCTTGTAGTTGAAAGGTTTCCAAAGGCCTGATCCCTAATACAACCATACCTAGTATCTAGAGGAAGATGTATCTGGAACATAGGCACCACACAGAGCCGCACTGCATGCCACTGCTGGGTCAGCTCATGAAGCATGCCTGCAGCCACAGAAAGAACTGGGCCTTGACTAGCTTTTACTCTGTCACAGGCTGTTGTTGCGTATGGAAATCAATTAAGTTTATTGATTTGCATAGCAGGGAGAAACAATTACAGTATAAATGGAATGGAAAATGTATCTCCTTAATATTCAAAGAAGTATACTTAGGATTGAGGTCCACCAGAAGTAATAACATATATAACATAAATAATGATGATACTGTGAAGAGAATGATAGATAAAGGAAAAAAAATCTTACAAAAGGACACCATCCACTAGTCGCATATGGATATCGAGTGCTCCAGTACACTATTCAACCCAGGCCATAAGGGCGCATTGAACACAGAAACAGGGTTGCGATCATCTTGGCCTAGGCTGACAGAAGCTCATCATCCAGTGTTAAATGAGCAGTAGTTAAGATTACATATGCAGGAAGGCCAAGGTCCAGTCCCGGCTTAGAGACGGGTACCTGAGAGAAGGGGTGTTTGGGAGTTGCAAGAAGAAACGACTCCAAATCAAATCATGGGTTCAAGCTGGTGGCCTAGGTTCTACTGAGATGGCTTTCCAGACTGCTTGCTCGCTCTCTGTCTCTGTCTCTGTTTCTCTCTCTCCCTCTCTCTCCTC
>JANHMN010000006.1:52392171-52452115 GCA_030674055.1 Rhabdomys pumilio
CATATAAAACTATCCTATATTGTAGTATCATATAGTAATAGTATAGCAAAAATGTACTATTCAGGACTGACATCCTATGACTTAAAAATAGGTAGACTCAAATGAGAAGGTGGTCATGGAAAGAATGAGTTCTAACACAGAGGGCGAGAAAAGCTAACTCTCGTTTTAGGAAACCTTCCAGGGGCCTCTCTTTAGCCTTGGCTATTTCTATCAATTGCCCTAGAGGAAGCATAGCCAATTAGGAAAGTGTGGGTTTAGGAGATGGTCAAATCTAGTTTAATGTTTGGTTTGACCACAAATCACTTAATCTCTAATAAGTACTTCTCATCTCCTCCATTGTAAAATATGTTAATTCCTGTCCCATGAGGTAGTCCTGAGGACTGGATGAAACAGTCTGTGGAAGGAGGTGATGGGTGCTGGGCTCTCATTATGCTCTGTGCTTTTGTGACATCTTTGCGCGTGAGCAAACAGAATATGAAGCTACCAGACCAAGTGAGCAGACACCTCAAAAGCTAGATAAAAAAGAAAACCAGTCCCATAGAACTTTCAATATTTCTGGATGACTCGTTGATAACTAAAGAATGTTTAAATTTTACTGTTGATTATACCTTGCTTTTACGTATCTGAGAACACTATATCAAAACTAATTCAATGTGGGGAAGGGTGACTACAGGAAATTTATGGTTGCAATAACTTAACCAGAGACCATGCTGAGTTGCACTTTGCTTCAGGCATGCCCAATCACTGCTTCCTAGCTCTGCTTTTCCTGGTATTACCTTATCTGAACATTAATTTCATCACATCGCTTAGTCTCTAGAAAACCACTTGGTTTATTTGCTCAAGGACAGACAATCCTACCCTACGAGACTCAGGGCAGATGGAGCCATTCAGGAGTAGGGAAGATGGACACTTGCTTGTAGATGCTACTGGAATATGTTTATTAAAACCTTTCTCTTTTTCTTACTGATCCAAAATTTAACTCCTCACTCCTGAATGATTCTGTAATGTTCTGATGACTGTGAACTGTCTGGTTTCTTTATCCCATTCACACATTGAAAACTAGGCAAATACTCCTTTCACTGAATCCCTCAAGAATAGCCTGCAGATAGCCTTGTGTTTAGCTTTCTCTCCAGAGGCTGGCTGACCAACAGTGAAACCCAGAGGCTTGCAAAGGATGGAACTGAGCTCGATCTCATTCTCGTTCTCTTTAAATGGGCTTACAGTTTCAGCTCATCTCATTCTCAGACTTTATAAAAGGAAGAAAATGACATTAGGGAGCAGACAAATAGCATCCCCTGGTTGCTTTCAAGTCATCTGCCACCATTGCTTCCCCGGGAGCTACCTAACTAGTGATTTATCAAAATGCTCAACTGATAACCCAGCTCTCTGATGACATTTGTGCTTCTCAAACTCAGGGCAGTTGTCAGCCTTTCTCCAGCTGCTCAGAGGTGCCTAAAGATACATGCACATATTCTTAATATCAGTGAATATTTGAAAGTGCATTCTTTTTTGGTTGGGCTACACAATTTTGGAGTGGGTCTCAGAGTTTAAAGCTGACACCACAACTGGGAAGCTAAACATAACTAGAAGCAGAATTCTCAAGTGGGCATGTGAGTGTCTTCACCATTTGTTGAGACCAGATTTTTCGCCCCTGGGACCCCAGGATTCCTGCAACCTTTGCCTTTCATATCCCCCTTTAGACATTAGCCATTTTTATCTCCTTGCTTACTTCCCACTACTCTCACTGTCTGTTCTGTTAGCACATTTGAGAGATGTTTCCCCAGAGTATAATAACAGTTCCAGAGACCAAGCTCCTGTGATCTACTATTGAGTCAGATTCAGTATCTCCAGAAGTGGATGAAAGGGATTCTATTCTCTTCTATGTAAAAAATAGTTTAACTCTATGAATTGTGAATCAATTTTGAGAATAAACTGAATATTGATTATATATATATATAATCAATATATATATCCGGCACATATAAATATAATTTTTGAAGTAGGCATAGTTTAACCAACTAATCTTTAGTTCTTTCACTAAGCACTAGTGACAGAGTAACTTATTTATGTCTGAGGCCTCGGCAAGGCCTTGGGATTTAATTAGAATTTAGCTTCTGATTTGATTTAAGTTTTAAAATACACTTTAGGATACCTGCGGTGTGCTCCAGGATCTGATTCTACTTTACCTATAACAGAGTCTTAAAAGATGAAAAGTGCTGATATTTCAAGTTGATCTTCTTTACTATATAAAAATTGGGCATAGAGAGGTTAGGGTTTTTCTAGAGCTCCATCACAGGCAGTAGCATGATGGGTTGCCTGCATCCTGGGTACCTGAATTCTGGTACACAGTTCTTCCCTTTTGACCATATAACTTCCTTGTTCACCTATGATTCATTGTGTCCGTGCTAGACATGTGGTTTTTGTATTTATGCCTTCCTCTCACCAACGCCCCAGAGTTTGACCTTAAATCCGCCTAGCTCATTCTCTACATACTAATAAGCCAGGTGAAGGAAGACAGATAATGGCCTCCATTGTCACCATATTTGCTGTGATCAGCAGGAGGCAGGGAGCCTGGCATATGTCATCTAAACCAATAGAACACGTACGATCTCAGAGCCATCAGTGGTCTAACAAAGGATGCACATTCACTCAGTCCAGAAAAAACTGTTCATCTTCTTAGATAATTTCAGTTTCATGGATCCTGGAAGCTCAGTACAATCATTTCTGACTCCTCTTCTTTCAGGATCAGTCACCCATTTTGTGTTGACATTTGTGGGAATATGAGAAAATTATGTCGTGGATAGATTCTAGCTCCTGGGTGCTGGCTTTGCCCTCACGTATTCTCACCCTGAACAGACATTCCACACAAAAGGGAGACTCACTTTGTTATCTATTTACTAATTATCCACTATGGCTATTTCCCTGATCTTCTTGCTACCAATGAGAAATACAAATGTAGCAAATGTTCAAGGATATGTTACACTGTCATGTTAATTACTGGCGGTTGAAAAATTAAAGCAGATGTTAATAAATTATTGCCAACTGTATAATTTAAACAAAAAAGCTTCAAAAGGTATATTTAGAGATTTAGTTGATATAAAACTAGACAGAGATATTAAGGGTCTCCTCTTTGCATCTATTTATTTAGGAAAGGTATTGCTCTCAGGGTAGACTGATACTCTTGGAAATGAGTGGTCAATCTGGTCCATGGAGTAGGTATCTTCTTATAGAAAAGATGGGGTGGCTTAAATGGATGAGATGAGAAAGGAAGGTATATCCTCTTAGCCAAGTCTGACCTTTTGAATTTTTATTATTTTTTGGCAAGTCTGTAATTAAAAGATTCCAGAGTCCCTAGAACTATAACAACATTTACAACTTCTTCTTTTCCTTACCACACAAAATATCAAACAAAGCTGAAAGCTACTTAAACTGGCTAGGACACTTAGTTGTTTAGGCTAAAAAAAAAACTTCGTGATATGCAATTAAAAATTATAATTCCTGATCTCTCACCCCAAAGCACAAGTAATCATTCAAATTATGTCTTGTATGCCTTCGAGTGGACAGTGGCATTTATACAGATGGGAAAGTGGCAAAACTCCTTATATGAAGAACAGTGGTAGCCCAACCCACAAGAGCCTCTGTGCAAAATTGAAGTGTCCAAAGGAAAGTGGATTTTCCATTTAAAATAGCCTTCTGTGTTTTATATATTGCTTCACTTACACTGTTCTAGTGAGGCCTCATTCTGTGTCCTATGAGACCTGCTTTCCAGTTATTGTCATGACAGCTAAGAAAGGTAGGTGGCAAAGGGTCTTTCTGGTACAATTGTCACAATGTCTACAATTTATGAGGAGCTTATAAAAACATCAATGTCTGCCTGATAACTCCCTTCCAAAGGTGTTTTAATGAGGCTGGGGAGATTGCTCAGCAGTCAAGATCTCTTGCTACTTGGCCATACGAAACCACGAACCAGAATTTTGATCCCATCACTGACATGGTCCAGTTCACCGAGACCCATAACTGCAGCTCTAAACTCCAAGCACCTTCTTCTGGCCTCTATGGACATCTGCATACACATATGCAAATTTACTCACACATACATGCATACAGACATATGCACATAGATAAAATAAATCTTTAGAAATAAATTCAGGAAAGCATAACACAAATGATGTTTGAATGTTTGTTTTCAGGTCACAGAGATGGAGGTGAATGGACAGAGGAAGGCCTGGGAAAAGGGAGTCCAGATAATTTATTGTGGGAAATTCCTCACATCCTTTTTGTATCTTCTCAGAGTACAGAGTTTGTTTGAGGATCCATTAGATCTCAGAATATTAATCACATCAATAGTCAAGGAAAAATCAAAACACTTTCCAGAGTCAAATAAAAATTATACAATTGATGCAATTAGTGCAAACAGAGAACTGATTAAGTGCCTTTTATTTTAAATGATGGGTGATCCTGTACTAATTTTAGTTGGATAATTATGTTTCATGTGCAGTGGTCATGAGCATGGCTCTTGTTTTCAGTTTATCCCCACACTTAGCCATTCCCTGTCATCTCACATGACTCCGAGACCACCATTTCCAGACCAAATGCCTTTCCAATTCTCTCCTAGATATCTCCACTGAAGTCCCTGATGGGCCTGCCAGCTACAAATACGGAAAACTAAATACATTTTTTTCCTGGAAAACATAGACTAAGGTATCTATCACCTTTCAATGAGTTGCTCATAAAACTTCATTCTCAACTTACACCCCCTAGTAGTGTCCCATCAAGCTTCGGATGCTACATCTCTGATGCATTTTGCCTTCTAAAGACCTTCAGAGGCTTTGGTCCTTCCTCTATCTCCATTCTCACTTGTGGCAGTTAGAGCCTAGGCCATCTCCTATCAAGACTCCTGTACTAAGTTCTTTTCCTTGGTGTTGGGTTCTTGAAGCATTCCTTTTTTTTACAGTTGTAAAGTCAGTGCTTAAAATTCCAAGACTTTACCTCTCTAAGAATAAATGGACCATAGCTAATGAGGCCTTCTGTTTGGGCCTTCTATATATTTATAGGAAAATCAACTGTGTTTAGCTGGGGAAGGGGGAATTAAATAAAGCAGAAAAGAAGAAGTCACAAGAAAAAGACTTTCACATCTCATATGCTCACCTATTGTCTCCCGGAAAAATATTCTCCAACCTCTTGCTGTTTGAGAAGAATCTGTCTTGAATATCAGGGTCAGGCTGTTATTGGTGCTCTTAATAGGTCGTGGAACTGTGGAACCACAGAACTTTCCAAGAGATCGATTTCCAATGCTGGGACCATCAAAAACCTCCAGGAAGTCATATGAGCAGAGGTTGGAGGGAGCCACATCAAAATCATTGAACCTGTAAAGGGCACTTGGTTATTACTTATGTCTTCTTTTGTGCCCATTAAACTATACCTGTAGTTCTTGTAATAATAAAGAAGAAAAGCAGAAACCTGACAACCCAGTACTCAAGCTTCGCTTGGAAAGGAATCTTGTAAATAAGACATTACTAATGGACTGAAGCCCATATTTCTTGGGTAGCTATTATAACTAATAACTGTGGTAGGAACTGGGGATATAAAAATGAAAAAGATACAGTGCTAGACTTCATGATAATCTGAGCTTACATTCAATAGAGTTCAAGTTTTAGATATCACAATTGCATATACACATAATGTATTTTTATCATATTTTTGATCCTCACTGATCCCTGTTGTCTCTTACCCACCTTTCTCCTACTGAACCCCTTCCTGTTTCCATCAAGTCACCCCACTACCTCCATGTCCTGTTTTGATACGCTCTACCACATTTAGGGTATGTGTGGAGATTAGTGTTTTAACAAGGGCAATTGCACCTTCAAGAAACCTGACCCCTTTCAGCATATCTTACCTTGACCTGTGTATAGCT
Source organism: Rhabdomys pumilio (assembly GCA_030674055.1). Lineage (NCBI taxonomy): Eukaryota > Metazoa > Chordata > Mammalia > Rodentia > Muridae > Rhabdomys > Rhabdomys pumilio. The sequence continues at coordinate 52,398,086 of JANHMN010000006.1, forward strand.
CCTAACATCAAGTTTTGACAAGTCGGTCTATGTCATCTCCTCAATAACATGCTAGATACTTTCAGTCTCACTGAACATATGCTCTTCCTTTTTTTAAATCTTGTATTGTATTATCCTGTCACGTATCAGTGACACTGTTGTTTTATTCTTTGTGGGAAAAAAAAGCTAAGACATATGGAAGAAACTCTGGTTCCAGATAGCTAGGTTGTGATTCTTCCCATCTCTTGTCTCCTTCTTCTAAAATGATCATGCAGACGCTGAAAGTAAACCTCAGAGTTGATAAACTATCAGTCACAAATAGGGAACAGAGCAGGTATTGTCGAAGCTTGTCAAGCTTCTATGTAGAAAATTCTGTATTCTCATCAACTATCATCAGATTTCATATCACATGCTAGAAGTTTCAGGTGTCAGCGAGATTGAAGAGCTAGAAATAAACCATTTTAGGAGAAATAAGACTGGCACTTTATACTTCTGTTTAATGGGGCTGCGTTTTCTTTAGCAGTCTTGCTTGAAATAAGTAGAATTAGAAAGTTAATTTACAAGTGACATATCTGTGGTGCTTTGAATATGTTTGACACAGGGAGTGACACTATTAGGGGATGTGCCTTGTTGGAGGAAATGTGTCACTGTGGGGGTGGGCAATGAGACCTTCCTCCTAGCTGCCCCTGAGTCAGTCTTCTGTCTGCCTTCTGATCAAGATGTAGAACTCTCAGCTCCTTCACCAGCACCATGTCTGTCCAGATACTGCTATGCTTCCCACCATGATAATAATAGACTGAACCTCAGAACATGTTAGCCAGTACTAATTAAATGCTGTCCTTTATAAGAGTTGCCTTGGTCATGATGTCTCTTTACAGCAATGGAAACCTTAACTAAGACAATATCACATAAAGCACATTAAATCAACATTAGAGTTGATTTAATTAACAAATAAAATAAACTTTATGGAATTAAGCTTATCTTCAGGAGACAAGAGGTGGTAAAGATCATTTAGGACGTTGGCTTTGAAAGACAGTAAATGAGAATACAGATTTTTACTCTTCATTTAAATATGTGTTACCTTGGAGAAGATGTGATACCTTTTGAGACACATATACAAGTATATATGTATATTTCTCATGACGATTTTAACAGTACAATAAAACATTCAAGTAAAGTGTTGAGCAAAGCTTCTTGTGTACAGTAAATGTTTAAAATGGCAATTATTTGTCCTAACCCTTTATGTCTTCTTTGATTTTAAGAAAGGCTTGTAACTTGACAGCTATTGTAAGAAACTCCTTCACAACTGTGGAGAAATCACAAGGACTGTTTTTAACTGGTGAAGCTTCTATTTTCACCTCAATCTCCATTGGATTGGGTGGAGGGTATAGGCTTTACACACTCTGCCTTTCTCTAGATTCCAGCTAAGCCACCATGAGAACGCATACTCTCCAGCAGCAAGGTAGCTTTTCCTGTGAACAGAGCGGAAGGAATTTTCTTAAGTAGATTTTATTTTTTTACCACGTACCGAAGAATTATCACTCTGTTGCTTCTAACATGGAGGCTGTAGACACAGTAGACATTGTTGGGGTAGTTGGTATATGAAAAGGAAGGACTCTTAAGGACCCCAGAGGATTTATTGTAGATTCCACCACAGGCTGGAACAGAAGACAAGGGAATGCACAGAAGGTGGTTATTACAACACAGGCAAATCATTTGAGGATAGCCAAAGCTATTATTTACTGTCTCCTAACATAATTCATATTGATTGTTCTACAGATGACCTAAATCTCCTTTATTGTGTTTATAAATAAATTTGACTTCTCCAGGGGAGAGAAATGTAGAAGAATATTTTAAAGCACGTTTTTGAAGGAATTAAATCCAAGACAAACAGTGTGAGGGGTAACAAGAAAGAAGACTTCATAGGTTGGGATGTGTCTGTTCCTTCACTCTAAATGACAGGTTGACAGATAGATGACATAGCAACTGGACACTCAAAGATAGCAGGCAGAACCCCACTTGTGCTCTGTTCATCGGGGAGGCTGCAATGCAGAATTCTGAAACAACATGGATTCAGTCCTCTCTGGTGGGAATAAATACTCACAGGGTCAAGTGTGAGAAGTCAGTTACAGTCAGCCACAGTTACTTCTGTGGGTCAAATGCCTTGCTCTTGGGTTCTACCGATTTGTATTTAGTTGTGAAATTAGTAAAGTTTATACTTACACAAATTTGTGTTATTTGTCTTCAATAAGCATGAGAATATTTTGTCCACTCCCTGTTCTAACTACAGCCATTAACAGCTCTTTGCTATATCCCATAGTCAACAATGTAACCACTATGAAATATAATAATGTTCCATTATGACTACTAAAGTATTGTTTTGACATAGATTTCATCTGGGAATGATCAGATAGTCCCACCTAATGCTGATATTCTTGTGAGGATGTTTATTTGTTTTAGGATTCTAAAATTGTAGGAAGCTTGTATGTTTTGATTGTTTCTATGGTTACCAATGAACACACTCCACTAGCATATCTCTAAGATTAGACAAAATTTGTGGCTGTTATTTAAGGCTTTTGTTTATTTGGTTTTGCCTCAACTCTGCCCAATTACTGGGAAAATTCTTTTCTATGCCAAAAGTCTTTATGCATTCAGACCCCTGGATACAGCTCATGAATTAAATGGCAGCTTGGGTAGCAACTTCTCTATTTTACTTGAGGTTAATTACATGATCTCTGAAAGTTTATCAATGCCCGGACAACTTCCATCTCCACACACTGCCAAGATTTGAAACCAATAGCCACAATATTCTTAAAATAATACTTAAAGGGGAGGGGGAACTTAACCATGTTTGTTTTAGAAAACTAAGGGATAAATGAGCAGAATATATATCAGGGGCTTAATTATCCAAATTATTCAATTAGTTAATTAGTTAACTAAAAGAATAAAACAAATCCTCTTCCTTTTCATCCAAGAGCACAATAGAAGATGTATTTTATTCTGTTGATGCAATCTAGTCTAAAAAGCACCAGCGAATCATTCTTTTAGTCATTGTTAGTCAGGACCCAGACACCAGCTACTGAGAACAAATCATGGGACTCTTTTCATGCATAAATACACGTTTGTATTCTCTGTAGATGGAAGAAGTACTTTATTTGAAGAGAAACTACTTTATTTCCCACTGTTAGTCATTCATGTTGTTAAGCAAAGACAGAACAAACTCAGGAATGGTTTTGTGTGCGTTTCACTGAAGTGGCCATGTAGGATAACATTCTGTCAAAAAATCAATCTCAAATCTCTGTTTTATGTTCAGAGGGTAATTTTAGCCAAATTTCAGGGGGGAAATGTCAATTTTTATTTTAGTTTTAAAAAAATATATTTTAAAATGTATGCACATACATGTATGTCTGCTTGTCTATATGTGTATTACATGATGCAGTACTCACAGAGGTCTGAAAAGGGCACTTAAGCTGCCATGTGAGTGGTAGGAATCAAACTCAGGTCCTCTGAAAGAGCAGCAAGAGCTTTTAGCCACAGAGCCCTCTCTACAGCCTCCAACGATTTATTTTAATGAAAAATAACTACTCTTGTACCATGTGCCTAATTAATCATTTTTAGCCTTAATTTTTCTGAACCTTCAAGTAGGAGACATATCATGAATAATGACAAAAACGACTTATGTGAATTACAAGAGACAAGAAAAGTTTAAAGGACAGCAGCAGTTACTCACTGACGGCTCTGTAGGAAATCTTGAACCCAAAGTCTGTGGTGGATGAATCAGAATAGAAGTTGAGCAACACTGGGCCGTCCACGGTGAGGGGACGCAAGGCTTCAGAACCACATATGGTCACAATAGGAGTGGAAGAGAGGTTATGACCTTTGATGATATGCAAGCCATCATAATTACAGTTTCCGGTGATAGTTGAGCGATCTATACAGAGTACACAACAACTAGCATTAGAGCAGAAATGCAGACAAAATACTATTCTGTAACTGATACAGAAATTACAAAGAAAATTAGGAAATGGTTTTCTATATGTAACTTCAGCTCCACATGAAAGAGTTCCCAAAGAGACAAAACATGAGCATACAAGAGAAAGCAGACAGAATTCCATAATAGGTAAACTCAGAATTCTCTTCCTATATGGAAACATTCAGTTTACCCAGGAATTATCAACCAGAGGCAACTTGTCTTCCAGGGAATATGTGATGTGATATCTGAAGATAATTTTTAATGTCACATTGGAGAATGTGACAGAGAAGCTGTTAAACAAGCTTGAATACACACAGGGCCATTCCAAAACACTGAGAGCTCCTGTCACAAAACACACAAACAAACAAACAAACAAACCCTAAAACCATGCACCCCACAATGTCAACATTGCTGCTTTTAAAAACAACAACAACAACAACAACAACAAAAACCTTTACACAGCTTCTGGATACAGATAAGAGTGACCCTGAGCAGAAGATGAGGAATCCCTTGATATTTACTGACAACCATTTCCAATGTTCATGCATAACATCAATTTCAGGGCTTTAGTGATTGTAAATTTACATTAACATTGCCTTCTAACTTAAAGAAAAGGTGTATTCTATCTCCCCTCCTGCAAGACAACATAAAGCAGCTTCCATTGGAATTAAGAAGATGTTTGCTGCTGTTATGCATTTGTTATTGTAGGTGTTCAAATCTCAGAACATCATAGAAACACAATCATTATGACCTAATTTTTATTAACATAAAGCAACATCATCTGTAAGTAGGCAGTTCTTTAAAATTTTTTTAATACACTCATGAGATTCTAATGGGAAAGTTACCATTTCATGTCCAGCCAAAGTCCTTGGGCCAATAAATTCAGCATTCTTGTAACTAAACATGTTGTAAATGATACATCATTGTACATAAATATTTGAAGTTTCTCATTTCTTAGAACAAACATGTAGAGTTTGAGTTACTAAAACTGAGGCAGGAGTGTTTCCAGGCTCTTTGGCAGAGTATTCCCAGCTGACACACCCAAAGCACTTTAAAGATTTGATAGTCTTTTCAGTTCTACATTCTGACCATCCTATGGAGAGATCTGTGTCCATTGGCAATCAATCCCTATCTCTCTGTACTGTGGTCTTGGCCCCATGAGACTATTTTCTCTCTGTGTGATTTTTTTTTGTTCTAGACTATTTTCACAAATGAAATCACATAATATGCAATGTTTTGTGTTTGATTTGTTTTATTTAATCAGCCACATTGGCTATAGAAATTTCTTTAGTTAGCAAAAATGTCTAAGATTGTTAAACTGAAAGTCACACAATGCAGGAAAACATTATCAATGCTGGATTTGATTCTTGGTCTCACATTAGGTCAATGTGCCTGCTGTTTATGTATCCTCTCAGACTTGAAGATACAGAAATATGTTGGTATAATTACAGATTAATTGAAGTTTATAAATTGGTGATTTGTGAGAAAGTATAGCTATGACCATGAGTAGGTAAAAGCACACACTGACTTGAAGGGATTTCTGTTCTTGTCTTCACTAAACATCCAGTGTGCATTAGCATCCACATCCTGCCCCACACTAACAACTTTACTGGACAAACAGCCCTGATTTGGAGTTGAGAAATGAGCAGAGCAGTGTGTGTGTGCTTAGAAACGTTGACACTGGGGAATCTGAACATGGGGTATGATGCTCACAGAACACATATGAAAGTGTTTCCCATGGTGCTATTTCCTGAAAGCAGAGTGGATCCTAATCATCTACGCACTTATTCATTCAGTATGGATTGGGTGCCCATTCTGACTCGTAGGATCACTTCTCTCATTGGCTAGTTTACAGAGATTGTAGGTATGTGTGTTGAGTACAAATGCAATGAATACATTAAAAGCTATGGGTCTGACCTCATGGCACAGGCCTGGAATCCCAGCTACCTGGGAGTCTGAGGCATTTTGCAAGTTTGAGGTCAACTAAGTCAATAGAGCAAGTTCATGGCCAACTTGAGTGGTTTATCCAGACTCTATTTCAAAACAAAAAGTGAAATAGGCTTGGGGACATAGCTCAGTGGCAGATCACTTGCCAATCTTGGTGTATATCTCTCAGTCCAATCTCCTCTGCTTAAAAGATAAGATTCTCTGTTAAAATGTAACAGGCTTCAGATACATTTTCTTTAAGCAATTTTATGTGGTGCCTATGTCTTTAAAGTTATTAATTTTCAGTTTTGCATGGAATATATAAAATGGTACTGATGTTCTTTAAAAACCAGAAGGGAGCCAGGCCTATGACTTCAGTTTCTCTGCAGACTGAAGCAGGAGTTACAGGCATGCTTGATTTATATCAAAATTCAAGACCAACTTGAGCAGCTTAATGAGACCCTGTTTCACAATAAAAGTAATGGGTGTGGTTATAGCTTGGTTGTAGAGTGCTTGCTGCCCATGCATTAGGGCCCCAAGTTCAGTCTTCAGTATAGAGACGGAAGGATGTAATTTTATTTCCAATTCCATTACATTTCAGAAGATATTTATTATTATGCTCAAGTAGAGATTTTAGACCACTCTGCCTACATCTCTCTAATAGCTTGATTATCTGTAATTTACTTGAGATAAACTGAATCCTTGGATATTATCAAAAGACAAGAGTTGAGTAATGGTAGATACACGGGTATGTAAATTGGTTCAGCCATTATGGAAAAAAGAGCCGTCTCAAAAAGTTAAAAATAGACATATTCTATTATCCAGCAACTCTACTCCTGGGCATACACCCCAAGGAAATGAAGTCAGTGTCGTGAAGACCGATCTATTGCTCTATGTCTGTTGTATGGTTATCCATAATAGCTGAGACATGAAATCAACTCAAATGTCCTTTGCCTGGTGAATCAAGAGAATGACACAGACAGACAGACAGACAGACAGACAGACAGACAGACAGATGAAAGAGCACAATGGAACACTGTCCTGTCCTTATAAAGAAGGACATACTGTAGTTGTTGACAACATGGACAGATTTCAAAGCATTATGCTAAATGAAAGAAACCATACACAGGAAAACACTGCTCACACTCTCATTTCTCTGTGAAATTTAACACAGCTGCACTTGTAGAGCAGAACACTGGTTACTAAATGCAAGGAAGGGGAGATATTTATCAAAGATAACAGTACTTCCCCTTATTTTGCAAAAAGAATAACTTCAGAAAATCTTCTGTATAAGCATGGGGATTATATTAATAAGAATGCATTATCTACTTTAAGATTACTAAGAGAATAGATTCTACATATTCTCACAATCAAGATATTGAAAGTATGTTAGTAGATATTTTAACTAGCTTCACATAGCCATAATGTATCCCTCTACCAAAACCTTTATTAAAGCCCTATGTCATCACTGTAGATATATGATTTTTAACAGTTAACATTAATTCATTTTGGAAAAGAATGAATATACCTTCCAAATGAAAGGACACAAAAGTCAGGATGACCAGAGACCGAGGTTTAACATTTATGAAGTAGGTACAGTTCATGTTGTTGTCATAGTGCTTTGGGAAGTTTGGAGAGATGATGTCACCTGTGGAGCTATTGAATGTACGTCCACATCCTACAGAAGAATAAAAAGCCATCATCAGGATATTTATTATCATCTGTAGCGCCTATTTCATAAAAAAGATATGACTTCCATTTCATGAAGTCTCTAGAGGGACTAGAGACTTCAAGTAGAAGAAGAGCACCAAGAGAAGGAATCTTTGAGTCATAAGTCAACATGTGTGCAAAACAAAAACATTTTAGAATATCATGAGGATGCTAAGTAGTAGATATTTTGCCACATAATACACTTCAAATCTCATAATATTTTTAAGAAGATAAATTTTCAAAGATTAAATATAGTTCAAAAGAAACAACAAATGACACCCTCTAAATTAATTTCACATTCCAGGTTCCCCTGCCTTTGCCTTATCGAGATGTAGGCATAGAGAGCCATGCCTGTATCTCACTGACTATTGAATGAAGGATATTCCTTCAGAACTGGGTGGCTTTCCAATGTTTCTTCTGGGGATCCCTATCAAACCAATCTTGATGTGGATCTCCAGCTACTCTTACCCCTTCTTCCTCAACAGTTTAGATTCCCTTGTTACTTACGGCTAATGATGGATGCAGAGAAGCCCTGGGCTGGTGTCTCCTCAGATTGGAAGACAGCAGTGAAAATGTTTCCTGATGTGACAATGGGACTTGGAGCCACATCCCTACAGCTCGTGGCTAACAGGGTATCATTGGTCTCCAACCTTCCTTCCCAGACCTGTTGGAGTCAAAATCATGACTTAGTACTAACAGTTTTCACTCATCATTATTTTACCATGTTTAGGCTTGAAAATAACTGCATTCAGAATCTAAATCTTAGGCTAGAACAAAGAAGTAGGCTTCAGGCATAAAAATGACTTTGGGCTAGGACAGGGAAGTAGGCTCAGATATTTTGCTCATCCTGATAAACCCTTAGAAATAGTAATCACAGGACTTTGTTTATTGCCTTATTTGTTCTTTGACTTTTTTGTGTTTGTCTTGCTTGTTCCTTGATTATTTGCATCTATTGTATTACTAGACCCTCAACCTAGAACTGACCTTAGTACTTGCATGTAATTAAAATGGTATAAAAGCAAAAAGGAGTAGCAGATATGGGATAGGGGGTTTATGGGGGCGGGTGGGGAAAGGGGATAATATCTGAAATGTAAATAAACAAAATATCCAATTAAAAATTACTAACAGCTCAAAAAATAACTGCATTCAATAAAAAAAAACGTAGGATTAAATAAGTTACGTGCAAATCTGAATTTTTTTTCGAAGATAATTTTTATACCTGGTTTTTGAGTGGTTTATCTTATTCTGGTTGTTGTAAGATTGTGTTTGGTTTTATAGAGCTGGGCAGAGATGTTTTAGGGATCAATTCAGTTAGTTCGGATTGGTCGATTTTAGGTGATTTTTGCCTTCTACAAGGGTATTTGGCCCTGAAAGTAGTCTCATCTGGTTTGGTAGGAAGTGACTAAAGAAACTCAACCAAGGATGCTGTACACAGTGCCTCCCAGAAATCTTAGGGCCTGCAGGAGCATACTGATGCCTCTTAACCCTATCTGATACTGGCTATTTGTGTTTGCACTTTTGATTTTTGTCAGCCTTACAATAAATTTATCAATATTATTGACATTTTGTATCATACTTCTATTGTCATATTCATAAATTTCTATTGTCATCATTATTTTTCTTGACCGTTGGCTTTGACTTTATTTTAAAATGTACGCAAAGTCTTTAGTGTTATCAATTCACTGTTTAACAGAGTTTTTGCCCTAATCTATATACTTGAATGATCTTATTTTCATCGATTTTCTTCTATGTGCTTTTGAACTTCCTCTGAGACTTTATCTTTTTGACTCATGGGTTATTTTAAGGTGTTTAATGTCAGTGTATTTAGAGATTTGAGGAGGTCTTCTTTGCCAAAATCCTCTCTGAATTTTCATGCCTGACCAATGGCAGTAATGAAAGGTTCTCTGCCAAGTCCTGTGTGTACCTTCCTCTTACAACTTTCCCACAGCCAACTATGTTTCAGTCTCTAAAGTGAGCTGCTGTACTGGGCTTATGCCCTGGAGGCCAAGTACAGTCTCACACAAAGGTGCATTCCTAGTGCAGGTACCTTCCCTGGGAGGTCTCTTTTTCAGCAGCCTCTAACCAGAGGCATTCCCAGGTACCTTTGCTAAGACCTCTCTGTGAGGGGAAGGGGGGAGTTGGAAATGTTTTCCTCCACTCTTAACTCAGTACTAAGTATTTTCTGCCTTCATTTGGGGCTCAAATGGTCATATATCAGTCCACTTCTATGCTGATCACTGGACCCTTACCAGGTGTTTATCTAAAAATAAGATGGGAAGAGCCCATGTTTTTGCCCCTTTAACCTCTTGACTGCACCATTTCAGGAAGCAATTAAAGGCTTGCTTTCTGCATTCACTCTGGCTGCTTGTTTTTGTTGACTGCTTGCTCTGATGTGTGGAAGGCCAACTCTTTCTCTACTATTGCTTTGTAATTTGCCTTTATCCTTTATCCCATCAGAGAAAATATACTCTCTGCAGTTTAGGTCTTTGATTTGTTGAGGGCTTTTTTCTTTCTTTCTTTTTTCTTTTTCTCTTTCTTTCTTTCTTTCTTTCTTTCTTTCTTTCTTTCTTTCTTTCTTTCTTTCATATATATATATCTTAGTATGTGTGGTCTGTCCTGGTATGTGACAAAGACATCTGAAATGTATATGCTGCTGCTGATGTATGGTTTCTTTTGCATCTGTTCATTGTATCCTCATGCTTCATGGTTTCTGATCTCACTTGCACCCTAGTGAGTTGTCCACATGGATGTCCTATGAGTTACTGAGGACAGCAAGTGTGGAAATCGTAAACCAACTGAAAAGCTGTCTTCATAGCTCTATCTAGTTTTTGTTCTCATCTTTCCTGCCTCTATTTCCTCATGAATGAACATTTAGACTCATTTTGTCATCCTGGTAGACTGATAGTTTTATTCTACAGCAATTTATTTTAGCTTTGATCTCCATTTTAGCAGGTGTTAATATGGCCAGTACTGATTTTTTTAAAAATAATGTTTCTGTGTTTTCTCATTTTATTTTCTTTTATCTTATCTGTATGCGCTCTAATAACCTGCCTATTTTACTTGGTACAGCTAAGTTATTTAAAATACACACACACACACACACACACACACACACACACACACACACATGTACACATGCATACACATACACTAACATTCACAAACACATGCACACAGGCATGCACACACACGTACACACATGTGCACATGCACATGCAAATACACACACATATGCATATTGTGTCTCAATTTTTCTGCTTGCATTCTTTTTTCTTCCTATACTCCTTAATCCACTATGTCTTTTCCTTTCCTTGATCATATATATATATAAGTATATATATATACTTATATATATATATATGACATGTATGACTACTGAAATTTATATTTTTATATTTATTGTATGTATATATATGTATATATATATATACACATATATGTATATATATATCATGTATGACTACTGAAATTTACACCACCATTCACCAAGGGCCATTTTGAGGGGAGTGTGGGTAGTTGCCTTTCCCACTTTTCATTGTCAGACACCATTATAGTCTTTTGTTAAAATTACTAAATATAAACCATGAACTTATATGGGAAGGTATGGTTCTAACTGATGCACACATTTCTGCTCAGTTTTTGGTTCCCACCTTTTCCTTGTACTCCAAGGTTTCTCCCCACACCATTCCATCTAGTTTAAATTCATTCCCTTAAACAATCTTTAATGGGAAGTATCTTATGGATATTTTCTATTAGCTTCCTTTTGTATGGGAATTTTTAAATTTTCCCTTGTACATTAAGAGTCATTTTTGAGATGCTAAATTTGTTGCTGGCAATTCTTTTATTTCAGAACTTCATTATTTTTTTGACTATCTGTCAGTTGAATTGTTTTCTTTCCTTCTAAAACTACAGTGATGGGACTGTTGGGTATTCTGCTATTGTTCATGGACCCCTAAGATTCTGTTTGTGTTTGATTGTAATTTAAAGTCAATTTTCTCTTTATTGTTTGAAGCAGTAACTTCTGTTCTGTCCTCATACTTACTGATTCTGCCCTCTGTCATTTCTACTTAACTATTGAAATTAAACAGTTATTTCTATTGTATTTTTTAGTTCTATAATTTACTTTTAGTTCCTCATTGTAATACCATTCTTTTGTCAAGAATTTTTATTTGTCATGACAAGGCTTTAAAGAGGACTCTTCAGTGATTCCTGAGGTTTGGTGACAGCGTATTAATATCCTTGTCATATATATTCAACATCTGTGTCAAACCAGGGTTGACATAACTTGATTAGTTTTCCTCACTCAAAGTGTAATAGTCTTCGTTTGTCTATGATAAGTTGGTTCCTCCTTCTTGTGACCTAAGCATATCACCTTTTATGTTAGTAGGCTGTGAGTCCTATTTCCTTGTTTTATTTCAGAGCAGTGTCACATGTATTATGTTCAGTGCATAATCTTGCTCATACTCTTGAGCTCTGTTTCTAATGGTGATTAGATTTTCTGAAGATTTGTGGTATGCTTTTCTTCACCTTTGTTTTTATGGAACTTCTGGGCTGTTACTCGTATTTCCTTCCTTTTATTTTTTGAGACAGTGTCTCCTATGGATCAGGCTATCCTCAAACTTCTTATGTAGCCAAAAATGAGTTGAACACCCTGGTCCTCCTGCCTCTAACTCCTGAATGCTAGGGTTACACATGTGTAAAGTCAGGCCTAGTCTAGTTAATGCTCCCTACCTAGGTCTACAAAGATCCCTTCACATGTTTTTACCTTTGTGTACTTCCCATCAAAGAGGAAGGGTTGAGTAGGATTTCCCTACTAGTATCCTAGTAGGAAATCAGAAAAACATCTCTAATTTTTAGAACAAAGAAGGGCTTTTGGATCTTTAACCATTCTGTTCATCTTTCCTACTGTATTTACTTAGAAAATAGTTCTTGACTCAAAGATACCAAGGACCTGCCCACTCCAGGGGGGGGTTGCTATTTCTAAGTCCCTTTATTCATGATTTCCATTGATATAGAAGTATTCTTTGGCAGAAACAAGAGTTTTGTAACACTGTTATTATAATCTTGCCAATGAAATGTCTCACACTCAGTAAAATAGAGTGTTTATTCTATTACTTATTTTTTGGCAATATTACCAATCGATCTCAATTTGGGCTGGTCCTGGGCTTGTATGACACTGTCAGAGGGACTTCTTCTATTCTATCCAGAAGAAGAATGGTTCCAAGTTGGTTTCCCAGATTAACTTTTTTCCATTTAGAAACTAATACGATGCCACTGAAGCTTGGACAGTTTGCTTTGGCTTGTCTTATGAAAAGAAAGCTCTTTTATTTCATGAGAAAACACAATTAAGTGGTGTGTATATTAAACCCATTTTATTATGTGCATATTTTGTAAGTATTAGGCTTTCATTTCAATACAAAGAATAGATCAATGTGATATAAAATAATTTGGGAGATGATATGAAATAATAGCATTGATTTTATAAAAGTGGATTTCTATTCATTAGACGATTTTTATATTCCAAAGTACTGGGTAGTATTTATGTGATTATGTCATATTACTTCTAATATTTAAAACAACTCTACTGAAGTAGGGATCATTCTCTTCACTTTATAGTTGAAGCCAAAATATTAAATTGAATCATAAAAATACATGTGGGTGGTAAGTATGAAAGAGATGAATATATTCCCTGCTAATGGGACTTGGGCCTACGGGTCTTTCCACTAAAAGGCATAGTCTCACCATGATACCATATGCAAGAAGCAAAATAGCACAGCTAAAGTGAATTTACAATACAGTTATGTTCATGTAAATGGAAAGTGCCAATCAGTGGTGTGTGGGCAGAGAAGCTGCTTTGGAGGATAGCTGCCTGTCTACCTTCCTGTTTGCCATCATTTTTTAAGTGGGTCTCTCATGGTTGTTTTACCATGTGGACTCTTAATGTCCAGAATAAAGGGTGTCACTGGCTACTCCAATCTCCCGTGTTTTCATGGCATATATTAAATTTTCCTTATGATGAAACCTTATACCATTTGTACTTTCTTTTCCAAAAAGAAGACAAAGATAGGAAGAGAAAGAGAAAGGACAAGGAGGGAGGGGAGGAGAGAGGAAGTAAGAAATGAAAGAGGAAAGGCAAAACCATCCATCAATGCTCATGACATTTTAAGAAGGTCAGAAAAAAAAAGCCCTTAATTCAGTTACTATTTCCTGATCAGCAGATTGAAGACTACAGGGCACTGTACTCCGGGGTACTTACTTTCTAACAGCTGAGGGTTTTTTTATTTGTTTGTTTTGTTTTACATCTAAACAATTCCAGTAGCAAAACTGTACCCTCTTCTCTTTGAGAAATGACTTTGAGTCCTCTATAGCCAAAATGTTTCCATTCACAAAACCAGTTAAACAAAGGTGTGCACCAACCTTCACAAAGCTGTTTCGACACTGGCTGTCACTGCTGGGGATTCGGAAATTGCTGTCAAAGCTAATCTCCCAGTGTTTACTTTCATGAGTGATGGCTGTCCAGGAGCATCTGCTGTTTTCTGGGAATGTCTGAGGCCAATGAGGAGATTTGATTGTACCATTATCTGAGTGGAGTGTGCCACCACAACCTGGAAATTTTCCATAGGGGGAAAATCAATCCTTAAGATAAAATATTAACTCCGGATATTTTATCCAGAACAAAGATAGCTAGAGAACATTTCCACATGTGAGATCATAACTCATCTTTTCTTATATTTGACTCATCTTTGGGGCATGGAATAAGCAGGATCCCATTATGTGAGGAGTTTTAAATGGATGACTGTGTACTTGTACACTCACACTTAACCCATCTGAAGTCACTTGATCTGAGCCTTGCAGATCACAGCAGATAGTCTTTTCCCATTGTCTCCAAACAATCAATCATATCTACATTCTTAAGACTGTTTAGTAGGTACCTGGCCAGACCCCACTGCATTTTCTTACTGCTATCACAAGAGGGTACACTTATATGAGCCTTTGAAATTTTACTTTACCACAGTGAACTCAAGAAAAAATTTTTTAAACTGGAGAAGGTCCTCCTACTAAGTAATCTTGCTCATTCATATTGAGACTGATTTATGGTTCTGAATAAATCATAGGAATATAAAGAAAGAAAAATCTAGGATTATTTTCATAAGCTTAAAACATATACTTAAGAGATGACAAAGAAAAGTATTAATTCAGTACAGAGTGAAGTTAAATGAAGGGACATTGCAGGAATCTTTTGCTCTGGAGCCAATGGTTCTTCTGCAACTCTCTGGTGAATTCGGGAAAAGCTAATGGTTTAATGAGGAGTTGGACTTATTCTATAGAGATCTTCATGTTAACCAACTCTGCAATGAAGAATTGTCCTGAGATAGTTAGGATTTACTAAAATCATGAATAACTATCCAATATAATCACCTACAGTTTCTGAGACCTTTCACAATGTTCATATTTCATAAGTACAATGCTACTTTTAAAAGTCACATCCCTTGTCTTCTTTTGATTCAGAATCCACAGCAGCTTTTGTTTTTATTCTAAAACACAAATTACATCTGTTTGCCTTTATCCTCAAACTATACCTCAATAACATACCATGTCTTCAGGGACAATACATAAACCCAGACTCTTCATTACGTAGATTCTGTCTTAGCTCTTTGAAAATTCTTCCTGTTAGCTGAGAGTGAGACTATTTGTCTTTTATCATTATCTCCTGGACAATATGGTATGTACATATATATTTTATTATGAATTATAAATAATCTAGAGATACAAGTACTATATCATCTTGTACAAGAAACTTCAGAACTTGTAGACATGAGTACTGAGTGGAATCCAGGAACCCACTCTCCTTCACAGTTGACTATACTTTAAACTAGTTAAGAAAAAAAATGTGTCACTGAAAAATAAATTCTAAATACATATATATATATATATATATATATATATATATATTATTATTATTATTATTATTTTTACCTAAAGTGTTTGTGTTCCATGTTGCATAAAATCCACGACTTTGTCCTTGATTGTTTGTGCTGAAAGTCACTACAAGCTGGTTGGAACCAGACTGTACTGGCCCAGGGACTGACCATCCACAGTATCGTCCTATGATGGGTGAACCAGGGGAGTCACCATTTCTGACAGTGACCGAGTCTGAAGTGCAAGTTGGATGATCCTCAAGACTAAAGTCTCTGAACGTGAGCTGCAGAAAAGAAAGACACAATGAGCCACCCTGAGCTAAAAAGGAGCCACTCCACCTCCAGGAAAATGGGCTTTCTACAAATGATGTCATTTTTGTTGTAAGTCACATAGCTTTCTATTTCTGGTTCTTCTTTCACTCCCTCGTCTCCACTCTGTTTTCCTTATAAAAAGTTCTCCTGTGAATTTGGAAAGAGTTTAGTTTTGTCTAAGAAGTGGAGTCATTTGGGGGGAACCCCAGCAACCTCTGAGGCTAAAATGACAGCTCATGTCATTACTGAATCCACTTCTTTCCTGGAGGTCAACTTATAGTCTATTAATGTTTACTAACTTGAGAAAAGTTAACATTCTTCTCATTAATTGTAGACTAAAATAAGTACTGGTTAAAAAGAATTTTGAAGAAAAATATACCTGATTATAAACCCAAAGTGTACCACTTAATTACAGAGGCACAGACACAGACACACAGACACACAGACACACACACACACGCATGCACAAACCCACTCTCACACACACATACATTCACATACTCACATTCTTACACATTTCTAAAAACACTCATAAAGACACATACACTCACACTCTTACCCATTCACACACACTCATATACACACTCATACACACTTACATGCACATGCATGCACACACCCACTCACACACACATACACTTACATACACTCTTAAGTACTCTTTTACTCACACACTCATAAACACACACTCACACTTGTATGCACTCATGCCCACTCACATACACTCTCACAACACTCTCATTCACATACACACATGTGCACGCACACATACACACACACACACACACACACACACACACATACACACACAAACATACCACACCACACCATTTCCCTGATTCAGTCTTGTCAACATTTAATCCAGCTGTAAGGACTCACAGTGATGGTGTGCCCTTCTGGGGCTTCCAGCAGCCATGAACAGTGGCTCCATCTGCTGTAGAAGTTTGGATAGTTAGGACTTGAGATCACTCCACTCTCACCTGTCTGTATTCCACCACAATCTGAAATTAGATTTATAAACCTCTAAATAAGAGAGAAGAAAAAACTCACAGAGCCAACATGATAATTATTATCATCAAACTTTCTGGTAAAAAACACATGTGGTCAAGTAATCAGTCAAGAATACAAATCTGAACAAGAGCAAAGTTGGGTAGAAGAACAGGAACAAATGAACTGAGTCCCAAATAGTGTTTATTAAACAGATTTTCACAGTAAAGAGAGCCTCAACTTAACAGAATATCGCAGATTGTCTTTACTGTAAATGGAGAGTAATTAACTATAATATATAGCTAAGAATGTGCGATCAAAAGTTTAAATAACATTCTTTTTTTTTTTAAGAACATCAGGCCATGAGAATATAGGTACTCAGAAGAAATGATCTGCCCCACAATCAAATATGTCATCATTTCATAACAAGTGCTTGGGTTTCAAAGGGTAAATTATTGTAGCAGGTTGAAAAGATGGTACAACATAATATGATCTGTTGTTCAATATAAACAACATTGTCTCTTTGCCTGACTCTTCTTTCAATAGGATGAAAAACAACAGATAGATGAAAGGTTTGCACACATAGATTATATTTAAATTTATTCCCTCCTTCAACCATGAATTTTGTTATAACACAAAGAACAATATACAAACCTATAGCAAAACATGTTGATCACAGTCAAACTCAACACAGAGAAAAGTAGGTTTCTAAAAATCTGTAAACAAGAAGTGCACTCAAACACAGAGGAGCAGTGCCAAACAGAAAGTGTGGCAAACTGAGAGGGTTAAGACCAAGACATGGGGGGTTGAAGAGATGGCTCAGCTGTTAAGAGCACTGATTACTCTTCCAGAGGTCCTGAGTTCAATTCCAACAACAACATGGTGACTGACCAAACTTGGGAACTAACTCAAACCATATAAAACAAAATGAAAAGACTGAAGCTTGAAGAAGACACAATTATCTGCATAGAGAAACAAATGAGAATAAAAGCATTAAAACCGTAAGAATATAGTAGGGTCTCTGGAATAAAGGAAAATATATAAAAACCATAAAATTCTTTTCTTGGTATCAGTAACAACTGGTTAAAATTTTAACTTGGAAAATTTCATTGAAATTAGCAATGAAACCATTATATACCAAGACATAAATCTATATAGCTATATGTGTTATTTTTCTGGGCCTACCTGTAAAGGAGTACTCCACATTGAATCCAGTATATTCTACACGATCATTGCTGACAAAGTGTATCCACACTCGAGGATAGGGGATGACCAAGGGCACTCTTGGTGCTGACAGGCTGCAAAACTTCTCTATGAGGGGCCCATCAGCATCACCTGAACAAAATAGTATACCGGGTGACATGGTTAGAGGGTTTGGACAAATATCTTCAACTAATAGGATCAAACAATAAAAGTAAGAAAAAGCACTCCTTGATGTATTTCAATCCTGGTGTAGTAGCAGACATTAAAAAAAAAAATCGTCTATAACCACTGTCAGTTGGACTGGGCAGAGTTCTCAGACATGCTGTTTAGTAGAGACACCTTTACTGTTGGTGCCAATTTGTTCCAGCTTGCGACTTCTTACATACTTCACATATCTAAACAGAGGTGCAGCCAACTTAGTACTCCCTTCAGTTGTGTGTTTTGTAAAGGAGGAAGAAATGTAATGCCAATAGTGATAATAAGTACGCTCTTGGGATAAAGGTGATAGGTGCCTAAGTTTCTTAAGGGTCTTCGCTGCATTTGATCATCTAAAATGAACAGAATATTTGGCACATGGGCCAAGATCTGCCAGGGTTGAGTTGAATAGGTTTCATGACGATTGCTTCTCACAGAAATATGATTAATATTTGTAGAGTTCCTGGAGAGTGCCCATTTATCTGCTCCCAATTTATCCTGTCAGATGAACATCCCTGACCTTATAAATCAATGGAAGTGAGTATTTCTACTGTCTGTCTGTAAATCAGGAAGAATAAAGAGAAAATTGAATTTAACAGACTGAAATTGAATACACAGCCATTCTCCTTATTTCCATGACTGGTCTGGCAACAGGCAGAGATAATAAAATGCTTATCAGTATTTCGTGGAGAGTATTTATAATCTCTAATGCTCATGTCCACTTTCAGACTCATTTGCCTCAGAGAGCTGGGATGATTCTCCTGCAAAAATTCCTGATCTGTTACCACAGATCATATCAAAGCCCTTCATATGCTCTCAAAAGAGACCATCGGTAACTGGACAGGTCTTCTCAATTTTGGCCTTGGTGCAGGGCTGCTATGAAGACTGAATGGAAATTATCTTTAAAACTTTAGAGGTGAAACACATTCTTTAATCCATCTGATTCCTTAAACTTGCTACAACACTACAATATTATAACCACTACATACTACATGTGATATTAAAATATCACTTTCTGCATAGACACAAATAGTTCTAACTTGCTATTTAATAACATTGATGTAGTCACATTAAAATTGTTTTTCTCCTCTGTATTTTATCCTAGTTTCTACCATCCAAAAGTTTATTGGAGGCCTTTGAAGAATAACTCCCTTAAAATAGAAGGTAATAATAACAAAATGGCAATAATAAAAACAGACAGCCACCACTGATTATTATAGTTGTCCACTACATTTTTGCTTTCATCTTTCTTTCTTTCTTTTTTTTTAAACTGGGGATTAAGGAGAACACAACAAAAATTTGACAGTATAAATCACCTATAATATTTTCTTCCTCTGTTGTCTACACACTTATTTTCTGGGAAGCAAGCACCAGTGTGACAATAGGGGCAGCAGAGTTAGATCATCTATGCCTGAACTGTAAGAAGGAACTGGAATCAACTGTTCATGAACACAGAGATTAAAAAAAATTTTTTTTTCTTAGAAGCTTGGTTCATCAGATATGCCTTGATCCCTTTGTATCATGAAAAAAGATAAATGATGTGTTTGAGGATAATTCCCCAAATAGCTCCATGTGCTTCTCTTCATTGTTATTCTGTGGAAGGTTTTTAAACTTCTAAGGCCTAAAAATAATTGAACAACTTTCTGTGAATCCTGCAAGTTCTGGAAACTACTGGCAGTTTGACCACACTGAGCTTAGTCTCATAGGACCAGTGGAGCACACTGATAGAACATAGACTCTCCAGAACAAAACTTGGGTGAACCTCCCATACAGGAAACCTGAGATAGAGGCTCTCCTTGCTAAGGACCTGCTTCATTTACAGTTCATAGGTCATGTTTCCTACGTGGGAACACAGGAATTCAGCATTGTACTGACAAAGCTCTTTTGTATGTTCTGTACGGAAATGGTAGCCATTTGACTCCTGCCATTGTGTCCAGGAATAGGAAGAATATGCAGATAAATGAGAAAGCATGTTATTTCATTGAACCCACCTACACGAAATTCAAGGACATCAAATATACAGTCTTGATGACTTTCAAGGGAAAGTCCTAGAAAATGGATACTTATGGATGAATTTTTCCGATTTGGATTACTGAGAGTCCATTCACAGTCTAGGTTTCTTGCATAATCACGGATTCCATTGTAGCCAGGAGAAGAAAAGTTTCTACCAGAGACACTTGGAAGAGGTCCACCACATACTAGAGCAACAAAAGGCAGAAACAGAATAATAAGTTCCATGTCATAACAGACAACTCCAATAATCAAGGCACAATGAGTGAAATAATACACATTGTATTGATTAACTTTTCTAGGTGTAGTCAGGCGTTGTAGACAAAGAACATGAAAACTATAGGCAAAATGCCTTTGGGTTTATGAGGAAAAAATATACAAAACAAAGTTCCTTTATTCTCCTTCTGTGATGATGAAGATAGCTGTGGTTTGACTGTGCCTCAGTTTCTCCAAGATTGGGTAAATTATTCACTTAATACTTAATTTAGAAAAATACACAAGCCACTAGAAGGTCCAAGTGGTGTTTGATGAACAAATTTCTATTTGATCCAATATTATTTTTGCATCAAATAGATAATATAACACTGAAGTGCTGGCAAACCCACTCTCTTTAATATGGTAATGAGTGTCTCTTACACCAATAAAATCAATTTTAAAAATTTAAAAATATATTCCTTTTCATTCTTCCTGAAATACAAAACCCTTGGAGAATAACAGCCCCAAAAGAAAAAGGATACTTTAAATTCTGGCCATATGTTGCTTAATTTGGGGATAATCTTCATTAAAAGCAAACCCTTTAGTATTTTTACTAAAAATACACATATAAGGAGATGAACAAAAGTAATAACATGTATTCAGTTGTATGTAAAATAAATTAATCTTTGGTAGTAAGTTACCTAGGAGGTAAATGTTTTCTTCAACACAAAATAATGAATCAGACACTGTAGGTTCAAATTCAGTCCTAGCAGTGTCTTTATGGAGAATTGTGCTAGAAAGTACTCTCATAAAATTTTGTTGTAAAAAATTCAAAATGCATGTTTTTTTTTTCCCCTGAAACTACAATGGTCGCTCTTCCTCCCAGGTCCTGCATCCCCTACCCCCAACCAGATATTCTATTTGTTTTAGACGTTGCTCTTGTGTTGAAGACTCCGGGTATACTTTTGATCACTAAAGAGAAAACAGAAGGCTCGGCTGTTTGGGGCAATGTTGTGTAGATACTGAGTGAGTCTGACCAAAAGGAGGTGAGTTTGCAGCATCCTCCATTACCTGCATCTTCACTGGAGGTGTAGGAAGCAGTGAAGCCTCCATATGGCTGGGAGCCATCAGTGAAAAATACCACTTTCATTGTGTTTCCTGAAGACTTGAACTCGTTGGTCACATTCACACGGCTGCACAGTTTCTGTAGTCTGGGGGAGTTACTTCTAATGCCATTGAATACCTGTTAGAAAAATAGTTTGACTGCTTACCTTACTGTATATCCCTCAAGGGATGAGCATTCTCAGTCCAGACTCATCGTTCTAAAGAAACCATAGTCACCAATACAGATATCTATCCCAGGACCACAAGCCACAGAGACATCCCGAATGTATTTTTTAGCCTTGGGGTCAATTTTGAGAAAATGAAAGATTTGGTATGTTCTTTTATGTGTAACAGGTAAGAGGCTACTGCACACCTTGTAAGTAGAGACCCTGCTCTATGCGTGAGGTAAACATGCCTTCTTTATACTTCACAGAGTTCACTGACTTGTGGATTTTCTTAGTTGTGTCTTAGAAGCTTTAGCATATGAAAGTAAATGTTAATCTTAGGTTATCCCAAGTGTATATAGTCCCTCATCAACTATAAATGCCTTGGAAAGTACTTTTGAATGGTTTTTTACTGTTGCTTTTAATTGTGCTTGTGCATATCTCGGTATGGCCCATATGGCAGTGTACACATCAGTACAGGAGCTTGCAGAGGCCAGGAGGAAGGAGGCATTGGGTTTGCCTGGAGCTGGGGCAACAGGTATCTGTGTCTGTCAAAAGTGTGTACTGGGAGCTTAGCTCCTTCTTCTGCAAGAGTGGTGCATGTTCTTAACTACTGAGCTGGTTCTCTAGTGCTCTTTGGAAAGTAACTTAAGAAATAAATCTATTTTTGTGTAACTACAATGGCTCTTTCTCAATTCTTTATGGATTTAAAGCATCTACATTCTTACTCATTTGACTTAACTTTTATATTTGAGATTATAATAGAATTATAACATTTCTCCCTCCCCTTCTGCACTCCAAACCCTCCCTTAAAGCCCTCCCCACTCTTTTTCATTTTCATGGTGTCTTTTTTTTATTAACTGTTATTTCATGCATATATGTATGTACACAGATATTTCTAAATATCACTTATTGAGTCTATATAATGTTACTTGTATATATGTTTTCAAGACATTTGGTTTGGCACTGGACAACCAATTGGTGTGTTCTTACTCATTTGGCTTAAAAAATTGTGTTATTACTGGTATCAAAATATAAGTAATGGCTTGTGTCATGACTGGTGAAGGGTGACTGCTTCTGCACAAGGTTTTATGAACGCTTCTCAGAATGCAGAAACTATTCTAAGAAATAAATAGCAATTCACTTGGTGACTGATATTCTTAATTTTAAAAAGGATTTGAATGGCTTGGGATTAGAAATAACAGTGCTAAAATCTTGGTTGAAGTAAGACATACTGTACTCTCAAGGATGCAAGCATTTTCATTTACAGTAATTAATGACTAAACTCAGCTCTTTGGTGGTTTCTGGTTTAAAATGCCTTCTAGCTACAGGAGCAGAAGAGATGTTACCATCCATCATTCCTTTTGCAGATACAAAGCCAGACATTGCTCATTACCAGCTGGGATTATCTTATCTGATTATTACCATGCCTCTCCCTCTCAGGCATATAATAGGACTCCCATTGTCCAAATGCAGACAGTACAGTACCGATTTATAGTCTGTTGAAATTCCAAGAACTAGGAATACTTGAATTTGGATTCAAATTTCCCACAAGGCAAAGCAACAAAAGACAGTACATATTTCATGCTACTTCGAACAGGAAAGGGTAATGTGTTCTCAGAATCAAAAGAATTTATATCCAACTACAAGACTGATCAGACTTGTTGTAGGCAATGGCAGCCAGTGGTCTTCACTGCCTCTTTCTGCATCTGATGGTGGCATAAAATTGTAATGACTAGACCATGTGCAGTCACCCAGTTAGTATATGGACTTTTTTTTTTTTTTGCATTTAGAAGCAACCAGAGTGTGACCTCATGTCTTATCCTCTAACATCTTTTGTAGTCAGAAACTGCAAGCCTCAGAAGACATAAGGCAGGAGCAGACACATGACAGTCAAGATTTAAAAATTGCTATGAGGAGGAACAAACTTGTACATTTGTTTCATGACATCAACGCTGTGTGGTCAGCCTTTCTTCCATCTGAGCCATCAGATTGGTTGCTGGGTTTGGAGGAATCTCAAAGGCAGTCCAGCTGGGTGTGATGTTCAACAAGTTACAGGATGTTTAGAGCTCACCCATGCTGCCTGTAGATCTTGGGTTTTCTTTCCCTCTATTCAGACAAGCATTCAAATACACAGAGGATGGGCAAAAGGCGGTTCATAAATTTGTTTGGAGGAAAGAGGAGGAAAGTAAACATCAATGCATAAAAATGACCTTAAAAAATGGAATTTATACATCCTCCTCCAGAAATGAATCCCAAAGACCTTGATAGAGTTTCATCCTCCCTATGAGGAAAGATCTGAAGCCATGATATTTGCAGATCACTAAATAGAAGTTAAGGTCTTAACCCAGTTACCAGGCTCAGGTATGTACAAAGAGCTCCCAATCAGCTTTTTGACACTTTCTTAAACATGAATGAAGAACAACTAGGGCTCTGGGGAAACATCTAATATGAAATTCAGAGACCAATGTAACTAGAGATGGAAACTGAAAGAAGCATTGTGAAATTTCAAGTTATGATTCTATAATAGTTTAGTATGTGCATTCAAATGATTATATAAAGCAGAAATCATACAGGTTCTCAAAGGTTGTCCCACATATTTGTGCACTTAGAGGGTTACAAGAGCATATACCTCAGTGAAAACAGGAAATTGACTAAGAAAGGAAATGTACAGTATCATGGAGCCAGCTGGCCAGTTCAGAATGGAATGAAGGGACTCCAAACACAATGGTGCAGGGAAATCCCAAAACAATAGCTCCCAGCTGGCTTGCTGCAGATGGACAAGAATTCACAGAAGGATACTGGTGACAAAAATAGACATGTATGCCTTTGGTGAAAGATGTGTAGAAAAATTAGTGACTAACATCCATAAGATATAAAAATAGTACAACTGCTGTTGTTATTTGAAAAAGCAACAGGAAATGTGGGCACAGCATACTACAGGGCTTAGCCTGAATGTAGTTTCCATAGTCATCCAAGTGCAGCAATCATGGGAACTGTGACTCGTGTGTTTTGTAGGGAAGCTGTCAGAATTCCCGATGTGCACTTCTCATGGGAGGAAGCTAATTCCTCAGTTTCAATAATAGGACGTGACTAGATGAAACCAAAAACCAACCAAAGAGGTGCAAAATAGGAAATATTAGCTAGAAACAATGGTGTAAATGCTACAAGAAGTAATTAGAATCCCAGAGAGTAGATGCATTAGGAAGGAGGAGGAAACGAGAAAACAGACAAATAACCCAGCCCCAGCGTTCTCTGGTTCTCAAATGTAAGAAAAACATGTTGGTTTCATACTGAGTGTCTGGGGGATCCACTTCAGTACTTCAGATACCAGACCTGAAACAATCTGAAAGCTAAATGAGACCATGCTGAGGTACTAGAAAGTGGTGAAGGGATGTCATGAGATGTCAAAATAAATTGCAAACATTATTTTGAAATTTACAATTGAGCAGCGGTGTACTGGCTGGTTTTGTGTGTCAACTTGACACGAGCTGGAGTTATCACACAGACAGGAGCTTCAGTTGAGGAAATGCCTCCATGAGATCCAGCTGTAAGGCATTTTCTCAGTGATCAAGAGGAGAGGGCCCATTGTGGGTCTTGGGTTCCATAAGAAAGCAAGCTGAGCAAGCCAGGGAAAGCAAGCCAGTAACATCCCTCCATGGCCCTTGCATCAGCTCCTGCTTCCTGACCTGCTTGAGTTCCAGTCCTGACTTCCTTCGGTGATGAACTGCAGTGTGGAAGTGTAAGCTGAATAAACCCTTTCCTCCCCAAATTGCTTCTTGGTCATGATGTTTGTGAAGGAATAGAAACCCTGATAAGACAAGCAGACAAACTGAAAACAAAAATAGCTTTTAAAAAAGGTAATCATGTTATTTTCCCCATTCATTCATCAAACTCTTATCTCCAAGAATATCGACCACTGGGGATATCACCAAAGGAAACCAAGTTCTGGCCCCCGGGAAACTGGTGTAAAGTACTGTGAAATGACAACACAGGAAGGAACAGGTAAAGGTGGGGCTCGCTTCATTTAGTGTCTTATAACGAGGTAGTGGGGCTCAGCCACTAGAGTGGAGATCTAAGGGACATGAAAAGATAGCCAGCCAGCCATCTTGGGAGGGACAGTCTAGATAGAGGCCATAGTCATCAGTTAAGGCTAGAGCTCTGAGCATAATCAAGGGACAGAAGAGGGACTAGGATGGCTGGGTCATAGGAGCAGAGAGGAGGCAGGGGTAGGATAGGGATAAGATAGAGAAATAAGGGAGAAAGGACCAGCTGGGTGGGCCTTTGGTAGGATTTGGGATTCATATGAATGAGATGAGAAATCATTGAAGGATTTTTTTCCAAGGAAACGTAATATAACTTGCCTTAAAGATGCCAGGCCAGGTTCCTATCACTGAGATACATTCCTAGCCTCAATATGATCCTGTTTAGACTGGAAACTATTACCCTGGCTGCTGTGCTGAGAACACAGGAAGACAAGGGTAGAAACAAAGATCATCTGGAACTAATGGGACAATCTCAGTGAAGGATGGCAGTGACTGTGGGTAGATAAGACATTAGGTGCTGGGGGTTTTCCAAGGCACAAACAATGGCTCTTGAATTATAGAGTATAGGAACTAGAACTTAAAAACAAACCAAGACTGTTTCCTTGGGAAATTAGAAATATTGTTTACTTAGGTAAAACTGAAGAGGCCAGACATGGTTATGTAGGCTTTTAATCCCAGAACTCAAGAGGCAGAAGAAGGTGGATCTCTGAGATTGAGGTTAGTCTGGTCTATAGAATGAGTGCCAAGACAGCCAGGGTTACACAGAGAAAGCTTGTTTAGCTTGGGTTGTTTGTGAGATTCCTAACAGTGGGAATGGAGCTGTCTCTGACTCTTCGGCTTCTTCTTAGGATCATTTTCTCCTACTGAGCTGCCTAATACTGAGCCTTGCTGAGGGTCTTTCCCTAGCCTTATTACATTTTGATATGCCATGTCAATGGTAGGCCTACTCTTCTGCAGGAAAATGTAAAAGCAGTGGCTACTGGGAAGAAGGGGGTGGGTTGGCAAGGTATAGAGGAGAGAGGAGAATCAGGATATACTGTATAAAAGAAGAATAAATTAAAATTTTTTAAAGACTGAAAAAGAGAGCAAGATGGGTGGAGAAACATACTAACATTAATCTTATTTGGTACCTATTAGTCTGTGCAAAGCTATATTTGTACATATATGTATACATACAAATGTGTATGGGTGTACATATCACTTCCTAGTCAATAACATACTTGCTATTTATACTTGTGGGTCTCATTTGCTTTCTTCAGCATAGGGAAGCTAGGAATGCTGAGGTTATGCCTCTTACATTTTAAAGTGGTAACATGACAGGCCTACAGCCCTGGCTTCCTACTCTGGCAGAGAGTGAGATTATGGAGAACCATTCATCTGCTTAAACTCTCTGTTGCTTGTACTGAGACTGGTAAAGATTACCTGTGTGCTTCGCTGTTATCTGTGCATCCTGTCACATTTAATGATGGTTTGTTCTGAAAACTTACTTAACCAACATATAACCTGTGTGCATGCAATTATTGATGCCAGTCTCTGAAAGAAGTTTATGAATTTCATTCTGTCTAAAACACTCAGAATTTGTGTGAAATGCAGTTGCATGAGTGGTAATAGTTTGACAGATTTTTTTCCTACTACCACATCTGTGTGAATACATTCCGTACTCAGTGGAACACAGAGCCCAGCCTCCAGGGAACACTTACGATGAGGTGCTCAACATAGCAGGATTGCTGGATACTCAGCCTCAGGTTTGTAAATGTCAGGATGATCTGCCTTCCTTCCTGAACCGTGATTGTCCATTCACAGATCCAGGCGTGAGGACTTGGGTTTGGGTAATTGGGAGAAGTAAAGGTGCCAGTAGGGCCATGTAAATCCCCACCACACGCTGAAAGACAGAAAGAAAAAACATTTAATCAAAATATCTTTTTGCATAAGGGATGTTTGTAAAGTCAGATTTTAATGACCCATCTAGAAAAAGTTATTGGGCATAGTTTTCGTCTCCACATGTCTGAGAGTGCTCATCTGTATTTGTTTCTTGACTTCTTGTATTTATATCTGTATTCAACTTTTGTCTCTATCAATATTTAATATTTTGTTCCATGGAAAACAGTCCGTTGGCAGCATTTAAAAAATGATCATAGCCCAGAATATATAAAAGACAAATAAATATAACAAACTTAAAAAAAAAACTAAAGTCATTACTATGTTTTTTAGACAAGATCTTTATTTCACCCAGGTTAGTCAGGGCATTTAGGAATGTGAGTTCTTGATAGCTCTAGAGCATTATAATGGACTACTTTTCTCAAGATGGGCCTTGCAGGGAAGTTTCTCTGCATCTCTCATGATATAAGTTATTAATTTGGGGTATTTATTTGAGTGGTAACTTTTCATTAGTTGGTTTACTAGCATTGCCTTTTAACTTGTTATAAGCGTCAAGAAGAGAGCATCACGTTTTCTTTTTCAAATCATTGACATGTCAGTACCTAGCATAGTGTATATCCTCCGAAGGAGATCAATGCCATTTCTAACAAGTCGTTGAACTCACCTTCTCTGCTGGACCTAAACTGCAGCCTAAAGCCTGAGTCCGTGACAGAGCCATCTGTGACAAACCTGACTGAAGCAACATTGCTGGAAGTGTCAATACTGCTAGGAATGGAGTTTCCACAATATCTCCCCAGCAAGTTTCCTGTAAGAGTCAAATAATTAGTCATGCATATGCCTGGGTAATTTATTCCTGTTAATCTTTTACTGAAGTTGTTTTGCATGGACAAAGAAAATCAAATATATGAAGCCGTCCTTTGTCCATAAAAAAAATGGCAACCACTGCTGAGAAAATTATGAACAAACGTCAATATATTCAAATACATGCAAGATGTATAAAGAGGGGCCAATTGAGGAAGATTTGATCACATGGTTAAAGAAATGATCTAGGTACTTCTTCTACTGTAACTTGAGATCCACTGCCCTCCCCTCTCTTTATGTTTCAGGAGGCTCTTTCAATAACCACTTATGGCACTGAGAGGCCTCCATAGGAAGAGGATGCCTTCTCAATGCAAAGCTCTTTCAGTGTGCTCTCCAAGATGGCCATAGAATGGCTACTGGGATACTGAGCATCCAATGTGATCTGTTTAAATCACAGAACAGAAATACTGGTCTTGTCCAGAGCCCATGAGTCTACATTTCAAAGACATCAGACAAACTTTTGAAGTAAAGATGGTTCAGAGGCTGAATAAACTAAGAAGTAAACACCCCCCCCCCCCAAAAAAAGCAGTATTTCACTGACCAGAGGTATGGTTTTCCCAGATCTCC
The DNA here is from genome assembly GCA_030674055.1 of Rhabdomys pumilio. NCBI lineage: Eukaryota > Metazoa > Chordata > Mammalia > Rodentia > Muridae > Rhabdomys > Rhabdomys pumilio. Next base: position 52,427,115 of record JANHMN010000006.1, read on the forward strand.
ACAAAGTCTTTTGCACAATCAGGGGAACTCTGAAGATTAAAATCTTCAAAACGAATAGTGAGATAGTGTCCTGGGAGGCCTCGGATATGCCACTGACAAAACACATTGTTTCCATACGGGAAGGTCGGGTAACCATCGCTCTCGATGACTCCACTGTCCCCTATGACTGTTCCTCCACACGAAGCTACAAACACACACATACAAATGATACTCTATTATGAATTATTTTTCTGATTAATGCAGGATAATTTAAAACTTTTAGGAGGCAAGTGAATATTGACAGAAGTTGAATGATCTAAAATGTTTGATTAAGATTTTCTTAATTATTTTGAAATCTATTATGGATAGAAAGAAAGATATCATAAGCCTATCTAGTAATGAGAAATGGAAGATGACTGTGGAATGTCATATTCTGATGCCTTGTTCATTCTCTTGGGACAGAATGTATGAGCTATTGCTTGTATGTAAATTTCATCCAGGAAGCAACTGGTAGAATGGTAAGGCTTGGTACTCTCTGGTGATGATTCAGGCACTGTCCACACTCCTTTGGAAGGGGCACAGCAGTTAGCTGGCAAGAGCAGATATCTACTACCACTCTAGAGTAACTATTAAGTACACACTGCATTGCAATAACTAGTCTATTAGGGCTTGAAGATAATACTCAATTATTGTTTATAATATGGATATGATAGCTAGATTAACTTATATATAATTTAACTATAAGGCTATAAGGTAAGTTGTATAGATTAAATACTGCTTAAACTAGACTTTCTAAATTTTTGCTGAGTTGTATATTTGTTATGAGAGTGTTCAGACCCAAAAGACACTAAATTATATGCAGTATGTGGTATTATATACTTGGAGTGAATCTTCAATATTGTGTGTTTACAGCTCATTAAAAAAAATAAAGGAATCAGACTCCAGGGGAATAATGTGCTTTTCATTGAGTGACTGGCTTGGCATTGGACATTCAGAAGAAAAAGGTCCAACCGCACTATGGGCTACTCAGTGTTCCATGTCACTATACAAGTGCAGTTGTTGAATTACCAAAGAATTTTGTCATTTGTCAGTATATTATAATTACTTCATGGTAAGAGAATGAAACAAAGTTTGATACAGCTGAAAATATTTTTAGACGCAAATTAGGAAAATATACAATACTAAAGTTTTAATAAAAATGCATTTTAACATAATATAAAATAACTTAAAATTGGTAGTGACATTGTGAGTTAATACATGGTATGCTTCTTCCTGATCTTAAAAGTAGGCAGATGGAAGGTATGTGTAGTTGAATTTGTAGTGATCCCCTGTACCACTTTTTTCCTACTTAAAAATAAAATATTACCTATAGAATACTTGGCCTTGAATCCCACATAGCTGGAACCACCATCAGTATGGAATTTCAAGTACATTAGCTCTCTTGAGGATACCCAGCTATGAGGCAAAGTGTGCCCACACAATTTGGAAACCACTGGTGCATTCGAATCAGCTCCGTCACGCAATTCAAGATAGCTCGTAGAACAGCTAGCAGAAAGAAATTATCATACTTTTAAAAACTGGTTTATTTGACTTATTTTGCTAATAAAAGAATTCATTCTTTAAGGACATTACTTAATTATTATTTCTGAGTGATAAGAGAACAGGAATGAGTCTTTCTAAGCTTCAGGGTGCTTTAAAATGCCATACGTTTTTCTAATGACAATACAACTTTCCATGAATGACTGAAACAGACAGCTTTTACTAGGGAAGATTCTTCCTTCCATGTTCTGTGTTTGTCTTTGAAACATAAAAGTCATTTCTGATGAACTAGGGATTTAGCTAAAGTAGAATTTGTCAGACTTAATCACTGAATATGCTTCATAGGAGAAAGATCAACTTCTTTTAGAAATTTCCACAACTATGGCTATGTAGGGGCACAGCTGCACTCTCTATGCCCATAAAAGAAGACAAGCCTTTACTAATGTTTTCCAATAAAGTTAAACCAGACTATCCATGCTTATTTGGTATCATATCATATTTGGTATCAGCAATTGCTGAGCAGAAGCTCTGCTGGGACAAGCATCCATTCATATAAATACAGGGATGTTTCAGACAAATGAAAAAGAAACCATTGATCTGTGATTGGGCTTTTAGATTTACTTTGTTTTCACAGACCATATAGCTTCCTTGTTTTTCTGCACAGTCACACATGTTGTTTTGAGTTGTGATCCTTCAAGAATCCTGATACAACTGAGACTGAGACATTGCAGAGTGATTGGCTCTGCTGTTTTGGGCACTGGTGGCCTCTAGTGCCCTGCCACACAAATTCTTATTTGTTAAGCAGATGTATTTGTCATCTGTGACACTGAATATGTAGCTAGACAAAAAGTACTCATCTAAGAGAGACTGTATTTTTCCTGTGAGAGGAAGAACAAGTGATCTAAATCTCAAACCATCACTCCCAATGTCTCTTGTGGAGGATGTGTTGAGGGTGAAGACAGAAGCCTGCACACATAATGTATTCAGCTGGTGGGAACAGCTACCAGGCAAGGCTTTGAGGTTTTAGGCATTAACTTATCTCTTTGTTCCTACATTCTTCTGGGCACCAGGTACTGCTGAGCAGAGGAAATAAATTGTCTTGAGACACAACAGCTAAAAATTTATTAATTTTAGCTAAAAAAAAATATTAACTTTGGGTTGGAGGAACATTAAAATGGAAGTGACCTACCTGGGTGTTTCTTCAATATTGAATTGATCTTCAAATTGGAGCTTTATGCTTCTCCCCAGAGGCGCCTCTAAGATCCAAATGCATTCAGCATGCTGGGGATAATTAGCAGGGTAGTTGGGGGAGGTCAGGTATCCATCAGAGTTATCATCATGGATGTAGATAGTACCCCCACAGGCTGTCAAGAAACATTTAAGTCAATCTGCAGTCTGGTGAATAAGAACATAGCTACCACGATCTCTGTCTACCATCAGTTTGTAGTTTTCCTTCCAACGTCCTTTTATCAGAACTATCTTCGTGTTCTTTTTAAGCAAATAAATCCTGAATTTCCTACAAAACGAGCTACCATGAATGTCCCTTTTTATTTTGTCAAACCATCTCTTCTGCTTTTTTGTTAGGTCAGGTGATTTGCTTTAAAATGTGTATATGTATGTGGGGGAGTGTTGTTTGCTTGTTTGTTTTTAATTTTATTTTACTTTTTAACTTATTTTTACTTTTACCTTATTTGTATGGGTATTTTGCCTGCATGAATGTCTGTGCACCACATGCATGTCTGGTACCATTGAGACCAGAAGAAAGCATCCAATCCCTTGGAAATGGAGTTATGGACAGATATGAGCTGCCAAATGAGTGTTGGAAATTAAACCTGCATCTTCTCGAAAAGCAGCCAGTGCAGCTAATTTTCTTAACCACTACCCATCTTTCTAGCCTGTTTGTTTTTGAGACAGTCTTGGATGAGCCTCACCTGTCTATGTTATTGAGAATACCTTGAATTGTTGACCCTCTTACAGCTACCTCCATGAGCTAGGACTGTAAACATCACCATGCTGATATCCAAATTATCTATTCTGATAAAATGTTTTTTAATTAAATCTAACAAAATGATGTACAAATTATATCACAGCATCACATGAACATGTGAGCTGATGTTCCACAAGGTAGATTAACTGATTAGAACTTTCAGGATTATAGAGAGGATTGTTGCCGTCTTGGACTAAATCATCTTGAGCTATATTTAGCTTCCTTAATAGTCATAGTTTATTGTCCTCCTGTATTTGATCTAGCATCAGTTTTCATGACTATTAGGTAAATCCTTTTGAAATATACTAATAGACCCCGAGCTTTACTAACCCAATGGCTAAGAATGTCATCATTAGCATCTCAGGCCAATAGAAATTTCCTTACTTTATTATGAACCACCTGCCTGTTGTTTTCAGCAATGCATTTGAGAAGTGCCTCAACCTATGACTTCCTTTTGTTCTGTTACTACAAAAGCTTCATGATAGTGTTACTGTGTTTGTCAGGATAAAGTCATGGAGGATCTGAGGCCAAGTTGTGCAGCTAAGGTATCATGCCACACAACAGATCTAAGGCAAGAGGTTTATTGGGAGAGGGAGTAGAGCAAAAGGCAGTCTTGGAGTAGGGATATGAGACAGAGAAAGAGAGAGGGAGAGAGAGAGAGAGAGAGAGAGAGAGAGAGAGAGAGAGAGAGAGAGGCGCAGTTAGACAGAGAGACCAGGAGACAGAGAGAATGAACAAGACAATTTTCTATTCATTACACCTTTCAACATGGCTTCTTTTCTACCTTCTTACTGATGTTGTCTTAGGTCAGGACAGCAGTGTTTCCTGGATTATTCTTTCAGATGGATTCTTTCTTCAGTCTTCCAATCATGAAGCTATGTTGATGTTTCTGATCTGATCAAGCCTTGGTGCTTTGGATTTAAACCTTTCAGTGGTTCTGTGTTAGTATCTGGCAATACCTTATCTTTAGGAGCTAATGGCCCTGAGCATCATGAAGCATACTTGGTTAATCACCATAGTCACCTCCTTTAGACCTGTTCTCCAACATAACAAATTCTTTCAAAATTGTGAATTGTCTTCTAATACTGAGATGTCTTACATTGTTACATCATTCTTTACTAAATATAAATCTCTGTCCATCCATCTTTGATACCATCAGTTAGATTGGTACTTCTCCTGTGAGATTACAGATAGATCCTGGAACATTCCTCCATCTGGCATTGACTATGCTGAACAATAACTGCCTCTGCTTGTATGTCTCCATCATTGCACAGAGATCTTTGATGGACCTTGGTAGTGAGTATAGTGTAAAGCTCTTTATAAATGTTTACCTAACTAGTTAACAAGGCCAATAGAATAGAAGACAGCTAGCACAGGACCACAGAAATCTCAACCAGCTATAGCCAAGGAGAAAGATGGTAAAAAGCTCAGCAAGTAATGCCAAGAGCTGTTCACACAGAACATAACTGAAGACATGGGAAAGGGTATGGGGTAGACACTGTGGGAAGAGGGCCAGGAAGAAGTCTGGCTTAGTAAGTGGGAAGAGATAAGCACAATCATATTGCTTACAGCTGCCCCAAGATAGCTTTTAAAATCAAAAGACCTTTGTTTGATCTTAATATTAAAGGTAGTCATGTGTGAGGAAAGGCAGAGAGATGATAACGGCTGCTAGCTTAGATGCATGACTGGTGGACCTAGAAAAGAACTAAAAAGAAAATATACTTAAGTATATCTGAACTGTCACTAATTTAAGATTGGTCCTGGCATTAACAAAATAGGAAGATGTGCCCTGAAGGAGGTCAAAGCAGCCTGTTCAAAGTCACTGTGCATTCCAGCATGAGGACAGGGGTGCCAGAGAAGATGCCTACCTCCAGCAGTGATGCAGCAGCCCTCAGAACTGCTAACGGCTCCTCGAGTGCCTGAGCTTAATGCACTAGAAGGTGACTGAACACACTGCTTGCCTTGGGCCTTGCTCAAGCCAGTAAGTGCTTTGGGAAATGACTGATTAATAGAGATGTTTATTTCTTTTCCCCAGGTGAAGAAATGATGCTGACATTCTGAATTCTCTCACATTTGAGATGATGCATGTTAAAACACACAGTTTCAGTTGGGCATGGTGGCACATGCTTATAATTCCAGCATTTGGGATACCAAAGTGGGAGGATGAGGGACTCAAGGTCACCTTCAGCTACACAGTGAATTCCAGGCTACCTTGGACTACAGGAGACATAATTTCAAACAGCAGCAGCAGGAACAATGGCAACAACAACAAACCCCCGAAACTTTACTAAGATCAATAACCTTTTGATGCATATTCGAGAATCTGGGATTAAGGTCACATAATCATTCGTGATATTGAATTTGGGAGGACAAGTAGAGATTTAGCTCTGCTGCTTACTCTCCACTGACATTTAGTTAAGTGGGATTAAAAAGTAGATGCCACAAAAATTGAATCACGGCAGTAGAATTAAATACAATCATAATTAAAGATAATTAAGTAAGGGTGATTGCACAAAGACTGCCACTGAAATATAGTAATAGGTGAGTAATAACTAAATAAGTAATAACAGATCATAGGTCAGTGTTCCCCATAAAGCAAGACTGCAGCAATGGTGCACAGAGCAGTGCCAGCCCTCACTATGCTACTGTCATGGGGTTTCACTTAGACATTTCCTCACAGAAAAAGCTAAAGAACTTTGGGGGGCCCATTAAAATCAGTTCATTTGCTACAGATAGAAAATTCACTTTTACCGTTAACTAGAAAATAAAACAAAACAGTGACTTGGAAAACTCAAAGCTTCATTTTGCTGACCCTTAAGGTAGAAATAATACATTCTTTATGAGGCATCACGCTGAACAGCTAGTGTGCAAGGTCTCGCTGAACAGCTAGTGTGCGAAGTGTGCTCTAAGTCCTAGATCCATCAATCAAAGGCCACTGCTCTTAACACTATGACATTTACCTCAGAAAACTTTGTATTTTTTTTTCTAAAATCTCCAAACCAAACAATCTCAGGAAAAATACCGATATAATTCTCGGTCAAAATACTTACCTAAACTCTTTGCCTCATATCTGATCTTAAATCCTTGTCCACCGTTACTATTATCTGAGATGAACTGAATAAACATTTCATTGTCTGAGGTGAACAGAGTTGATGGGGTATAAATTCCACAGAAACGACCATTTCCTCCAGAGGGACCCAATGGTGGAGAGCGGTTATCTGGTCCGTTTCTTAGCTGGAAAGACATTAAAATTGTGTGACATCCTTTATACCGTAAAATAGGATTTCTATCAATTTTCATACTAAAAAATTTTAGATTAAGTCTGTAGAGATAGTAGCTACAAAGAGTAACAAGCATGACCTACCACCAAGTAATCCCCCTGACTGCAAGAAGAGTCTCTGTTTTGAATCTGGAAAGGCTGCTCAAAATGGACAGCGATGGTCAGACCACTCTGCACCAGAATGTGCCAGGAACAGTTGAGATTGGGAAGGTAGGTGTCTGGGTATTTGGGGGATGTGATAATCCCTCGGTCTGCATGCAAATATCCACCACAGCCTTACCAGGAAGAAAGAAAGGTAGGTTATTTAAACAATATTGACAATGAGGTTTTCATGCTTTTCTCTCCACCCCCCCACCCCCAAATTGAGGACTTCCAAAATGTAAGCAGCAGAGGAGAAATTTGAAAGTAATTGGGATCAAGAAATGATTTCAGGTACAATCACGGGAAGAGTACACACTGTTGGATGCTCCCGCTGCCATGGTTAAGATCTGAGCCATAGAGGAAAGAGCACTTACTTTCACAAAGGCTGACTTTGCAGAGGCAGAACATATGTTAAAGAGAAATTTACACTGTGTGAAATAGCTGTGAATCCAATAAGCAAAAATGAAGGTGTGAAGGAGAGGGGTATTCTGCTGCTCGGGAAGTTAGGGAGTAAGACCTGAGCAGAGACCTGGATGGGAAAAGGAATAAAGCTAGGTGAGCATGGGGAAGAAAACTGCTGCAATCCAGAAAACAGTATGAAGACTTGATGCGGTGAGAGGAGCATCGCTGAGGCTCAGAGTGGTTGAGGTAGCATGAGTAACTCAGAAAGTCGCTTGAGAAGGCGATGTAGAAAGCAGAGAGGACCTATTCTGTGTAAGAATGAGGAGGCTTTGGAGGTCACCTGTGTATCTATCTTTCTGTCTGCCTGCCTGTCTATCTATCTGGCTACCTATTATTTACTATGTATGTATGTATCTATCTATCTATCTATCTATCTATCTATCTATCTATCTATCTATCATCTATCTATCTATCTGTCTATCTATCTATCACATCTATCATCTTTTATTTCTCTGTCTATTGTCAACTATGGGCTATTTCTACACTTGATATCATGCATTGAAGAAAGAGAACGATGAAGCAGATGAGTGTTACTGTTAGATTCTAGGCAGCCTGTAGCAGAAACTTCACACAAGTCAAATTGCAGGGACAGACCTTTGTTTTTTAGCTCCAATTCCAAAGAACACTCTCATAGTCCCCCTTCAGCCTGCTTCTATTGCGTATAAAGTAGATCATTTCCTTTGATTGTTCCATTCTTTATAAAAGCTACGTATAAACTGGGAAGGAAATGCTACATTAACTGCAGTATTAGGTTAAGAATCCACATTAAAATTAAGTTTTTCATACATGGCTGTTTTTTTAAAATTCCATAGACAATTTCTTTAATGTCAGTCTAGCTTACTCTCAAAGTTATGAGACTTCACAAGCTGTCAAGGTTTGAAAATCTCAATGTTATGACACATTAGAGCATTTCATATACAATATATGTGTTCTCTGACTAAACAAGTTTCTTTTTTTTTTCTTTTTTTTTCTTTTTGGTTTTTCAAGACAGGGTTTCTCTGTGTAGCCCTGGCTGTCCTGGAACTTACTCTGTAGACCAGGCTGGCCTCAAACTCAGAAATCCACCTGCCTCTGCCTTCCAAGTGCTGGGATTAAGGGTGTGTGCCACCACCGCCTGGCACTAAACAAGTTTCTATTTCAAGAGCAACTGGCCTGAAGGCTGAAGATCAGATGCTCCAATGTTTTGTAGTATAGGGACTATCCAGGTGTTCAGCAGTATCTATAAATTGGCTAAGTTTTAGAGGCTATGCTTTGTGCTTCCCATAATTTCAGTAAACTTAGTCATTCTGGATTTCTGACGGGGTTGAAAACTTATAGTCTCACAGCCAATCCTGGCTATTTATTTTGAAAGAAAAGATTTGAGTGGATGGTTTTCAGCTGACATTCATTCTAAAGTCAAGAAAAAAAGCCAGGTTCAGAACTGTTTTAGTTAGGAGAGATGATAGAGGTTCTGGTTAGTCAACAAAATGATGGACTGGGTGTTAGGACTATCTTGTACCTCACTGGTACAAATTGGTATAACTATGCTCTAATTGTATTTTGAGAGAAAAGTTTTATTTTAACAGGAAGGGTGATATGTAGGAGGAGATAAGGTGGGAGGAGTATGGAGAGGAAGAGATGGAGTAAGGAGAGGAGAAGATGAAATAGAGGAGAAGCTAGGAGATGAGAGAGAAAGAGAGAGAAAGAGGCAGGGGACATGGAGGCAGATGTTCACATATCTCCACCAGTCAAAGATAGTTGATATATCTAGGTTGGGTATTGGGTTACACTTCTGATGGAGCATTACCAAACTTATAAAGCCTTTGATTAACTTTTTAAAAAATTATACAAAAGCAAAAAGGAAAAGGGGACATGGGATAGGGGCTTTCTAGGGAGGGGAAATGGGGAAAGGGGACGGCATCTGAAATGTAAATAAAATACCCAATTTAAAAAAAAAAAAAGAGCAACTGGCCCTCTATCACATTCAAGTCGATTAAGTTCAACCAAGGCCTTCATGAAGGTGTCTCCTGAATCATTATTTACTGGTTATTTCTTAAAGTGGAGACAGCATGTATCAATAGTTTCTTTGATAGAAACTATGGGTATTATCTTCCAGGTCTAACCTTTAGCTAGGGTAAAAGTTATTCTCAAAAGAACTTTTTCTTATGTCTCACAGCAGTGAGATGTACCACTCAGATACCCAAGTATAAGAGATGCTTTGTACAACTAGACCACTTTGGTTGGTGTGAGAACTCAGTAGCTGGCTCCATGTCATAGCAGGTGCCTGTGTCTTTTGATTTATAATTTGTGTCTCGATAGGAGAAGATGAGGTGAGTGATTAGGGAGAAAGTCAAAAGAGAACACCAGAGTGGGAAGGAGAGGGGAGAGAAGAAGAGATAGGAGGAGGAAAAGAAGGGAAGGAGAGGATAAAACAGGAAGAAGAGGTAGGGGAGAAGACAGGAAAGAAGAAGTTAGAAGGGGAAAGAGGAGAGGCAGAAGAAGGGGTGGAGGGAGAAGTGTTTTCTAAAAAAGAGGACAGAAATTATTGGGAGCAGAGTGAGTATGGGTGAAGAAGAAGTGGGAAAAGGAGGGGGAGGGGCGAAGAGGAAATTATATGGTAAATGCTTGGCCAAGTTACTCTTTTGAAAGGAAGCGTTGAAGCCTGCTCCCCTGATGCTGCTGTCGGAGGTGAAGTGGATGTACATGTATTCTCCAGTTGACCGGATGGGCCCGGGGGTACTTCTGCCACACAGAACAGCCAGCTCCTGGGATAAGCTACTGTCTCCTGTGACCAAAGAAGGGACATGTCAGTGTAAAATATATGGTCTTAAGAATCTATTCCACCCTCATTTTCAGGCCAGCCAAAAACTGCTCACATATTTTTCTCAGAACACCCAAGTTCCTAGGAGATAATAGTGTTCTCAAGAAGAGGGGCAGCCAGCTTTACATCATTCTGGCTCCAGCTTGCTACAGTCTGCCTGCCCTTAACCCTTTCAATAAAAATCTTTGAGGCAAGTCTTCCTGTCTTCCTAAAACTGCCTGCCAGATCTTCCGGGCACTAAAACTGAGAGGTGCTGGAAAGGGATCAAAGACCATGTTCATGTGAGTAGCAGTAAGAGGCTCTGATCTCAGTTACGATGATGACTGAAGGTCAGATATCTGAAGGAGAGGCTGGCTCCTCAATCTCAGAGCTCATATTCAGAGATCATTCACCAGGAGGTTTGAAAGCTTTATATGACCATTTCCTCAGTCTGGAGATTTTTTTTTTTTTTTTTGTACTTTTAAAATTTTGTTTTAGTTTGTTGTAAACTAACGACAGCTATGTGGAAGCTGAGAAAAGATGGTCCCAGAAAATGTGACCCCCCAGGAAGAGATACGGAGACATCAGATCATCATGTGGCCCCTTTCTTTTGGCTTCCTTTGTATATAAGTTTTCAACAAGCAAACCGTGAGCTGTTTCGGGCAGGAGCTGAGTGGGAGAAAGGGGATTGTAGCAGACTCAGGGTCCTTGATTGGGAAAATACTTGTTTTCTGCTAAAGGCAGAAAATGGACATATTTCAAATTTGTAGAAAATAAGCTAGAATTTGAGGCAGGAGGAAACATGCTCTTTTTATGACACACACACACACACACACACACACACACACACACACACACCACACTGAATAGTGACAAGTCAATTTCTGTTTACCATGTAATTATCAATACCCTGGCAGTTATAAATATAAACTTTTTCAAGAAGCTTGGAAAAGAATTCTTTGGAGAGTGTCTTACATCTGTATATGTACACATTTTATTCTGTGTGTGTGTGTGTGTGTGTGTGTGTGTGAGAGAGAGAGAGAGAGAGAGAGAGAGAGAGAGAGAGAGAGAGAGAGAGAGCGCATGTGTGTGTACCTGTTTATTTAAGTTTCTGGTATATGTGTGTACATGCATGTGTGCACACAGGTCAGGGGTCAACCTCCAGAGTTCTTCCTCAGGACCACTCACTTTGCCTTTAGAGACAGGCTCTTCACAGTGACGTGGAGCTAAGTTAAGGTTCTCTACTTCCTCAGCTCTGGGATTACAGAGTGTTCCGCTACACCAGCTTCTTTACAGGGCTGTTGAGGTCTTAGGTGCTTATATTTGCATAGCAAGCACTTTATTAATTTAGGTTATCTTCCACTCCTGCAAACTCACCCTTTTTATAAATGAAATTTATTTCTTAAAGTATTTTTCACTTGTTGACTTCATTACGTGATTGTAATGTACATGTCATCTAGTATTTTTGATGATGTTTTCTGTAATTATCAAAGCTACACAATTTTGTTTTATTCATATCAATGCATATTTTACTTCTCCGCAAGCCTGGGCTTCACTTGCTAACTTTCTTTATTTTCTAGAGACTACCCCAGCCTGGTAGGTGAGGCAATGCTTACTTACACTCACATGCTTACTTGTTTAGCTCATTCCTCAGTTGGTGTACAACTCAATGACTATATGATAGTTCATTCTTCACTCGTTTTTCTTGTCTCCAATCTAATCCTGGGGCCTTTTGATAAATTTCCAAATATTAAACATGGCAATTTTAGACCTGAAAGCCATTTCCCTCAGTCTGGGAACCATAAACATCAGGTCTAGAAGACAGGTTGATGATTCCTCAGGCTAGCCCGTCTGTGTTAAAGATGTGGAAATCTCTAGAGACTTCCACATAATTATATCTTAGAGATGTGATTATGAAAACCTGACATTTATTGAGCAGTTACTATTAATCTTTGTAAGTGCCTTACACATGGTTTCTAATCGTTTTCTTCAAAAACATTGTAAAGTAGGTATTATTATTATTATACTTAGAAAAAGAGTCTCAGAAGGGACACAAGTTTGGTTACCATATTTAAGGGCACAGAAGTCAACAATGACTGCAACCCTGGCAGATCAATACCCCAGACTTACTCTACAGGATGATATATCTGACAGGACTACAAAAAGAATTACTGATTGGTTTATTTTTACCTTTGAAACAAGGTCTTTCTTGAGTATCCCAGGCTCACTGTGAATTCACAAAGTAGCAGAGGATGACCTGGAACTTTTGACCCACCCACTTCCACTTCCTGAGTACAGGGATTACAAGTGTATGTGGTCCTGGGATTTGAAACAAGGGCTTCTTCAATGCTAGGCAAGCACCCTATCAACCGAGCTACATCCCAGTCCAGAGTTACTGACTTCAGTAACTCTAGTCCCCCTGCTTCTCCACTCTTTTCCATTTTCTCCCTCCATTTACTCTTTTCATCCTTTCTCTTCTTTCAAAAATACTTCTATGCTCAGGATAGTTCTATGGGACCTGTTTGGCAGAATGTTTAGTATATAAAACTTGATATGTGTTATCTGAAAAGAATAATTCATTTTTAAGTAATAAAAAAGGAATCCTATATGAGAGACTAGCTCTGATTATTTCCCAAGATGGCTGTTTCCTGGGCTGCTCAAGAATGCTCATAGCTATGCTACGGCCTAATGACAAGGACCTATGAGGACTGATCCATTGCAAATGGCATCTGTCTCACTGTTTTGTGCTCAACCAACTTTAGATATTTGCTTCAGAATGTCATGCATGCCTACTAATTAGAGGCAAAATAACGAGTGGGCCAAAATTCCAAATAAGTAAAATAGTGAGTAAGTAAAATTTAATTCCAAAGAATTTTAACACAATGTGAGTGGACAAAATAGCCAAAATACCCAGCAACTGACAGAGGTATTCAACCCAGGCTTTTTAAAGAATCAAAGAGTTGGAGAAGGAAGGAAGCTATAAGCCATCTATTCATGGCCACAAATAAAAAGGTCCCATATCCACGTGTTACACTAGCAATATAAAATGCTTTTGTTGTTTTGGCACAGAGCACAATTTCTGAGCTCTTTCACCTTGCCCTTTGAGCAAGAAAATGGATAAAATGTGTCAGCAGTGTATACTTAAATAAAGTAAAGCTGAAAGGATCCTGAATTCTCTGCCTTTAAAATTCTAAGACTTTTGTTAGAATTTTACGTTTACTGCTTTTTCAGATACTCATAAAAAGATTCTGGGGGAGGAAAACCCCCCGGAGCAGCATTTATCTCTTTCTCAGATGATAATACAGGCTTGTGCACGTCATTCAGAAGAAAGGGAGCACACCTTAGAGTCCAGACTTCCAAGTCAATTTACTGAAGGGACAAAAGGCAACACAGTAGACGGTGAATTTTAAAGAACAAGCAAGATACTCCATCGATGCCATTCCCTCCTGAAGATTTCTAAATGACTTTAACTGTATTCTGGATACTCAGAATTGTGAGTAACAGGATGCATCCATTGAATTACACTATAAAAATAAAATGTAGTGTCTCCGGGGATGTCTTGAATAGGGGAGGTATTCTGGACATGAGCTGAAAGCTAGTTGTTCACAGGACAAAAGGTCTGTGACTGGATCATGTTGGCATGATTGATTGAGTGCTTCTTGGTGCCTTATCTCTACAGATGGGGAAATGCATCTCTACAAAGTGATGTTTCTTGCTGAGAAGTTTAGTAGAGATGGGATTCTAAGAAAGCAATTTCTTGATATTACAGTCAAACATCTTTGCCTTTTTTTTTTCTCCCAATCTCCATTTACAGCAAATTTCCAGGTGATGCTGACACAGCTTTTTTTGGGATCCACTGAGAAACACTGATATGGAAGATGTAGCCTTCCTAATGCCCTTTTGTACTTAGCCCATGCAGAGTGTGAAGGGAAACTGTATGTATATTGTATAGTCTCATTATTCATGCCCCTTTGTCATTGTATAGAAACACTACAGCATTCTCAGTTCTATCTATTCTACTAACAGATTCTTGGGGTGAGCAGAAATAGATATATTACCTACCTTGTAGACTGGTCTTTCACTTGAATCTTAAAGTCATAGGTACAAATTTCAATGTCTATTTTCATTGTATCAATAAAAATTTAGCACAGTCTGGAAATCCAGACTTATTTCACTCAAAGGGCCTTCTTTTATCTCTACAGAATGTGCTATCCCTGAAATTTTGTCATAGGTAATATAATACTCCCCCTATAGTCTCTAAACATTGTAGATATTTCTTCTATTTGATGGCTTTATTGGTTACAGTATCTTTGAAATTATATACAAATGTATGACACTAGTATAAAAACAACAGTAATTTCAGAGTTTAATGAGTGATTTCTACAATATTTCTTACCATCTTTTATGATCAGCTTGTCATAGGCACATGATTGCTGAGATTCGATGTCCATGGAGAGAATGTTGAGTTCCACAGTAGAATCAGGAGCATAGATGATCCATGTACAGTCAGCACCATTATCATACTGTCCCGGCCAACCCGGGGAGAAAAAAAAGACAGGAGTGTCTCCTATCACTATATACCCTCCACAAGCTCCTGTGGAATGAAAAACAACATATTTAATCACTATCCCGTAAATGCTTCAAAGGGGCTGCACTCTGGGGTTGAGAATAATACACAGTTAAAAGCATTTCCTGCTCTTACAAGAGACACAAGTTGTATTCCCAATACCCACATCAGGCAAATCACAACCACCTCAATCTCCAGGAGACTCAATCTCTCTTCAGGCCTTGTAAACACACAAGTACATACAATACAACACAATACAATAAACACTAATTCTAAAAAGACCCCCATATATTGTCAAACACACCTGGAGCAATGGTGGGAAATGTGCTATTAGAAGCATCTACTGCAAACCACTCCAGAAGGAATCCCCTTCCTGATATGGAAGAATCAGAAGAAAACTGGAATGTCAGAGAGTTTCTACTGGAGCTAAAGGATTCTCTCTCGGTACCACAGTAAGTGCCAATCAGATGGGAATGGGTGTCAAACCCATCAAAAATCTGCATGTAAAAAAAAAAAGCACAATAAAGCATCGTAATTAGGCAACTACATATACTTTTTTCATGAAAAGCAAAATTTAAAGAATGGTTTTGTATTTTATGATTTTACCTAAGGAGAAAGAATATCAGAAAAAAAAATTTGTTTAAAACAAAAAGTCATGCTTAAATATATTATAAATATTTTAAGGTGTTCCATATAGCTTTGTTGTTGAATTATCCTAATAAACATTAGTATGGGCTATAGCTTACTTGGAGGTTTATAGTCAAATCTGTGGGTGGGGAAGTGCAAATGATTGTAAAGAATTCTGGGGATCTAAGAGAGAAAAATGTAAATAACAGAGAAAGGACCACAGCAGTGCTCCATGCACTCAAAATACTAAGTAAATTTCTTCCATCTGCCTTAAGATACTATCTATCATACCCATGTGGAGATATATTTAATGATAGTTTTCAAATAATTGTAAACAATTTCATTGTAATTGCCATAAAATCCTCTATTAAGCTTATTTCTTTCAAATTGTGTTACAAGTATTTCCACACATATTGGGCATCATGTGATCAGTCACTGGGTTCTGCTTTGAGCAGTGAACTGCCAAGAAGAGTGACTGGATCATGGCCTTAGGGGATATGATAGAGTTTTCTGAAATTCACAGAGTAGCCAATGTATGGAGGCAAAGGCCTCCATAATTTTTTCTATTCGTATTTTCTTATTTTATATCACTCTTTTTGGGTTTAAGGCTGAAGCATTAGAAAAAACAGATGACTTTCTCTCTTGTTAAGTCTGTTGACTCTGTGTATGCACTATGCCTCCTTCCTTTCCCTCCACCTCTAACACTGAGACTTCCATCTATAGTAAAGATTTCTCTAAATAAAATGTCCAGGTTGCTATTGAGGTTTGGTCTCTTTCTATACATTGTATTGCTAAATTTTTTTACCCTAAAGTCTAGGCCTATGAATGAGTTATCACATTTACAAGCTTTGATTGTGGAAACCTTATTCCTTAATTTAATACTATTGGTTAAATGAAATTTGCTATAGCCAATTACTGGAGAGATTAGAGGGAGGTCGAGTTTGAGTTAATTACTTGACAGAGTAAGGATAGACCAGAGAGGAAGGAGGAAGAACGGAAGAAGATGAAAAAGCCTCCATGAGGAGAGATGGACCATGAGCACATGGCCAGGAGAAACAACAAGTATTTGGGGTATACCTCTGGGAAGGTAGTCAGGATAACAGTTACAAGAGTAGATTAGGGGTTAGCCCCCAATAATTGTCAAGGCCAAATAAAATAATCATAGTCTGAGTCTCATTTTTTTGAAAGGTGGTCAGGGGTAAGCTTAAATTGTTTCCACTACATGTTGCTTTAACGAAAATAGCAAAGCAAGACAAGCAAATCAAAGAAGAAATGGGGTAACAGGATAGATGACAGGAGAAACACATACTAAAATAGATAGGCATGCTCAGAGTCAATAGCACTGTCATTATAATGCTGAAAACTAATTTGATGTAGAATAGAAAATAACAAATCCAATACAAGGATTACTTTTGTACAGATGGCAGTGAGACAACAGTTAAGAGGTGGTAAGACCATCACTTATGTCTGTTATTTACTTGAATACAAATGAATTTCGACTTAGTTTTGTCAATAGTATCCATCAAAGTATATAAATATCCCCCTCTCAAAAAACCATTACCTTTAAATTGTCATAAAAGCAGTTCGTCGTCGATTCTATGTCCATCTCTAATATTCTACCGTGGATGATATGAGATGGATCCACATTTACTATCCATCTGTAGTTGGAGTTATGAGGGTAATTTCCAGGCCAGAAGGGAGATGCGATTTTCCCATGAGTTCCCACAATATTATCATTGCCAAATACTAAGACAAAAAACAGAATTGTAAATCAGACTTATTTAGAATTGTTCTTTGAGTAAATGAAAAACAAAACAAAACTAAACTGAGAACAAAAACAAAGGACAAGACTATTGGAAAGAATGAGTTTTTAATTGACTGCCATTTCTTTTCTGACCGCTGAAAGAAATACTGCTTTGTCTTTGGTTTTCTGGACTATTAGCTCAAGGATGACTCTTGAATGGAATTCCATCTCCTTAAAGGGCTGCAGGGTATGAAAAGATGGGGCAACTTCCCATGTGAATGATTTCCCAGACAGCAGAGGACTTGGTGAGTAGGGTGTCATCTCACCTATTATAATTATAATTATTAATTTTTTTGTTTATGAAAGGAAACAATTTTTTAAAATTCTATATGAGAATCAACAGAGAGTATTGCCAATCATGGAAAAACTTGTTAGATAATAAAAATAATTAATGTTTTATCTGCATTTGAAAGAATAGCCAAGGCTTTATCTGAATGATTAAGCCAAACTCAAAATAATTCTAAAGGTCTAAATTTGAAGAATGTATTTAAAAGACTAAGTAAACATGTTTGATAGAACTTTATCTGCCTGAAGTATATTTAAATGTCCATTTGCACAATGTCACAAACAGTAATAGCAGGTTAATAGGAAACTGGAGCCTAAGAAGAACACTCAAAACATTGAGCACACTTTCCTTTTCCATCAGTGAGCCATCCATAAATAACTGATTTTTTTCTGGTATTTTATTTTACAATCTTGGAAAAGAAGGTAGCATATAGGATTGTTTTTAGTCAATACATTATTAAACCTTTCATCATTATTCTTAGTTTGCAGGATGCATTCTGGAAGCCATTATGGAAACAAACCATCTTACTCTTTTTGAACCTGGCTTGGAAGCCCATGCCAGTGCCTGAGCCATCAGAGACAAATCTGATCCACAGAGTATGTCCCTCGATTGACGAATAATTGCCAGGGAGGGAGTTGCCACAGTATCGTCCCATCAAGTGGCCCGTGGCATTTCCTTCTCGGATTTCCACAAAATCCTTGTTACAGTTTACAGAGTTCTCCAACTGGAAGGATCTAATTTGGAAACAAACAAACAAACAGTTAAACAAAGCAAACACAGAACAAATATGAGATTATTCTGATTCCAGTTCCAGAACATCCAAACCCCTCTTCTGACCCCATGGGCCAAAGAGTTCAATACTAAAAATGTTGCTACAATAATTAAATATCCTTCTGGAGTAAGAAAAAAACTCAATTTTTTTCTTTATATGCTGAAATAAATTTACATTTTTCATAGATTCAAATATAACAAATATAAACTTACTACAGAAGATACTATCTTTGGAACTTTGAAATAAGCAAATACAAAATAGTACTTCCTGTAAGATAAACAGTATAATTCAGGCTCAATTTTATTACATTTAGTGTTATCCCTAATGTGAAATATACCAAAGTTGTTTTATTCTGTTTCGGAGAAAAGAGAGAGGTGAATCTTCTCTCATCTCAGAAGGTTAATGCAGGGACTCACTGTGAAGGCATTCTGCTGAAGCATGAAGTATGACCCAGTAACCCAGCACCACATGAGAGCTCGTTTGAAATAGAAAATCTGGATTCCATATGCTATCCTGGACATTTTTTCCCCTTTCACTTACAGATTTTTTTCTTGTATATTATTGCTCCTAATTTTGTTTTTATGGGTTTTCTCTGTGTATGACTGTGTCTCAGACTGTGTTTCTTGTGCTTCTTCTTTTTTTTTGTTTTTCTGTTTTGTTTTGTGCTATTCTTGTTTATTTCTATATCATTTTCTTTATAATAATTATTAATACTTTAGGTGATTATGTTATAACGAGGGGAGAAAGTGTAGATTTGGTTGGGTGAGGAAACAGGGATGACCTGGGAGGAACTAGGGGCAGGAAAACCATAATCAGAATATATTATATGAAAATATATTTCCAATAAAAATTAGATAATTGTATATTCAGGAGGTTGGAGGGAGAATCTACCCCTAAATGGCAACTAAATCAGGGTATGAAATTTAGAAAAACTCAGGTGATCTGAATGTTCCTTAAAATTCTGACCAGTGATCTGGGAGACTACACAGGGAAGGTTTCTTCTAAGTAACTGACTGTCTTCCAGAAGTGAAGAGCCAGAACGGCTTCCCATCAGGAATTACAGTGGTGATACTTATAAAAGTCAAACAAAAGTTCTTATGAAAGCTTTATTCTTAGATGTCTTTGTTTTAGACTAGTACATTTAATAAGCAAATCTACCCTTTGGCAAAGATCTGTCAGTAAAAATATAACGTGTAACAAAAATAATACCCGTTCTGTTCCTTATTATCTGATTTCTTTCTGTTCTGCTACCAGAAGCAGCCATTTTCTCAAAGGCCTCTGCTGGCACGAAGTACAGTTTCTGTTTATCCCTTTGAATATCTGTTTTATAGTAGAAATAGGCTTTATTTTTCCTCTCTCCTTTTCATTGCAAATTCAACCATAATCTATTCATTTTTTTTCTCTCTGCTCAGTTTCACCACAGCATCCATAATCTAAACCCTATGTTTGAGAACTTGATGAGGTTCATGTGCCTCTCACACACCGCAGGGAAGAGTTCTAGGACACATCTGGATGTAGTTTAGATCAAGACAGAAATAACTCACAGGCCTTGCCAGAAAGCCTCCCTCACTAGCATTAACACACACAGCAAAAGCAGCTTGCATTCCCCAAAAGCCACTTCAACAAAAAAGACTCAGGCAAGGAACACAAAGGCCAAAGAAACACCATGCATGTGAGCAAAAGAACAGCTGAGTCACCAAGATTTTTCTGTTTAGTAATTAGGACTGAATGTCTAATTAGTGAGATGGATGACCCTTTCTGTCCTTGTCTGCTTTCTGTTGCTGTGCTAGACACTAGTACCACGACTAACTTGAAAAGGAAAGAGTTTATTTGGTTTATAGGTTACAGTTCCTCATACAGACAGGTAAGGCAGGGGTTCTAAGCAGAAATCTAGAGGAAGAAACTGAAGCAGAGACCAAGAAGGAACACTGCTTCCAGCCTTATGCCCAGGCTGACATCCATCTGCCATTCTTCTACAGTTCAGAATCACACTGGGCTGGGCCTGCTCAGAGCAGTTAATAATTAAGACAATGCCCTATAGACATGTCAACAGGCTAACTTTCCATTGTTGTTTCAGTGTGTCAAGTTGAAAACCAAGATAAATACCCATGTTTTTCCAGCCTAGTGTGTATCATGAAGTGTGGTTCCAGAAACGCCATAGAGAATTCTTCAGTCATAACAAAGAATGAAAGAAATAGTCTTCACTGAACATGGCTTTATCATGGCCTTGGTCTATGAATTTTAAAATTTAGCATGTCTAATCTTAGGGCCCTTCAAGTTTATTTTTGTCCCTCCAAGGATGAAATGAGTCTTTTGAGGTTTCAACTCAATGGCTTCTTAAAGTTGATTTATCAATAAATTTGTCAAGAATTGTTAGAGATAGGTTCAAATTCTTTGTTTCAATCGAGAATCTCCATGTCCAAATGCTAAAGGTCCTTGTCCCCAACTGGTTTCTAATCAATCAATAAAGATGCCAGAGGCCAATGGCTGGGCAAAGGGAGATGGGGCAGGACCCTTAGAGTTGAGCAGGCTAGAACACAGGGGAGGGAAAAGGGAGATTGCCGTGAATCTGGAAAGAAGGTTGAGACACAGGAGCTGCAGAGAGAAAGCCAACCAGCCATGTAAGAATTCAGGTGAGTGGCTACTGGCCACTTCCTGGATTGGACATGGGGTAGCAAGTAACAGTTTAGAAGTGCTCACCCTTTTAGGTATCCAAGGCATTTTGAAATTAACCGGTGTGTGTGTGTGTGTGTGTGTGTGTGTGTGTGTGTGTGTGTTCCATTTGAGAATCCAAAAGAGTTAGAGTTCCTGGGCAGGTGGCTGGAAACACACAGCCTACATGGAGTACAAAGTAGTATAGCCCAAACTCAGTGCTACAAAGAACAGAGAGCA
This sequence comes from Rhabdomys pumilio, assembly GCA_030674055.1. Lineage (NCBI taxonomy): Eukaryota > Metazoa > Chordata > Mammalia > Rodentia > Muridae > Rhabdomys > Rhabdomys pumilio. Next base: position 52,448,230 of record JANHMN010000006.1, read on the forward strand.
TAGATGTACTAAATATTCCCAGGACCTACCCTAGTTCCTGGAACCACTGAACATCAGAGGAATGGACAACATAAATGAGGTAGAGGTGGGGGGAAAAAGACCAAGAAAAGAGGTTCAAGTACGTGGCAAGCTGGCAGGTATAACAAGTTACATGGGGGACCTCGAACTTCATCATTAAGACTGGAGAGCACTTTTCTCATCACTGTCTATAAGGCACCCCCAGAGAAGCATCATTCATCCTCTATGTGCTAAAGGTGTTGAAAAATATGTGTTTAATAGAAACACATATCATGGAGAGATTATTAGATGCACACTGGTACAATTTCTTATTACATGAGAACGTCATAATTATAGTGAAAATGAACCTCAAACATTCCCACATGGCAGTTTAAACTGGCATTGTCTTTCAGGCACAGGAAGACTGTCTTTGCTTATGTCACTTGCACCCTGAGAAAGCGTGAGTTGACTGATGAATTCAAGAAAGCAACTTGAAAGGTTTGAGCTTGTCTCATTTTTAATCAGTTCTTGTTGCACAAATGGCCATGTTTCCAAGGAAGAGCCAGTAAAGAATGCTCTCCTCTCAATGTGGAGGCACTTAACAGCCAGGCACTGCCATGCATGCCTGTTGTCCCTGCAGGACAAGGAAAGGCAGGAGGATCATTGCTGTGCATGCCGTCTATCTCTGCATGGCAAGGTGAGGATCACAAGTTTTAGGTCATTGTGGGGTACACACTAAAGATATGTGAAAAATAACAAAAGCAACAAAGAGTTAATGATTTCAACCCCAATAATATAGTATGGCACATGACTTTGAATTCAAAATGGTAACTTAAATGCTAACATATTTCTTTGCTTGCTATCTATCCATCTATCTGTCTGTGGGTCTACTTTTATTTATTTATTTTTGAGACAGTGTCTCTCTCTGTAGCCCTGACTGTCCTGGAGCATACTATGTAGACCATGCCAGCCTCATGAGTACTGGATTAAAGAGATTAAAGATTAAAGATATCTGCCTGCCTCTCCTCTGAGTACTGGATTAAAGGTGTGGTTGCTCATTGGAACCTCTCTACTAAGGAACGGCTGTTTAGTCTAACCTAGGTCTACTTGGAACATACAAGATCTCCCATTCACTCCAATCCGTAGTCCAAATGTTCCAAAAGTGTCAAGATTCAATGAGAAACTTGAAAGTGTTTTACAAATCAACAGCTAATTTAAATAACTAAATTAAGAACCTATCCAAGATCACTTCTCTGATAGGAAAGGAAGGGTGGCTTGGAATAGGGATACTGTGTGTGGGTAAAGAAGGCCAAATGGACTCTCTCTCTCTCTCTCTCTCTCTCTCTCCTTTCTCAGTTGAAAGAATACTGTTGAAAGATTCTTAATGCTTTATACAACTGAAGCTACGAATGGAACAGAAGAAATTGAGGTAAGCCTTCCTAAAGCTCCCATGTGTTCTCTCTGCTGAAGGCTTAGACACAGGCTGCTGGTCAACCATTCTGTCAGTAACAGTGCTTCTTCCCTGCAGATATACCTACACTAAGACGGCACACCCCTGAAAAGGACTTACAGAAAGGACAACTGCAGGTGGTTGCCAGGGGAGCTGACAATGTTCCAGACACATTCTGCATAAGGATGGTAGTTTTCTGGGTAGCCAGGGCTATTGAAGATGCCATCGGCCAAGTAGAGGGTTCCACCACAAGCTGAAAGGTGAAAAAAAAAAAAAGGGGTTTAAGGGCAAAGACCAAATGAAAGACACCACAAGACACAAGCAGAAGGGCATTAGAGCTAGTATCTGCAATGAAGGACAAAGCACTTCCATTCTACATTAAGAAGCAACTGTGTCACATACAGTAACAGAGGGAGGATTGTGAAAACAGAACACCAAGAACTCCACAGTATAGTGGGCCAGAGGGGACCCCTTTCTAAAAGCCTTTCTCCATGTGAACTAGAACTTTAGGTAATAAAATACTGATTTTTAATGTTGGCCAGGATGATCTTCAACCCTGGAAGAGAAGGTACTTTTCCCTTGGCTGCCATGAAAAAAGAAACTTTCCAGCTTTTCCCTCTGGGGAGGGCAGTGAAACACACCGTTCATCACCTTTCTACACTTTGGCTTTAATTGCCCCTCCTGGCCAAGAACTGCAGTGCTGGATGGCATTTCTTTCCTTTCCAGCGTATATGCCTTACTACGCAGTGGATCTGTGCAGCCAGACCTACCTAACTCCACCATCAAGAACAGAAGACAGAAGAATGACCATGAGGCTATGCATCCATAGAGCTTCCACCAAACTGGGAGTCACGGAGCACCTCAGCAAACACATTGCTGTGACAGTAGAGGACAGGTCTCCCAGATGATAAGGTTTAGCTAAGAGATGGCCAGGTTTCCAACTCAGTCTCCTCACTTCTAGACCTCATGGTTGTCAGAATGTAGACACTGACTTATAAAGAAGGTACAGGGGAAATTTCAGGAACTAGCTCCAAACTTTAAATGAAGAGAACCCCAAAGAACAAACTAAAGGTTTCTATCACATGTCTGCTAACGCTGAGGTCATCTGTTAATGATGTTTTGAAGTCATCTTACTTACCTGATGTTGATGCAGAATAGATGGCATGGAAACCCTCAAAACTAAGTACAGAATCAGAAACAAACTTCACTGTCAGGGCATTGCCAAATGATATGATGGGATGGGGCAGGGAAGTACCACAGTAACGGCCTAAAGGGTGAAGAGAATCACATGGAGGTGAGTGATGGCATGGCAGGGACCATACATAGCTTAACTAGGCACATACAAGAAATCACAATGAGAGCCGCTTGTATCAACATTGTGTTTGAGACAATGCCTGACCACTAAAGATAAATCTCAAATACAATCATAACATGGATGATTTATAAACCAATAGAAAACAATACGAGGACAGAGGGAAGTTGATATGACCAGGCTCCAGATGATAGACTAGGTTACATAGGTTCAATACCTGGCTTGTCATTTACTAGCTACATAACCTTAGACAAGTAACTTGGGTGCTCTGTGACTCAGTTGCCCCATGTGAAGAGGCAAACATATTAACAATAATTAAACCTATGTCATAAGGATGCAAAGATCGAGTTACCACTTATAAAGTCCTTAGAACAGTACTCCACAGGAGGTAGCTGGGTAGGAGCATGCATTATATAACACATCCTAGTCCAATGTGAATGGATTAATATCTCAAACATTACAAAGAGGGGTGTGCCTGGGCCTTGTTCTTTGATCACTATACTCTCAGGCTCCATTCTGGGCACAGGAATAAGCATTGAAGACTCCATTGATAGAGCTTGCCCTCTGCCAGGGAAACTTTCCCATGGTAAAGACTCATGGAGAAAGCTTAAAGCACATGAGGTTATTTTGTCTGAACCATTTTAAAAGCTACATCGCGCACTTTCTCAAGATGTCTAGCACACCAACTGGTGGACTTTTAATTAAGTCAATTAATTAATTTTAGAATGATTTCCTCCCACTGGAGACAGAGGAAACATGTCCAGTGGAATATAAGAAGTATTTTTAAGTACTAACCAGAAGCTTCTGAAAGAATTTTGTCTAATACTGAAATAGTCTTTGTTCCACTACTGGCACTGCCTCAGATTGTTGTTTAGAATCTGCAACTTGTATTTCAGAAACAAATTAAAATACACAAACTACGTGTTGAGCATAAATAAGTCGAATTTCCTGAGCCCCGTATTATCCTGCTTTCCTGCCCTCTGATTATTTTTATGTGGCTTGAGGCTCTTCATGCTTATTAAAAACACTGAACATATGTGTGATTGTGTTCCCACTCATTCACACATAAGTGCGCATGCGCACACACACACACACACACACACACACACACACACACACACACACAC
>JANHMN010000006.1:52452125-52472485 GCA_030674055.1 Rhabdomys pumilio
CACACACACACACACACACACACACACACACACACACACACACACACACACACACACACACTACGTGCCAAGACTATAGATGAAGTGACCGAGTTTCTGGTACCTTGGACAGGTGCATCATAGTCACTGCCATCCAAAACTTCTACAAAGTCCCGTGTACAATCTGTGCTGTTCTGAAGTTGAAAATGAGTAAAGGAGAGAGCAATATGATTGACTGTAGGAAAAAAAGAGAGAAGAGTGTTGGTTATTTAATAAAGCACTGGCAAGCAGAACAGAGATTTTTGCCCCTGGTACTCAGATGAGGCTTTTCCAGTAAGGAAGCAAGCAAGGAATTTGGCAGCTTTGCACAGGGGTGGGGTGAGTAAACAGAGCTAAGGGCTCAGCTTCTTGCTAAAGGGCTTCCTTTGAAGAGTAACAGAATCAATGCTTTTGAAAATGCCTGTAGAATCCAAAATGCCAAGCATGGTAAATCAGGACTCTTGGGTAGGATCATCCCAGGGACTTCTGGAGACGTCTTCTTGGAAAACATAATTTTATGCTTGCTTTGTTACCTTGTTTTGTTTTGTTATCTTTTGCTCTGTTTTGTGTTGTTTGTTAGCCACTGCTGTGTTCCTCTCAGAAGCATTTTCCTAAACAGATAAGTTTTCTTAGGCTCTGATTCCTTACATGCACTTGTACTAAGCATCCTTTCCCCTGGACATGCCTCCTAGCACATTCAAGTTTATTTAGGGGTCAGAAGCAGCACCCTAGAGCTTCTGAATCATCCATCAAGAAAGCTTTGGGTCATGTAAGGAACAGTCAGTGCCCAGATTACATTTTCCTTTTGTTGTCCTTTATAGCGTTTCTAATCTTCAGAAAGGGATCTTTTCCTGTTGCTGTCCGTGCAGCTGTGAGATCTTTCATCTAGATGTTTTTTCAGCTCATTAGAAAATAAACAGGAGGCACCAAACTGCTGAACTCAAAGCAGGGGACTTCTTTATCTCAGCTTTTCTGGGGCTCCACCCTCTCCATGTGCAAAGGCTAAGGATTACATCATCTAACAGCTCCCACTTTTTATGCAGTTTGTGAAAGTGTTAGATAGCATTTAAGGCAAGCTCTTTTACGAATTATTTTGTGCGGGAACCTGATTAGCCTAAGTGACTGTCCTATCTTTACAAGGTCATTAATTAAAGAACAGAGAAGAGAACGTAATGGCTTTTCCACGTGTGTCTTAAATCACAGCTTCTTCCTGGAAATCTTAAAGGAGGGTAGGGTTCAGATGAAACAGAATTCATAATGGGGTCTGGAATAGTCAGCTTGGAGCCATTCTGCCTTGCCTGTAAGGGCCATCTCATTTTCTCTGCCTGGAAAATGTGGATGGACTATTACCATGTCATATAATAGAATTCTAAGATCCCCAAAAGAAGAGAAAGTAAGCATTTATTTATTGAGGGCTTCTAGGCCTCAATATATATATATATATATATATATATATATATATATATATATATATATACATTGTATATATTTATACATAAATATATACCTTGCAGGAGAGGTCAAGTTTTACAATTAGTTTCAAAGACTTGCGACCCTGTATGCTCCAACTGTAAGGTATTTCTCCAGTCTCTATCTTTATCATTCACATATTCATTCGCCATCTACCATGCTCAGAAACACATGTCAAGAGTTGTTTATCTATTAATTACTTTACACAACTTCAATCCCACATGCCTTCCAGTGCAGCAAAGATGAACAGAACTACTCTTTAACAGTACAAGGGTCCCACCTATGGTTTTGTGCATCGTAGGCAGGTGAGTGTTCTAGCAACTGCATCCTCAGTCCTTTGTCTTTTTGTTTGTTTGTTTGTTTGTTTGTTTGTTGTTGAACAAAGCATCTCACGGACCCCAGAGTAGCCTCCAACCTGCTATGAATATAGGATGATGTGGAACTTCTGGGTCTCTTCCTTTAGTGTGTGTTGGAATGACAAACATGTGATACCACTTTTGATTCATTTAGTTCTGGGGATCAAACCCAGGGCTTTAATGGTGATAGGTAAGTACTCAGTCCACTGAGCTCTTCCCAGCCCTTGGCTTGTTTGTCAGAGACAAGGTCTCCATATGTTACTCAGACGACCCTTGAACTTACTGTTGACCCTAGGCTGGTCTCCAACTCAAAATCCTCCTGCCTTAACCTGCAGGGTGCTAGGATTATCACATCCAGTTCTAAAATTTCTTTTAAATTAATATGAATCAGTTTAAAAATGCTTTCTTGCTAGACCAGAAAGATGGCTGTTTTCATGCACCTCAGGAGCCAGGACTTGCAAAAGAAGCCAACCGTTAGTTGCTACCATGAGTGTTAAATGGAACTCACAGCCTTATCTCCCAAGAGAACCCCTTGCCCCAGACTCCCCTCCTTTTTATTTTTGTTACTTACATGGAGGTTGAGCTTCAATTATCCAGGTACAGTTTCGGTTGTGTGGATAGTTGGCAGGGAACTGTGGAGAGGAGATACTATCCGAAGAGTCGGCAATGATGTGGGCTCCGCACTCTGGAAAGCACAGACACACATGTCATATACTTTTGCTACCTATTGATTATGCCAAACAATCATTAAATGTGTAAAAATGCAAATATATTCTTCTTATTTCCATAGCACATGCCAAGGAAGCCGCACATAAGTCATCAGATAACGAGAAAGCACTTTAAGTTTGTAATGTCTTTCAATTACAAGAAGTGGCATAGAACAACACATTAAATGGTTGTGAATTATTTGAATCATTCATCCAATACTCTAGCCTTGATTTACTTACTTTGTTTATTCATAAATTATGAGGAGGAATAATTTATTTATAAGTGAGTTTTTTTTCCTCTAGAAAACACTCCATGTATAAAGATGATTGCAAGTTAAACAGAGAAGCTCCATGCTCTGTGGGAACCAAGGAGAGGAGGGTGTGCTGCAGGGCTGTGTCCTGGTCTCCAGAGGAGGCAGGACTGAGCTAGGACATGGAGGGTGAGAATAGTGATGGAGAGAATGTATAGCCTGAGCAAAGACATGGGTGAGGAGGAAGGCCATACTTATAGTCTTGACTAAAGTATGTGAGGCTTAAGTAGAATTAGAAGCAGCATTGTAAAAGGGTCAGGACTGGTTTGGGGACTGTAGTTAACAGTTATAAGGGCTCGCCTTTTATCTTCTAAGCCACACAGTGGAAGGACAGCCATAAAGATCCTCAATGTGGTCAGATTGCATCTCTTACAAGTTACTTGAGAGTGCTAAGTACTGCTTTGTCTTTGAAATCACTGAGGATGACTGGGCATACCTAGTGTCTGGCTCCAGTGTACCTTTGGGAGGACTGACTCAGAAACTCTCCATCCAGGACTCTTCACTAACAAGATACCTATAAGCCTCCTAATAGGAATATAGACAGGGATATGTTGACTGGGCAGGTAGACATTATTGGAGGTGAAGTCAGTGAGATGGCTAAGTAGGTAATGGCACTTGACACCAAGCCTGCCAAATGAGTTCAATCCCTGAGATCCAGATGGTTAGAGGAGAGAACTGAGTCCCCTAAGTTGTCCTCTAATATTTACATGTACACCAATACACACACACACACACACAAGTAAATACATGTACAATTGTTTTAATTAAAAAATTATTTGAAGTAGATGATCTGAGTCATCTAGATAAAACCCAAGATCCCATTTAAACCAGTTAACAGTCCCTCTAATCTCTGCATCCCTTCCCTGTCTAACGATTTGATAAAGATGAATCTTTGAGAAAATTCTGGTGAATGGCAATGGGTGAAAATGATTGGGAGAGGCAATTGAGAAATTGCGGTGACTTAAGGACAAAAACAATAGAAACCTGTAAGATTCAGCAACGAGAAAAACCACTCCATGCAGGTAGAGCCTGACTCTCACAGTTGTGTGTCTCCTTGGATAGGTGCTAGGCAAATTAATTTGGCTAATTGTCTTACGTATCACTGGTACTATTTAAATATTAAATATTATCCTAAAACACAGCACTTAGGAGATATACATATCTTAAGACATCATCACCATCATTTAAGGTAGATGAAGATAAATAAAATGTTTGAATAGTTAGAATACTTACACATCTTCCTATCTGGACATTTGAATGTGAAGTTGGAAATTGAGATCAGTTTCTGAAATCTGGTGTCATTATACCACTAAGGAGGGCTCAGGTGACCCATAGGATACTTGCCTTCCCGGAATTGAGCTCGGAAGCCCCTGCTCTGGCTGGGAGATCCAGATTGGAATCTCACAAAGAGGCTGTTTCCTGAAGAGGTGATGGAGTTGGGTGGCTGCTGTCTTCCACACACACTGGCGACACGGGTGTTTGCAGAACTTGAGCCATCATATGTCTGCAAAGATGGAAGACAGAAAACTGTTTGAATACTCCAGGTTTACACGTGTAAGACTCAAATTCTGTGGGCTATCTGCATAACAATGAACTAGTAAAAGACGGCATTGGCTGGATCTAGAACAATTGGCTTCCTTTCATTACCTTGCTGTAGAGTCCCAGGGACATGTGTGAGTAGTTGGTCCTTTTTAGAGACGCTATGACGATTTTGGTGTGAGGTTTACTGCTAACACCTCTATCACCTCTCTAAGCTCTGACCCTCACACGGCCCTCCTTTCCCTTGTGATCATCAGTACATGTCCACAGTGTGTACTGAAAATGTTTGAGGCAGAGTTAAACACAGAAGCAGAATAGGTGAGAGATAAAGAGCAACCATTCATTATTAGAAACACAACATTCTTGGAACCCTTTGCCCCTTGGAGGATCATGGGTAATGAGCAAGAGAAATAGCAGAGTTCTTCTAATAATGTGAGTGAGATGAGCTTGGTTTAAGAAATTACCTCATTCAAAGACATCTATTAAATTCCATCCCTGTCCAGTACCATGCAGGAACTGCTCCGACCTACATTTTGTGCCAGTGAAGTGAAGTTTATATCGTATATGCCCAAATCCCTACATTACTCCGTGAAACTCAAATGTCCTCATTAGTCTGGTACTCTGAGCTAACATGAGTTTCTGAACACTTACGTGTGAACTAGTGATAAATGAGTCCCTTGTATTTGTATGGCAACACTTACTACCACTAAGTACACACTCTGACAGAAAATGAATTCAGCCTTTCTCATTTGATTCTTCCAAGCAGTTTCTCTACCTATATCTATATCAACAAACTCATAGACATTCTAAGTCATATGTAAGTTACATAACTCCTAAGATGGAATGAGTTACCTTGAGTCAGAAAACTAGACTTAAAACTCTTTTTTTTTCCAATATATCAGTTGAACAGAGTAAATATATTGATATGTGTAAGTATCTGAAATAAGTTAAATTAATGATGGTTAATTTCACATTCAAAACCAATTGCTATCTATATTTTGTTAAAAATTTGGGGGCAATAACAGACTGTTCAAGAATCTAAAGTAAGGAAGGTATTCACAAGTAACTTGGAAAATCTAGTGCTAGCTATAATCAGAATTCTTTCACATAAGCAAGGTTGGGAGGGCATTCTGAGTTGATTTTTGCAAGCATGTGAATAAGAAGGCAATAAGATTTAAATTCCTAGAAAAAGGGACCAGGCTTTTAGAGTAACAAATACAAAGTCAATGTGATTCTAGAACAGTGCTTCTTTCTCCCTTCCCCTCTTACCATTTAACATTCATATTTCAAATCCAAACATTCAATAAGTAAAGCTTTAAAAATTATTTTTTATTCAACCAATATTGACTGAAAATTGAATTATATTCTTCTAGCCAATTCAAAATATGATTTTCAGTACTGATCAGTTTGACCAGTCTTTTATTCTCTGCAGAGAGTGTTCAGCCATAAACAGGACATCTGGCTTACACCTTTCATAAGCTCAGAGAATATCCAGGAAGAGGGGAGCAGATATGATTGTAGAATCAGCAAATAAGAAGGACTGCTGTAGAGCAGTATCTCCTGGACATGATTGGGTCTTTGCACCCATAAACTCATATAGCTGTGGTTGCCTGCATAAGACCTATACAAGATCAAGTTAGTTAGTATCCCAACATGGATAAGGGAGGGACTCAAGAGACTCCAACCTCTAGGTTAGGAGTTACTGGTAGCTGATGAATGACAGAAAAGGGTGAGGCAATTTTCTCCAATGCTATGGGCCTTGTTCATGCTCCAGTGTATAGCTCTCAAATGTGTGAGCAGCACTACACTCAGCTGGTCATCCTCAGGTCCAAACTAGCCTCCAATTCCCCAAACTCCAAAGGCATTCCAAATATCCAAAATTGGGCTTAATCTGAACTATAAGAGGATTTCCGAGGGTTAGTTAAAAACCAGCGATCTTCAGGAACTTGTGAAGTAAATTCCTGTCCACCAAGATAAGTCATTTCCTTTACCTCTGGCAGAAAAGATATATGGATATCTGTGATGCCTATCAGAATGGAAGCTGTTGGCTTGTTGCATATTTCAGAGTCCATGCTAGTGAGCTAGCCTTTCTCCCCTCTCCATCCTTCTAAACTCCATCCAGCTCTTACAACGCTATGCTCCAGCTACCAATTCTCTTTATAGGCCTGCTATCCTCCATGCATTTTCTCTGTGATCTGCTCCTGCTTCTCTCACTGTTTTCTCTACTCTCTACCTAGGCTCCTCACCCGCCTTTTACAGATAGTCCTGACCAGGTCTAGTCTTCCTGTTATATTCAGTCTGCTTCTTTCTTTCTGTGCTCTGAATTCTTCCAGTTGTCTCTAGCTGTTTGCTCTCTTATATATACAATAAAAACCTTTCTCTTCACTATACCATGGAATAGTCATCTTGTCCATTTATACAGTTATTAAGCAAGCAAGCAAATAGACCAATTCAAGAAATTTTGAAGAGGGATTCAGGATGAGTGGGAGGGGTTCTGAGGAATGATTATGATCAAAATAAGTTGTGTGTGTATAAGGAAAATTGCAAAATAAATATATTGTTTCAGTCCAGTATGGTTGCTTCTTTTAGACAAATAATAGCCAAAACAACATATAAACTATCACAAACACACCTCTTAATTTGTTTAGTTTCTTCAACTCTGGTAAGATACTAGACTCTAATAGGTATATTCTAACTTCCCAAATAAGCAATTTAGGGAAAATATGGACTTCTTTCAGTTTCTAACTCCAGTTTACAGTCTATCATTGTGGAAAAGTCATAGCAGGAACCTCAAACAGCTAATCATTGCACATTCAAGAAAAGAGTAGAGAGAAATGAATGCATGCAGAGCCCCTTCCTTGCTTGTGCTTAGCTTGATTACTCTTATACAGTTCAGAACATTTTACCTAAGGAATGGTGTCACCTAAAGTGGACTGGTGCCATGCCAATTAATTAAAACAAATCCCCCATAAACATGTCCATAGGCCAACCCAATGTAGACAATGCCTCTTTGAGATATTTATACTTGAATTGAAGTTATGGACCAATAGCACACCAAGTGTGTGTGTGTGTGTGTGTGTGTGTGTGTTGTAATTTTATAAGCACTACTACAAATGCCTCAAGTTAGTCTGCACCATCATGTGTTTTTTTTTAAAATAAATTGAGACTAATGTGCGTGTTATATCATGCTCTATCCAAGAGAAGCTAGAAACTCATCCAAGATCACACACACAGCTAATGAGCATGAATCTTCTTTCATCAAATTCTATATAACATTGCTTCTTTTAAAGTATTTGTAATAACTGGTTTATTGTCATGTTCTTGTAACCCCAGAATTTGAAAGATATCATAAATTCAAGCCCACAGTGGACAATAGCAATAAGACACTGGCTATATAAATAAATATTTATGTATATTAATCATTATTTGGTAAAATTCCAAAGCCTCAGACTATCAATGGGATAGTATTTAAAACTGTATTTGAAATATCAATTCTACTTGAGAGTGCCTTGAACCTTTGCAATATTAAGACAATGGTGTTGCATTTCAATTTTTAATTTGCAAAGTTATGAGGAAACACTTCAAGAAAGAAAATATGAGAAACTCTGTTCATGTTTATTTAAAGCTCTACTGCCATAAAACTATCAATATGTATGGCCTTTTATTTCTACTTAGCTCCCAAAGCAGAGCTAGCAATTCTATTACCACTGGATATATGTATATATTCATATAACATAAGCAATTCTTAAGTCTGCTGCCAAGAAAGACTAGGCTTAGGAATAGATTTTTCCAACCTGCTACTTAAGTAGGAAATGCCAGAGCAGTATACACACAAGACAAAACTCTCAACTTACTTTTTTCCTCTAGGTGACACTAATGAAATAAGATTTTTGACGCTGAATCTACAAAATTAAAAATAGCAACCATGTTCATGGTTTCCAACTAGCAGAACTCTCAAGAAGCTGAGGCGGATCTGGTTAACTGGTAAACTATTCCACAAGAAAGGATTAGGGATAGAAAAAAAATCACAAGATTCTAGTGCACACATTTAATAAGCCAAAACTTTAACTTTAGTATATAAAAAGAAAGACAAAAGTACAGAACCTGGCACATAATAGTCAGGAAAGGCCAGATGTATACAAGCGCAGTATAAGTCAGTTTATAGTTTCTGAGAATAGAGGGCTGGGCTGAGAAAAAAAAAACTAAGAGGAAGCTGCCTTCTCCCACATGAGGTGGAGTCTAAAAACCAGAGTAGGTTCAACAGTGAGAAGTTTGTCACAGGGGGAAGGTCAAGTGTGGCTCCTTCCAGGTCCCCCGTGGCTGCTCTTATGACAGGTTTTCTATATTCTTGGTCCAGGGAGTGAATGGCAGGGGTGCAGTCATAGGGCATAGCCAACTCTACATGCTCAGCTCCCAGGTGCCTTTCTCTGGCACTGTGAGAGAAGCGGGGAAGGATAAGACAGGCTAAAGCTTAGGATTTGTCCCACAGCCCAGAGTATGTTAGATACATCATGCAATGTGTCATCTCTTTGCATAGCCTCAGCCCTAGCCAGAGCAGGAACTGAGCTAATGGATTAGGAATTTTCATTTTTGACATTTCAATATCATGAAATTTGACTAAATGTCAACCATTGCCAGGTCAATACATGTTCCCCTCATCATACATCAAGTGGTATTAGGAAGAAAATTATTCCAGTGAGAGACTGACATCTCTTCTGGGTGACATTTACAGTTCTGGGAGGAGGGGCTGCACAGAATGGCTATTCGAGAAAATGCAATAAAAATCTTTTACTTTGTTGTACATGATATGTTGATGTAAGTATTCATTACTAACAAGCTATATGATCTATTGAAATATTGATGACAGATTTCTTTTAGATGGAAAGATAATCTTATTTAACAAAATATCTTTATAAGCTTCTATGTTAGACCAGAATAATGGAGGTAATGTTTCCTCTTTGAGGGACAAGTCCTTCCCTATCTTGTGCTTCCTAATCATTACTCAGCCACCTACTCTGTGAAATAGAGTTAATATTAGTCTTTATCACATACTATTTGGGAGAAGTAAATGAGTAAAAAGAATTAAGAGAATTTCAGGTATATATTGGTATATAACAGATAGCTATTAAATAGCACGAATCCTTATAACGAAACATCTTAAATCTTTCCTGTAGCTCCCAACCCAGTGGATCAGTGGATCAGTGGATCAGTGGATCCGTATGCTGTCAGTTTGCTCTGGTGTATCTTTGTTTCTGTCTCTTCTCCTCATGCCTGGAGCCTCCTCTGGATGTCTTAGTATTTTGGACTGGCTTTGTGTTATCTTTCAGTTCAGTCTCCAACAACTGCCACTGTACCATGTGCTGTCTCTGAAGTATAACATCATACGCAAGGGAAAGCTGAACAGCCCTTCAGGTATGCAGATTACATCAGAGATAAGCAGTCATTGATGGCTAACCTTGAGAATAGAAGAACACGTGACTGATGTGGCTGCTAGTAACCACTGCAGTCTGGAGTACCGGCTCCGCTCTGTTCATGACTCGGAAGTGATTAAACGGCTCATGATCAACTATCAGTCACCACTTATGACCCAAAGCTCACCCTGACTGCAGAGCCAAAATGGACTACAACTTTGACAGGAACATATACACCTCCCTTTCTAAAACTTCCAAGTTGAGCTTTGCATGAGGAGAAATTCGGAATGTATAGTGTGTGCTTTTATTTCCACTTGGGGCACTCTATTTTTTGTTCCCTCATTTGCAAGTGTTCTGGGAAACAGCAGAACAATGCAGCTGTAGCACGATCAAATGTGTTAGGTGGAGGCTGGCGAAATGGCTCGGCAGGTAACAGCACCTGCAGACAAGCCTGATGACCTGAATTCGAGCCCTGGGATCCACTCACTCACATGATGGAAGGAGAGAAACGGCTCTAATGAGTTGTCTTCTGACCTCCGTATGCATACCCACATTACACAAAATTAATACATAAAAGTGTGCTTAAAATGTTAATTTCATTAGGTTGATCCATTGGAGACTGAAAAAAAAAACCATACATCTTAAAATTTATAAGTGAAGATTGTTTATGATTTAATAATGATCGTGGGCAAAGAGCTGAGGGTTTAGGATCCAGTTCTGTGTTCCTAAGGTTGACGATGTAAAGTGCTAACTAAGTAGGACCTTTAACATAGTGTGACTAATCATGCTAGAAGTAGTAGTAATGGGAAATTTGGCAGTAACAGTGAAATCACAGTATGAGGCACCTATAAGTACCACAAAACAGTTTGTAAATTAGTTCTTATTGCCTTTTCATTATGCAGCTTGGAAATTCAAAAGACTTAAAAAATGTAAGCGATTTGGAATCAGATACTTAATAGTAACACAGAACAGTACAAATCATGTCCTCCTGACATCAGATCGATTATCATTAAACAAAGGGGAAAGGTAAATCAAATTGCATCCATTTAGCTGAATATTAAGAGGCCAGAGTTCTGTGAAGTGATATGCGTTCCCAATGACCTCTTAGAAAGAGAATCATTGGAGCTTTCTGCGTTTTGAAGACTGCAATAGGGCATTGGAGGTTGTGATGGCTGAACTCGATCGTCAACTTGACTTCATCTAGAATTAACAAGGACCCCAGCAGCTGGGCACACCTGTGAGGGGGATTTCTTGGTTGGATCATTTGAGGTCATAAAACTCACTCAAACTCTGGGCCACACCCTCCTTCTGGTAGAAGCTCACATGAGGTCATAAGGAACAAGGACGCTTTTGCCCTTTTGCCTGCTTGCCCTCATTCTAACTGGCAAGTTCGTCTATCCTGTTCCTTTAGAGAACCCTGACTAATACAGGGACATTTGGAAAGTCCTGTGTTGGGCTCCTGTGGATTTCAGAGTGTTTGACATCTGTCATGCATTCCATGGAACAAGCACCACATTCCCAGCATGGCTAATTTGTCAAGGTGTCTAACAAATAGCTCAGTGTGGAGGGTAATAAATAAACCCAAAATTTATACTCCTGACTCCTAAATCTGCCTGTGCTCTTGGACTTGGGTATGATAGTAACTGTAAGCTGCCTTTCCCGGGCCTAACTGCAGATCTCTGACACAGCACAGTCTGGCATTCCTGTCCCGACTCCATGTGGCCACTTGGTCCTTACTCTTTACTAATTTTGAACTCCATCTGGCAACTCACGTCTCTGCTTCAGTGAATAAAATCTTAACAAAGTAAAAGAAACATGGGGAAGGGCAATATACGCAGAGGGGTAGGATAAAAGAACTATTCATATCTGTCAGGTCCAAAGGAACCTAGGGTTCCCCAAATTCCAAAAGGCACTCCAAATATCAAGAAAGAGGCTCAACCTGGATTAGGTGGGTTTCTGGAAGTTTAATAAAAACCAGCACTCCTCAAGGACTTGTGAAGCAAGTTTCCCTCTATTAAAGAAGTCTTTTCCCTTACTTCTAGCAAAAGAGACAGAAGGCTGTCCAATTAACATACACCTCTGGCACCTCCAGCATATCAATGTCCATGCTGACCTCCAGGCTCCCTTAGTCCTTATTCACAAGTACTTGTCATACATTTCAATGCTCTTCTGCCAGTCTCCTGCCTTCCCCCACTTCTTATAACCTAGGTCTATCCTCACTAAACTTTTTCTATTCTCTCTCTCTTGTTACATCCCCCGTCTCTCACAGATAGAACTGGCTTTGTCCAGTCTGCTGGCCATGTTCAGTCTACCTTCTTTTTCTACCTGCTCTAGACTCTTCCACATGCCTCTGTGTATTTTCTCTCTCTGATGCACAATTGAACCTTCCCATAGCCTGGAGCAATTGTGTCATTAGTTTACACAGTATCAAGGTACAAAATCAACCTTGAGAACAGAGAACTCATGAACCACCTCCATTTTACGTGTGGTAGCATAGCCGCTCATGGAATTCCCAGCTTCAAATCTGGCCCCAAGAGAGAGGAAGTATTGGATGACAAAGAAGAGAGTCTCTCAGGATGTGGTCCATGCTCTGAGAGTCATAGATAGAATCAGGGAAGGATACAGAAACATGACTCGCTGTGGTGGCTTTTTTTGTTTGAGAGGAGAGAGGAAGGAAGCCAGGCTTCCACATTAGTGATATTTCCCAGTATACTGTTCTGAAATGGAAAACCAAGTTAACAACCTTCCGTCTCAGTTCAGGACTCCTGCTCCTAAGCTGTTACTGTGTACTATGCGACTCAGTCTTCACATTTTTCAGAAGACTAGGAGATAGAAAGTGCTCTGCGAGCGGGGCTGTAAAGATCCCTCATGAAGGAAGCGTTTAAGAAGACTGAGTCAACATGAACATCAAACACGATAAATACCCTGGCCCATGAATGGAGAGTTGTGGCTTCAGCTCAACTCCTTGCTCTGCTTTGGCACAGCTACTGGAGATTCATTTGACATGGGCATAGAAAAGGCAAAGCAGATTATCGCAAGCGAGTCACAAAACAAACATTTCAAAGTCCTTGCTTAAGGAGCTCAGTGCAACCTAAAATGTCTGATGGGAATCAAGAAAGAAGGGAAGAAGGGAGAAAAGAGGAGAGAGAATGGGGAGGGCCTGAAAAGGAGAGAGAAGGGGGGAGGGTGACTGCCTTAGATTCATTGTAAAACAGTAAATATTTAAAGAAGACTGTTTCCCTTTCTGTCTCTGAGACTCCAGTCATCTGTTATTTATTCCTGCCTCCCTTTGGTTCCCTCTGGGAAATGACTGTGTTTTAAAAGTAAGCATATTAAGGGCTGCATCACAGGGGCTAAAAAGATAAATTATGGACCCTGCCTTAGGCGCCTGTTCTTTTGAGCCCTGGGTGTTGTGGGCAGATAATGTGAACAGGCTCTGCTGCCTTGGAGTGAGGCTCAGGGTCTGGATTGCTTCAGTTCAGATCAGACACTTGGTTTCCTTTCACTTAGATAGGCACCAAAAGCTTCAGGAAAAACAAACAACCCAAACTGAACCAGTTAGGGATTGCTTGCCTCCTAGTCCTCCTCAGGCTCCAGCTGTTTGCCCAAGTGTATTACTCTTTGCAAATAATAGGCAGAATGGCCTGCTCCTTGCTTTTTTAATCTGCGCTGATTCTCACAAGGCAGACATTCCATTGCGATGAGCACAGAGGCTGCTGGAAACAGAGGTCAGCCTCTCAGGGGCCCTAGGTGTCCCCTCAGCTTCCCTCCCTTCTCTCCCTCCCCACGCAGTCTGTGCCTCCTCCTCCTTCTCACACTGAGCACAAGCCATTTTCTCCCAGATCAATAAGAACTTACAGACCCAGAGTACCTAAGGCTCAGAAGAGAAATTCTAATGAAGCAATTAAACTGGCAGTTGGAGGTCACTTTAACACTTAGCCTTCAGGAAAGAAAACATAATGGAGTCACTTTTCCCTGATGACCACACAGAGCCACCCCCAGCCAGCAGATCCTAACTGCTTGGCATTAAACACTCATGACTTATCATTCTCCAAAGCCAGAGGAGAGCTGGCACCGGCTGGAAGCAGGCGAGCAGGAAGCACAGACATTTTACTAAATTATATGAAGCCCAGTGTGGGTCAACTGTGTGTGAGAATGCCAACATTTTAATACAGGTTTTGAAAGACATCAGTTTCCCTCCCTTTTCATTATAGCAGAATGAAATTCTAGACAGTATGACTGTGCCATGCTTTCTAAGTCCTCATGCAGCTCAAAATAATGAGGTCCTATGTCAATAACAGTGTCAGGAGTGAGCTGATTGTGGCACAATCCCGCAGGTGTCCTCTGCGAATCTTAAAATGCACGGATTCCAGCAGGAGTACAGATGGCAAAGACTTATTCACTCATAAATTCATGGTGTGTCTATTAGGAGGAATCCATGCTTCAGATTGCTGCCTATGGGTACAGACTACTGTGGGTTCTATGAAAGAAGATGGATGGTATGTATTACATTATTGCCTTAGTTAATTGTATGTCACAGTGATAGAACACCTGATAGGAACAACTAAAGAGGGAAGGTTGTATTTGGCTGATGGCTCTACTTTTAATTTTTAATTTGTTTCCTCTGCATGTTGAAATTCAAATTTCATTCCTGATGCTCCTGCTTGGGGCTATTGGTGGGCTTGCCATGCCTTCTAGATGAGCTGTCATTTGTACACAGAGAGAGAAAGATGAGACTGCCACTCAAACTCCAGTGTGCTTGCATGCCAGAGACTGAACGTGAGAGGCCCTGAGAGTCAGACTTTGACATGATATTGCCCTTACTGTCCACTGTAACCTCCCTTCCCTCTTCCTTCTCACAGGCCCAGGTTCAAAGTGGATGCTCCTCTGTACCGTCCCAGGTTCCCAGAGCCCGCAGCAAACTAAGATCCTTAGGTCAAGGGGAGAGGGGGTGGGATATGCCCCACTCAATGCCAAGGGCCTAGTGGTCACTGCCCAAATCAATACCTACATTGAATAAATGAATAAATGAATGAATGAATGGTGACTGAAGCAACAGTCAATCAGCTAGTCCATGGAATATAGACCTCCTGACATCTTAACAACTACATATTCCACTTCACATTTAAATGTTTTCTTTCAGTGATAATTCAAGTCTAGGTTCACCAGCAATAGGAGACAAGTTTTATATTTTATCAAAATCCTTATTCTTACTTTAGGGAGTATGTATGATAAGGGTTACCTTTGAGTACCGGGCCTACTATTCATGTATACTGAACCTTGACATAGGCCCTGCTAATCTTCTTCTTTTTAACAGAGATTTTATGGAGATTATTTATAATATGCCCTGACTTCAGTGTTCGGTGTCTTCATGACCTGATGACTGTTGACATTTTTGTTCTAATCATCCCAATTACTACATTTTCACAAAAACAGGATGACTTGTCCCTGTTTTTAAGCACAGTTTACTGTGGCATTGATGGTACACTTGAGCTTTGCTAAAAATGCCCTGAATACAACCTTTATTGAAAGCATCATTGGCTGTGGTTATTTTTCCCCTTGTTAATGGCTCTGTGTAAGCACCAGGACCAAGGAATTCACTTTGGTGTCTCTAAAATGAATGATCAGCTTTGTATGAGCTTAAGCTACTGTGATTATTATGTAAGGTATTGGACACTGGGCTCCATTTCACATCCAGTGTCCATCTGGTCATAAAGATAACTGGCTGGGGTTTCAATGCTGGCCTTCATGAATCTTTGGATAACTAACTATATCTTGGAGCCAGGCTTCCAGCCTTACCAGAGCATTGCCCAGACTGGTTCCAAACCTCTGTAGACCTCCTGTTCCCACAATCTAGCGTGCATGGCAAGTGTGCACAGCAGATCTCTATTCTAATTTACCTGTATACCTTTTTCTTATTTAATGATGTTGTTGTGAAGATGGTTTCTAAATTATATAAGAAAAGATGACTTAGCTTATACAGATTATGTCATTTCACAGCCATTTCAGTTCATCGTAACAGAAAAAGCATGGTATTGGAGAGGCTCCATCTCAGGTGTGAAGAACACATGAGCTGGATAACTCATATAGCACAAACCAGTAAACAACAAATTCAGAATATGAAACAAGTATAACAGTCATATTAGATGTTCTTAGTGACCTACTTCTGCTGGCCCACACCAACACCCAAAGCTCCACAGCTCTCCAAATAGCACCACAACTAAAAGACCAAGTACTGAAATCCTTGTATTTTGTCTTTGGGATATAACTCAGATTCAAACGCTAACACTGTAAACTGGTAACATGAGTACAAACCATTACTCTTGTTTCTTATATTTGGCTACTCTTTTGCCTAAAGATGTATATATAGTTTTCCTATGACACACACACACACACACACACACACACACACACACACACACATTTTTTCCTATGATTTTAAAATATAATTTTCCATTGATTTCTTTTATCCACAGGTTATTGCCTTTTATCCTTCCATGTCATTTATGTCTTGTCTATGAGTCTACAGAACACTCAAGAAGTTGCACTTTCTATCCTGATGTGATCTAGAGTCTTCCACCAACTATCCACACTGAGCAGTGATTTTGTTTTCATTCTTCTTACACTGTCATTTCTAGTTTGTGTGACACCTTTGGCTACCCACTCTTTATATTCAGCTTCACCCTAGGTGTCTCTGTGACTAATCTCTCTTGTTCTCCTAGCTTTTCTTTGTCCCTTTGATAGGTGACATGACCCCTAAGATTTTACACAATCCTCCTATAAGTGATCATACTTACTCCTATTGTGTTAAGAACCACCCAATGAAAACATATTAACATATATACATATCTCCACCTAAGGCCCCCACCTTGACCTCCAAATTCTATAGGGTAGCCATGGAAACACTTCCTATCAAACCCAACATAGCTCAACTCTTTACTCAGGTGATTGCTTTGTCACTCATGTCCTCCTTACACAAATAGTTAACTCCACCTTCTGTCACCCATCTCCTTTCCACCATGTAACTGGCCCATGAGTCTTTCTCTTGGTCACCACGACAGATCTCCAGTATGAATGGTACCTGTTTCCATTCTCAAGACTACTGCCCAGAGTAAGGCTCTACCACTCAAGCATTTCCCTCTGATTCTCAATAGTCTTTCTGAACCTTTTTCTTTCTCTACCAACTTATTCCTTACAGCAGTCAGTGTAAAATACAATTCTGAGTGAATTATTCTTCTATTATATGGAAAATGTTCATAGACTGAAATTATAGATAGCCTATGAGCTATCTATAATTTCTTTATTTTTTCTTCTTTTTAACCAACGCATGGTAGAGCATTCAACTTAGATGGCTTCTTTTGGCTTTGGGTTCTGTGCTTCTTAACAACTGTCTACACTCTAGGCACAGAGCTTGTCTTTCCCATTCTGAAGTCCATGTGCTATTTTTCCATCCTTCCTTCTCTGGCAGCCTCCCTCACCCCTACATGATACTTGTCACTTGTCACTTAAATGCCACCTCCAGTGTGAAAGCTTCCAAGACCCAGTGAATCACCCTCTGCTGCTTTTTGTGATGATTATGGCAGTGTGCTCAACCCTAGGTATACTAAGTGCCAGCTGGGATCCTGTAAGAAAGACTCATAACCTTCTGCATCTAAGGAGTCTGAGGCCCAGTGTCAGAGATGAAAAGTTCCCCACTTGCTCCTAAGCCCAGTGATTCTCCCAGCATTCCATGCTGCCTCTCTCCTGCTTGTTGAACATGCTTGCCTGAAATCACATGTACCATCAGTAACAGAAACATGCCGAAGTCTACAGTTGGGAAGCTTCTCTTTGACAGCAAGCACGTCTTCCATATTTTCTCAAATAACCCAACAATAAATGTGGCGGAAGCTCTCTTATTAACCTATTCCAGTTAATAAGACTAAAGCTGAGTGACATACTCTTCTCAAACAGCACAGCTAGTAATGACCACATCTGGGCTAGACCCAGGTTCATCCTACTGAAACGTTAGATGTCTGGGCCACTGCACTATGGTGACTTGCAGTGTTGGTGTGGTTACTTTTAATATTATGCCTTGCCAAGTGTTTTAGGGTACCTGCTTCTCAGCACCCTTCTGTCCGCTTGCCTAGGCTACTCTAGTTGTTTCATCCTGTTAATGTGTTCAGATGATCACATTTTGTGTTTTGATGTATGTGCCAAGCTGCATCCCACCCAGCACCTGTCTGCCAGTTTACACGCCCATTCCCATCCTTTGATGACATACTATCTGAGGTTTCACTTCCTCTTGCTCATTCTCTCCTGCTATGGTTGATTAAGCCAAGCCCTGCTGTGCATAGACACATGTCAGTAGTTAAAACAAACTTGTCTGTGTGTTTGTCCCCCCAAAATCACTTCATGAACACAGAAAGAAAAAAACACTTCCAAATTGAGTCTGCCCCTAACCCAGGTTTTGACCTTATCACAGTCTGTATGTTGACCTCAGGGATTATGGAATGGATGGAGGAGGCTACACTGTAGATGCTAAGAGGAGAGGGCGTGGAGAGCTGCCTGTTGCCCAAGTCTATGGGTAAACAGCATGCTTCTAGCCCTTTCAAATTTCTATTGAAGACCCTTCTTTGAATCAATATTTATTTTGATTTTGCTTGTAAAGAATTTTTACAAGCCTATAAAATTTCTTTCTTTAACCAGAACATATAATTCCATTTGCCTTTTGTTTGTTTGCTTGCTTTTAATTCTTGTTATAAGAAGTCAGCATTTAGTCTGTAACATTCTGAATGACAATCTTTCCCCACCCCATCCCACCCCTC
Source organism: Rhabdomys pumilio (assembly GCA_030674055.1). Lineage (NCBI taxonomy): Eukaryota > Metazoa > Chordata > Mammalia > Rodentia > Muridae > Rhabdomys > Rhabdomys pumilio. The sequence continues at coordinate 52,470,742 of JANHMN010000006.1, forward strand.
ACTTCAAGTTTTTCTTAATTAAATATGCCTATTTATTCTGCTTGTGAGATGAATAGTTTTATAAATTTTTTATCTTTACTTAATTTCAGAAGTCTTAATCCATCATTAGCTAGCCAAATGTAGCTTCTGTTTTACTCTACTCTTTTCCTTCTATAGTTTCCATGCATCTCTTTCATGTTTCTGTGCCCCTCTTGTTCACCTGTGCTTTTCTGATTCATGTACATTATCTTGACTTATCTTTCAGCTCTTTATTTCTTTCTTAATCTAATTTTCTCAAACATTATGGAGTCTTCAGTTTAGGCACTATGTTTTTTTGTTCTAAAATTATCAGTTGGCTCTTTTTTTATGGTTGCACTGTAACTTTTTATAGTTTGCAATTCTTTACTGAAATAGTTTAGTTTGATTTTTATCTTCAGGAGCTTAGTAATTATGTGTCCGGTGGCCTCAATATTTGGCATGCCAGCAAGCTTGTTTTTGTTTGTTGTTCTGCTGTGTCTCATTTATATAATAGTATCCTGTCAAGTAGATGAATGCATGTGACAAGCTGCATGCTATTGCACATGAAAACAGGGGGTCTAGGATGATTCTTTTTCCCTTTCAGATGGCTTTAGAGTGTTTCTTCCAATTATCTATACCTAAACATATAAGCAACAAAAGATTTATTCTCTTTTTATCCCCATCTTGAGATTTGTGGAGACACTCAGATGACTGGAAGCCAGAAGCAGTCCCTGTGGATGCTATTGTGCCTTCATATTACTTAGGATATAACTTTTGTCCAGTACCTGCAGCTCCCTATCCTCATTGCTCCAGAAATCTAAGAAGTTCTGCTGACTTTTTCTGAATGGTCAAAGCCCTTACAGGCAAAGACTGCTCCAAATTCTGTGCTCACTTTCCTCTCACATATTAAATGAGACACAGCTACTTTTAGAAAGATGTTTTTAAATGTCATCCAACTTTTAAGTATTCCTTTCAGGAGAGCTGGTCCAAATTAGCACCAAGGGGAATGGATGTCCTACATACAATACCTTGCCCACTCTGACACTAAAGGCTTGCTTAGGGTATAAGTATGCAACCATAAGTCAAATGAACTTTTTCTAATGATCCAGCCTTGGAAAATAATACTTAAGATGCACACTGTCAGACTTGATGATTTTGAAACATAGAAAACATTTTGGGTTTTCCTGAGTCAAATTCAAAAGAAGCTAGCCAGCTGGAATGTGTGTAAGGAACTGTCAGGAAGCTAAAATAGAAAGATCCATTAACCAAGAAAGCCTGGTTTGTGTTAGAATGAAATACCTATAAACAAACGAAACATGGAAAATCTTTTGCTAAAAAAGTCAGCATCCAAAACTTTTTAAATTACAGAGATAAAGAATATATTTATTCTTACATTAACGACAGCGTATTAACTTCAAGTCAGAAGCTTTAGCTGTTGGTAGCAGCAAAAACATCTTATCATAAAACCCATTAACAGCTGCATCCCTTTCTGAACCCCAACCTCCCAGGCTCATTGGTACTATCAGAGTATGGATTTGAACTGAAAAACTCTGATCATAAGAAAAGTAAAACTCTCCTGGGACCCCAGAAGCTTAATGATAACCTATCTAAACTAGTTATGACAAGTTTGCCCACAGCTTCCCAGATCTAGTTTACTGCCAGTCACGGGCATAAGAAGGCTTTTGCAGAAATCATCGCTTACACACACACACACACACACACACACACACACACACACACACACACA
>JANHMN010000006.1:52472495-52501629 GCA_030674055.1 Rhabdomys pumilio
ACACACACACACACACACACACACACACACACACACACACACACACACAGAGAGCCTCTTCCTCTTTTTGCCAGATAATGGACTGAGATAGAGCTATTGAAGCTATTTCAACATAGCTGCTGAACAAACCTCTAGATCATCCACCTCCTGATCAGATTTTAAGCAAATAATAATAATAATAATAATAATAATAATAATAATAATAATAATAATAATAATAAAAAAACAAAAACAACAGCAAAAAAGAAAACCCAAACAATGTCTTTATGTTTAAAGTTGCTAAGAATTGGTTCTCCTATGAGCTGACGCTGAAAGCATCTATAAGTACACCCTCAAAATTTGTCCACACTATAGTGGTAACAATGTTTCAAACTTGTGTTACTTACCATGAGACAAGAATCTGTAGCTTCAAGATCAAAGTCAGTGATGTTCAAGAGAACACGGTGATGTTTTTCAACTTGAATGACCCAAGAGCACTCAGTGTTAGCTCTGTAGTTATTGGGGTAATTTGGAGAATGAATCTCTCCTCTGGAAACCTGGAAAATCCCACCACAACCTGCAAGTAGGAGACAAGGTTCAGCCACGAAAGAAATCTCTGTTATATAAAAAGGTAAGGAATCTGGTGCTAACCACGGATGGCCATTGCCCTACTTGGCTTGACTACTGTATTGGTTCTATGCTAAAAAACGTCAAAGAACTAAACATGCATATTAAATCATTCATCCCAACATAAATAAGGAAACATGGATAGTACTAATATAATGCTTTAAATACTGCAAATATTGGTGTCAAAAGTTAATTAAAATAATAATGCAGGCTATAATTCAGTTGGTAGCAAGCTTGTCTAACATACATTTGAACCTGGTTTCAAACTCCAGCTCTGCATACACTGTGCACAGCCATGCATCCCATAATCCTACCCAGAGGTGGAGAAGGAGGATCAGAAGTTCAAAGTTATCTGTTACTACATGGAAAGTCTGCAGTCGGCATGGTCTATATATGACCCTGTCTTAAAATAATAAAAAACAGCAATAAACCTAAGTACAGGTGAATTCATGCTATCATGGTCCATAAAGTATCCCTTTATTGCTCCCTCAAACATATACTCTAAGAATCATCCTTGCCTTTGAAATGTTTCATAGTCCAATAGCTTTTGATGTTATAAATTACTTAATGTCTGGCTCTGAAATTGTTAATATTCCAGGTAGACTGCATTACGTAAGTTGTATTTAATTCTCACAATGTTCTCAAGTATCTGTCAGTATGAACCATTGTTCCGTGGATTTTTGATAATACAAAACAACTAATAGAAAACTTCAGCAATGATTTTGGGTAGTGGGGCTAATCTGGATGCTATACATATGAATTCATATGTCATTCACTCTAAGAGATTTCACATAGCTCCATACTCTCTTGCCATTAAGGAAGTGACTTAAGGTGGCCTCATGTCACATCTCTGCTGCAGCATAGAGCCATGGGACCTTGGGCAAGTCAACGAGTTCTCTAAGCTTCCTTTCTGTGCTTGTAAGATGAAGGTATGTAAGAGATTTCTCTCACAGTGTAAATTGTAAATATTAAATGAAATAATCCTTATTAGTTAGAAAAGTACCAGGGATATAGTAACCATTCCATAAATACCATTAACCTCACCAGACCTGAATGTCTATTAAAACACTGTGTGATATAATGTTTAAGGTTTAAAATCTGCAATAAGCAACTTATTTTGACAACTTGAGATCTTATGCAGAAAATCAGTATTGCAACACTTAATTTTCTATTTGACAAATTTAATGTTTATTTCTTTTTACATTTCCTAAGAATTCAAACCCTGTTCTATGGTATGATGTAACTGGACACTTACTACTTCAGGAGGTTTTGCTACATTGCTTTGGCTCCTGGCAAATAGCCCAGGAGCTATTTTTGCTCCTCTAATGAAAGACACATACCTTAGCTTAGTTTTAAATGCCTTGGTTACCTCAAAGGCTGCGTACTTCTAAACCTTCCCCTGCTATGCCATTTACCTGAAATCTCACGTGGCTGGTTGGCTTTATCTCCTACAGCTCCTTCATTCCATCCTTCTTCCTGGAGTCATGGGGAATCTCCCATTCTTCTCTGCATCCTACCCATGTAACTATAAGTGTCCTGCCCTGTGCCCAGCCATTGGCCATTGGCATCTTTATTGATCGATCAGAAACCAATTGGAGACAAGGATCTTCAGTGTCTGGACAGGTGGATTCGTGATTGAATCAAAGCATTTGCACAAATCTCCAACAACTTACTGATGTCGCCTGAAGAATAGGAACTAGTCGTGTGTTCAGCTAACAAGTCTCTCCAACCACCTCGATTCTGCTCTTACATGGACTGGCTCATTCATATCCTTAGAAAGTTAAACCCTGTCATAATATTTTAGGAAGACTGTATCTCAAAGCAATACTGGTTACTTGAGAAGTCCCAAAGTCATCAGGGGATAACTCTCATGTCTTCTACTTTTGTAAAATTCAACTAGGATTCAGCTCAATGGCTTTCAGGTTGCCTCCGTATGTTCACCTACCTCCAGGGACTGCTCGCCACGAGGCATTGAAACCTCTTCCATTTAAAGAGTTGTCCGTCTTAAATCGGATTGCTAGTTCATTGTCAGTGCTGGAGACCTGCATGGGGTTTGCTGATGGTGACCGAGAACACAACTGCGCTATTCTTGGAGAATGAAAATCAAGACCTGTGTAGATCTAAGAAGGATGCAAGAAAAAAAAAAAAAAAGGACTTTAGTTAAAAGATACACCTAGACATATCAGCCCTGTTTTGAGCTCCTTTTTGCAACCAGCTCTTGGAATCTATTATGATTAGTGATTGTACTCAATCTCCCTTGGTGGGATGAACTATAAACCTGAAATGAGTATTTATTGGTACTCCCTCTGCCTTATGGACACATACGTTCAATCACTTACAAAATACCTATTTGCTTCATCAGATGAAAAGCACCCAAATTACTCTGGGATCTTCCCTATCTTTTGCTTTTTTCCTTCTCATAGGTCTGGAGATTCTTGCTTCCTCTGGAGAGACAGTGTATATAATACAGTATAAAGATCGATTTTTCGAAACCTTGGAAATCTCAGGTGAAAGCTCATTTTGCTTTTGAGTGTTGAGTTCACTGAAGGCTGTTGACTCTCTAGTTACACTTTTAGGAAATCTCATCTACCCTGAAAATTGGATATTTTACAAGATTAGAAGTGAAACATGACTGGTTTGTTTCTTCAGAGGAAGTCAAAATACAACCTGCAAAAGTGTATTCTGGACACCACAAGAGTGACATGCATGTCTGCACTGAAAAGCATGGCCAGGATCTCCTACCTCCCGTATAGAAACCCTCCAAGTCTGTCCCACATAGCTGCAGCCCTCATGGGTACCTCAAAATTTGCCCAGCTATATGACTGACTGGGATCCCTCAGCTCAGGGGTGCATTCTACAGACTGAGGTTTCCTTTCCTCAGCCCTATTCCAGCAGAACTCACATGCAGAACACTTCTCTTAAGTCTGCATGGAACTAGGGGTGAAGGGAAGATAAGATTTAAAGAGAAGACACTGACATCCCTACTCCCATCTCCAAGGTCACATCAAAGTTGCTTTGTCGAAGACAGGCGGCCACTTTGGATGACAGTTTTCATGTTTGTTCCTTTCTGAGTCCTACACAGCATTCAGGGCCAAAGCCTGGCAGGACAGCAGCTCTGGATAATGTCTCAATTGGGCAGCAACCCTTCACCTCTCACTGGGCCTCTCTCCTCCTGCTCCTCCCGAATTCCCTCCCTTCCTTTCTCACTCTCAAGCCCTCAGCTGACTGATGGGGAATTACTGAAGAGTTCCCTGGGGGAGACAGTGAGAACAGAAACCTACTTTGGAGGAGGAATACACGACTTGAATCTATAATGATTTCTTTGTCTGATTAATCCACCCGCCCTTCCCCCCCAGCAAAGTAGGAATTAAAGTAAGAAGAAACTGCTGTTTCCCAGAGGGCTGAGCAAAAGGCCAGTAATTGCAAAGGAATGAAGCCAGCAACTGCTCTGGGCTTATTTTCATTAGGACGAATTGATGTTTACTGTTTGTGAGGCCCTGAAAGGGCCATAAAAAAAGCAGGGCTTTAGGAAGAGCCTCCTGTGGCCCCTTCTACATACACACATGTGAATGGAAGCTTATCTTGTCAAGAGCCCCTTACTCATGTCTGTCTTGCCTTCCGGCCCAGGCTACAGTCTCCAGCACATGCAGCCAGCAGCAGCCTGTGCTCCTAATCAAGGGAGTGCAACCAGCAGCACATATTTCCAGAGTACATGGTGCTGACAAAGAAACCTACAAGTAAACTTTGTTTTTCTTGTTCATCTATCCCCTTGAGATCATAAACATAATGGCTATGAGTTGGCAAGGCCTAGGAACAACCACAAGAATAAACAATGCCACTTCCGACATTCTTTGCCTCTCCTGGCGCTGGGCTGAACTCACAAATGACCATTGCTGAGAGGCCCTGGCTGTGCTAACTGCCCACACTAAGCAATTGTCTTGTTTGATTGTGCCAGGGAGGGGATTTCCTCTCCTGGATGTGGATCCAGGCTCTGCAGAGCTCTCTTGGAGACTGAAAACAAAATCAGCCTGGGATTTCCATAACCAAAACAACAGAATGGCAATTTTTGGTGCCCATAAATAAAACTGATAGTTAGCATATGGTCAGAAGTGGGAAAGGACGGAAAGAATTTCAGGGCGTGATTCATTCCACTTGAGCTGGTGACTAAACCCTGTGGGGAGAAGAAATGGTGTGCTGATCAGAGATTAAAGTGTGTTTTTAGCAAATGCCCAGGGTGGAGAGTATTTCAAAGCCTGCAGTGTTAATCTGTTCTGAACATTGCTTTCTGCTCTGTTAGCTCCATTTATTTTGAAGATCAAGTCAGCATTCCGGGGTTATGAGTAGCTATATGGTGGTTGCTTTGTGTAACTGGTCACTTTCTAGACAGTGATTCTTCAGGGAGAAGAAATGGCTCCTGGTAAAACTTAGTGGACCCCAGAAAGTCCAGTGTCTAGTGATGGTACGTTTTATTTGGCTATGCTTGGCAAGATTAAAAAAAAAAAGTAAGTGTGAGAGTTGAGAAAGTTAGCCTTGTTTCTGAATCATACACCCATCTGGGTAACAGATTTAGAAACCTACTGTCAATATATTGTCAGTGACTAAGGAAAGAAAAAGAAAGCAAAAAAAAAAAAAAAAAAAAAAAAACAGAACAACAAAAATTGAAAATTGTTGTTCTCCTCATCATGCCCATTTTAACACTGACTACAGAACTTACCATCTAAGCTGAGTACTGCCATAGACATCATAGATATGAAAAAGAGTTACTCTTTATAGTCTTCGGGGCCTTGACATAATTCCTTCAAACTATGTTCTTAACAGAACTCAGGAACCCACAGAACTGCCAGCTTGTCCTAACATATGTAAACTCAAGCAAGCTGCCGCCTCTTGTCACAGACATCTCTGAGCTGGCGTAGGACCACCTACCCACCCACCCCCCAACAGTGATACTTGCTGCCTGGAGTCTCTGTTGCCCTCTGCTCCAGAGGCTGCTTGTAGAGAACACCCCCTGTCTCTGCTTTCTCACGTAATGGGTGTGACAAGGCCCAAAGCACAATGAATCCATTTACATTTTGCCAAGTGGGCACCAATCACATGTACTTGGAATATGAAAATGAAGGACTTGGAACCTGGAACAGAGCGTGTGCCTACAGAGGATCTGTGGCCAGCCTTTTGTAAGTATTATGGGGTTTATGCAACCATGCAGTATTCTTGTTGGTAGAGGAACCGCTTCAGCATCTCATGGGTTAGTGTCGGTAGTCTTTCTTCAAGCTAGAAATTTTGGAAGGTATCTTGTTTTCTCCTAAACACCATTCCTCCTGTAAGATGGAGGCATCACATAGTAGCAAGACTGTCCCTGAGAAGGCAGTGGATTTGACCTAAGACTCCCCCCCAGCTTTGGCTCTGACTCTTTTCCTCCTACCACTGTCTCCCTGTAGAGGGAACTGGGATGCTGGAATGCAATTCCTAGTGACTGTACCCACAATTAGGGGACAACTTGAGAACCCCATTTCTTCTTTCCACATAAGTTTTAAGGGTTAAAGTTTTCCGTAAAGTACTCTCTACTCTTTTCAATCCTCTGCCTATCTCATTTGATCCAGGCAGAGTAGTAAGGGGTGACCAGGTTCATTCCATAGGCCTTCCATTTACTAGCTGGAGGAAACTATATGGAGATTAGCACATGGAAGAAGTCAACTGGCAGAGAAAACCTTGAAATGCTCCCCCTCCTAGCTGTACAGAAAAAGGCATGCCTAAGTAAAGCCCAGGGTATCCAACTGTGAGAGAGGCTTAGGCAGTGTTCACGACCTATGAAGGCGATGAGCCCTGAACCCAGCACTTTCAAGGGTTTGCTTTACCCTCAGCCACTAGCCCACTCTTATTTCCCTTTCTGAATAACTCTCTCTGTGTCTACTTATATGGTCCACTTCTTTGCCCTGGGACAGATGAAACTGGAAACTTAGTCAGTATCATCTAATTCTATAACAGCCACCATCCCAGTGATCATAGAAAGTCTGAGACTTGATATTAAAAGTTATTATAAGTGGACAGCATCCTCCTCTTACTTCATTGGAGTGTTTCCTTCCAAGTGAGAATGTGGTTGTGTACCATCGTCATGAACCGTATGCACCTTACTACCATGTGTCAGTCAGAGGTTCGGATGCTTTTGCTCATTCACAAGCCTCAGGTGCTTACTCTATGCCACATGCTTGGCACTATGAACATGGAGTCTACATGCTATTAGCTGTAGAATTGTGTGAAATAGAAGTCCCCAGCACTGACACGATGGGGAATTTGTGTGTGCTTAGAAACCATCCAATTTTGCTGATAGGTCCAAGTTGATTATAATAAACTTTAAGGCCCAATGTTCACAAAGGTTGCCTTAATTTTGTGAGATAAACTTTTGAAGCAGCATTGGAAAGTTTTTGTAGATAAAGGCCACACTGAGTAACAACAACAACAACAACAAAAGCAAATAACAAAACAACAAAACCAACCCTCTGCAGCAGCTGCAGCTGTGACATGCTGACCCATCCCTGACAGCAGCAGCTGCTGTAAAGGGAGTCCGTGGCACTTGCAGTCAGTGTGCTGGAGCCTATCTTCCTACTGACTCCCAAATGCAGGACGCTTTTTCTAAGGGATATTCCTCAGGCCAGAAGAAGAAGTGTGGGCTGTTAAAGAGCTCAAGTTTTTATTAACAGGGACCAGAGATAGGGGACAGATGAATCAGCCTCCTATGCATCCCTAAGAGACCAAACCAAGCCTACCCACTGAGGCTCATTCCTTCTACTGGCTTTCCTTCCCTGTTCTTTGCTCATATTGCCACTCCCTCCCCCCAATTGCTGCTAGCTGGCCTTACCTCCTAGTGAGCTTCATCTAGCCAAGGTCCCCAGGCACCACTAGGAGAGAAACCAAATTGACTTCCTACCTCCAAGGAGTCATATTTGCAGCTTGCATGATATTCCACGTCAAAGTCATGGATGGTGAGCTGAATGCTGTTCCCTGGGGCCACACGAATGTTCCAGATACATTCCCTGTTGTGAGGATAGCTGTTGGGGTACCCAGGGCTGGTGAAGGAGCCCATGGTTCCAGACATCTCTCCACCACAGCCTATGGAGCAAAACAAAACAAAAACAAAAACAAAAACAAACAAAAAAATCTGTTAGCACAAAGTGGCAACAGTGGCCGGAACATCTTCAAACCTTCATCTCACAAAGGTGGCAAAGAACAAGCCATGGATTCTATAGGAGAGAAGTTTCACAAAAGTTTAATGTTGACATCTTAAAGTAGCAAGAAGGGCATGGGGTAAAGCAAATGATAGAACACATGCTTACGATGTATAAGACCTGGGCTTTAATCCCCAGCAGAGGGAAATCATTATTAAATGTATTCATTTTAGATAAACATTTATTACATTATTTCTATAGTAATGCTGAGTTTTTATTCCTACCACATCTAGACCTAAGAGGAACACAGTGGATTCTGGAAGTGGGAGTCCTAATAGATGCCATTAGGAGAATTTCCAATCTATAAAGAACCTGATTCGAGCCAGGCATGCAATCCCAGCAGGGGAGATGGAGACAGGATGAGTGATTAGGACAAGGTCATCCTTGGTTACACAGCAAGGTTGAGCCCAGCCTGATTGCCTTGGAAGGGAAGGGGAGGGGAGGGGAGGAATGTAGGGGAGGGGGAAGGGGAGGGGGAGGGGGAGGGGGAGGGGGAAGGGGAAGGGGGAGGGGGAGGGGAGGGGGGGGGGGAGGGGGAGGGGGAAAGGGAAAGGGGAAAGGGGAAAGGGAAAGGGAAAGGGAAAGGGGGAATGGAGGGAGAGGGCTCAAGCCCTTGATTCTGCCTCAAAGTTCTGAGGCTACCACCTTCTCAGCCTCTTCATGTGCTTTTCTCCTACTTTGTCCTGAAACTTTGTTTCCAGTCTTTAAATCTGTAGCTCAAGGATTCAATTGGCTGATATACTAGTCTGAACCTAAATAAAGACCCAAAGATGTGCAAGCTCCTTCTATCCTTCTCTCAAAGGCCTTTCTTTGGGTTATCACACACTTAGTATGTAAACAGGATGGCTTCACTTAATTGTAATTTAGGGAAAGCTCCATGTTTAAACATAGCACAGGCTCCTGTGCTGTTCAAGCTCATGAAGAACCAGTTTCTAAAGTAAGTAGACTGTTCGTGGTGCCCCCTAGAGCTTAGCGGAGGTACTGAAGAATTGTACCAACTATGCTGCTTTTGGCTTCAGGAATATTTTCAGTGTGGTTTTATGGTTGGAAAAATATTTCCCAATCTTGGATGGCACTTATTGTTTATACCCTTCTCCACAGTCTATAAATTATATCAATATGTTTACTTTTAAATATCGATTTTCAAAATGACACACACACAGACACCCTCCCCGAAATAAAAGGAGAAACACTGTAAGACATAGACTCTAGTGCTGTTTTCAAAAGCTGTGGCCACAGCCCTACAGACCTGTTGTACCCTCTCCTACAGCTCAAGATCAATCATAAACAAGGTTTGTTTAAGAATACGTGTGTGTGTGTGTGTGTGTGTGTGTGTGTGTGTGTGTGTGTTTGAAGAGAAGTTCTAATGTTATTAGCCACTTTACTCTGTTGGGAAAACACATGGTTATGGAAACAAAAGGAGACTGCTGTAGCTTGAAAACTCAGTCAAATTCTTCACGTTCTCACCACTCCTGTAGTTTACCATATTAGAAACCATTAGATTTGACTTCAAAGTTCATATTAAATACAAATTAAAATATCCAATTTAGTAGTTTTTATGGTTGAAGCCATAAATGTGTAGAAAAATAAAGTCAATTCTGAGAATAATTATGATAAAGGTGTAACTGCATCTTTGTTATTCTTGATTTCAAAAGAGTAAAATGGTTTTTCAGTTTCCTTCCTTCATTCATCCACTTATTAAATGAATTTTTACTAAGTATATTCCTTAGGATAGGCACTGCTGCAGAAACCAGGCACATTTATTGTATCTTAAATAAAACCAAATTTGTGAGCATACAGTTTTAGGATTACACATCATTAAATTATGATTGAATTCTTCTTTCATTTGTAAAGATTATTTTCAATAAGTTTTAATTTAAAAACTGAGTTGCTTTTTACATTTTATTGGTTAACTTTTGAAAGCAGCACTGGAGCCTGTAATCTGATATTATCATCCCAGTGTGCAGTGATGGATCGGGTGTTAGCACCATGTACAAAGGAATTTACAAAGAAACCTAAAACCATTGGGAAACACAGTGGGGAAAAGTGACGCAGAGCCTTAGATGAATCAACTGTGATTCTGAATAATGGATTCAATTGGCTGATACCTAAATAAAGACGCAGAGATGTGCAAGCGCCTTCTCTCCTCCTCTCAAAGGGCTTTCTCATTGGGTTAATGAGAAATGTAAATGTTAATGAGAGCATGTAAACACGATGGCTTCACTTATTTGCAATTTAGGGAAAGCTCTATGTTTGAACATAACGCAGGCCCCTGTGCTGTCCAAGTTCAGGAAGTACCAGTTTCTAGAGTATGTAAGTAGATTGTGCATGATGCTCCCTAGAATTTTTATACTTATTTTTGTTTTGGTTTGTTTTGTTTTTTGTTTCTTCTTATTTTAAGACAGAGCCTCATTATGTAGCCCTGGCTAGCCTGGAATTCACTATGTAGGCAAGACAGGCCTCATAAAGATCTCTCTGCCTCTCTGAGTGCTGGGATTGAAGATTAAACTACACTAGATCTTTCCATGGTCTCGACATCAACAAGAATGAATGAATGATCATGTCACAGTCTGTTATGATGGTGACTCGAAATATGAGATGAGAAGTCACAGGAAGGGGACAGAAAGGGAAAGCTGATGATGAAGGATGCTATGGCAATCAACAGCTACCTAGCATAGCATAAGAAAGGATTACACTACCAACACCCTGTGTGCAATCACATTGCATTTGTGGTTGAGTAAATCACAAAATATAGAAGAAATAGGGAGGCTTTTGATAGCAAGGTATATGTAACTAAAATAGATGAAAGTTGACTTAAGAAAGGCACTCAAGGGCTCTACATAGAGAATCTGATGAAAATGACTTAAATGTCAGCTAATGAGAGATGAGGGGTATGATGAATGAGTTTAGACAGTGATGTGGCTCCTTGCACCAGTTTGTCAAAAGGTTTCATGGAGAGAACAAGATTTAGAACTGTTTATTTAGCATGGTAGATCAAACACTTGCAGACGCATCCTAGAATATGGGCTAAATGTGGGTTATGACATAAGACAAAAATGGGCTCCAATACTGACTAAGGTACTTTAGCAGGCAAGTGATCTTCTATCTGCAATCTTCAGATCAGCTGCTTGGTTACTAGTAACCAACTTAGACTTATATATGTTGATAATAGAGTCAAAATAAGATGTTTGGGAAAGTGTCTTGAATGGGAATAAACATTCTGCTTGTACTATGTATTTCTCATAGCAAGAATTTACCTAGATATGAGAATATACTCTATAAAAAAAACTTGGAGATAGGAGTAGAGTTATTGGCTTAAAAATTAGCTAGCAATAGAAAAAAAGATACAAAATTGGTTATTCATTAAGTCATAAGTTTTTAAAAACAGTTATATGTATTTGGCAGTTTAGTTTTCAAAATGATTTTAATAAGCACAGTATCTTGTTTGAAATTCCTAACAATATGAACTAGGCACAAATGGTATGGGGCTCACTTTAGAGATGATCTGTGAGTCCAAGTCTCTAGAGAATTCCTGTAGAGAAACTCCTGTTATTCAGACACCTCCCAAGCCCTCTTCATTTCTAGTTCTGTTCCCTCTCCACTAAGACCGTTGGCTGTGCCTGCCTGACAGTACTGTGGTGCTGTAATGACAGCATTGTGCCCTACCCTCATGGCTACTCTGTTCACTGACTAAACAAATTACCACAGCAACCTGGATAAAGGAAGCAGAGCAAAATCTTTTCATGAACTCTGAGGCAAACGTGACACTGTCTAGTAGGTTAGTGTCTCGTATGTAGCCGAACTGGACTACAATAGTGCTTTGAAGTGACTCACATGTTTTCCCAGGTTTAAACAGTTGATCTTTATAAAACTTTTCCCAGTGACTGATAATCTATTTGATTTGATTTCCCTCTGAATCCTAGTCATCAGCTGAAAGGAAGTGTTGACCTTATCAGCAGGAAGCACGCTGCTCTACAGCACTCTGAACAAGAAAGAGTTGAAAGCATTGCTTAGTCTGTTTATTTTGACAGATAATTTAAAATTTTGTTTATGAACGAACTCTCCTAATACTGTTTTTGTTTTGTCTAAAACAAGCCATGAATTTTTAAATCGCAGCACAAAAATACTGTATAAGTCTCCTGTGTGTTCTGTCTTTAAGACAATTATGATCAGGAACAAGACATTTTAGTTCATCCTTCTCGGTCCCTCAGTGTCCTCCTGGGTCACTCAAAGTGTCACCTCTTCATTTTTTTTCTGTTTTCCTAACACTATAATCTGAAAGCCAATTTGTCAGGAGAAGTGCCTGTATGGTATTAATAAGGCTGAAGCCCACTAATGCAGGAGGAAAGCCAGCTTCCAGTGAACCCTCACATCCTGTTCTCTGCTTCCGGGGGTCATGCCTGAGAGATCAGCAGTTCATTGTTCAAAGCCCAAGAGCCAACATATAGTAAAGCCAGTAACTACAATAAAAACAAATGTTAAATACAACAAAATAAGAAGGCTCACATACTCAACTGAATATTGATTTATATTATAATAGTCTTTCTATGACCTAAAAAAATGCAAACCCTTTGTTCTGTAATACCTTGAAATGAGCTCATTGGTCAGGCCAATTTTCTTCCATCACATAGAAAGACTTCTTAGTGCCTCTGTTATAGTTGGCTATTTCATCTCTGGTTTGTTTTGTTGAAATTTGTTTTTATTTAAAACTTACAAGCACAAAAGCCTGGAGGCAGAGGTTATACAGAAGAGCCTTATTTTATTTTCTATAGGAATTTTAAAACTCATGGCTTGTGTCAGATAAAACATAAACAATATTAGGAGAGCCCTTTGATGAACAAAACTTTAAGTTATCCTAAAAGTAACTAAAAGTAAAATTAAAAGTAAGCAAGTTTAGCAACAGCCAGATAGAAAGGGAAGGAAGAGCTGGAGAGGGCTGGGAAAGAACTGGGTGTGGAGTTCCGCTCTTGGCAGGGTAGGTTTGATGGGAATGAGGACTGAAAAGCTGGGAGTTGAGGGAAGCTCCAAACCACAGCAAGCTAAACTATTCCCTGGTTCTCTTGTTTTACTTCATTCCATGATCATTGTAGCTCATGTCCTTGTTCTCACAGAAAAAAATGCTAGCCCACAAATACTTCCTACAAAATCAATCTGCAAATTCTGAAGTTCAGGTCAGTCCTGACAAATTTGAGAGCCTTTGTCTTTGCCTTGTCTTCAAAGACAAGAAATGTGACATTCTCCTAAGGCAAAAGGAGGAAACAAGAAGACAGGAATAAGAAAATCGGACAAAGGCAGAATGAAGAAGAGTTGTTCAAAGTCACAGAACAAAACATTCTGGAATAAGTGGAGTCATTTCTCAATTTCATGTCTGCCAGGAACCTGAAAATTATCAAGTCAGGGATTGGTTAGTTACTGGGTTAGGGTGGGACTGACATCTCTCATGAGAAGAGAGGCAGAAGTTGAGGTTGTAGTTGCTATAAGCCATAAACCCCAGCACTTTCCAGTACACAACAGAAGTTGGGAGAAGCAGGAAGATTCTTCCCCAGAGCACTGTTGGATGGGATGGTCTTGACTCTAGATCTGTGCCTTCTAGAATAAAGCAATACATTCCTGTTGTCTTAAGCCACCTGCTTGGGGCTACATTGTTACAATGACCTATGGCACTAATACAGCTCATTCTTTTGCTTATAACTGAGGCAGCCAAACTCTCAGGCAGGCAGGAGGTGGCAGCAGCTCTGGTATTACATAGGAAGGAGGAGGATGTGTACATTTTCATTGTATCTTGTACTAACCACTTCTTACTTATCATCTTGAACATTAGATGATGGTTAGAGAAGAAAGGTTAGAAATAAAAAAGATATACCATTGAGAAAACCAGAAACAGGCACTGGGTCTGGTACCACATTACAGAAAAACAGGGAGTTAAAAGAGTGGCTTTTTTTTTTTTTTTTTTTATTTAAGAAGCCATGAACGGTTAGACAGTTTCTTCTTCCATGGGGACTTCACCTCTACCCTGTACTTTATGATAGTAAATTTTAATTGATTTCTATGTAGCCATATGGACTGAAGTTACCTGTTTTTAGTTGTATAGGCCAAAATGCAAAACAAGCAAACCCTTATCATGAAGTATGTGACTTGAACAAAACAAATATCGAAAGTGTAAAATCAATGGTACCTATAGCTATAAAATGATGACTATACAAGCTATTATATGGGTATGTAAGATTAAGGCAGCCATAGCTAGAGAACTATCTGAGATGAGCTGGATCTAAATATGAAGTTCTTCACCTGAGCACACCACTATAAGAGATAAATCAGGATGGCTATATTTTATATAAAATTTAATTTCCTATACATAAAGGATAGACATCTTTCATTTTAACTCAGAGAAGTATATCCAGCCTTATCACTTTTTCATTGAGACAAATTGTACCAAGATCCTTCTAATCTATATTTTTTTTGTATTTTGAATTTCTAGTCAGAGTCAGAATGTTTTCCCAGTAGAAATTCTTTGCTTTCAGTTCTCTAGGATAAATCAATCCATTAATTATAGCCATTCTACCTATCATGTATCGTCTCTCTGCCTCTCGGAGAGTTTTGAAATTATTCAAGATTTCAAAACAAAGTGTAGTATAAAACATCTTCAAAGGAAATGAAATTAAGGAAATGGGACAAACATCTTTCAAAATAGGAGCAGGCAGAGATCACAGGACCATGCCCTCAGGCATTTGCAAGCCCAACATTCACATTTCTATTTGAAAGTTTTCGAACCTTCAATGTCATTATTTTAGTTAACCTTTTCCAAAGAGAAGCTCACGCAGGGAGCTCCAAGGCCTTGCCTCACCCTGTTCTCTCTAACTCTGCTGTGCACTTTGCCCTCAATTCCCAAACTGTTCTCCACAGGGAGGTTGCTCCACACACAAAAATGCACAAAAAGGAGCAGCACCGTGCTGATGGTGTTGACATAACCACAGATGCAATCAAGTCAAGGAGAGTCAAGGAGGGGCCGCTGCCTTACAGTTGGAATGAAGTTCAAGACTGTCCTCTAAGAGGGAACATTGGGAGACAGACATACAGAAGTGGGAAAGCCATGTAAAGATGGTGGCATAGATTGTAGTGACAGGGACAGATGATTCCAAGACCGTTTTCTTAGTATTCTATCCAGGGCTGTAGTCAGTGAGCCAGCCAGCCTGAGTCTCTCTCTAAATTGAAGCAAAACAACCATGTCAGCCAAATTGTCACACACTCCAGCCTACCCTCAGGGTCTGTGCTGAGCCAGCCAATGTCTTTGAAGACAGTTAGCCTGTCTCTCATTGTAACCTAACTTCTCCTTGTAAGCTACTTTCTGGAACTGACCCTGGGTAACAGACTAGCTAACCCTGTGTTTTCTCCCAGATGAATTAATTCCATCAATCATGTGTGGTGACCCCAGAAGAACTTTATGTAAATGAATCAGTACTTTAGCATAGCTCAGTGGTAGGGAGCACACTTAGCAAGCATGAGTGTGCTCAATGCACAGAAAGAAAGGCAGAAAGGTAGATAAACATGAGCTATTTTGAGCTAGTCCTTTGACAATGTGCTTGGACCTCACCTCAGGACTCCACAGTTTATTGCTACTTGAACTGAAAAAGGAATGAATGAATGAATGAATGAATGAATGAATGGTGTAAATTTGTGAGGATCTCTTGAAATGAGAACATAACTTACATGGGAAAGATTCTCTAGATTTCTTTTAAATGTTTATTGAAGTTCACTATAAAATTAGCTACTGCAAGCTTTGGATTTCTTCAGAGCACAGTGTGATGCCAACTTTTCCCAAAGAAACTTGAGGGAAAGATTGCTGATGTCAGACAGCAGACCACTACTTAAAGGACAGACTTTGGTGTCTGACACCAAAGGTTTCTGTGTGCTGATTCCACTGTCTCTGGACTCCTGAGTCTGAGTTAGTCACTTAATGTCATGATGGTACCTTTCTCAGCCATTTCTATCTATAATATGAGACAATGTTGCTTCTTTCACAGAAGTATTAGGATGAGACAGGAGATAATATTTTAAAGTACTCAGTACACTGAAGTTATTACTTTTTTAAATAACAACACCAAGAGTAATAATAAGCAACATGCCAGTAAGGTAAGTGCACTAAATATTAATCATATTTTAATTCAATTTTCATAGGCCAATGTAATTTTCTTTGACAAAATTAATAACCTGAGACAGATACTGACAGAGAGGTGACTCAACAGCTAAAGGTTTGCTGACAGCTAACATGATAGAAACAGAGAGATGACTGCTATAAGTTGACCTCTGACCTCCACATGTATACATGGTATGCACACCTATACACTATACACATAAATAAATGGGTACTATAAATAAATAAAATGCTTAAAAAATTCCTAAAGACAGTTAAAATTATTTTTAGGTGTTTAAACTTACATTGTTTAGTCTATATAGTGAAAAGAAAAAACATAAAATTATTTTGTATCACTCATTACATATATGCAGAATATAACTCTACTAACTTCAATAGTATCGTTCTGCCATACTCCAGAGACTCTATTTGGTGAGAGGAAGATGATGTGTTTTCTGAGCTCACAGCAGCAATAAAATAAAACTAATCTGGAGATACTGCAATGGTTAAGAGATATAGAAAAAAATTAATGTTCCATACTGAACATAATGACTGTCCCGTGTGAGTTTGGTCATTTGTGTTTGTTACAATTTTGAAGTTGAAAAGAAACAGCCAATCGATTTCCTTCTCACACTGTATGGAAAAAGTGAGGGATCTCCCTGAAAGAATGTGCAATTGCTATCAGGGAAGTGGTTGGAAGGAAACCGAAACACAAACAGAAGGTCTGAGAAAACTCTCCCTTTGGCCCCAAGTCAAGGACTATTTTAAATTGTGCAATATATGAATTTGGAGGGTCATGATTGTTTGAATGTTATTTTTTCCCCCATTTTATGGTGGTTTGAAAGAGCAGCAGTGAAAATAGCCTCAGATAGTTTCAAACAGTGGCAATGTGGGAGTTGGGATATAAGGTTCTAAAGGCTCTGGCCACAGACTCAGAGCCAACACTAATGAAGGTCAACTTTATGGGTGTATTTGTTGTTATATACTTGTCGTTGTCAAGGAGGCAAAAACACAAATATAAATAATAATAAAAAAAAATCTCACTTTTTCCACGCCTTGTGAAAGATCTATACATGATCACCACTGCATTTGCTCACAGAACTTGCCATGAAAACTCCAGAGCCTGAGGCAAAATGAGCCGCAAAACTGTTTTTGAGAAAATTATTCCACCAGCAGGATTGTGGGCAAACAGATTTCTTTGTTTGTTTTTCAGACAAGATCACTCTATGTTGCCCAGGCTAATCTCAAACCCGCGAGCTCAAGTGTGTCTGTTGCTCAGCCCCCTAAACATCTGGAAATGCAGGCAGGCGCTGCTGTCTACCTGGGTAAACAGAGCTTTTTAAAATTAGCATCATTCATTCAGAACTTGCTTTGAACAAAGCTCCATCTGAGAATTTGCCAAAAGTCGAAAGTCAGCTACAGGAACATATTCAAAACTCTGAGCTTGTCTCTATACTAAGGCGGGGTTCATTTCTAATCTTCACCCCTAAACATGTTTTCAAGTAGCACAAAGACAGAAGTCCAAAATACCAAAGAGGACAAACTAGAAACACACATTTGTGTGTACAGCATGCAAAAATCTGAGGGGAGGTTTTGTGAGCCATTAAACAGTTACCTTTGTGTCCAAACACAACTAGCAGCTTTTCCTTTGCATCTCCTTAAATCTCTGTCCAAACCAAACAGAATTTATCTCACACTATATCAACAAAACAATGATAGGACTCCATCTCTTCTCTCATCTTTTCCAATCACTTTCTTAAAGGTTTGGTGCATGAGTGAGGTGTACCTTCATCATATCTGAGGGCCCTTTAGAGGCAGAGAAGCTCCTGTCTACTCTCTCATCTCTGTGGTATTATACTTGTCACAGCTTAGCAGAAAGTGCCACCCTGAAAGTAATTCCATCACCAGCTGAGAAGAAGGGCTCTCCCAGAGCGGGTAACACGCAGGCCTGTTATATTGTTTGGATCTTCGTTGATCACAATTCGTGAAATCACTTTTGTTGCAAACACCATGAAGAAACATGGCTCAAGACAGACACAGAAGAGTGATCATGAAATAGTTATAAAGGTCTCAAAATAATGTTCAAACATGAAAACCTAAATGATGTGATTTCCACTCTGTAACTTTGAAGAAAGTATCAGGGAAAGAAAATGTGGCATTTATGTGTTAGACTTCATCACAGTGCTGTCTGTATCACCAACGAGCTAGAGTGCTAGCTCTGTCTCTGTCTCTTTGTGTGGTTTCTGTATATTCTTATCTATGTATGTGTGCATATGAATGTATATATGTGTATGTGTGTGTGTATATGGTTTTATTTTTTAATTTATGTGTATAGATGTTTTGCCTGCAGGAATGTCTGTGTACCATGTGTAGGCCTGACACCTTCAGAGGCCAGAGAGCACTGGATTGACTGGAGCTGTAGTTACAGGTTACTTTGTATTATTATTTCTGTGTGCCTGTGAAAGACATCCCTGGGTACCTATGCTACTATTACAAAACATCCATCTGTGCAAGCCACTACATTTCCTTATACGCTTTATATATCCTAGAGCTCAAACTAAAAATCCATCTCTGGGGATCCAGGATGTACTATAATAGAGTTATGGACTGCTTGTTCAGCATATCCAAAGCCTGAGATGCATCCCTAGCAACAGAGAGAAGAATCTATCTATGGTCTTTCCCTGATGGCAGGAAAAATTATTAGCTGTTTGCACTTGTCTTTTATCAGTTGGACAACTAGCCCTACCTTAATTTTTATCAGGTGCTTTGCTTAGTGTTTTCATTACCAGCCAGCCCCCTACAGAGCCTTTCAAGATATCTTCTAATTTTTTATTCATAGCATTTGATATTGAGATATATTTTCTGTGCACTGCATGTGCCTGTGCTATGCCACAATGCTTGTTATCTATATATTTTAAATAAGGAAAAAAAATTAAGACAGGGATTATAGCTGCTGTGAGCCATCCCTCTCCATCTACCCAGTCGATTCTCTAAGAAACAGATTGAAAGTATTGAAAACTTGAGTGCTCACAGAAACCCAAGCTTACACTTCTAAGTCACAAAAACAAATAAAAATGTCGAATTAGAGGAAATTTTGCGGTCAGACTAAAAGTAGCCACACACTATTGACTGTCCCAAAGAGCTGGAATGAAGGTTGAAAAGAAACATGGCTGACACTGTAGAGGCTTCTGGCGAGCATTCCAAAGAGAAGCCCTTGGTGCAGGATTGAATGTCCAGTTAGCCAGGGAGGCATTATCTTTTGAACCCAGTCACTCCAGAAGATCTTGAAAAATGTTTTAAAATGTTCTTGCAAACTAACTTCTAAAAACTCTCTCGCAGAAATCTCATTAACAACTAAAAAGAAAAGAGAATGGTGTGGCCCCCATCTGGGAGGATGATGTCATCTATCTCCCCAAAGAAAAGGCCACACTTTTCTTTGTGGAAGTGCACAGTGACATCACCTCCTGATCACATGCCACTTAGCTCTTCCCCTGCTGGGTCCCTAGCTGAAGTGCCCGCTGCCTTTGCAAATGTCAGTCTCTGCTCACAAAGCTCCTTGACCTTGTTTGCATGCTATATTCCACTGCCAAGTGAGAGAAGAGCTGAGGGAGCCTGAGCTGCAAGGGAAGGGAGGAGGGGTGTGTGCAGCTGGCTGGGAGGCTCCTATTCACACAACTTATGGGAAGTTCTCTATACCCTTCAGCAGCCCAGACCAAGGCTCCCAGGATAGAATTCAGCTTCTGAACAATGCTGTCAATGCTGAATCCTGTGAACCGATTAGCTAGGCAGGGCGACTGTGGCCATTTCTTTATTTCCAGGGTGGGATTCTCTTTGAAGATCTGCATAAAGGCACTGCAGCGTGGGCTTTATTTTGCATCTACAGAGCCACTTTCAAAATGGACCCACAGAGACAGCTCACTTGTAGATCCAGTTTCTCAAAGTAAAGAGAAGATTTGTGCTGTTGACAAAAAGGCACACTGGGTAAACGGATTTATTTATCACTGAGCAAAATGAATGAAGTGTGTAGGGGCTCCTGAGCCACAGAGTGCTCAAGATATGACATCACTGTCAGCTCCAGGCTCTGCAAGCAAGCAAGCGTTTGTTGAGCTCTTTCCATGGTGTGGAAAGGAGTCAGAGGAGAGAGGGCTTCTTATGATTGGATTCTGAGCAGAAACCCAGAGGGGGCAATGCAGAGACTCATCTTTAAATTTCATCTGCTGATGCACTGTATGCATTCATGTACACACAAAGGCGTGTAAGAGTATCAGTTTTGCATGTGAAGACTGAGCGTCACATGCTGTAGAAGGAAGCTCAGTCATGGAGAGGCAGCACAAACCTTGGTAGCCCCACAGATTAGTTGGTGACCTTGTAGCAATCTTAGTCCATGTGAGAATTCTGTTATGCTCACAATGATGAAATGGGCTACCAACAGCGCATTGCTTGAAACACAACCCTGTTGTTTAGTGACGCATGACTATGTTTAGTGTTCATTTTTGTATTGCACCCTGTATTTTAAGACCCACAATTTATTGTGCTTCTCCACCCTTGGGGATCCTACCCCAGACCTGTTTATGTGAAGTGTAAAGGACTTGCACGGAGGAAGACACTGTGGCCCCTATGAATTGAGTTTGTGTCTATGGGGCCAGTTGTGGTAGTTACTGCTAGACTTTCTAGTCTCCTACAGATTTAACTTTTGATCTTGCTCCTCTTGCTCCCCATGATCCCTTGTATAATGGGGTCTTTCCTTCCCCTTCCCCTACTTGTCAAGACAGCATCTGCTTATTTTTCAGGTTTTAGTTCAGAAGTGCAAGAACAGTCCCCCCACCGCCTGTCCGCCTGCACGACCATCACAATCCTATATAATTTCCTCCTGTGTGTTCCCTCATCTCTAATAAGATTTGATTTTGTACATTCATTTGCATGCTTAATGCCTTCCCTTTGCTGTAGTGGAGGTGGGAACTAAACCATTTCAGTGTCCCTAGTCATAGAATAGGACTCTCTGTGTGTCCCTAGTTATAGCATAGGACTCTCTTTGTGTCCCTAGTCATAGCACAGGACTCTCTCTGTGTCCCTAGTCATAACATGCTATCATGTTATCTGGTATGGAAGCATTAAACCTGTAGCTTTAAGTCATAGCATAGGACTCTGTGTCCCTAGGCATAGCATGCTATCTGGTGTGGAAGCATTAAACCTGTAGCTTTAATAAACAGAAGAATGGCAGCTTAGTCTTTACTTTTCACCTAATAACTAATCAGGGTACCATTCTCAGTGAAGACCTTATGCTAGAAGCTTACTCTGTCAATTCCTCCTCCTCTCAAGCCATCTCAATTTACATAGGTCAGATATAGAACATAAGATGTGCTAACAGCATGGTGATAACATGCCATAGCAATTCATTTTGTATTGATTTACACTGCTCATGATCTCCTTCCAGAAGATTACTGTCAACTACCATTTGCATACAGTGGTCGGCACAGAGTTAAATTTTTTTTTTTAAAGTTTTGTCCTAATTAGTAAAAAATTGTTGCATAACTCTGGCTTTGAACTTAGCAAATTTTCAGCAAATGAGGGGAAATTTTGCAATAGTAAACAGGAAAAGAGAACAGACAGAGGGTGTCTTTGACTCTCTTGAAAGAAAACATATTCCAAAAAGAAGTAAAAGAAAAATCTTGGCTCAACAAAACCTTAGGGCTTTCAACAGAGGGCTTGGCATATTGGCTAGAAGAACCCAGTGATACAGTAAGTTGAGTGTAGCCGGTAATGACCATCCCATCAAGCAAGCTCTTTAGCGTGGCCTTTAGCCAGAATGACTAGAACAGCCTGGAGGGGAGGGTGAGTACCCTCTTAAATAAAGGGATCAACTAGCAAAAGTACTGCCAGCATCTCTTCATTCTTCCAATCTGACTGCAGGCTTGCATCATTTAGGACAGGATTGACAGTGGCATTGGTCAAACGCGACCAATAGAATTCTATCTCTCAGCTTCTCATGTGTTTAAACTCCTAGACAATTTCTATGTGTAGCTAGGACTGAAGACCACATTCTGAGGCCTTTGGCCCAAGGCACTTCCTGTGCCTAGACCCTTTAGATCTCTGAAGCAGAAAGCTGTCTCCTTCAGGGACCTTTGCTGCCATCCAGGTGCCAAATAAACTTACTTACTACAGTATATAATTTGAACTCCTTAGCTGGATTTTCTGGGCTCTGGAACTTCTGTTTTCCTATAGTTTTATTCCACCAAGTGCAATGCCATTTTTGCCTTGCTCTGAAAACTGAGTTATGTGTAATAGTAACCTTATTCTCCATAGAGAGAGTCTTAGCAATTCTAGTTAGTGTGCCTCACTACTCAATATTTACAAGATTTGCCAATGACGGCTAAGGATATAGCTCATTATTAGAGTACTTGCCTGGCATGTGTGAGGTCCTGACTTTGAGTCCTAGGCATTGCAAAACTAAATACAAGATAAGGAGAACCTTAGTTGTTCTGTAGATATAAACAACTGACAAACACTGTTCTCAAGAGTTTTCCCAGGCACCAATATTCTGGGCCATTTTTCAAAAATTTTCCTGTTTGCTTAGTCTTTTCAGATCATCTTTAGATGACTCAGAATCATAAGATTGTCAAACATCAGAACACTGGAAACACAATATACTGGGGAGAGAAACTAACAAAATCCCTTTATTAAGTCAATTAATAAAGTATCTACTGTAAGTTTAAAACTCACGGGATAAAGAGAAACATTCAGAAATTTTACAAGATTGACCACTATATCTCATTTACTTTTGAGAATCATAATCTGTATTTCAAGGTACCAGTAGCCCTGTGGATTACCACTGAATACTTAATTATGGAAAAGTCTACATTCAGATTTTAACATAAAAATGTGCTCAGTCCACAGTGTACAATACCAGAAGAGCATCTAATGTTTTTATGGATAGAAACAATTCCTACCTTCAGATAATTGGAAGTGATAACCAATCAAGAGAAACCATATTTTGAAATTTTAACTTCATATGGAATACTTTTTGCTACTTTATAAAATGGGCTTTATGTTCAATGAGTTTGCCAACTGTTACAAGTATTTTGAGCATGTTTAAAGCAGGTTAGGCTAATAATGATATTTGTTAAGTTAGACACATGACATGACTAGATATTTTCACTTTATAGTGGGTTCATTGGTATATAACTCTATCACAAATGGAGAGGCTTTAATCCAGACAAATAAAGGATTGACAATTGGGAATTCTCTAAGATTTACATGGAAGGGCTGTAATATCAATAAATTTCAAGTCTCAAATGCTCATGTGCTTGCTTAAGTATCTCTGATTCATGCTCTCTCTCTCTCTCTCTCTCTCTCTCTCTCTCTCTCTCTGTCACACACACACACACACACACACACACACACACACACACACACACACACCTTGTGCTGCCATGTTCTCTGTGTCTATTTGTTTTTGTGTGCATGCTCATGCCAGGGACATACGTGCACTGTGCATCTGTAGGTAGAGGTCTGAGAACAATGGTGAGTATTGGTCTTTAGGGATTTCCCATCTTTTGTTTAACTCAAAGTCTCTCATTGATCTAGAACTCTGCCAAATAGGGTAGCCTAGCTGGTCAGTGAGCATCAAGGTTGTGCTGGTCCTCAACTCCCATCTTTTCAATGCTGTCTTTATAGGAGCATGCTGTTGGGCATGGCTTGACTTCAGTGATTTAACAAGATTTCCATAGTTGTAAGGCAAGCACTTTACCTACTGAGACATGTCACCAGTCTTTACCACTGATTTTAACAGGAGGATTGAAGTTTAGGCATCTGTGAGATTTCTGGTATACCACTGCAACTCTACCTCTCTCTGTTTACTGACATTCACCATGAGTTTTAACACCATGTCTGACGGGTTGAGAACTACTGTAGATATAGGGTAGGGACTAAGAATTCACATTTAAAAAGTTCCTGTGCTCCTGCTGTTACTGGAGGCCATATTTTAAAAACCATTCCTCTGGGATCATCAGCCTGTAGGTTGACCCACAGCAGATGAATTTTGAAGTCTCATGACTCTCGTTAATAATGAGTTTTAAGGAAGTAATTATTTCCACCTGCACCTCAACCACTGGTTGGTAGATGGTCTTCAGAATGTCCCTACTCTGTTTAGCAGATACAAGATACAACTCTGGATCCTTGCATCCAATTCAAATGATCTGTTCCCACTATTTCTCTCATCTGGGTCCTTTGTTTTCTCTTTGACCTTTCTGACTCCCGTTCTTTAGTTCTTTATATTGTCCTGATCATTCTTTCTCTGACACATGTCAAGGTGAGCCTTATGTCTCTTTCTGTTCTATGGCACCTGGGACACTCACATCTCACCGCCATGTCATGTTTCTGCTCTAAGGCAGATTATCACTCTTCCTGCTCAAGCAGTTACCCAAATCTCCTCTACTTCATTTCTTCTCAGAACTCCAGCAAAATTTATCTCCTGGAAGTCCACAGACGTCTCAGTAAGTTCTCTAATGCCTAACTCTAGGTTCCTACTTTGCCTTCATTATTTGTTGACGCTGCTGTTTCTGAGGGTGGGATTGGTAAAGTAATAATTCTTGGCCAAATAACAATTGTTAGTACAATCGAGATCAATGAGGGGCTTACCATGGATGAACCATTGCATCTCAAATCCTTTCTCGCCATAACCAACCCCATCTGTATGGAACAATACATGAAGTTTGGAGCCTGTTGTCGCCCCTGGTGGGGGGATATTTTTTCCACAGTATCGTCCCATCCGTTGGGGTCCATCATAGAGCTAAAATAAAGGAGAAATTTCCATGAGTAAAACAATGCACATGTTTCTTGTTTGTGTGTATATGTTTGTTTTTAAGGAAAAAGACCTTTCTCTTTTCACTTAGGAAAAAAGAAAGACTCAAAATGTGGCCTTCTCAGGTGGCAGGCCCTCAGATTGCCTCTGTATCCTCCTGCTGTTCACCTAGATCACTTTATCCCAGTTACCTGAGAATGAGCTGCCTATAATAACAAAATGGGGAAATATCAGAAAATATGCACATAGACTTCCTGGACTATTGTTTTTTCTTATGGTTGTTTTTTTGGTTTTGTTTTGTTTTGTTTCATTTTGTTTTGTTTTGTTTTGTTTTGTTTTGTTTGAGAATCTCTCCATATAGCCCTGGGTGTCCCAAAACTCACTCTGTAGACCAGGCTGGCCTTAAACTCAAAGATCCACCTGCCTCTATCTCCCAACTGCTGAGATTAAAGGCCACTATGCTTGCTCTCTGACTGTTCTTCTTTTCAGGCTATTTTGTCCCTGTGTAGAAAGATTTTTTTCCCCTCTCCTGTATTCGCCAAGCTCCCTATCGTTTATTACCCTCAGCATTTTTGTTCACTGTTTAGTGACTGTACATTTTGTACATTTGTGAAAACATGTATCACATGGAGTCAGTGATTTTCAAACTGATGGTAAGTTCTCTTATGTTCTAAAATGTGATATAATGTGCTTTAAACATATTGACTCAGCTATAAAAACCTTATAAACAAATTTTTCAAACTATATCTGTGGAACCTTTCCTAATTGCAATGATTAAATGTGGGGCTTTCTACCTTTGAATGAACTGCCGTGCCCCTTTGGGCTTTTACTTTGGTTTGTTTTGAGTCAAGATTTCACTCTGTAGCCTAGGCAAGATTGAATTAAAAAAGGGAGCGGTATATAGCTCCATCCACCACAAATTTATTTAAATCATGTTTTTTTTTATTTTAATTTTTTAAAAATTGGATGCCAAGGAACTTTCTGCTGAGTGTCTATGATACTCTACAACTAGGCACACTCATGCATAGGTGAAAGGGAAAGATCCACTTACTGGTATATGGCATGATCCCAATCAGGTATTTAATATGGGGAAGAGGGCATGTTTGTGTTTTTTCTGCAGATGCTGAAGAAGCATGGTGGCTGCCAGAGATGGGATGAGACATGCAGATGCTGGGACAAAGAATTATGCTGACCTGTGAGCTTGATGAGTACCCTGACAACGATGACTGTGAAGCTGTATTGGACATATGTTCCCAGCCCATCTTTGCTTACCTCTACCCCTGATGGGACAAGCTGCCTTGCCCCAAGATTTTAGACCTCATGGAACAGAGAATCAAAAATAGAAGTTATAATGACTCTTAAATGTGACCAGTTATTCGGACTCAACCATGTACTGGTCTAGAAATCAATCCAATATTGGAAATAACAGTCCTCATGTGGAAGGTTCTGGACATTTTCAGAGACATATTTAGAAGTTTGCTGCAGTTCTTTATGATGTCATGTTAGCAAGAGATAAAGTTTGGGCAGAATCTGTATTTCAAACAAGTGTTAGTACATGTTTTAAGGCTCTTTTAATTGTCAAGTTAAAATCACTTTTGTTTCTTCTACATTATTTAATGTAAGTTGCATTGATTGTACACTTTCTAATTGTGTTAGTGTGTTGAAATCCAGCATGTCAGTTATGGAGGTCTATCAACCAGCCTTTCTTTTATTGCCCTGAGTATCATAGAACATTGGTCTTCTGAAAAAAAAAAAGCTTGAAAGTACTGAAAGAAGTGAGTCAGGTTTTAAGTAGAAACAAGAGGGTAGTGGGGTTGATTATGGTTGGTATAACAGCTTTAATTACATTAATTTCTAGCACCACTGCTTCTGCAATTGCTTTCACACAAGAAGTTAAGACAGCTACTTTTGTTAATTGTTTAGCAAAAAAAAAAATGTTACTAATGTATTGAATATACAAGAGGATTTAGATAGGCATTTGAAACAATGGATTGATGTTCTTTATCCTATTCAAATTATTGGAAGGAGGATCAGTTTAGGAGTAAGGAGCCATCTGGAGTGTCATGCCAAATACCATTGGATTTGTGTTAGTTCTAAAATGTACTGTGGTAGTCATTATAATTAGGACAAAAAATTTAAAGATGCTTGCAATGTTTTTGGCATAATTCTAACACCTTTTTGGATATTTTGACTTTGCATAGTGGGCTTATGAATTTAAAGAATGCTGCTCTGTTGAGTGTTGATGCTGCTGATACTGCTGATAAAATTACCCATGGCCTGAGGTCAGTATTTCTGTTTTGGTCAAGCTTTAAGAATGGCATATATAACTTGATCGTGCTAGCCCTTTTTGTCCTGGGAAAACTTTTATTCCTGCCCATCCTGTTAAAGCTTGCCTTTAACATCAACATGTTGTCAGCCAAAGTACATGGCTTGAAACTGAAAATGGACTCTCGGACAGAGTTATTATTTTAACAGGCTAGCAAGCCAAGGACAGGTAAGATTCTGCACAGAGCCTTACCAACCTAAGACATAAATGCATTGCTTTTGATAATGCATCTTCCACGATGGGTAAGAAAGGTATTCTTGTCAGAACAACCTAAGACAGGCTCAGTCTTGTTTATGAAATAAAAAAAGGAGAGAGGCAGAGAGCTTTTGGGGCTGCTTGGCAAAAATCTGACATGGGCAAAGGACAAGGAAATGGGCTGCTTGGCAGCAATATGACATTGGCCAAGGAAGTGGGCTTCAGGGAGGAATCTGATATTAGGCTAGAACAAAGAAGTAATTTCAGGCAGGAATCTAAATTTTAGGCTAGAACAAGGAAGTAGGCTTCAGACATAAAAATTACTTTGGGATAGGACAAGGAAGTAGGCTCAGATATTTTGGTCAACCTGATAAGCCCTTAGAAACAGTGATCATGGGAGTGTTCAAGTAACTTTGTTTATTTTCTTGATTGTTCTTTGACTATTTATGTTTATTGTCTTGCTTGTTCCTTGACTATTTGCATCTATTGTATTGCTAGTTCCTCAACCTATAACTGACCTTAATACTTGCATGTAATTAAAATGGTATAAAAGAAAAAGGAGCTGGGGAGATGGATAGGGATTTTCTAGGGAGGGGAAATGGCATCTGAAATGTGAATAAATAAAATATCCAATAAAAAAAGAAAAGAAAATCACTGTGTAAGCTAGCATGGCTTAACTTTATAGCAACTTGCCTGGCTCAGCTTTTTCTGTGCTAGGTTTTTGGGGGTGAGCCTCCAAGCCTAGCTCTTTACTTTTGCAGCCAGGCAGTCTGTCACATCCCCTCCCTTCCTAGTGATACACACAGCATTCTCTTACCCCTATGACTGCAAGTTTCCTAAGGAAGCTACTCCTGGATTTCCTGTCCTTCACTGTTAAGAGCAGAATACTCTGAAGCCAGGATTCCAATACAGCTCCAGTGAATGCACACTTTGGTTTCTGCCATGAATGCATATTCTTTAAGGACTTAATCTGTCTTACTTCTTCTGTATAGTTAGATAAAAAATTGAATCATACAATTTCACGTATCAGTTTCCTGCAGTAAAGAGTTTGGATCGCTTTGAGGTCATATTGTAGAGTGAGGACCTAGATATTGTCTTACTCAAGCTCATAATAAATCTCAGATTTCTGAATGTTGACTTGTTTCACCAAATTCTCAAGCAGTTGCTCATCTTGCTGTGGGGATGGTCATCAGAGGTTTAAAATGAGAAGCAGAGTCCAATATGCTGTTCACAGCTTGATACTAAATCCATGATTTTTAAGCAAATGGATCATGATAGAGTTCACTTTCCAGATTTATTACCTTACCCTTCTTGTTTCCATTTTGTAAATACTTTTGCTTAAAAACCTGTATTTCTTGTCAGGTTTCTAGCATACTACCTTCACCGGCTGGTTTAATGTCAACTTCACACAACTTTGAGACATTTGGGAAGACAGATCTTCAATTTCAAAATGCCCTTACCAGAGAAGTTTCTGGGTAAGCCCATGGAACATTTTCTTAATTAATGACTGATATGGGAGGTGTCCAGCTCACAGTGGGCAGTGCAACACATAGACTTGTGGTCCTGCATACTGTTAGAAAGCAGGCTAAGAGAGCCATAAAAAGCAAGCCAATAAGCAGCACTCCTTTGTGGCCCTGCTTCCTGTTCTTGTTTCTCGGTTCCAGCCTTGACTTCCCTCAATGATGGACTGTGATGTGGAACTGTAAACTTAAAATGACCCTTTCCTTCCTGAGTTGCTTTTGGACATGGTGTTTTGTTGCAGTAATAAAATGTCTGATAACACTACAAGTTGACAGAAGCCAGGCCAAAAGAGAGAGAGAGAGAGAGAGAGAGAGAGAGAGAGAGAGAGAGAGAGA
>JANHMN010000006.1:52501639-52552608 GCA_030674055.1 Rhabdomys pumilio
AGAGAGAGAGAGAGAGAGAGAGAGAGAGAGAGAGAGAGAGAGAGAGAGAGAGAGGAGAATGAAAGAAAGAAGAGAAAAGAAAGGAGAAAGAAAGCAGAAAGAAAGAAACAAAGCAAACAAACATAATAAGAAGAGACAAGAGCCAAAGTTCTTTCCTCGAGTCTTGAGCTCCATAACCTTCTCAAGCTGGAGGTAGGGGCCAGATGAAGCCAGGCTATATCGTGAGTGCTCCCAGAGTGTGCTGTGAGTGCTCCCAGGCTGTACCAGGAGTGCGCCTGAATCAATATCTAACAGCAGAATGTTTGTCTCAGTTTCAAGGTTTACATCAATTTTATTTCGTGATGTCTACTTTGATACCAAATATAAAAATAAATATCTTGTCACCAAATACTGAGTTAATAAGCAAGTCTTTCAGCTTACAGTCTCTAAACCCAAGAGATTCTACTTTGGTTTGTGGTTTAGTGACCAAAGGTGAAATTACTTGATCTTGAACTTGCAAAACTTAAGGTAAACACCTTTGTGACCATAAACACCCTCTACCTGATGGATTGTAGTAAGCACTGCACAGAAGCAAGCTGGGGACCATAGTCTGATTCTGTACAAGGTCATTATATTTTATAGTATATTATAGAGCATTCTTTTTCTTCCCAGCTCAACAAGGTTAAGAGCTGTGACATTTTAAATGATGTAGATGGTAATTTTTCCTCCTTCTAATGAGATCTTTTCTACTAAAGAAGAACCCCTAAGTGCCAGAAGCTAGTGGTCTGGAAAACCCTCAAATGTCAGAAGCCAGTGGTTTGAAAATAGTACATTGTGTGTGGGACTGGGCAGGGGTAGGTGGGCAAAGAAGATGGGTTTGTGGAAGCACTGATGAATGATAACTAAATGTTGTTACCCTATGGGAAGAATGGAATGATGCATTACAATAAACATCAAGTGGACATATTTGAAAATGCTTAAATAAATGTCAAATAAATCAATGAACTAATTACTGCATATCAATACTTCTCCTAGAGAGAGAGAGAGAGGACAACCCACCCTGCTCCTTCAGTTTATGTCCTCTTAACATTTACATTTAATTAAATCACATTTTTTTTGTTTGTTTATCTTCACACTGATGGCTAATGTCACCTTCACAATTCATTCCCGAGTAAACTCCCCACACAGAACCTAACAGTCATTTTTCAAAGTATACAAATACTGGTCACCGTGGAAACCAGTGGTGTCTTGCTGCCCTTGATTCTGTTTTCAAGGCAGAATGTTAGCCACAGGACATTCCAGCAGTGACTCATAGGCATGACCAGAAAGCTTGCTGGTTTAAATCTGGTAAAACTACAATTTTTTTTTCTGCTTTCAGCAAGCCTGAGATGTACTCCACAGAACCATCGAGAAGTTCTGAACTCATTTAAAGGAAACAAAAACTACATATGAGATTTTATCGCCTTGAATATGAGTTCTAGTTTTTTTCACTGCAGGTTTTTAAAAATCAAATCCTTGAAATGATTCTCACTTTGCCCTGTTGGCCTCAAACACATGTCAAATGTGATACTGTGTATCATAAGGCCTTTTGTGTTCAACCTTGTCAGTTTGTCTCTCAGGAGCAAAATTCATATATGATGTTTGTAGTTCAAGTGTCCCTCATCTTCTCCCCAACAAAAAACATCTCAGCCCTTCTCAGGACACACAGGAAAGGAGTTCACATCCCAGAATGCTGGGCTACTTGGTTACTTCCTGTGTTTTGACAGTCTGGTAGAAACACAGAAACCATTAGTAACATCAGACTTCAATTACAACATTAAAAGATTCACGGGCCCCTCTAAATGTTAAGGGCCCCAAAAGCAGATGAGATTAAAATTAAGGGCATATACAGTATGCTAGCAACTGACAGAGTCAGACCAATTATTGTGATATCAAGGGTTCTTAAAATTTTGTCTGTTGTTCTTAGTGTGTTTGTATATGATATATGTTTAGTTATGCAAGTGAGACAGCATGCATGTGGAGGCCAGAGAACAACTCTCAGACATTTATTTTCTCTTTCCACCGTGTGGGTTCTGGGGATTGAATTTAGCTCATCAGATAGGCACAGCAAGTGCATTTTACCCGATGAGCCATCTCACTGGCCCAGTAAGATATGTTTTTGGTTTGTTGTTGTTGTTTTAATTTGTATCACTGCATGTGTATATGTGTGAATGGTGTTTGTATAGGGTACTGTGTTTATAAGTTCATATCTAGAAATCAGAAGGCAGTGTTCAAGAATTAATTCTCCCCTCTATTATGGTATCTAGGAATCAAACATAAGTTCCCAGCCTTGCAGCACAAGTGCCTCTACTTGCTCAACCATCTCACTGGCCCTGGAGACTAGAGTACCCTGGCATTCAGAAACAGTGGTACAGACCTTTTATCCTGGCACTAAGGAGGCAGGAAGGTGAATCTCTATGAGTCTTAGGTTAACCTAGTTGTCCTGAGTTCCAGGACAGCCAGGGCTATGTAGAGAGACCCTGTCTTTAAAAACCAACCAACCAACCACCAAACCAACCAATCAAAAAGTCCCCTGGCTTTATGTGGAAATCAGAGTCTTAGTAGAGCCTTATGCAACATGTTTTCTGACCTGGACCCCAGCAGGTCCTCCCTTCACTAAACCCAAGAACCATCAAGAACAGAAATGTGTTTTTCAAGGGCTTCTACTTTGAGTTGTTTTATGAAGGTCTTTTGTGACTTGGAAATTTTGTGACTATAATGAACAAAAATGGTAATTAATTGGTCTGTCACATGAGAGTAGATGAATAGACTGATATTTTCCTAAATCTTTTGGGATGGGATTGTGCCAACTGAAACAGTCCTTTCTACTTCAGATTAACATGGAATTTATTCTTTATTTAACACTTTTCCTTTCCTTTTCACTTTTTCTTTTTAGATTCTGGTGTTCAAACCCAGATTCTTGCCAGTGCTAGGCACCTACTGTACCACTGAGCCACAACCATAATCAAAAGTATTGTTTTTCTTATTGTCTTGAAGTGTGTCTAAAAGTAAACTTCATTTTCTCAGTCACTTAAGATTAGTTGTAAGACATGAAGGGCAAATTAAGCTTTTTTTTTTTTTTTTTTTTTTTTTTGTATGATACCATTAAACTTGGGAAACTTTCATTGAATCCCAATATATAGAAAGCTTGGAAACTTCCAAGGAAACCTGCTTCAGACATGAAGCGTTTTTTTATGTGACTGAAATAACTTAAAGAACTTAAAGAAGGCCATTCAGGTGCAGCAAAGATTCCCCTATCTTTATAAAAATGGAAACTCTAGTCAATACAATGAAGTTGATTAAGACCCTGGCCAGGAGTTCATAGATAGACTCTCCAGTGTCACTGATGGAAGCAAGCAAGTCACTTCCTTGTCAGGGCATTGGCAGAACGTGGGCAGAGTCGGGCAGAGTCTAGGTACAGGAATTTGTTTAACACGCAGTCTTGCAGAAATTACTTAACTTCATGAATCAAACTCTCTTTGTGAATCTGTATGTTTGGTATCACACAGCACTATAGCCTTGTGGCAAATGAGAAAACCACGTGAAGACAAGGTAGAGTATGTCTGAAAAGTTCTTCTAACTTTTGGTTTGATATAAAGGGAACACCACTTTTTTTTTCACTATAGAAACCAGCCAGAAGTAGCTTTGTGCAATGAAATATGAGTCTAGACAGCTGAGACTGACTCATGTTTAACACTTTACAGAATGATCACTGGCTAAGCAGGCAGGGAAGAAATGAATCAGGCCTGGAGATAGAGAGCCCTTGCTTGCTTACTTGCATCCTGTTGCTATGGTAACCTTGGTTAGAGTTGTGGCTGTAGCCAGCCCTGAAATTCTGGGTGGAGAGCCAGATGCAAATCACCCTGAGCATGGGGAGAGAAATTAAGTGTATGTGCAGGGGGTGAAGAAGTGTGGTCCATCCTGACAGAGGATAGCCCAACAAGAGAGAGGAATCAGAAGCTGCTGAGGCTAGCATGATGGGGTGAGAAGGGGCTGAGTGAGCTGACAAGGATGTACTTTTTCTTATCTTGGGGATCTTTGTCCTCACTGTCCTTCAGTGCTGCAGCTCCTGCTGGTTGAGCCCTGGAACTCAAGAGGGCAGAAGATGCTGAATTCTTGAAACATCTGTTTATTCCTCCCCCGAAAACGAAAACCACAACTGTAGAGTGCCTATGGTACTGACTCATTACCTTTCCAGGGCTGTAGATGAAGCCAGGGTATTGTGAAGGCTGGGAAGGAACCCCACCTCTGAGCTACATCCCAAGCACAAGAGTAATCCTTATGGATGCTGTTAAGTTTTACACACATTATCTTAGTAAGCATGAGACCTTTATAGCTCACTTTAAAATTTAAAGGTTTTGGAATGTTTCTGTAATTCTGCCAAATAAAAATCAGAGTAGGATATTGATACTGAGTTGTCATTAGGAATAGGAAAAAACCCAGGGCATGGGGAATATGTCATTAAACTGCAGAAGATAAATGAGCCAAATGTTGCTGAAGGCTGAGAATGCAGGATACACACTCGACAGTGCTCCACCATGGCTCTGTGGAGCCTTGGTGCCTCTCCCCACTAAACATGCAGTCACTCACTCACAGCACACTGGCATCGGGGACTCACACACGTCCTCACTACAGGAAAAGTCAGGATGCCATGAGCTGTCAGGGTGGGGCAGGGCATGTGAAATGCCCATCTAAAGTTAGTGGTTACTCATAACACCAGGCTTTGCATGCCAGCGACAGACCAGCAGATGACCACACTCTGAGTTATTCTGAGTTATTTTGTATCACTTTGAATTAGAGGTTTATCTCAGGTCCAGATGGCACAGTGGCCTCTCTGTGGGCTGGCTGCTCTCCGTCTGCTCTTGTTCCATTTATGGTTTTAAGTCCTGCTTTCTATGGATCGCTTACATCAGAAGGCACAAAGGTTGATTTTGGTTCTTATTGTTGTGCTTTGATTTATATTTTTAATCAATGCATAACCATGGATGTAGGCTAACATTTCATTACAAAGATGTTTATCTCAGAAAGGGCTCACAGCAGCCTGCACTGTGGCAATAGAGTGAGAACATAGAAAATAACACACACAATATATATACCCATGGAAAAATGTCATTATAGGGTAGACTGCATGGGATAATCTATGAATATTAAAATAAGCATCAAAAGGAGAACAGGAAATGGATACCACTAAATATTAATAGAAGTGGTACAATTTAAATTTTTTTGTTGTTTCTTAGGTTTTCCTATGTTTTCTCAATCTCCTGTAATTACTATGTGTTCATTTTTGATTAGATAAATCTATTTTTAATACATTATCTCTGCAGAACTATTGACATCATAATAGAAATATGTCTTGGTAATGTTTTCCCTATGTTAGAATTACATACTCCTCTAGGCTTCCAGCCACTAAATTGGCCCACTAATAATGTTCTGCTATTTCTGTATCTCTTCTCTGTGCTCAGAATCAAACATTAACATTTGTCTTAAAAAGTTATTACAGAGAGTAATCTGTTCCAGCATTATTTTCAAGCCATTTTAATCCTGAGTATATCCTTTTTCATGGTAAGTAACTATTATTAATTATTCTAAATCTTTATAAAAATAATGTCTCTAGAAGTCCAGGGACTTCTATAAATGTTGGATTTTGTGATCCCTGATGGAACAGTGAGCGTCTAATCCTTCCTCAGGGAAAAGACAAAGACTCTGAGAGCCAAGAACACTCTCCTGTGGATATGTAAGTGGTTAGTTCCCTAAGCTGCAGCCTTCAATTGTCTTGCCATAGTGAAATGCTAAGTGCTTTAAATATATATTATTGTATCTTCCAATGGCCTGAGCATCTGCTGCAGATGGACTCTGGGACAGAGAAAAACCTAGTTCATAGAACCAAATAAAATCATGGAACCTTGAGCCTTAGAGACCCATAGTGCTTGCACCTGCCTCTTCCTCCAGGTCGCCAGAATAAAGAGCAAGCCTGCTAAGTAAGAACTAAAATTAAAGTGTTTTCTCATGTTTTTAATATGCAAAATGAAAGCAGAGGGGAGCTGTGAAGAGTGGCTCACAAGATAGATCAAAATGGATATAAAAATGCAGTGATTGCTTTGCAAGCCAACGTAAGCACTGCGATTGGAATCCTTTCCCATTTAAAATAATTAAACCAGAATTCACAACTAGAATTTGTGATATTTGAAACTTAACCTTGTGACTAGCATTTCCTCCCTGTACAAGGTGTGCCTGCAGGAATGGTCCTCTCTATGCAGTGTGCCTGTACCCACAGTCCTCCCTGTGCAGTGTGCCTGCACCCATGGTCCTTCCTGTGCAGTATGCCGCTCTCATGGTCCTCCCTGTGCAGTGTGCCTGCTCTCATGGTCCTCCCTGCTCAGTGTGCTTGCACCCACCGTCCTCTCTGTGCAGTGTGCCTGCAGGCATGATAGCAGATGCCTCTAAACTTTCCTGCTTTGGCTTAAGTATAAAAGAAAAAGAGGCAGGAAGTTGTGGGAAATAACTTCCAGCTTTGTGAATGTAAAGGGATTTTTAAGTGTCTTAAAGGTAGTTTGGGAAATTGTGATAGGTTTTGTTCTTATTCATCTGTATCCCATGCTTCAAATCCGAGAGGGTATGAGGAGCAGAAACCAGGGCTCTTTTGAACCAAGGACTGGTGGATGTCTTTCGAAGGCTGGCGCCTCTGCATCATTATACACAGCAAACTGACCAATTGAAAATCTTCATTGTGAGGATGGTCATAGCCAGTCTGGTCATAAATGGATCCTCCTGCCTCAGTTGCTAAAGTGCTGTGTGTGTGTGTGTGTGTGTGTGTGTGTGTGTGTGTGTGTGTGTGTATGTGTGTGTATGCCACCACTTACTCCCTGCCTGAAAAGAATTGATTGCCTTAAAATAAAGAACTCATACATTTTTATAATTTAAAAAAAAAATCACATTTTACCTAGACAATTCTGGAGTCAACATTTTGCCTAAGATGAATCCTAGGCTGCTTAATGATGTAAGAGGATTCAGCTTCAGCAATCCTTTTCACAGTTCTGAATGTAGATCACCCTAGTAGAGCGCTACATTCTCCCAGCTGGTATGGAGACAAAACTGAATGTCTGGACTATAGTGAATACTCATTTGTGAGTAGCAGCTGTCAGCAGACTGCTAAAGTTCTAGAAGCCAACTTCCTCTAAAGGACAGTTCCAGGAAGTGTGACTCATCTGCTCAGGAAGTGAGCAAGGAGGAGCGCCCTGATCAAAGAGTCAAGCCCACTGTGGCTCTCACACACACAGAACCTCTTTTACTTCTCTGCTTTGTTCTAACCAGGGGGAGAGATTTTAATGACCAGGCTGCTCAGATTCAGACACAGGAGCCCTGTGGCTTTTGGAAGAAGGCTGAGAGGTAGAAGGAAGGAACTCTGGTGTCCACAGATGGGGACACTTTGTGCTCAACTCTGTTAATTATAGTGCGGAAAATGTGTAGACTATAGCTTGTGGGGTGGGGGTGGGGTGTCTTTTTCGAGCATGTGAGTCTAAGCACACATGCATGCTGCTGTGTGCAGGCCAGAGATCAACACTAGGTGTCTTCAATTGCTCTCTATGCTATTTAAGACAAAGTTTCTCCCCAATTTAACTGGATCTGCCCAGGTTAGCTGACCAGATCCAAGATCCTCCTGTTTCCACACCCCTGCCCCCAGTGCTGGGGTTACAGAGATATGAGGTGTTACCATCACACGCAGCTTTTTACAGAGGAGTCTGAACGCAGGTCCTCATGCTTGTGTGACGGAAACAACTCCCCAGGTCTCAAATATAGCTTTTGGCTTAGTGCAAAAGGCTCTAGGAGCTGGACAATAACATGTGAGATTCTCTTCATGCTAGAATAGTAATGCACTGTT
Organism: Rhabdomys pumilio; assembly: GCA_030674055.1. Lineage (NCBI taxonomy): Eukaryota > Metazoa > Chordata > Mammalia > Rodentia > Muridae > Rhabdomys > Rhabdomys pumilio. Next base: position 52,509,537 of record JANHMN010000006.1, read on the forward strand.
TATGGGCACGTGTCCTTTGCTGGGCATTAGTGGGGGTTAAAATGCATAGCAAGTCCGTAATGAAGTCTGTACTGCCATCTCCACTCTGAAGCTCTACAAACTGAGGTATGTGCAGGTGTAATTAATGCAGGATCATGGAATGCATCAACCATTCAAGGAAAAATGTTATGGTTTCCTTCACCAAAATTGTCTTTCTAAAAATAAAAAAATGCTAAGTTGTAGTGAATATACTCATTCTCTGTTGGGGATTATAGCGAATCACAGAACAGTTTTTAAGCTGGAATAACAGTTTGCAAACTTTCGATGTGTCAATGGAGCCTCTCCTTCATTCCGTTTCCTTACTGAGCTTCAGTTAAATCAGAGGGTTAGAATATGGGTGTTGTCAGTTCTCATCTATACATTGTGGAAGGTGCCAAGATGCATTAAGGAAGCTGGCTGCAGGCAGACAGCAAAAGGAAAAGAAAGACTCCTGATGAAGGGACCACTAATTTCCTCCGCCTGCAGGATGAACGCACTTTCAGTTCCTGTGTCTGGTTCAGGGGCTTGGCTTCGATTAGTACCACTAACAGCAGTTAGCATTTGTTTGCTGTGTGCTAGGCTCTGTTCTCATTCTTCGTGCTTATTAGCTCATTTACTTTGATTGTTCCATTTTACTGAGGGAAATGACGCACACAGAGACTGAACAACAACCCACCCAAGGTTATTCAAGCTTAGATTTAAATCCAGGCTCACTGGCTCTGGAATCTTCATTCTGAAACATCACACTCTACTGAGCAGCAAGGAAAGGACTGAGCCTGTCTGAAATGGAGCCTGATGCCTATGAGGAACTTCCGACCCAGGAATATCTGAGGAACAGATATTCCTTTATTCTTACCATCCAACAGCTATCAGCAGGCTCAGCTGATTTGATTAAAGCCTACTTGAACAGATCTGATGCTAGTAAGGGGCTCTTCACCAGCACAAGAAAGAACCATTTCCAATGGTATTTTTCATGGAGAACCAAAGAAGATTACTAATAGATTTAAACCAGAATTTCTGGATACTGAGACACTACACTGTTCTAGAGTCCTGCATGGAAGCAGTTATATATGGTCATGTGACCAGCAGTTATGTGCAAGTACAAACATCTTTTTTCACTTCTCTTATTGGAGAGGTTATGAAAAAAAAAAACTTTAACTGGATTAAAAACTTTTGTCTTTAAACAGATTCCAAGAGGGAAAGAGACGACAAATCCTAACCAGAGCTGCATATGTGGAGTATGGGAACATGGAAGTCAAAGGCCACCCACAGTGAACTGTGGGAGCTGCTGAAGACCCTAGCGCTCTGCCTGAGGGAGGAAGACAGATCTCAATGGGCTGAGCTGCTGGTCACAGATGGCATTTTCAAGACAGGGATACTGTAATATGTGTGAAAACCATCTTCCTCAAATGTTCTGAAAAGATGTGGAATGACAAAGGATGACTGTTAAGCTCTTTCCAGGAGTATGAAAGAAGAGTCAAGAAAGTAATTCTAGAATGTTCTTAAAATTCCTCATTTTGAACTTTCTTTCTCCACAGCAATGCAAGGCTTGGCCCCATCTCTTCCACTTTCTACATCCAGCCCATTAATGGATCTCCATATTATCTGAGTAGCCAGAATCATCTTTAAAATATATGGACCTGAAAACAGCGTGGTGGTCCTTGCCTGCAGTTTCAACACTCATTGGGCAGAGACAAGAGAATTAGAAGTTCAAGGCCAACCTGGCTCAATACCCCCCTCTAAGAAAAACAAACAATCCAAACCAATCCAAAACAAAAAAACCCACACATATTCATATAAGGGAAATAATGCACTATGAAAAGTACCTATTTGATCATGCTATTTCTTTGAGCTGGCCCTTGAGAGACTTACTGTTCTGAAAAGTAACACTAAAATTCTTGACCACCTTACTGACACCCTGAAGGTTCCTTGTGATCTGCCTTCAGGTCTGCAGACTCAGTTTTCCCTTGTCAATTCTCTACTTTTCTGATATCTGGGTACCATTCTTCCTTGGGTTTGCATGCTCTGGTCATCAGAAAAGCTTGATTGCTTTCCTGTCTGATGCCTTCAAGGCACCTGTTAGCTTCCCCTCTCAACAGATAAACAAACAACCCATGGTAGAATCTTTATTGTGTGATATGCTAGCATCTCTTTCACCTATTATGACATGAAAAACTAATGATAAACAGTTAATCTCCATAGTCTAGGTGCCTAAAATATATTCTATTGTCTGGATGGTGAATAGTAAGCTATTGATAGCTTTAAAAACCAAATAACCAGCCCTCCTAAGTTGTGTTTAAATCATCATTTCCCTCATTCAGATGGATGTTTGTAAATCATCCATCAATTTCTGTGGCCTATAGTAATATGGTTACCCTGAACAGACTTCCCTGTTGTCTATGTTCATGAATCATTATATGGAAAGCTAAGAATACGTGTTGACTCTGATGTGACTGAGCAATAAATTTGCATGAAGCATCAGCAAATGTGTATGAGTTCTCTACAAAACCCAGATAGCATTGTGTTGGGTGACTACAATGCCATGTGGTCCACAGCTGTGGGATGGGAAATAGCTCAGGACATAGACATAGAATGTGTGGTGCCAAACTGGAGAATTCAGGGACATTAGTGAAGGGTTGTTAATCCATTTCTTATTTGAAATGCATTATTTGTGATTGAAGGTTTCTGTAGTGTAGTGGTTGTTTTGCAACTAAAAAGAGGATGTGAGAGTAAAATACATAATGATATAAACATCTGGTGAGCAGGATGACATCAGAAAGGATTTGGCAAGAGATGAAATAGATTCTACACACTGGAAGGAAATGCATTTGACAGAAGGTACTGACATAATCAGGAAGAATTTGAAACTTCCTTAAGTTGAAAAGGGAAAAGGACAGAAAGGGAGGAAAGGATGGATGGAAGAGTGTGCTGGCGACATCAACTTGATTCAAGCTAGAGTCATCTGAAAGGAGAAAACATTCTAAGGAGCCATTTGGCTCCTGCTAATCCCCAGCATGGCCCTGCTCAATCACGATAATCTTCAAGTGAATTGTCTCCATCCTTGCTTCCCTCCCTTGAGCCCTCTGATGGCAATCTCTTTCACCTTCCACAACTCTCTCTTTGCTTCACTGAGACAACCCCTTTCTTTAGCTTCTTCTTCTCACTCACATACCCCTGTTGACCTGCCAGTGGATTTATACACAGGTGCCACTTCTGCCTATAGCCTCAGTCACCTAGTAGAAATGTCCTCTAAGTGGAAACTTTAGGACTAACATGGAGACAAAAGAGTAAGATCAAGTTGGGAAACAGAATGAACCCTTGACAATGACTTCGCACAGCTGCACAAGCAATACCCAACTTCTCTAAAAGCAGCCAATACCTACACTGAGATGCTGTTTCTAAGCCTGATGGGTTTTGTTTTGGCCAGAGGATAAAGTAATAAAGGGTAGGGTTGTTTCCCAGTGAGGTGTGGACTGGACCTAATCCAGCCTTTTTATAGTTTCAGTTTTATTAATTCCAAATAATTAATTTCTGGCTCCAGTCATTGTCACTCATTGGGGAATTGGCTAAGTTACTTGAAGAAAAGGAGGAAAAAACCTTTTAACTAGAAGTTAGTAAAATAATGGAAGCTGGAGTTTTTATGCCTGCACTTTTTTTTCCTCCTTAAATGGTTGCGTTTTGAAATTTTCCATCATAGACCAGCCTCTGTGGCTATGCTCTGGTCTTGCCCCTTGGCTTATAGCAATGGAAAAACATCTCTTCCCTCTGGCAATCATGTCATTTCTTGGAAGGCTTTTCTGAACTTCTGGTTCTCATTCTGTACTTTCACCATCAGTATTGCACAAGGGAAGTGGCATGCCTGGAACATGACAGGCGCACCATCACAAGTGGACTCTGATGAGCTGTTGTGTAGCTGTTGGAGCAAGTGTTCTTATGTGAGTTTTTAAGCACCTCTCAAAATGACCTGAAGAGATTTTTGGGAGCATTGCACTCTCAGGCCAATCCAAAGAAGTGGGATGTAGTTCCTGGAAGTGTTTCCTCTTGCTTTCTCCCTACTCTTTCTCCCAAGTAAAGATCAGTCCAGTCCCTTTCTCTTCTTATTAGCTCTCCTCATGGCACTGTCTCAGACTCCAGCTATGTGTTGGTTACACATTCAACACTTTGCATCTGTCCCATGTTGTGGTTTGTGCTCAAAGCAGTAGGACTGTACTGAATGTGTAGGAATTTACAGAAAGATGTGCATCAAACTCAGTTCTTTCTCATTAATTAATAGCAATTATTAGACTACAGCTTAACTATAGCTGTGACAATGCATGCTGTTTCTCAGACTTGTGCCATGCCTCAGTGGCAAGTGAGGGTCTGGTTAAACTTATTAGCAGACATCTGGCACTCTGAAAAGTCAGGAGTTCAGGTGCCTGGAAGCCCATGATGATGAGAATCCTAACTGGTAAAACTTGCTGCTTAAACCATCAGCAAAATCTCTGTGAAGAAAAGTGTAATTCAGTTATGTTATAGAAAAGGCAGTTCCTAAGGTCATAGATGCCTCTGACTTGAGGGGAAGAGGACCTTAGAACAATTTTTAAGCTAGCCATGGTGATACACACCTATTATCCCAATATTTGGGAGGTAACGGCAGCAAAAACAAGCTCTTAAGGGCAACCTCTTCTACACAGCAAGTTTGAGGCTAACCTGACCTACAACAAGAGACCCTATTTCCAAATCCAAAGCATGAAAGTCAAGCAATAACAAACAGCACTCCAACTTCATGCTTGTAAATGCTTCATGCTTCTGATATGTAGTACATCATATTTTCTTAGGGCAACTAGTATCTATAGCTTTCTGATGTTCAAATACTATTTCTACATGCTGTTGATTCCACATATAAACAAAGGGATGCTTTTGTTTACATGATTGCTCTCTCTCTCTTTTCATTGAGAAAGAATTTTATTATTTCCCAGGTTGACCTCAAGCTAACAATATTCCTGCCTCAGCCTCTGAGATTACAGATATGCATCACCATGACTGGCTAAAGTTTTTGATGATTTCTATTGTTGTGGTGGTAGTTGTTCACCCAAGAGAACTTTTCCTCAAACAAAAGGATATCCTTATATTCTTGACTTCAAGCAGAAGTCTCTCAGAGCAAAGATGTTCCGTCTTCTTTGCATCGAAAGCCAGTGCAGTACTTAGAAAAGGCACAGTGATCTCACACAACAGTGTAATCACAGTAGTCTTTTAGAATAATTGGTGAAAGAGAGTTAAGAAAAGTGTGCAAGAGATTGTTTTCCCTGGGTACATGGCTTCAGCTAACAAGTGTTGATGCTGTAAATCTTCGCAAGGGAGATTTCTAAACAACACAAATTATAGGGGTTTGGTTTTGTTTCGTTTTGTTTTGTTTTGTTTTTTGTAGCAGGTATTAAACCTGGAGACTGAACATTCTGGGCAAGCCCTCTGCCATTAGCTACATCTTCACTAATAATCTTAAAAATACAACAATAAGTCATGCTATATAGCTGGTGGAAGACCATGAAAAATGACTTATGTAGTTGGAGTTGGCCCTCTACACTTCAGAAAACATTGCTAATGAAAGCACTGGATGTAGACACAGTTGTATCATGTGTAAACATCACAGAGGTAAATGAAAGAAATATGTCAGCTGACTCAAAGAGTGATGTCATTAATTATGGAAAATAGATGTCACATATATGCCAATTGTTCAACTTAGATTGTTGTATGATACATGAGAATATAAACCAAAATCTAAACTAATATTCAGACGAGTGATTATTAATATTAAACTAAATAAAATAAATTTCTTCTTAATTTTGAAAATCTGAAATCCTAAAAGTTGCATACACAAGTTAACAGAACAACTTTCTTAAGTGCAATTTCCCATGACAAGAATTGTCTACATTGCCTCACTATTAAATTCCACATTTAATAGTAAAGCACCTTTTATTGACTAGGATTACATAAAGAAACTTGAATAAATGTTACATGTTAGACATATAGATGAATAAAATGTCTACTCCACAAAAGAAAAATTGTTTCAGATTAATTTGAATTTTTAAATAAAAAAAAATAACACTTAGTATCTGGAAAATTAAGTCCTGAGCATATTCAAACATTTTCTCTTATGCACAGGGATCAGACATAAAAGTAACTAACAAGATAATTTTAAATTAAGGTAAAACGGCGCAATGAGAGACATGAAGCATACCCACTCATATAACAGTGATGTGTGCTATACTCCAGACGGGGCAGGGCTAAGGATTTGACCCTGAAAAGGATGAAGGACTTCTAGCATAGTCTGTTTTCTTAGTAGGAACATGGAATTACTCATTGAGCTTCAGGACACTTACCTCTAAATAATCTGTGGAGCAGTTTAAGAAATCTTCCACATCAAACCCCAGAAATGTGTAGTTCACAGTGTTGCCTGTTGTTGCTTGGATGGTCCAGTTACATCGTTGATCCTTGTCATAGGAATTTGGATAATTTATGCTCTCCAGGATGCCAGAGGTTTGATTCACTATTACCACATTGTCACATGCTGAGGGGGAAAAAGCCATGAGTGTTAAGAACTCCCACCTATACCATAATGTCTCTGAGATGCATGCAAGATTCCCTTTTAAAAGACATCTAGATTTTTCTACTTTCCCCTTTAGATTAATAAACATATAGGTATACATGACATGTCATTTGTGTGCTGAAGGAGTCTCCAGTTACAATAATGTAAAGTAATAGGCAGATTTAGTTAGGCATTGAAGTGTCATAAAAAGCTACACTAAAATAGACATCTGATTCCTATCTATTAGTGGACAAACAACATGGCTTTACTCCAATCTCACTGCTGGAATTAGGGCTGTGTAGTAAGCATTCTATGCTTCTGTTTTCAAACTTTTCATAGTTTGGAGAAATTAACATTCTAATATTGGAACACAGTCATTTAGAATGTAAGTCCTTTGTGAATGCCACATGAGTTACAGAATGCACAGCTGTCATCATGAGTCCTCAATAAAGGCTTCCTTATTCCTCAAGTTACTCATCATGAAGTTCTGAGAGAACAGAGGGAACACAAAATGGGGGGAAAAAAGAAATAAAATGCTTCAATTTTGAACATTTTTTGAAATATCATGGGTAGCATTTTCTAAAGATGAATTTTCAGCAGTACCACACAAGTAGCACTAGCAATGCCTAATCCTGGGTTAAACACCAAGTCCAGCCAATCAAAACGACCCGAGCAAAGTACATGTACTGTCCACCCTTCTCATTGTTTAGATAACTTTTAGTATTTTTTTATTTCAATAAGAGAAAATGAGAAAATAAACATTGTTTTGAAAGAGTTGCTTCTGCTATGTGGCTCCTAATTACTCAACACTGTTGGGATACCACTTAGAGACTTGGGGATGTGTCATGTGCCCCTTCAAACTCTAGGCCATATTTTTGTTAACAGAGGATATATATGTATATATGTGTGTGTGTGTGTGTGTGTGTGTGCGCACGTGTGCGTGCGTGCGCATGCGCTCGCACGTGTATGTATGTATGTATGTGCATATGTGTATGTACTCCCCCAGTAGCAGGTCAAAACAACAGAGACAATGTATTCCAAATGTATTTCAAACTCACAGACCGGGCTCTGTCATCTCAGAAATCACATTGTTGGCAAGTTTTCAATTTCAAATGGCAAGGACTTTTATTTATTTATTTATTTATTTATTTATTTATTTATTTATTTTGGAGGGCTTGGATTGGAGGGAACTCATGTAGCACAGGCTAGCATGAAACTAGCTATGTAGTTAAGGATGACCTTGAAGTTCGGACCTCCCTGCCTCTACCTCTCAATACTGGGATTGTGCGCACATGCCACCACCCTTAGTTGTATGAGGAACTGGAGATGTACTTGGAACTTCATGTAGGCAAACACTCTGCTAACTGATCCATATTCCCAGGCTCTGGTTCTTTCTACCTGTAAGGACTGATATCCTGTCTATAGAAACTATTAGAGGGGGAAAAAGTCAAAGGTGAGTGGTTTAATAATCTGACAATAACCAAGGGAAGGAGAGACAAAGCAATAACAAAGGAATGACCACACACTCAAACAGATCCAGTCAGCACGGAGAGTTAAGGAGCAGTTTGCATGTAGAATAATGAGGAATTTCTGAAGAACTCAGCATGCCAAGGGAAGGAGCTGGACAAGAAAGGGAACAGGCAGATGCGTTCTATAGTAGAGGACATTACTTCTCCATGCATGCTTCTCTGTTTAATAAAACTCAGGCACAAGACAGAGCCTAGGCTGACAGGTAACTTTGTTCACTGGACAATGCCTAGTTGAAAGATTGTAACGAGCGGCATGACTGGATTCTATGTGTCATTAGAGTGTCACATGATCCTGAGCTGAATTACAGCTGTCTCCACAGAATAAAAACTACCCTGAGTTTCTTGGTTTACCAGATGCTTTGGTAATATGAGATTGGATTTAATATGCAAGCATTTTCCCTTTCAATGACTTTGGAGTTTTCACATAAGAATTTAAGTCTAGTTCCAGTGGCTCAAACCACCTGTTAAAGTTATCTGGGTTATTTCGCTAAGTAAGTCTGGAGGTCTGCTGGGGGCTCTGTGCTGCTGGAGTTTGTACTTACTCTGCCGGTATTTGATCTCAAAGCCACGACCTTGTTGACCTGCATCTGTCCTCAGCTTCAACAACACGATGTCTTTACTGGAACGGATGGGAGCAGGTGTCGTGTCCCCACACAGCTTATTGATCAGACGGGAGTTGGTACTCGGGCCATCAAACACCTTTAGTAAGACATTTTGCACACAATGCAGTCAAGACTATGAATGCAAAGGAACGAGTACAAAATGGCCATATGCTTTAAAAACAGCTAGTCCTAAAATCTATAAAAGCAATTCTGAACTTGGTCAATAAACTGAGATGCTGGACAGTAAGCATGTGATCTCAGACTGTAGACCGACTGAGACTGAAGGCTGAACATGCAAAAAGAAAATTCAATAAAAAAAATTGAGACCATAACTGAAAACTGTTGCAGTTTTTTATTCCAAAATGTATAATTTGTAAAATGTCAGCCCATTTTATTTACAGGATCTAGAAGAATTTGGTGAATTGCAGGAACTATAAAAAGATAGAACTAGGTGAGTCTAGCATCCCCTCTAGTTCTCCTCAATAGGTCAGAGCACTGTGCGTTTTCAAGGTCTATCTAAAATCATGGATATTGTAGTTAGAATAAAGTCCATAACTCCTCAGGATATGTTAAATACATCTTTATAGCTTATGATAAATTGCCTTAAATACTTAATATATCAAGTCACTAGCTACATATCATACTTAGAAGGCTGCCATTTTTTTTTTTACCACATTACTTAAAGATTTTAGTTTGCTTAAATCTTTTGTATAAATGCTCCTCTTAAATCTTGCCGCTTTTAAAATCTTAAAAATAGTCTTTAAATGTGTTTTGTGCACTGAGTAAGGGAAGGAGCAACAGATGACATAAAGATGCATTGTACATACGGCCAAGTAATCCAGAGAGCAGTTGGGGTGGTGTTCTAGGTGGAAGTCTTGGAATTCCAGCTGGAAAGGGCTGCCATGGCTGGCTTCCAGACGCCAGTAGCATTCAGAGCTGTGGTAGTAGGGCATCGGGTAGTTGGGTGATGTGAGCACCCCTGTGGGGGTGGTGAGGTTGCCTCCACAGCCTGCAGGGGAACACAGTGGATGAAGCATGGCCTTTTCTTTCTGCAAGATAAACCTTGGCTAAAGCATGTCACTGCCTCTCTGCTGTCTCCTGTATCCGGTGCTGGGGTTGGAGCCGTGGACCAAGAGCTAAACAAGAGCTCTACCACTGAGCCATGCATCTCAAACCTGTGGCTTTCAGAGACAAAAACTCACTATGTAGTCCAGGCTTGCCTCCAACTTGGAATCCTCCTGTCTCTGCTTCCTATTTCTGGGATCATAGGGGCTTACTCTCACCTCCCAAACTGTGCTCCACTTTAAAGCATCACAAAGCAGGAAGTTACCTAAAGCTCTGCTTCACATTGATATGCTTTCCTTCTTCTAGTCAAGATGAGTAACTTGAAGACTCCTGGAGAACTAGAACTTCCCTCTCCTTTCAAAATGTATGCTGCTATGAATCCAGAGATATCCATGATATTGGGACTTATTATAAAGGATGAGGAATGATAAAGGATAACTAGAAAAATTGACAGGTGGCAACATAACATGACAAATGAAGAAACTGATCAGCATAGCTTCTCCAGTAAAATGTAAAGTCTTTGCTACTCACCTGTTGATGATGCATCCCAGTAAGCTGAGAAACCCCTCGCTGTGAGTGCGGTATCACTCTTAAACCTTAGCCATAGCTTGTTACTGTGGGAGATGATTCTAGGAGGTAAAACTGAGCCACAGTAAATCCCAATGAGTGGTGAAGTTTCGAAGCCTCCATCTCTGTGACAGGAACAGACATAAAAAGGGACTGGGTTACGATTTGACGACAGAATACAATAGACACATATGTCTAAAGCACAGGGATAGACAAGCAGGTCGTCACTTCAGCTGGCATCACCTGGACACTACTTAAAAAGCACAATTTTAAGTTCTCAGGTCTTAGTTCTTTACTGACTAGGATTTGAATGTCTTTAGAAAAAAAACAAAACTAAAACAAAAACCTATTATTTATGGCTTGTTTGGCATCTTGATGCCATCTGAAGAGAGCATAGATCTCAGATTCGCCTTCTTAAGGCATCTTGCACATAGATCAGAGGATACAGAATATAGAAACTATAGTTATTGACAATATAAATCAATATTTTAGAGAGAAATCTTACATATATTTTACTGATTTTTTAAATCACCAAATGTAGTATGACATATTTGTTATGTTTTGGACAACTGTAGAAATAATTATTCTCAGAAGTTTTGAGGATTTTAAATCTAAAGGTATCTTTTAAAGGGATGATTTATTGAATAGTAAAGCCAAGTGTTTATTTTTTTATTGGGCATTTTATTTATATTTCAGATGTTATCTCCTTTCCCCATTTCCTCCACACACAGAAACCCCATCCCATCCCCCCTCCTCCCACTTCTGTGAGGATATGCTCTCACCCACTCACCCGCTCCCACCTCCTCACCCTTGAATTCCCCCACACTAGACCATCCAGCCTTCACTGAACCAAGGGCTTCCTCTCCCACCTATGCCAGACAAGACCATCCTCCCCTACACATAAAGCTGGAGCCTTGGGTCCCTCTCTATGTGCTCCCAGACTGGTGGTTTAGACCCTGGGAGCTCTGATTGGTTGGTATTGTTGCTCTCCCCATAGAGCCACAAACCCCTTCAGCTCCCTCAGACTTCTCTCTAAACTCCTCCATTGGGAACCCCATGATCAGTTCAATGGTTAGCAGTGAGCATCCACCACTCTAATATGGAATAAAGTCAACTTTTAACCAAAAGTTATCAAAAAAGATAAAGAAGAACACTTCATATTTCCTCAAAAGAAAAATCTACCAAGATGAACTCTCAATTCTGAACATCTATGCTCCAAATGCAAGGACAACCACATTCATAAAAGAAACTTTACTAAAACTCAAAGCACACATTGCACCTTACACAATAATAATGGGGGACTTTAACACCCCACTCTCAGCAATATACAAATCATGGAAACAGAAACTAAACAAAGACACAGTGAAACTAACAGAAATTATAACCAAGTGGGTTTAACATATATATATAAAATTTCATCCTAAAACAAAAGAATATACCTTTTTTCTCAGCACCTCATAGACCATATAATTGGTCACAAAACAAGCCTCAACAGATACAAAAAGATTGAAATAATCCCTTGCATCCTAATTCGATCACCATGGACTTTAATAATAACAAAGCTGGTCTTTAATAATAACAAAAACAATGGAAAGACCACATACATGTGGAAAGTGAACAAAGCTCTACTCAATGATAACTTGGTCAAGGGAGAAATAAAGAAAGAAATTAATGACTTTTTAGAGTTTAATGAAAATGAAGACTCTTTATACCAAAATTTATGGGACACAATGAAAGCAGTGCTAAGAGGAAAACTCATAGTTCTAAGTGCCTACAAAAAGAAACTAGAGAGAGCATACACTAGCAACTTGACAGCACACCTGAAAGCTCTAGAACAAAAAGAAGCAAATACACACAAGAAGAATAGATGGAAGTAAATAATCAAACTCAAGACTGAAATCAACCAAGTAGAAACAAAAAAAAAACTATACAAAGTATCAACAAAACCAGGAGCTGGTTCTTTGAGAAAATCAGCAAGATAGATAAACCCTTAGCCACACTAACCAGAGGGCACAGAGACAGTACCCAAATTAATAAAATCAGACCTGAAAAGGAAGACATAACAACAGTCCTTCAAGAAAGACCTAATACCAATTCTCTTCAAACTATTCCACAAAGTAGAAACAGAAGGAGCACTACCTAATTCATTCTATGAAGCCACAGTTATGCTCATACCTAAACCACACAAAGACCCAACAAAGAAAGAGAACTTCAGACCAATGTCCCTTATGAATATCGATGCAAAAATACTCAATAAAATTCTCGCAAACCAAATCCAAGAACACATCACAACAATCATCCATCATGATCAAGTAAGCTGTATCCCAGGAATGCATGGATGATTCAATATACTGAAATCTATCAATGTAATACACTATATAAACAAACTCAGAGAAAAGCCACGTGTTTAGATGCTATAAATTAAGAATATTAAGTTGGGCTGAGTCCGGAGGAATTCCCTGAGTTTGAGGACAGCCTGGATGATCTAACAAGAAGCATACACAAATTTCTTTCTTTTTGCTCTTGACTGAAAGTGTGATGTGACTCATGTAGAGCCTGGCACCTTGCTCACCTGCTCTGACAGACTGTAACCTGAAACTGTGTGCTCAGAAAGCCCACTTCCCCTAAGTTTCTTTTTGTCAAGATATTTTAATCACAGCAACAGAAATGAAACTTGAATGTCAACAACAGTGAGCATCATGCTTGCCTAAGTAAACTCTGACAATTACTGTAAAATATTCCTAATACAAGACTGTAGTAACTATCAGAGGCTGGAAAGCATTCAGCAGTTAAGATTACTTATTGCTCTTATGAAAGAGCCAAGTTCAATTCCTCATATTCACAACTGCATGTAACTATAGAGGATGGAACATCCTCTTCCTGCCTCCACAGGCACTGCACTTACATGCACACAGACATATTCACATACAAGCATATAAACATAGTTTAAATCAAGAAGTAAAACTTAACCATCAAATCTTATACAATTTCTCTTTTTCTTCTCTATTATGTTTAAAATGACAAATTTAAAGGTAATTTTACAAAACATTTCATGTTTCCATAAATCTTTTCTGAGAAGATTTTTTAATCAAAATAAAGGTTATAATGACATAAAAGCACACACCTGATTTCCACAAAATCTACACACTTTGTCCCAAGATAGTCCTCCAAGGCAAAGTCTGTGAAATGCAACGCAATCTGTTGGTTGAGCCCCACAGTGATCCTATAGATGCAGTTCTGGTTATGGGGATAATTATTAGGGAAGTTCGGGGAGGAGAGCCTCCCAGAAACATCTGTATAGTCATGTAAACACACTGTGAAAAGAAACAGAGAGAAAAACGGGAAACATTAGACATTTACATGTGTAATAGACATTATTACAATGCAATAATTTGTATCCCTGTACTTGAATTTCAGGAGTAATTTTTAATATTCAAAGATTGATTTCATTTTGAAACAATGTTTTTAAAATTTCCTAGACAATCAAATGCTAAAATTTTAGCAATGAGAAAGACATAGTTACATGTATTTTGACAGAATGACAGTTTGGGTCCTAGAAGTGTTACAATTTTTCTAATTCACGAAAATTGCTATAAACATTATAATTAGGTTAATCTACACAGATACCAGGAAACTTAGAAATAATTCATTTCTGTATATCTCTTCATAACTTTCCTTTATAAACATATGCATTCATGAGAAGTGACCAAGTCATGCAGGAGGAAGGACTGGGGAGGCCAGAGCTAGGTATGGCCATGCACATTTACAGTTGAAGAGACCTTTTTCTATGAAAGCCTGTCTTGAGTATCGACAGGATACTTGAGCAAGCCATGCCATCTTCCAATATCAGTTCCCTCTTTTCTATGATGGAGACAGTTACTGATCTTGCAAATTGTTTGATGCAACTAAAGTAGCTGCCTCACCATACATATGTAGCAATAATCTCCCAATACACTATTTCAAACAGAATAGGCCTAAGAGAAGTACAATTATGAGGAGTAAGTCTAACTATTCTCGTGAGATGATTAGCAATCTACCTGGAGTGCTGCATCTAATTAAACACTCACTGCTCCCGTTTGTTTAAACTTGGCCTATTCAGTCTCTTCAGACTCTGTTCCATAACCAACCCATCCCTCCCTTATGCCCTTACAATCTGAGATGAGTCTGGCTTAACCGTGATATACATCTAGCTTCAAATTTCATCCAATAATGACCTAAATCTGGAGCCTTGGAGTAGCAGAATCCCCAACTAAAGGCTATAGAGAATGAGCTATTATATATTTTTTATTGTAAGTGAGACTGTGCAGTTACGTTTCCCCAATTGCTGCCATATATTCATCCACAATTCAATCACCATTGGTATTGGGAACATAAAGTACACATATAAAGTGTAATAGGCTCTACCATTTCCATGTGTCCCATGGAGTAACAAATGGTCATCAAACATTTGAGTTTACTTTATAAAACAAGGCTTTACTGAATTGAGGAAGCTCACAGTGCTTGTTCACTCAAAGGGAAGGCAAGAAAGGAGGAAGTGAATGAAGGTAAAAGAAAGAAAGAAAGAAAGAAAGAAAGAAAGAAAGAAAGAAAAGAAGGAAGGAAGGAAGGATGGATGGTGGGGATGAGAGGGAAAATAATGGGGAAGGAAGAGGCTTATCTTAAATGTTTCATTCTCCGTTATGAATACTACTGGATAAAATTTATGAGGATACATTAGAAATAGTCACCCAAATAAACTACAAAAAGAAAAGTAAAGAGAACCTGAGGGCCGTCTGCTGTGAGGACTGCTATTTGAATCTGGCTCGGTGGGCATAACCCAGCCCCCAGCTGTGTGTGCTCTTCCCTAAGTGGCACTTGGACTCTGAGGAAATCCTCATGCAACAGAATACAGAGGACCATCACTCTATAGTAGAAGGTAAGACTAGCTGAATGCCCCTCCCTCGTGAACAAGTTCTCATGGGAAACAAACAAACTAACAAACAGAAATACAGTTAGAAAAAAACCACAGGTAAGAACTGAAATCAAGTAAAATGGAACAGAAATAGAGAAGGAATTAAAAAATACCCCCATTGTTTAAAAACTAAAATGAATAGACTTTTAGCACAAGTGCTCAAATGAACAAGAGTATGACTTGTTATTTTAAGAGTGAAGGAGGAAAAAATCACTATAGAATCTCTAGTCAGTAAAAGAACACTGCAGATATACTTGACAAATTTGTTCCCAGCTACCATCTGCCACAGTTAACTCAAAAGAAAATAATAACACCTTCTATGGCCGCAATCAGTCAAGGAAATTCAATCTGTCATTCAAACCTTTCTACAAAGAAAACAATGTATTCTAATAACCCCTGGTGATAGTCAAGCAAATTAAGAAAATATTCAAACTATCCAGATTTAGGAAATAAAAAACAGAAAAAAATTCTATCTAGCTGTTTTAATAAGACCAAATATTATTGTTATGCTGAAACAAGACAAACTTGCAACAAAATCATTACAGATAAATATGTCTCATAAATACAGATAAAACACCTGACATAAAGCTTTAGCAAACTGTTCCAGAGAATGTGAAGATGGTACTGTAGCAAGCAATGCTCACACTGGGAGTATCAGATTGTCTGATGTGGGAAAATCAACCAAAATAACCTTCCATATTAACTGTGTTGAAAAAAAAAATCTTCTGATTAAATTATTTGGAAAAATCAACATCCATCCTTGTTGAAGACTCTCAATAAATAGGACTAAAACAAAAATCCATGAAATCTGATCATTGTTCTTAAAGAATAGATTAAATGCTTTCTTGACAATGAAGAATGAGAATATGCCCAGTCCTACTTACTGCAATAAGAAAGAAGGAGAAAGGAAGAACAGTATGAAACTGCAATTCATAGTTGGGACCATTTATGTAAATTGTGCACCCCAAAAATGTTGGCACTAATAACTGAGTTTTAAAGGTCTACATAATATGTGATTAATATCTGGAAAATCAGGTTAGGATGCATGCATTGGCCAAACAGCAATGTAATGCACAAAGCAGCACACAAGAGCACAAGGCAGGTGACGATCTTAGTGAAAATGTAAAAATTAACACTCAGAGCTCTAAAGCTCATAGAAATAGAGAAAGTATGACTGAACATCAAGTTAGCATATGCTCACAGGGTGGAAGATGCAGTTTGAGATGTCCTGAGATTTCAAATTGATCTATGAATTCAATAGGGTTGCAGTCAATTTTCTTTTTAAATCGTAAAAAACCTAAAGGCAGTTTCTAAATGTGTACAGCAATGTAAAGGATCTAAGATCACTAGAAGAAATGTTTTGAAATGCAAATGCCATTGTAAAAATCTCCCAAAGCCAGTATTATATAAGAGAATGTCCTTTTACTATAAGGCCCAATATGGACATCATGGGATAGAGTAGGGATTCCAGAAGCACCCACATAATATACATGGACAATTGTCAGCAATGCGCTCAAGGAAATTCACTATGTGTTGTCAGGTAGAGTTGGGGGAGATGAGACATGGCCTGGCACAGCTAAATATAACTTTCCTAAATGAACAGACTTGGAAACTTAGACCACCATACTAGGAAATCAAGGTGAATTCTAGACTTAAAAGTTCAAACTATAAAACTTCTAGAAAACACACAAAGGGATGTTCTCATAATTTTGACAAGCAAGCATATTCTATATAGAAAACAGAATCCCATTAACCATAAAATGAAGGAAAAAGACCTGAGTGTGCAATCTGATCAAGAATATACTTGCATCACACACACACACACACACACACACACGCGTGCGCACGTGCACACGCACACGCGCACACACACAGGGATACACACAAACAAAGGTTGATACCCAACGAAAGACAATAAACAAACTGTCAAAAATAAACTGTAGACCAATACAAAAAAATCACAAAACTACATTTTTCTAAAAATGACCATGTTTTTCTGTCTGAATAAGCACTTTAATAAAACCTTTTAAACTATGGCATAATAGTGGCCAGAGGGAAAATTGAGAAGCATTGGTAGTCCTTTAACCCACAAAGCCATGACAATATCAGCTCCATGAGATTAAGGCACAAGAAGAGGGTAGATAAGTATTGTGGACAGGAATCCATTGTACAGGGAGGTGTGGTTTCCAAAATGATGTAAAAGACTTGGTTTCTGAGTGAATGCACATCACCTCAGGTTCTCTAGATCACTGCTTCTCAACCTTCCTGACACTAAGACCCTTTAATACAGACTCTCATGTTGTGGTGACCCCAGCCATAAAATTAGTTTGTTCTTATTTCACAATGGTAATTTTGCTACTGTTATGAATTGTAATATAAATATCTGTATTTTCTGATGGTTTTAGGTGACCTTTGAGAAAGAGTTGTTTGACCACACACATGCCACACACACGTGCACGTACACACACACACACACACACACACACACACACACACAACCCAGAAGAGAATCAATGGATTATTTGTATACTCAAACATTAAAAAAAATTATTTACTAGAGGAAATAATTTTAGAGATTAATGGATTTGCTAAAAAAAAAAAAAAAAAAAAAAAAAAAAAAAAAAAAACTTACAAAATATTTGAACATGTGATATCAGAAATCTGAGACAAAAGTATACAAGCAAGGGAGGCCTAAAACATGCCCACGGTGTTCCAAACCAGTATCAAGCTGTTACTCAGCAGACTGACTCTCTCTGGTTTTAGTTTCAATCTACAGTGGATAGGCCCTGCAATTGTGAGTGTGATAGTTCTTCATTATCTTTTATAACAGTTTTTAAATAAAGACAAAATTCAATTAGATCCTCTTGAATTGTTCAGTAAAAGTATACCATAGACTCCAATCAGGATTTCTAAATGAACCATGGTACCTGAACTTATAACCGGGGTATCTGAGATAATCTTTTCTTTCTGAAGATGTTTTTAAAATGACCATTCTAATCTGAGAACATTGCTCTTACCACACTGAGATATAAGAATAGAAACAGAATGTTGTCTGTCCGTTTCTTTGAAATAAATTCCCTGTGACCCTGTTGGTTATCACTTCCTGACTTCATGCCTTCCTGGGAGTTCTGGGCTCACTCCAAGGTGACTGATGAAAACTCGCACTGCAGTGTAAGAGGGAAGGAGATGTATCCATTGTAGCCCAGAAGAGACTGGCAACAGAAATCGGCAGTACAGTGAAGCCTGTTTTCTTAATTTGGCTCTTAAACTAGCCAGCTATTTATTCTTGAAAAGACAGATTCAACATTCTAGACTGATATTGCCTCCATTCAAAGATTAATTGGGATAGACTGTACTTTATACTTTCTAGACACTTTATAAAAATAAAATTCAATCATGCTTACTGAGATTTTTAGACAGATTTCATGAAGAGATGCCTAACTTTGTATAGTACCTCTGATAATTTCTACTCTGTTTTTCTTTTTCACGCCCATGTTTTTAATGAATACAGTCATGTGTGAATCAGGAATTAATTTGAAGAATAATAGAGTAGTCATTATCTAGATATTATTTAATCTGAAAGTTTTAGGTACATTTCTGCATTCATTTATACTTGTAAAGTTTTCTCTTACTAGTTCTATATTAAATCAGTGGATAAGTAATAGCTGTTAATAGAATATCAGATTACAATTTAAATATAATTTAAATTATAAGTATACCAATTATAATATCTCAACATGCAGATATTTTCTACTTAATGCTAGTAAGTGTTGAAAGTCATAACCAGTGGTAAGAAGTTCTTATGAGAGTCTACCCAACATCTTCCTTTCGCTTGTCTTTTGTTTTCTCTATCTCCTCAGGAACATTTAAATGAGAACTGCAGCTGAATGCTTATGGAGGGAGTCAGAGTATGAACAAGAAGCCAATCTCCTTACTCCCAAACACATATTTAAGGGATGACATCACAGACTTATTGCAGGAACTACAGCTAGAAGCGTAACAGGATTCAAAGCAGGATAATTTGACTCTTATTAAATGAAAGCAGGCCAGAGTCAGAGGAAACATCCATGGGCTGTGCTAGGAAACTGGACCTGAGCAGTCTAAACCATCATTATTACTCCAAAAATAACTTTTGGAACAATGAAATAGATTACAGGCCAATGATTGCCTGTCCTCTGGTGCTTTTATCTGACATGATTTCAGTCTACAGAAATTATCCAGAAGAAGATGCTAGCTGAAAAGAGAGTTCTCAACTCTGTCTTTCCAGTCCCCATCTCATGTCACCCAAGCTTCTGGGAACATTAGCCAACTGCCTGACCACCACCTCTATTCCAGTCTCCTGAGCCAGCTGTACTCTGAGACATACTACATGGCCAGCTTCAACAACTCATGCAATTCAGCCACCCATATGGCTTTCTGGGTCTCATCATCTGATTGTTATTTCAAATGACGAAATTGTGTTAACCAGTCCTATGAGTTCATCTAAAAATGGAAGACACATAGTGAGCAGTCAAGCGGTGAAAAGAATGCTCTCCCTTGTCTGTGACTTCAGCTCTGTCTAGACCAAGCAGTGGCTGGAATCATGACTAACACACATGATTAGGAGCGGGGTAGTCTTTGCAGTTGTTCCTTCAGAGTCTTCTTTTTGAGTCCTTGGGGTTTGCTTCCCATGTTTCCTCCCTTCCCTTTGTTCTTCTATATTAGAAGGGTTTGGGAGGAATGGAACCCAGTCATGCCTGCCAAGCACATGTGGGAGTTGAGCATGTCCCATTCCCTATTCTCTGTATCAGTTTTTCTTCCTGTCTACTGGTCCTATTGCTCTGATGAGTTTTATTTGAATCTTATCTTTGTGAACAATTTCATTAAATTTAAAATTTATCCTCCTCATTCTGTATTAATGGCTCCTAGCTGTCTCTTCCCTTCATACTTCCTCCTAAGCTAGTATAGTGTTAACACAATCATTTCAGTCATTACAGAACTATGTTTCATTTTATATACTACTGCAGAGATTGCTGTGATATTTTCAGAAGGTACTGCCTGAATTACATGTTATTTAAGAAACAACCAGTTTATTCATGCAGCAAATTAAAATTATGTTCATAGAAGATTAGAACCAGAAAACATTTCAAAGATCATCAAATCTAATCTCTTAATTACACAGATGAGAAAATTGTACCCCACAGAGTTCAACTGACTTACTCCAAATCTAATATTTGGTGTGGTTTGGGGCCAAACATATGAGGAGATGAAACTACAGAAGTATGGAAAATTGTACACACACTGTAATTTTCTGAGACATCCACTTTGGTCTTTGGCTGTTAACCACTTGAATAAGGCTCAGTGAAAATGTCAATTACACAGCACAACACACCATACTTTAAATCCTTGGGTTTTAACACTACATGTGCATGGGATAGATGATGGGGTATCTGCTAGTGTAAGTTCCACCAGTGATCAGTGTATATATTTCTCTTGCACTTTGGATTTTTAAAGCCATGCCTTCCAGAACACAGAAGCTGAACTACTTTTGCTTGGGTCAAAGTACAGTGACCAAGCTTCCTAGAGGAGAAATAAATGAAAACCTGGCTAGGGATTTTGAGTAAGAAAATTTTTCTTTACTTACGATGAAAATAAAGACTCTCAGAAGGAATATGTCCAGGCCCAGAAAAATTCTTCAAGCTGTGTAATGTTTGGCAACTAGGGGTACTGGCTGTGGATATGCACTGAATGCTACTTTTGTGTATCAAACTTCTTCCAACTATGATATAAAAATTAAGTCCCAGGACCCCTAAAAAGGCACACAGTTCAGCTAACAGAATTATCCTATTTTTAATACACTGGATGCTGTCTCATACTCTATTCCAAGTAAGTATTTGTGTGCTTTATATGTTAGATCTCTTTTGCAATAGAGAAAGTGTTACCTCCTGATGCATCAATTGCTTCATAGTTTATGGAAAATCCTTCATGGGCAAGAGCAGAGTCAGACACGAATATGAGCTTTATTGAATGAGAACTGCTGGTAAGGGTAGGCGGGATGGATTTTCCACAATATCTGTTCCAAATGAAGAAAGAAGAGAAAGACAGATTTTTAAACATTTAGTAGATTTGAACTAATATTCCAAACAATAGGCCATGTAAAGATAATAATAATAAAGATAATAATGGGTTATCTGTTTCACATCAACCTTGAAACCAAGTATATTTCAGTGACAACAAAAACACACTGGAAGAGTTTTGTGTCACACTGAATGCCTTAACATACATGGAAAAAATGTAACGAGATCAGGAAACTGGGGCTTCAGTCACCTGCTGTTTGTGTGTTGAGAAACTTTTTCATAGACTTAGATTAAGGGAATTATATTTCTTTACTATATTCATTACTCTATTAAAGCACCCAAAACTCATCCAGCATGGCTTAGATAGCCCTGTCACTCAGGTGCATTGTGACTTTGGACACATGGCTTAATTGCTCTGAGTCATTTTCTCTGTAGACTCACATCACTCTGAACCTGAGGATCAGTCAGGCAAGACACTGTAGCTAAGCACTGAGAACGGTGCCTAGAGGGTGACCTCTGTGTAAGCTGTCTGCTGTCTTTAAATGGCTCACACAACTCACTTATGAAGAGGTAAGAGTGTGATCAGGAAACCATGTCACTGTTCCTCCAGAACAAAGGAAGCTTTACTCAGAAATCTATTCTAGTAATCCCCCAAACACAGCTACAGTACATGACATGATGCCATGGTGTTTTATCTGGAGAAACACCTGTAGAATGAAGAGCTTTAAAAAATGGAAACCTAAAGACAATGCATGCTCAGAGAAAGGAAAATAACATGGAACCAAAAATAAGATAAAATGCTGAATATAAGAAACAGGAAAATTAAACAAGTTTTGCGTAGAATACTATTTTAATTAGTATTTATCATCTATGCTAGTTTATAATTAGTATTTATCATTTATCAAAATGACAGAGATTTATCATCTTAATATGACTGAAGGCAGATGGATTAAATAACTGCATACATGGTCTTGCACTCTAAATTGGGACGTGATCATTAAAGCTTATTCCCCTCAGCAAAAACTGCATTTTGTCATGTTTACAAAACACTCATATATTACTTTAAAAAAGAAGAAGAAGAAAGTTTTAGATGAAAGACTAAGAAGCAAAAGAAGGTGAGGAGCAGTAAGAACAGAGGGAAGAAATTTAGAGACTAATTTAAAGTGATAATGTTTACAAAGTTAATAGATAAGAAAAAAGGACAATACAAGAAAAACTTTAAAAAGACGCAATCAGAGCAGGCTGGAGAGATGGCTCAGCAGTTATATGCACTAGCTGATCTTCTGGAAGATATGAGTTCAAGTCCCAGCATCTGCATAGAGGTTAGTAACTACAACTCCAGCCCAGGGGATCAGATTCTGCCCTCTGTGGGCACCATGCATGCGGCATTGAGACATATATACAGCCAATAAACTGGTACACAATAAAGAAATAAGTATTTAAAAGTTTAAAATTTAAATATTTAAAAACCAATCAGAGAAACTCTACTTTCAACACAAGCATAATAATAGAGGCTGGGTTCACTTTGTACTCAAAGGTCTGAAACCCTAGGGAAAATACATAAGTGCCTCTCATGACACTGAATATCAAATGAAGAAGGAAAAACCTCAAGGACATGAAATAAATGAATTGAAAGGGAAACTGGAAAGGACTAGCTTGGGTTCAAGTAACTTAACACCAGGACAAAGTTCAAATATATTTTTATAAGAATGTAAAATGGCTGGTATCCAAAACATGAAATTAAAAATTCTGAACATTCTATCAAATATTATCAAGTAAAAAAAGAAAAAAAGTGCAACTCATGAGAGAGAATAATCAACTGAAACATAACAAGTAATTATATAATCATTCAATGAATAAAGATATTAAAATAATTATAACTATTACATAGATCTAGAATGTATGGGAAAATGGAAAAATCGATTCATAGAGGTACAGACTATACACAGTCATGTGGTACTAAATGATGGGAAACCCAAATGTACATATGCAAAAATTGAGATTAAAAAAATCAATTCAAATTGTTTAAGTTTGAGAAACAAAGTGACTAGACTAGAGGAACACAGGGCAAACACTTTATCATATTAGTCTAGACAAGGATTTCTATAGCTAAAGCCTCAAAAGCACAGGCAAGCCAAGACAGACAGGTAGGATTCTAGCTATCTACAAATCTTTTCCATAGCTGAGAACACAGCAGAATGGGACTCAGCCCGTGGAAGGAGAATTAATGGCAAACTACATATATTGGAGAAGCAGTTAATACCCAAGAAATATGAAGACTTTTAGAAATCACTTAGTAATATCAACAGGAAGTAAATACTCTGATCAAAACAATGGACAAAAGCCCTGAATAGGGTAATTATCACAAGCAAGGGACTGAGATGAGTCATGAATCTTGGAGAAAGTGGTGTTATTTATACACTATCAAGGAGATGCAAAATCAAGAGCACAATGATATACTATTGTTGTCTTAGTCACTGTTCTCTTGCTGTGAAGAGACCCCATGATCAATGCAACTCTGATAAAAGAAAACATTTAATTGGAGTCTTCCTCACAGCTTCAGATAGCTAGTCCATTATCAACATGGAAGGAAGCAGACAATATGGCACTAGAGTATTAGCTTAGAGCTTTACAGCTTGCTTCATCAGCAGCTAGCTTGCTGGGTAACACTGGGGCTGGAGTGGGCTTTGGGAACCTCAATGCTGACTTCTACTGACATCTCTCTTCCAACAAGGCCACACCTACTTCCACAAGACCACACATCCCAATCCTTCTCTACAGCTCCACTAACTGGGGATGAAACATTCAAACATATGAGCCAGTGGAGTGATTCTCATTCACCACCACAATCTAACCTCATTATGACTTTTGTTTTTATTGACTTTTATATGATATACATATGTGTCGGGCCTTGGACGAGGTAACTCCATTTAACCTGCACCATCAGTCATGTAGCACACAGGTAGAAGGCGTGATTAACAAGTCTCCAGCTCCAGAGATTAAAATATTAATGAGTTATCTAAAGGCCGACCTTACTATTATATGCACTTTACTTCAAAATATAATGTTACGTAAGGTCAAAATATTTGCTAATTTATAAAATAAACTAGATATAAAATGATTTAAGTGCATTCTTGTCTCTGTTCATCTATGAACAAAAATCTAAATAGTATGCTTCAAAGTTCAGCAT
This sequence comes from Rhabdomys pumilio, assembly GCA_030674055.1. Classification (NCBI taxonomy): domain Eukaryota; kingdom Metazoa; phylum Chordata; class Mammalia; order Rodentia; family Muridae; genus Rhabdomys; species Rhabdomys pumilio. The sequence continues at coordinate 52,534,080 of JANHMN010000006.1, forward strand.
TAAAAAACAAAACGTTCTCTCACCTCCCAAGAGATGTCTGAGCAACAGTGTCATAAACTTCCAGGTAGTCATTTGTGCAGTTGTAATGAAACTCCAGGTAAAATGAATTGAATACCAAACGAATCAGTTGGTCATGTTGGACTAATATATGCCAGGTACAATTTACACCGCTTGGGTAGACATTTGGATGACCAGGACTTTCAATGATTCCTGTAGATTCTGTGAGAACTTCTCCACATTCTGTATAATAATTAGTAATGATAAAACCATAGTTATCATCACAATGGTTAATAAATGAGCTATATGAGTCCCCAAATAAAAACAATAATCACCATCACAACAACAGTTAATGTTAATCTGCACGAGTCCCAGAATAAAATGTGCTTATCACCGACTAAAAGCACAAAAGAGAAAATGCTGCTCTTACATGCGACTTATAATGACTTAGTTCTTTTCTTTCAATAATAGGTACGCAATAACTATTAAGTATTTGTTAAAGTATAGTCTTTGCTTTAAGTGTACTTTATAATTTTTCACAGAACAATTGACTTTTATATAATTTACTTATTGTAAGGAATTTGTACTTTCAGAGGTGGGGGTTGAACCCAGAGCCTTACACACATAAACATCCCTGTACAACTGTCCATTTATTCTGATAGCAGCATAAAAGAAGAGAGAGAAACCTGCTCCTACCTAATCTCTCACTGCTGAATTTAGCCGTGAAGCCACGATTTTCCATAGAAGAACTTTTCACAAATGTAACATAAAGAACATTGTACACAGATGTTATAAATGAAGGTATGTTCGTGCTACAAAACTTCTCATTTCCAGGAGATCCCAAGACAGAACTGGGACCAATCTAAGGAAAAATAGACAAAGTCAAGTTAAGGTTTGGTAAATATCCATTTGGAAAATTGCTGCCCGTGGTGAAGCTCTCGGCAGCCTGCAACTGTGGAGGAAGTGCAGAATCAGTCTCCTTTGGGGGCCATGAGAAGAACAAGGTTTATCTCTTGCTTTCCCTTTGGGGTACACTTTCTGCTTCTATCACAGCCCTAGTGAGAGTTCCCAGTACAATGCTGAGCAGAAGTGCAGAGATGACAAGGCTGTCAATCAACCAGCCACCGAGGCAAAGAATTTGGTATCTCTATCACTGTGTATGATGGCGGTATCTCCATGGCTTTGGTGCTTCTTATCAAAGTAAGAGAGTTCTTTCCACATTTCTTGGTTTGTTTGGATTTTTTTTTTACTATTTTTATTATGAGATGCAGGTAGATTCTGTCACATGCTTTTTTGTGCATGCTACTAAGTGAAAATGTTATCCTTTACTTTATTGATAACATTCTATTTTGTACCATAATGTTCACTGATTTTTAGGACATAATCACCTACATACATTAGTATAAATCTCCTTTCATGATAACACACACACACACACACATATATATATATATACATATATATGTATGTATGTGTGTGTATATATATATATATATATATATACATATATATTATATTAAGTAGCATTCTGCTAGGAAATTTCATGTCTTTATTTATGAGATTTTGATCTGTACAAACAATGGTCCTTTTCATATAAATGTATATAGTGCCTTTAGTGATAATGCAGTGGCATTCTACTCTTACCTCAATGTAATCTGTATCACAGGAGGAAGAACTTCCAATCTGAAAGTCGGTGAAATTAAGAAGAACAACTTGTCTTTGGGGTTGGGAGATGGCCCACCTACAGGTTCTTCGTCCAGGATATGCATTAGGATAGAAAGGTGAGCGAATGACTCCTTCTCCTCTTAACTCACCCCCACAAGCTGTAAATAGAAAAATGATAACCATGTTTGCTCAAAAATAAAGAATTCTTGACCTCAATTTCATTACAAATGTAACTGTCTAAAAAACCAACAGAATGTGATACTTTTATGGGAATATTTTTCCTGCCATTCAGGGAACATATAATAACTCAAATAAATTAAAATTAAAATGTTAGAATAATATGTGAATTTGATATTTAAAAACAAATAGAAAGGGATGGTTAGGGGGCTAGAGGGAAGACTGAGTAGTAAAAAGCACTGGCTGCTCTTCTAGAGGATCTAGGTTTGATTCCCAGCACCAGTAAATCAGCTCACAACCAGCTGTATATACAGTCTCAAGGGACCAGATGGTTCTTTTGGCCTCTGAGAGCATGGCACACACGTGTTGTGTCCAGACATTTATGTATGCAAAAAGCCCATTTGCATAAAATAATAAATAATTTTAAAAATAGTTAGGGATGAGAAGATGATTCAGTAAATAAAGTGTTTGTTGCATATGCATGAATTCTGTTCTCCAGCACCCATGAAGCTGAGTACAATAGGGTGTGTCTGGAATCCCAGCCCTTGGGGTCAGGGATGAAAGCATAAAAGTAAATGGCTCCCTAGAGCTCACTGGCCAGCAAATCCAGCTGAACTGTAGAGCTCAGTGTTCAGTGAAGGACTATCTCAATAAGGTGGAAATGAAATGAGAAAGAGATTCAACACCAACATTCTGGCCTCTATCAGCACAACACATACATATATGCATACACACAGAGACACAGATACAGAGAGACACACACACACAGATACAGAGAGACACACACACACAGACACACATACAGAAGCAGAAGTTGCCTTACCAACTTGATAGTCAGCTCTGAAACTGGCCTTCTGGACTAAAGCGTCTATTCTCAGTCTGATCCAGACATTATTGGAAACTGATCTGATGGGAAACAAGGTTTCATTGCCACAGATCTTTCGAAGTAAGCTGTCATGGTCTCCAACCTAAGCAGAAAATTAAAAAAGGATTTGTAATGCTAATCAGAAAGTCACTTTGGTAGATGTTGTAGTGTTTGGAGACTAGTCAATAGCACATCCGAAACAAAGCTTAATTTAGTAATAGTTATATTACATTTAGAAGTAGTCAGTGGGTTACTTTTAATACAAACAACTGGTATCAAATATTGGTACGTCTTAAGTCAATACAGCCTGTAACTACATAATTCTTAAAATATCTTAATTTCCATAGTATCAAAGGGGCCACAAATCTGGAACTGCAGACAGTTTCCCCAATCAACAAGAACAAAAAATATAGCATATCAAAAAATGAAAGTTCAACTGAATTTGCAATCCAAGGAATAAACTCTGTTCATTACCAAAAACATTTTTATAAAGATAGGAAGGCCAGAGAGGAAGGAAGAAGAGGTGGAGGAAAAAGAGGAGGAAGAGGAGGAGGAGGAGGAAGATGAAGAGGAGGTGAAGGAGGAAGAAGAGAGGGAGAGAAAGAATCAATGCTAAAATCTTAGAATAAAACCATTAAAAGAAAACAGTAAAAAGCTAAGATTTAAACCTCATTATTAAAATAGAAAGTAGAATCAGAAACGCACTGAAGAACAGATTTTTAAAGGAGGGTTGAGAATTGGCATACCAAAGGCAAATTTTAGTCAAATCTAATAAGAAAAGGAAAAAACTGCCTCCTAAGTATACAAAATAAAAAAAATTATGAACAAGTCACAAATACACAGTCTAAGAAACATGCAATTAATTAAATGCAATTATATATACAGTTGTTTGTCCATGTATTTGATGCTCAAGATAGGTTATTTTAATAAAATTATACAAATCAGTAAAGGATCTGAAGAAGAGGAGAATAGGAATGACTGTCCCATGGATAAAACAGAGCACCACAGCATCCCCTGAGAGGGAAGCACTGTGAGAGGGTGATGTGTATTTGTTAAGTCTTCTGTACTTTTAAGAAAAAGATGATTCCCCATGTATAAAGCCTCAAGCACAGCACAATTCTCTCTTATCAAATCCCAAACCACGAGTTAATTCCACATACGAATATAGATACAGAATTCTAAACAAAGTTCTAGAAAAATAAATGCACAGACTATTGCAAGCCTTATATACCAAACATGACAGCTCCTCAACTGCTAAAACATCTGTTGGCACTTCTGACAGATTAAAACACATTGAACTGGTAAGGGGGCTGGATGGGTACAGGCACTTGATGATAAGTTTGACCCCTACACTGACATGGTAGAAGGATTTCTGTGTGTTGCTCTCTGTTTTCCACATGTCTGCAATAGTACAACTTTCACACCAAAACAATGAACAAATAAATAAATATATGTATAAATATTAAAGCAAGACTAAGGAAATAAGAAGAGAAATAAACTATTCTAATACAATCCCCTGGTTTAAGGCAACACTCCACACCTTTTAGTGCAGTGGCCATGAACTGTGTCAGTGGGCCCTGTTATGTCCCCATTTGTCACCAACCTGCTGCCTTAATAATCTTAACAAGCTACTCCATTTAAGCCTAGCTAATGAGATGGAAAGGAGTATGTGAGATGGCAGTGAAAGTTCCCAATATTTCTGGTAATAAAATATTGACTTAAGAGGAACTCTTGATATTTCTGACATTTTTAAAGGTGAAACACTGGAGACTCTCTCTGCATTTGAGAATTGTTCAAAGAGTATACATGAGACTCTAGACCCATAAAATTATTCCAGAAGATAGAGTAGCCCCGATATTAATCTACTCTCAATCAGCATTATCAAGGTATTGGGAAGTAACTGGCTCAGTGCTGATGACTCTCATGGGACAGTCAGTGCTCACAGGAACATAAGACAGGCACAGACACTCTCTGGAGTCAAGCAAGCATGATGACTGTGCAGGAGCAAGCCTCAGCCCTGTCGCTTAAGACTGCAGCTCAGTGGGTACCGCAATTAGGCAACTGGAAAACTATGAGGACTTAGTTTTGGGTTTTTTTATTAGTATTGTTTTTATTCTGATGTTGGTGGGGCATGATTAGCGTAGAGCAGTTAAGAATCACACTACTAGCGGGCAGTGGTGGTACATGCCTTTAATCCCAGCCCTTGGGAGGCAGAAGCAGGAGGATCTCCAGGTTTGAGGCCAGCCTGATCTATATAAAGCAAGTTCTACCACCGCCAGGCTTACACAGGAAAAGCCTGTCTTCAAACAAAGAAAGAAAAATCACATCATTAGAGAGTCTGACATGTGATGGTCATTCTCAAGACATCCTGTATGATTTTTCACTTAGGTGAAAGTCTTGCTGTGAAGCAGAAAATGTCATCTACATTACATTTAAACAAGGGACTTTTGGAGATTTTAAATATTCAATTTCCTAAGACGATCAATAGAACACAAGTGAAAAAACACTGTTTTCATCGGCCTGCATTTACTGTGGAGAATTCCTGGCAGTTTGAGAGAACAGGTGACTGTGTTTTGTCTCAAGCTGGGGTTTGTCCAGGTTCCTCGCACATTGGAATAAATGTTACTTATTTTATTGCCTTGATTTTACTCACAACAGTGTTTTAATACAGTGCATGAAAATCTATATAGATGAATTTCATTTCAAAATAGCACAATAATGACATACAACAATCTTGCAGTACAAAAGTGCTCTGTACACCTGCAGGGAATTATGGAGTGCTCAGATGTGTCTTTAAGCCAAGGTCAGTAAGAATTATTTAGGTTAAAGGGAGTGGCTGGTAAGGGAACGATGGGTGGGCTATTGTGACATTGTTCCTCTCATCCAAAAGTAGTAGAGGTACAGAGATCAAGAAGGATGTTTGTCAATTCTACATCACGGGCATTAATCCTGTAATGCTGCCATAAAACATCTGAGATGCAGACGGATCCGCATGTGGATCCATATCTAAGGATGTTCTGCAAAGGTAAAAACTGAAGCTGTTTAAAAGCTCAGCCATGTGAGGGAATCACATGACACTCCACTGAGTCAGGCTCATACTGGTCCCTTATCCTAAGCTCTTGACATCTACAATTCGAATTTCTTATTCTGTAAGTCAAGTTATGCTACTTGACTGAACAGTAGGTTTCAGAGGGACAAGAAAGTGTCCCTTTAGTACCTAGCAAAACCAAACCAAACCAAAAGACAAGCAAAATAGAACCTCTGTAAATAGGCATTCATAGTATTTGACAAATTCCTGTTGATCAATTAACGGGAAAATGCTCCATCTTCAATTCAGTCTTGAATTGAAACAGAGGCAGCACACGTACTACCGCTCTCATAGATTAAAACACAGGAAACAGGAGCAAGAGAGTGCTCTGTTCTCTAATCACCTAGGTTCTATTTGTCTCTTCTACAATTGTTGTCTCTCTTTTCTATTAGTCCATTAGAAGATGACAGGAAGGAAGAAAACCAGCCAGACAACTTCAGAGCTAGGTGAAGTGGGCCAGTCCCCTGGGTCCTGATTAATGAAGTTCAAAAACGTTAGCAAGGGAATGCAGCTGCCATCCAGATGCTATGAGAGGAGCTTCCAGGCCTCGTGGGCCCTAGTCCTGGAAGGTACAATTGATTTTGGCTGTGTTTTTCTCTGTGGAAAGAAACCTTATTAATTCTGAAAACCTGTATTCTCGCTGGACCCCAGGCATAGCAATACTTTAACCATCACATTTTAAAAAGAGATACTGGAATAAAATTTATCAAGTACTCAAACTGACCTCAAATTCATTTGTACTTAATGACTGAGCACTTGTAAATGTGTACTCTCATACAAAAGAAGTCTCTTTCCTTTGTGCTTGGAAGCAAGAATAGACTATTTCATATTTCATAATTATTGGATTCACTTATGTGAGAGGATTGAATATCTGTTCTCTGCCATGAGACTTGCCATGTCTCCCAATAGAGCCTGAACACTTATCCTTCCTGTTGACGGTGGACTTCGCCACAGCAATTGCTCAGCCTTGGGGAACATGAGTAGCTATGATGAATCTATCTCTACATAGAGGCCTTGGCTGCTCATGAGTGACCCAATCATTGCTTATTCTTCCTCTTGAGAAACCAGGAGCCTGAGTCCTACAAAGCCAAAACCACATCAACAGAGCCTCAAGCAGAACAGATCCTAAACCAACATATTGACAGGGGCTGGAAATAAACACACTAATGAACCGTGGAGTGGTTTTTGCTTTTTCTCACTTTTGATTTGCCTGGGGAATATTATTAATTGCTTACCATAAAACAACCTAAAGAAAGACGACTAATATTGAAACTGGGTTTGTAGTAACCAACTTTCTCTTCTTTTAAGAAGTCATGGCTATCATGCAACAGTGGTCCCTTGCAGAGGGAGCACAGTAAATTTACCAATTTAGTGGTCACATGTGTAAAGGAACTACAAGAGCTGGTGCAAAACACCAGTGTTCTGTGAACTAGGCTTATGTTTCTTGAGTATTTATTTTGTTTCACTGTACATGTGTGGGTGCTTGTATTTGTACAGGTGCACATGTATGTTAGAGTGCACATACCTGTGTCTAAAAAAAGGGGTGTTTACATGTGGAGGCCAAGGGACACTTTAAGGTGTCATTCTCAAAATTCGCTATCTGCCTCCTTTGAGATGGAGTTTCTAATTGGCCTGGAGCTCACAAACTAAGATAGACTGGCTGACCTCGGGGAGCTTCCTGAGTACCCCAGCCTCTGGGATTACAAACATGTGTCCCTGCACTCGGGTTAGAGATCAAACTCAGGCCCTCATGCTTGCAAGGTAAGTTTCTTAGCAACTGAGCACTGAGGCTGCCTGCCTCTGGAGGATTTATTTATTCATTTTGTAAATGCTGAGTGTTACAAACCCAGAGTCCCAGGCTATTTAGCCTATGAAGTATTGCAAATGGCACTTAGAGGTTGAACTAACTCCTAAAGAAAAACTACTCATTAAACCCTGAGTTCTTATAAAGGAACTATTTCCTGCACAGAGAGCTAAGATTAACTGGGCTGCAAAACACAGTTCATACAAAATTTTAAATGTGAACTGCAGAGCTGAGTGAGCAAGAGGCTTTGACATGTGGAACGGATCAGGTCTCAAAGCTGTGGCTTTAATGAACGGATGTGTCTCTCTGTATGCACACTATCCAGATTTGTTTTTACACTACAGATTCTAAAATCCAGTTAAGTATGAAATCTTAATTCAAAGCAAATCAAATATGCTGAACTGAGGAGGTTTGGCCCATCCCAGGGTGCAAAAGAGAACGTGACCATATGGTAACATTCAATGTGTGCACTGTGAATTCATACTCCCTGTGAATTGAACTGCAAGCTGACAGATAACGCAATAGTAGAGAGACCTGGTCTTAGACACCATGTTTGGTTAATCGGGACAAGAGGGAAAGGACTGTAACGTCACCCCAAACGAGAGAATGACATGCATGGGATAGAGGATGAGAGACACCAGTCAGGGTATCTGAGTAATAATGCTATTATTAATACCATTATCATCATTATTATTATCATTATTATTATCATTATTATTGGCTATTATATTTTTATTCTTCATTAGTATGTCTGACCACTTTGTGGCCAGCACCTCAGCATTTTAAGAACACTGAAATGCTTGTGAGATAGTGTTGGTTCCAATATTTCTGCCAAGAAAATTATTTGTTAGATTTTAAGTGAACTTTCTAAGATCCAGAAAATTTCATCTTTTTTTTCTAAAAGTATCTTCTCTCCTGATTATAAGCTCAGTATGCAATCCTCCCTCTTCTCCTCCCCATCCTCATTGTGGATGTGTTGTCATGGCCACTCACTGGGGTGGGCACAGTGCTAAGAGCCTTCTAAGAGCCTCGGGCCCTCAGAATACACCCCAATTTTTTATCTCTTTATCTTTATATATGTTGAAACCAGCTTAGTGCCTCCCTTATTAGCTTCTTCTTTGTGATTCTAGTCACTGTAGTCTGTTTTAGGTTTGTTTGTCTCTTGTTTGTCTTGGTTTGGTTTTGGTTTATCCTATTTTTATCTTATTCAGTCCCTGGGGCTGTGTTGGCCTCTGTACTTGGCATCCTCATTTTTTTTTAACATTTCTGTTGCCAACTGCACAACTGTATACTCACTATGTACTGTCCTCAGAGGAGCTATTTCTGACCAGTCATAGCAGGACTCAAGTCAAGAGCTCCATACTTTTCTTTCATAGTATTTTTCTGACATGTATAATATGTTTTTATTTTTTATCATAAATATAACATTATTTCCATGTCTGTGCGGAGTGGAGGAGGCCCGGGTAAGTAAAGTTCTAAGGGATTGTGTGGTTTTGACATGGATGTGGCCATGCCAAGGACCTTAGCCTCAGATCCACAAGAAAATGTCACAGCTTTTGCCTGGGATGAGACTCAGAGGGATAGCAAAGCTTTCCTGTGCTTTCCTGTGTGTGGATGTTGACTGTGTGTGGGAAACATCCGCCATATCTTTCTCCCTGTGGATATCTATAGCCTGAAGCCTCCTTTCCTACGGTGATTGCTCTTAACTGAGGCCAGCTAAACCAGTCTCCTTGTTCACCATCTACATACAATAGTTCTGCTTCCTTGTTTGTCTGTAAGTGATAGCCTACCTTCTTGTTAAGTTGTGTGCAAGAACCCTGCTTCTCTGCCCAACTGTATATAATTAGTAAGCTAAGCTTCTGGGGTGCTGCAGGTTCTCCATCAGAGAGTATAGCATATCCTATCCTAGGTCTTCTATCTGTTTATATGTCTGATTTCTTTCATTCTCTTTCCACCCCAGCTAGAGCTGGTCTCTGAAGTTGTGCAAGGATGCAGCTCATTTCTAAGAATGAAGATCTTTCCCAGAAACCCCTCTATTTGGCTAGAAGGCACGCCATTCCAGTCCATCAGCCTCTCCTGTGATGCTTCTTGTGCAGTTTCCCTGAGTGAAATTCAGGTTACAGGGTTTGAAATATAAATGGGGTATAAAATCCCATTCATTTCCCTCTATAGCCTACTTCCAAGCCTCTGCCTTAATGTCATATACGTTAGATATTCTTATTCAATCCACAACTTGCACTTTCTGGACTAAAAATTTGAACTTTTATTATTACCTTCTGTGTCCTTCATTCACAGTAGTTCTGATGGCTTGAGCCACTTATAAAATATTAATGAGACACTGCTTTCTATTCTAGAAAGATGATTTTTGTCATGTCTGTGATACTGTTCTATACAATTTAAAAGCTTTCTTAGACAAGAACAAATGAACTAAAAGTTAATCTCTCTTTGAACTCATCCTTCTTTAGCCATGTCACACTGACCATGGGCAAAATGTATTTTTAGAAGTAGAAACTTTAGTCGAGGTGTGTGTGTGTGTGTGTGTGTGTGTGTGTGTGTGTGTGTGCATGTGTGTGTGTGTGTGCATGATAATGTGTGTGCATGTGTGTATTTATATATGTGTATGTGTAAATGGGTGGTTTTGTTTAAGATAGCAATCTTCCTCAATCACAATGTAAATAGGTGTATAGCTAGCTATAGTAGGGTCTTATTAGCGGATTATGAACTAGTATGATCAAAGCAAGAGGGAAATTTTGATCTAGGAGATCTTGTATTTGTATGTTTTGTAATATCATTTAAGTCTTTCTTTCTCATTTATCCCACTGAAGAAGGACCTGAATTCTCAAAGAATTGCCCAAGATTATATAGACATCTAACAACAGAACTAAAATAAGGACTAAATCATTAACCAAGTCCCATTCTAACTACAAAATAGTCACTCTGCTTTACAAAATTAAGTGGCTGGGTACCAGTTTTGTGATCTCCCTTCCCATAATAGTTTAAAGGAGTTCACTAGACAGGGAGGAATTCACAGAGAAGGTTCATCAATGCCACAGAGGGTGTATCATTCCGGATGCTCTGACAGCTCCTATAGCCAGTAAAACAACCTCTACGTGGAACATATAGCAACTCTCAGAGTCCCTCACCATCATAGGGGCATTTCTCCTTGTCTTAGAAAATTATTGCACCTGGCTCCCTATTTTCCTGTCATTCCAAAGCAAAGTATGGAATTCACAAGGTCATCCTCTCCAGGAAAGACCAGCTCCCTTTTGTAGTTAAAGGCACACTATTATATCTCTCTTGCAAGAGACCAGTGCAACACCTAAATTCAAATAGCTACTTACTAAACATCTACTATGGACAGGTAACTTAACTTCTCTGAGCCTTGACTTCCTGAGATTAAAACGGGAAGATGTGAGGATCTAATGAATTAGCATGCCTGTGTCAAGAGTAGCTGGGTGACATGGGCAAATATAGGACTCTCTCTTGGTTGTGATGTCTGAAATACAAAATTGCTCTAGAACACCTCTCTGAAGTTTTAATCCCTCCAATAGATCTAGTTATGTTTACTCATGCACATGTGCCTTAGTGATTAGAGCTCCATTGAACAGCTTGGAATGTAGCCCTACTCTAAGTCTCTAGCTTCAACTTTCCTTTTATTGCTTTGCTGCTTCTCTTATGAAGCTCTCACTGTTTTATCTTCTTAGGTCTATTTTAAACAGATTCTTTTAGATCCTGGAAGAACTCTTGCTCTTGATCCCTGCTTCATCTTCACACTCCCCAGCATGCTCAAAGAAAGACAAGCATTTCTGACAAGCTCTCTGGTGATCTAGATGTAACTGGCTTGACAGCCATTTGAAGACCACCACTCCACAGAACATGAAAATTGCAATGAGTGACCCCCAAGGGTAACTGAGTAGAAAGTTTACCTCGATGTAAGTGTAAGAACAGCCTCTCTGGCTCTCTAGCTCCACATGAGTGAAGTTGATAACAATTTGCTCTCCTTGGGGTTGTGAGATGAGATAGACACACTGTCGGCTGTGACTGAAAGGTCCAGACAAGGGAGGAAGGAGGAGCTCACCCTCCGTATCCGTGTAATTCCCGCCACAGTACAGATCCGCTGAAGAGAACAAAGGAAGGGAGGAATGGGCATGAGTATAGCATCTGTCTGACTTCCATACATTTGGGTCAATTTTCAAAACTTTACCTCACCCCTACCTTTAGATACCTGCTCTGCTCTGTCCACCCTGTATGAGCCCATGCCATTCACTACAAGATTTTCCAGTTTCATCTATATTCAGGATATCCCCATAGAGACCAAAGAAGTAAATACAGAGATGTGTGATTGAACTTCCAATCTATGGCTCTCCTGTATAAACTGCTTTTTAAATACATTAATGCTTTGCTTCATTCCAAAACAATTTAAGGTATTTTATAAACTATTGTTACTGAATAAAGTATATAACTATATAAAAGAAGCATGTTGAATGAGAGGGGGGGATACAGAAGAGCAACATGTCATCATTAATAGTACTTACAACTGTAGGAATTACGGAGATTGACTGTATATTCAGCCTGAAGTCAAAGCAGAGGGAGAGGGAACCATGGGGGTGGCAGTGGGGTACTTATTATTTTTCCGAATACAGAGACTTACAAGGTGTTTCCCCCATGAATCCTCTCTAAAAAACACACTAATAGGTGTTAAAAGGAAACTTCTCTAACTCACTCAAATGAAAATAATAGAGTATTTCATTTTTGTCCTTTGTTTCAAGGTATGAATGTAACTGAGCGCATCACAGTGATGCATACAGGAATGGACTCTAGGAATGGAAACAACACCTTCCTAGATGTTGGCCTCTGTGCACTGGACTTGATCCAAGAATGAAGCCAAAGTTTCTGAAACAGACTGTGCTGTTCCCATGAATAATCTTGCATGCAACAAAGCAGCAGACAACACTAGAGAACTGAGGTTCTGAATTAGTTAATTTTTAGGTACCTCTGGTCCTCACCGTAGTGTGGATCCCATAATTGAAGGGTTAAGGAGTATTGCAGTATCTAATGTCACTAACCTAAGAAAGCCTTCAGTTTAGGCATCGCCACAAGCACCTGAAAGATTAACACCATGCTCCCAAGGTGCAGTCAGTCCTCAGTGGGCAGGTTACTTACAATGTGTGGTTAGATAGGTGATGTGGAAGCCTCTATCACTAGTCTCAGAGTCAGAATGGAAATGAATTCTTGCTGCAGGACCTGTAGTCTGGAGTGGTGGGGTAGACACAGATGTACAGAATTTCCCAAGAACAGGGTCTTGATGGAAAGGACCATCTCGAATCTAAAAGAAACAAACAAACAAACAAAAAACAAACAAAACCAAGCCATTAGGTTAGAAGTAGTCAGGTTCTCATTAACCAAGTCACTTGGGACATAAGCTTCAGAAAAATCTGTCACTTAAGTACAGTAAGATAGTGAGGCAGAGCGATCTAAAGTGCTGGTTTGACAAGCTCTATAATTTGCAAGTGAAGGATGTCTCCCTGTCAGATACATATTAATACAAATGCACAGTCTATATTCAGTAAAGAATGTGTCCTCACAGGCCTGTCAGATGCCTCATCTTCCACTGAAATTTCAACTCGGGGATTGAATACATACTTTGGATTTTTCTTAGGATGATGTAAAACTCAGTGTTTCCTTTTCTGCTTCTCCCTCCCCCCGAAGTGAAGAAATCCTGGTAATTTAGAAGAAGAAAATGAGTATTTCAAAGGAAATAGAAGAATGGGTTGTAGTGATGAGAACTGACCTGCAACTTGAGTGGGTACATGGGGTGCGCAGGGAGGTGCAGATGGGAAAGAAGCAACATGAAGTTGCCTTTAAAAAGCACCCCTGTGATTGTCAGCCAGCACGGCGTACAGTGCATACTGAGTGCTAACAGTGTGAACTTACAAACTCTTTTTATATGTGCTTATGTGTGTGAATTCTGTCTATATATGCTTGTGAGCATGTATTATAGGTATGAATATATGTATGTATATTAAATATATGTGTATATACATGAATATGTACATATGTACTTGTGGGCAAGGAATTCTTGTGGAAGTCAGAGGACAATATTCAGGAATCAGTTCTTCTCTTCTGTCGTGAGACTAGGTCATCAAATTCAGAGCTTTAGATTTGCGGAAGCTAAGTCATTTCACCTGCCCAACCTATACATGATATGACCTCAAGTCAATGGTTTCCTCCTCCTCTCTGCCCCTCTACCCATGTCTTCCTCTCCCCTTTGCTCTTCCCTTTCACAGGACTCAGGATTGAACTCAGGGCCTCTTGTAACCTCCAGCCCTTAAAAACCCTTGTTGGCTTTTTATGCATTGAATAAATCACATTGAACACTCTACAATTCTGACAGAATTGCAAAAATCTATAATATATAGAAACCAAGGAGTGAATAAACTGAAGAGTATTCTCCTATGGTCTATTCCTTTCACTCAAATCACTTTTTCCATTGGCAGCAAATTTATAAGGCAATGTTACTTTATTTTTTACTTGTAACTAGTTCCTTGATACACTGATGAGAAATGACAGGGAGCTCAATATTGTCCAGGTGATTGATACTTTCTATAATATGGTACTCAGAAATTAATATGTAAGAATAAAAAGGCTTTAATCTTAATTTGATAGGATTTATTGAATATTAATTTCACAGTAACTCACTTCTTACTGTCAACTTTTAAAAGGATATTTTGCTAAGACTTTCCAAGGAGAAGCTGATATTTGAGTCATTCCCAAAGGTTTCAAATCCATTATTACTGCTGCTAATGACTAATGACTTCAACTTTGGAGACCTGCGTGACAGCTGCATCCTTCATCCCTTATGAATAATTCCACAGCACTCCATCCCTCTCTAATGGACTCAGAAAAGCTCATTGTCTCTTTGGCAGTGCTGTGGGGTACTGAGATTTACAGCGGCAAAAGTGTAGGAACTACCTAAGAACTCAATCTCCTTGGTGACCTTTCCAGTCTACAAACGGAGAACCACATTTTTGATGTATCTAATTGTGTATGGGATGTGAATGTAACAGTCTCTTTCCTCTTCCCTATTTTAACCTTTTGCTAATGGAATAGAGCAGGCAGACTCCTCTCCTCCCAAGGGAAACTGTCAACCTTTCCAGGAGATTCACTACTGACAACCACTTCCTACAGAATCATTAGCCCCCCTAGAGTCAAGCGATGTGTTGCCCTGAGGGCTTGTCTTGGAAAACTACAAATTAAAATCTGTATTGGAAGAGACAATCATTGCTAGGTTTTATTATTACTCTAGGAGTCTAAGTTTCCAGTATGGGATGGGGGAAGGCAAGGCAAGCACTTCCACACTCAAGCGGGGCTTAGAAAATGATGTAACAAACTGGTGTAATTGAGAGTAGAGATTTGGCATCAGCTCCTGAAGCATTGGTAACATAACAGGGCCATCGGTGGGCATAATTAACCAGTGTCCCGAGTGCTAATTATACTATACCAGATCCTATCTAAATGTAGGGTTTTTTTTGGGGGGGGGTTGTTTGTTTGTTTACCTCCAAATAGTCTTTACTGCAGTCATTGTGATTCTCCAGGCTCAAGGTTCCAAAGGTAAATGTTATCAAGGAGCCAGGATTGGCTAGAATGTGCCAGATACAATCTCTTCCTGGGGGGTAGTTTCCAGGGTACCCCGGAGATGTAATAGAACCATAATTACCAGTCAGTATTCCGCCACACTCTGAAAGAAGAGACAAAATGACTAAATTCATATGTGGGCTAAAGTCACATAGAATTCTCACAGACTCTGTGGTCAGAATGCCAGCTTCATTAACATGACGATGAAGAATTTAGGATACCCTCATAAATTACACAGTACTTTGAGCTACCTAGTTTTACATCTATAAAGTTAGTACCAACTGCTAAGTAAGCAAGTCACTCATGTAGGAACTCTACGCCTCAGAACATCATGTAGTTATGTGATTTAAGACACAGAGCTGACGCTTCTGAGACATAAATCTTGGGAGTACAGAGTCAGTCCCTTACCCTTAGAAGATTAGTTTCTATTTAGCAACTTTAAAAAACAAATCTTGGAACTTCCGTCAGCCCCTACATTTTTCAATAAACCAAACAATACACTTACAAAGCCTTATGACATAAATCATATATAAATTTTATAACATAGAAATTATAAAATAAATAAATGTACATGGTGATTAAGTCAGTGTCCAAGGAATGAAGTAAGTATGGCACTGAACTGGGCTTCTGGAGGTCAGCCCCAGCGCTTCCAGATGCCAGGCCCGGCACTTCTGGAGGCCAGCCTCGGCACACCACACAACTCCTTATGTGGCTGGGCACTGTCTACAAATGCCTACAAGAACTGTTTCTTTTTAATAATCACATTTATTTTACTGATTTTGGTGATTTGTAAGAAATGTTACTGTAGAAGTAAAAAGTAGAAATACCAACTAATCTAGACTTTGAAAAATATACCTTGAGAAAAAAAAGTGAACTAAAATGACATTTTAAGTATGTGAAGTATGATATTCATGTACATACACACTAAGCCAAACATTTTGTTACCAAAGGAAAACACAAAACAATTAGTTTCATGGTTTTCATTGCTCCTACCAGAGAACATCCAAGATCAGAGAAAAGTACATTTTTTAAAACTTAACTTAAAAGTCTAATGTGAGTATAAAACTTTTAAATTTGTAAAATATAATCAGTGTAAAAATTTAAAGATCAAGTGTAAATGTAATATCCAATAGTTATCATTCATACTATAGAAAAGTACAAAAAAAGAAGCATAATACAACGAGAGAGTACACTGAAAAGATCCCAGCATCCCTTGCATACATAGAAAGACGCCCAGCCTGGGTATTAAGACTATCTTGTACCTCACTGGTACAAATAGGAATAATTATGCTCTAATTGTATTCTGAGAGAAAGGCTTTATTTTAACAGGAAGGGTAATATGTAGGAGGAGCTAAGGGGGAAGGAGCACCAAGAGGAAAAGATGGAGTAAGGAGAGGAGAAGATGAAGTAGATGAGAAGCTAGGTAATGAGAGAGAAAAAGAGAGAGAAAGAGAGAGGGGGCATGGAGGCAGATGTTCATGTGTCTCCATCAGTCAAAGATAGTTTACATAGCTAGATTGGGTATTAGGTTACACTTCTGATTGAGCATTACCATACTTATAAAGCCCTTGATTAACATTTAAAAAAAATTGTATAAAAGCCAAATGGAAAAGGGGGGGCATGGGATAGGGGTTTTCTAGGGAGGGGAAATGGGGAAAGGGATTGGCATCTGAAATGTAAATAAAATATCCAATAAAAAATAAAAACAAAAAAAAACAAAAAAACAAAAAGAAAGAAAGAAAGAAAGAAAGAAAGACGTCCAGCATCTCTGCTACCACTGAGATAAGGTTTCTCGATTCTCAAAGTCATAAAAGCCAGAATGTTAAAAACAAACTATTAGACTGGTTGTGAAATAGTCACTGTCCCACATTGTTATAAAGACACAGAACATTCTGAACACTGCAGAAGAAATAGAACATCATCCTGCTCAAAACAATATGCCGTTAGTTTTATTTATTACTAAATTCTATGAGGCCATGCTATGTATATCATACAGATTTGGGACTTGTAGTCTTCCTGCCCTCCACTTTCTGAGTGCTGGGACTATAGATGTGTACCAATATGACCCATGCAAAATGTATATAAAATATGAAACATCAACAACAAAACATTAAATAGGTTCCAATTATATTATTAGTGATAATATCGCCATTGACCTTAGGAAAATGTGTAGAATCAAATCCAGAAGTGATCCACTAATATTATACACTAATGGGAATCATGGGGGTTTTTGTGGAAGAGAGAAGACCCATAAATATCAAGGAAAAATAAACCTTAGAATCTTAATAATAATATTATTAATGCCCCTTAATGTTTTCTACTTGTACCGTTGAGTGCTCCGGAGACCCAGCAACAGAAATCATTTGTAGCACTCAAATGTAGGAGCTAAAGTCTGTTTCCAATAGAAAGAATGACAGCTCTTTCTGGAAGCAGCTATTTGCAGTGCTGAGGCTATCAAAATATGGAAGGACCTTGAAGTTTAGAGCGTCCTTTAGAACCAGAAAGCAAAGCAACATTCAGAAGTAACTGGGGATCCGCTCAAACAGACTCAGAAACTAAGCAGAAAAAATATGAAAAAAAAATTCTAAAGAATCTGAGACATTTTTAAAAACATCAACTCTTATCAAATATACTGACTTATGAAAACCAAAACAAAATGAAATAATAATTAATCAGTTTGAAGACTCCTAGTGAACCAAGTCATTAACTCCAATACCAACAGCAGAGGGAACAAACTAGAAATGTATCATGCATTTCCTCTCTCCTAGCCTTCTTCCTGTTCCTCTCATACAAGCTGAGCAAGAGCAACCTAGAGATAGATAGGATTTACTTGGCTTACAGGTGACAATCATCGTGAAGGATACCACAGGAGGAACTCAGAGCAGGAACCTGAAGGCAGGAACTGAAACATCAGAGACTCGGGAGGAGTGTTGCTTTCTGGCTTGCTCTCCATGGCTTGCTCAACCAGATATTTTACACAAATAGATATGATTTACCTAGGAATGGTACCAGCCAAGGTAGGATAGGCCCTCCCGACTTCCTCAATTACCAATTAAGAAAATGCCCCATAAGCATACACCCACAGGCTACTCTGAAAAAGGCAATTCCTCAACTGAGGATCCTTTGCCCAGGGGATTCAAGTTTGCATCAAATTGACAAAAACTAAGCAGCACATCTCTAGCATCTCTAGCATGTAAGCAAATACCTGATGTAGTGAATTTATAAGCTTCTTGATAACCTGAAATGATAGATAGATAGATAGATAGATAGATAGATAGATAGATAGATAGATAGATAG
>JANHMN010000006.1:52552618-52646071 GCA_030674055.1 Rhabdomys pumilio
TAGATAGATAGATAGATAGATAGATAGATAGATAGATAGATAGATAGGAAATGATAGACTTACACTCTCATCATTTTGTGGGTTCCTATGACTCTAAGAGCGGCTGAAAAACCACTGCAGAAAGCACAAAAGGGATGCTTTGGAATGAGAAGATCAACAATCTGATCAATACAGAAGTAATAATAGAGAAAAAGAAAATATGATGTGCTAACAGAAGTGGATACTTCGGCAAGAAAGAAAAATTAGTAATTAAGTAGACCTTTTGACCCAAGTACAGTTTACAACATGGTAAATGACACACGGAATGCGAACACCACAATCCGTAAGGGTTGATGATGTGTGGAACACATAACTAGTTTTTTTAAAAAATAAATTGCAACAATGCTTGATTCTTGGTATTAGAATAATTGCTTGTTGCTACTTTGTTGGGTGGGGGGGGGGGGATCTTAAGGAACAAGTAAGACTGTACTGTGCTCTTTGAGCAATGGAAAAGCTAATGAGCCAATCATGTGCATATCTTGGAATTCTTCCCGTGTGTAGCTTCAGATGGAATAGAAGTAAACAAGGAAGACAGTAAGACTTCCGCTAGTTTAAGTCAACAAAACCTCAGAATCTGAAGCTTCTCAAGTATTCAAAATTGCAGAGCAACATATTATTGTAAGAAAGCAGTATGCACAGGATTCGGCTTATTATTCTAGCTGTGCAATAATACACCCTAGTTTTTCTGTCCTTAAGTTCAAAAGCAAACTCATTTTTAAATTATTTGTTCTTAAAATGATTATTTAAAATGTTGCATTATTTATAGGTCTCCAAACATGTCATAATATCATGAACATACGTTCTGCTTTTTCTTCATTTCCCGCTCACCTGGCAGCTTTGCCTCCCACCGTGCGGTAAAGCCTCTCCCACGTTTTATGTATTCGGAGTAGAGATGGAAATACAGGGCATTGGCGCTGCTGTGGATTCCCTGCGGGGGCGTGGAGCCACAGTATCTACCAAGTGGGAAATCTGCTGAGGAGTCTCCATCGTGAATCTGAAGATACTCCCGGGGACAATTGCTTGCTGATTCTAAATCGAAAAATGTGAAGGTGATATGTAGAACCTAGAAGAACACAAAAGCATTTCCATGTTAATGGTGAAGCATTAGCTAGCAAGCATGCAAACAAGGAGAGTTCGTAGTTACCCAGCAATGTGGGCAACACGTCTACTTACAGAGGACTTTCTTTAAAATCATTCAAACCAAACTGTAATTTATACAGAAATATGAGAAAGTCTCTGGCGACTTTGGAAATGCTATTTATCTTAATGGAAGACATTTAATTATTTTCTTACTTGAAGAACTTTAAATGGAAATCAAATAAATGTTAATTAGTTGTTTATGCTTTCTATTATACCTTACGGTAAAGAGACTATAAAATTGTAGCACAAAAACAGGATAAATTTTCTTTAAAATGGTAATAAACTTACAAAAGTTTTTCACAGAAAATTTTCCTTGGAAAAATATGTTTTCAATGTCAGGAAATAGAATTCACTAGAACTAAATGGAAGGAAGGAAATTCACACAACATACCCAGTGGGAAACTGTTTTGGAATTTATTCTACTGTGTAATGACCAAGCTACACCTGGTTGTCCTTTTTTATGGGAAATAATATTTTTTGACCCTTGCACAATATTCTCTATAACATTAGTTTTCTGGGAAAAGTTAAGGTTTCAAGGAAAAAATCTTAACTATTTTCCGTTTGAAATCTTAACTATTAAGGCATACCATTTTAAGTCTGAGAATTTCTTGGAAAACAAGTACTTTAAAAATCTGAAAGTTCAGGAATGATAAAAAAAAGATCATAAGCTCAGATCTTAGTTTTAGGTGTTCATGTAGTGACTCAGAGTCATGAAGTTTAGAGTCACTTGACCTGAAGCTAAATTTCTTTAAAACCACGTGTCATTTAAAAAACACACATATCTGGACAAATGTATCAAACAATTTAGGCTCCATTTATACACACATAAAATGAACCAATAATTCTTAACTTGAGTTTAAAGTACACTGATGTATATGAAGCATACGGTGCCTGGCATGGAGTAGAAACTACTTAGGAAGCCATCTTAATTCCAGTTGCCACCATTTCATGACAACCCACTAGGGTCAGTGGTCATCTTCAAATACCACTTTTGCAGTAACAGCATGGTTTAACAGATTAACTACTACTAGCCTACAGCTAGACAACCGATGTTGGGAATCCTTCATTAACTGCAGTAAGACAGGGTTGGGCAAAGGATGGGGAGGAAAGAAAGAAAAAAAGAGGAGAAGAAAGAAAGAAAGAAAGAAAGAAAGAAAGAAAGAAAGAAAGAAAGAAAGAAAGAAAGAAGGGAAGGAGGGAAGGAGAGAGGGAGGGAGGGAGGGAGGGAGGGAGGGAGGGAGGGAGGGAGGGAGGGAGGGAGGGATGGATCTCTACAACCAAACTTGACTTGGAAATTCATCTGTTCCTCTTCTAAGCTAGGTATTATTAAAAGATAAAAACTACAACCCTTCTCTCAACTGTAAAATAAATGTTGTTTATTTCAAAGAGTTTGTCTGAAGTTAGAGGAAAAATAGTGTATAGCCCAATGCCTAGCACATAATAAATGCCCAGTACGTGACAGTGGAACTCTCATACTTACTTTATATGAGTGTATACACATGCACATACATGTCATATGTATCATAGTTTTGAATGTACAAGTGAGATCTGCTCATAGACAAGAGTTACAATGTTTACCTTTTCCTCATCAGTTCTGACAACCCAGAAACAGTTCACATTGTGAACATAGGTATCATTTGGGCTCTGGTAGGCAAAGGTTCCTTGTGTCCCTGAGAGGATCCCTCCACAAGCTGAAAAAAAATGTGTTTTTCATTGATTAGCAAAAGGAAGAGACCAGGCACCTCTGGCCCACACTTTCCTCTTCTCTGCTCCCTTCATGTTGACAACAAGCTTCCTCCTTCCTCCCTGCATCCACAGTCTATTTCATTCCCAAAACATTTCCTTCAAACTTCAATAGATTCCTTCATCTTCCTTGGCCACTGTTCTCCAAACTGTGATGAACCAGGCTTTACCCAACATGAGTCAATCACAGCATCAATTCTGCCACCTAATGCCACCTTCTGCTGCCCTGTGGTAGGCTCAGCTCCTTGACTACATGGGGTGCAGACAAGTAGAGATGGTGTTTTCTGCTTTTATATTCTATCATTGTCCTTAACACGTGGTAAGACCTCAATTAATGCACTGATCCAAAAGCAGGAGTAAGACGAGAGAGCTTGGTGTAGGTAGAGAAGACTTAGATGAAGAGATTGACTGTGGTGTCTAAGGAACAGATCCATCTGGATGGCAAATGAAGAAGGAAATTAACCTGGCTGGAATGAGACTATTTCTAGGGAACTAGAGAAATACATATTGATATGGATAAAATAAAGGTTCTTCATGATGATAAATGACAAACAGTCTAAACCTTGATTAACTGGCCAATGCATCAGTAAGTAGGAGGGCTTAAGATCCTATGAACACTTAATGCCTGCTACCCAGGAAGCTGCCCTCTAGGAAAAATGAAATGCAAATTCCTGAGTACATGGTACATTGTGAAAAATTATATAGAACACAGAAAATACTAACAATATTTTTGAAGAAAAATGTTTCCTGCTGAAAATGAGGTTTCCAAATACCACTTTATGAATTCTATGTAATATCTGCAGAGAGAAATCTACTTCTCAGCATCTAAACTGGGAAATCTGCTTACATTGGCAAACATGCAAAAGGCTTAATGGAGGATGATACCCCTAAGCTGGAACTATCTGTGGTTGATGGAATGTCTTCCATACCTGCCTGGGGAATCTGACAATAATAGCCAGTCCAGGAGCTCGGGCAGTCGCAGGTGAAGCCGTTGACACCATCAATACAGGTGCCTCCATTCAAACATGGGTTGCTCACACACTCGTTAATGTTTTCTGTACAGTTCTGTCCAGACCAGCCTGAGTCACACTTACAGAAATAACTTGATACAGTTTCCTAAGAAGAAAATAAAACACCATACTACAAATCAAATGGACAAAAAATTTAAGAGAACCAACCCAAATCATGAAAAGAAGTGACAATGTAAGGTATATATCTAGCAGGAATTGAACTATAATATGTATTTTCTAGTAGACAAGATCATTAATTTCTGAGAATAATTAGTCATATTTATTTCCATAAAATTATTGGTTCTGTTTAATAGTTTGAAAATCACTGATTAAAAAAAAAAATTAAATGGGGGCTGAAGATATAACTCAGATTTTGAAGGGCTTGCTGCATTTTAGAGGACTGGGATGCAGAACCTAGCACCCATATTTGATGGCTTGCAACTGCCTGTAATTCTAGTTGTAAGGAGCCTGACACTCTCTTAACTCAGTAGGCAGCTGCATACACATAGTATGTACAAGTCCATGCAAGGACACACACATACAGAAATAATAAATCTTTAAAAAAAAATCAATTGACTGGCTTATTGGTTTTCTTGGGAACCAAAGTTAATATCAATCTGTAATCTGAGAATCAGAGACCTTAACATAAAGCTTGAATCATTATCTATAAACTTATGGCTGGGTGGTAGTGTCACATGCCTTTAATCTCAGAGCTTAGGAGGCAAAGGCATATGGATCTTTGAGTTTGAGGCCAACTTGGTCAAATGAAAGAAATGAAGGAAGGAAAGAAGGAAGGAAGGAAGGAAGGAAGGAAGGAAGGAAGGAAGAGAGAGAGAGAAAGAGAGGAAGAAAGAAAGAAAGAAGGAAAGAAAGAAAGAAAGAAAGAAAGAAAGAAAGAAAGAAAGAAAAGGAAAGGAAAGAAAAGAAATGAAGGAAGAAAGAAAGACCCCTCAAAACATAACAAAACAAGCAAAAAATAAAACCCTAACTTATGACTCATAAATAAAATGGTGAATCTAGATTGATTGATTGATTGCAAGTTTTTAATCTCCCCAAGAGGAGCAAGACTCACTATGCACTGTCCATTTACACACGGGTGGCTTGAGCAAATATTACTGAGGCGTACACATCCATTAGACCCATAACCATGTCCTGTATATCCCGGAGGGCAGGTGCAGACAGGAAAGGAGGACCCTGTTCAGAAACAAAAATGGATGTGTAAGTGCAGGTATTCTGGTTTAGAGGCAGTCATGAAACTCAGTTCTGGTGTCCAGATAAGAATCCGCCAGCATCACTCCTATGGTGCATTTACTCCTATGGACAGGCAAGACAAAGCAAAAGGAGAAACGATTAGAATCTCTGTTTTTCCCATTTTATTGTAAAACAAAGCACTAAATGTTTCTAATTTCTTATATAAGTTTGCAATCATGCTCTCATCTCGTGACAGATGACCTAAGGTTACATACAAATAAGAAGGGAATATACAACGGGAAATGGCACTTCTCCATCAGAAAGGGATGTTTAGTACAGAATAAAAGTTTTATGGCAGCAGTATCTATTGCAAGCAATTATAACTGTGTGTGTCTACTCATAGAGACTACTCAATCCTCTCGATAACCCTATAAACAAATGTTGCAAGCAATATATACCTATAGTATCTGCACACACATAGAGATTGCTCAATTCTCCTGATAACCCTAAAAACAGATGTTGCAAGCAATATATGTGTCAACACATACAGAGAGCGATTGCTCAATCCTTCTGATCACCCTATAAGCAGATTCTGCTATAAATATTTACACCTTTACAGATAAAAATCAAGCACGTGCAGATTGTCCTGCCCAAGGAGACTCAGTTTGAATGTGAAAATTCAAGAGAAACTTTATCACGTGGCACCAGCGGTAGCACAGGATTAGCATTAAAGTGGTTGGAGGAAAAGGCTGGTCAATTTTTTTTAAATGATTGAATCTTTTAGTAACATTAATAATTATAAGTGAGATAAAAATTAAAAATAATACTAAAACAGCTAGGAATTTCAGTTTCATTTTGTAATGCCTAGAACAAGTACCCCCTTTTAATACTTTAGGAGATTCTACTAAATATAACATCCAGACTTTCAGATTCTTTAATTGCTGAATGTCACATGTCACTGCAGAAATGCATTGGCTTCTCACTGCAAAAGAGCTGGGATGGTGCATGAGAATGAATACAATGATGAATGTAAACACATTCCACCAGCAAAGGCTGATGAAAATGGATAGAAAATCTTGCTGAAGAATGCAACTGGAATAAATTATTTAACATGACAAATTTGCAGCATGAATGGATAGTGGTGTTTTTATGTCCTCTGGTGATAATACTTGCAAGATTTGAATTTGAAAATAAGACATACAGGAATCTTTCCTATATAAAGGATTGCATAAAGTTACGTTCTTTTATCTATTTCTTTTAAAGTATTTACTGAAGGAAAATGGTGTAAGGAAACTCAGACCCTGCTATGCTTCGCCTAGACATCTGCTGCCATTCCTCAGGCAAAGTTGCAGATATATGTAAGATATGACTATCTCCCGTCTGTAAAATTTAATATGTGTATAACTCTCTGTTTCATTTTGGTCTCTCAAGCTATTATTTGAGTTATTACTGTCTGGAGTTCACAGAAGGGAGAGTTGGAGTGTAAAGGCATGAGATGTTTTATCATAATCAGATAGGAGGAGTATGTTGGGAGCAAGGGAGAAATCTAATGCAGTTCTCTGAGGAATGCTGGTCTTGACCACATCACTACTCTGTTAAACACTTCATGAGCATTTGATCACTCATATGTGTACAATCTATACAACCATGTATATATACACCTGTGCACATGTACATATTCTCATCTATGTATGCACATTAAAGATGCATTAATAAAAATAAAATTTTGAAACATAAAGGAATGTGTCATATTATTTAATGGATGAGGTTGAGTCTAACCATTTGGATGGAAATCCTCTATTATAGTAGGCACCAAGTGGAGGGTGAGTGTGCAAGCATCTAGTTTGGAAGTTACTATGGTCTATAACATAATTGGCTGGTGCTGGGCATCATATCATACACTTAATATCTGCTTCCCTCTACATTGGTGGTCATCAGGAATTGGGAGGGCTTGTAACCTGAGGGTGCAGGTTTGTTGGGGAAATAACCTGGAGACTCTGATCTTGTTGAGGGTTAGCTTAGAGACTAGAGCTAGGCTCAAGTTTTGTTCGGGGTTATCTTGGAAACTAATGCTAGGTACAAGCCTGTTCATTTACTTGAGTTCAAACCTAGTTCAGGTTCTCCAAAATGATTTAAAAGATTTTGCGTTTCACCTCTAAATAGAAATTACTAGTACAAAATCCAGAGATTGACATGCTGCGAACAAAGTGTTGCAAAACACAGCACAGATGGGAAGATGGTTTCCTTCGTACAACCAAAGGTGGCAAATTCGTAAGAAAGCAATGAGCAGTGCATATGAAAAACGGAAAACTGATGAGTAAAAAATGTAAACATTATTGTTCAATAGTCACACAAAAGCAGGTTTTAAAAGGACTAAGAAACTAACTGTTGGCTATGAAATTGATGAAGACAAAAAAAAAAGGATAGCTGTGATTGTCAGAGCTGGGGTACATAAACAATTCACGGGCTGTTGGCTGGGACTTACAATGAGACAATTCTCAGAAAGCTGTGTTGCTGCCCAGGTGAGCTGGCCCTCCTGTGTGTGGTACCACAGCAACTACCCAGTGAGATCACCCTGGATTCATTTGCCCTTTCTTAGAAGTAACCTTATTTTTATTTCCAGCTGGATCCATGATGCTTGAAATAAATGCTATATGTTCTCTGCTGCTATCTGTAGCCAAATGACACAATTCCAGTCAGAGTCAATGGCACAGAAATAAGAGTCATAAAAGAAGGTGATATGTTCTTCCCTTTCTCCGTTCTGTTTTCTAAAGTTGTTAGTTACTGATTGTTTGGCTTAGTTATCATGGGAAACAACTTTTAGTCAAAGGAGATCATTCAAGAGTAACTACTAGATTATTGCATTTAAACATGTGTAGGTTTGGGGGATCAGTTAGTTCTTTTGTTTTGAGGATTGAGATAATAATTTTGACAGTTGTAAATGGTAGTTCCTGCCTATAACACCAGTACTTGGGAATCTGAGGCAGGAGATTTATATGATTTCAAGGCTACAGAGTGAGATTGTGCATTCCCCCATGACTCCCAAGGAAATTCCAGAAGAAAGGATTTATTTTTAGAATATGTAATTGTGTAGAGAGTTTGAATAAAGCATCCAAAGTGTGTGCTATTACCTAGACTGGGAGATGAAGAGCAGGTTGCATCTGGATGGCAGCCTCCATTATGGATCAAGCAGATGTCCAGGGGAGTGCACACTCTCCCGTCGCCACTGAAACCTGACCAAAGCACAGCCAAGGGTGAGGAACAAGGTCAAGAATAAGGGAGAAAGACAATGGCTGTCTCAGATTATAATCCAGGCAAACAACAGTGAAGGGCCATCATGCAAGTGGATAGAGATATGAAACTCCACAAATGGAGTCAATCAGCAGGAGAGAGGACTGACATGGTTAAAAGAACCCATAAAACAGCACTGTAGCTTTACGCGTGCACACATATATGTGTGCAGATGTGTGCATGTGCATTTGCAGGCTTGTGTGCGCATATGTGTGTGCTTGTAACTGTGAGGTGTCATAGAAATGGCTGGCTCTACATTGACACATCTTAATTTCAGTGGCTAATGTTCTTGGAGATGAATTATTACAGGTGTCTAAAGTACTATTTTTCATGTTATTAAAATAACTGGGAGGATTTGAGGGAGAAACCATTATTGAAATATATTGTATAAAAATTATTTTCAATAAAAGTATATTATAAATATATACCTGACCCCTTTGGTGTGTATATACATATTATAAATATATATTTATTATGTATAAATGTATATATTTATATACACATACACACACACATAAATGTATATGTATATATATTAACCATGTCAGTCCTCTCTCCTGTTTATTGACACTATTTGTGGAGTTTCATCTCTATCTACTTGAATGATGACCCTTCGTTGTTATTTGTCTGGATTCTAATATATATGTGTACATACACACACACATATACACATATATTAGTTTCTTGCTTAGAACTCTGAACTTCCTGGATACTAGTTTTATTTGAACTACAAGACAGCTAGAATGACCTCTTTTTGGAAGAAAAAGCAAAATAACATGTATTATGTCCATAAGCTTTATCTGTGAATGGTCCAGAATGGAGTGGTGAATCTAAAGATCCTCACAGAAGCATTTTCCAGTCCCGTGTTTTCTTGTTGTTTGCTGTTGACACCGTTTTCTGTCCCTTTCTTACTTTACTGTCCTATTGCATGCTAAATCTGCATTCTAAGCTAAGCACTCCAGACCATTCCTTCCCCCCACCCCCATAGAAATCACTTTGAAATGAGCACAGATTCTATTTCAAGGACATAGCCCTGTGACGGCATCAGGAAGCCTGATGTAGTACCTGCTGGACAGTTCCCACAGGAGAATGATCCAGGTGTGTTCAGACAGGGGACCAGTGGAGCCTCTGAACAGCCACCATTGTTGATCTCACATTCGTTGATATCCTGACACTCATAACCATTTCCTTGCCAACCTAGAAAAAATTATTGAGAATATTTAAAAGATTAGCACTTGCTCACAACTTAACAAGGAAGAAATACAGGGAGTTAAGACATACACAGAATCATTCTGGGTTGGCAGCATGACTCGGTGCATAATGATGCTTGCCCCTGAGCATGATCATATGAGTTCAATGCCTGGGACCCATGTGGGAGAAGGAGAGAGCTAACATCAATGTGTCCTCTGACTTCTAAAGGCATGATGTGGCATGCACCCCCCAACCCAAATAAATAAATAAAATTTAAAAATTAAAAAATAATAAAAGTAATGAGTAAAATTTTGTTCTACACAAAACTGTAAATTAAAATAAGATTATTAAAATAAGATATTCCTAACAGGTGATCCAAAAATTACTTTTAAATACATAGACTCTAATTCTGGTGAAGAAGTAGACAGATGAGACTCTCTGGTACACTACTGATTGGATGTTAATTAAAACCAGCCTGGAATGTGATCTGGCAGCATTCATTAATTTTAAAAAATAAATTTCTTATCAAGTAAGTTTACTTCTTGAAATTTATTCTTTATAGATAAAGCTATCAACATATTACAAAATACATAGGAAGACCTACTGAGGCATTGCTTATAGGGGTGATAAAACCAGTTGGGCACCTCAAGACTCATCTATGGCATTGAGTTCTGAAAGTAATTTTAGCAATGCTCATACCTCTGCACACATACAAACATTGAGAGAATTTTCTCATGCATAGTTTAAGTGCATACAACAAATTATAGAACAATATGAAGAGTTGGGGTCATGCTAGTAATCTGGAGGAACGACTCACTTAAAACTGCCTACATTTGTAAAAGTAAAGACAAATGAAGAATGAGATTAAAGGTGAAGAGAAAGTCATCTTTAAATATTCCCATTGTGGTCATTATTATGCTGGTATTACTCTCATGATTCATTATTGTCATGATAGTCATGTTTAAATATCTTCACCATTTAGCATATTTATAATGTCGGAACTAAGTGGGGTATCCTTCATCAACTGACTTAAGAAAATGATCATGTCTGAGCATGGTTAGGTGAGTTCACAAGGAGGAGCTGAGTGATGTGCACTCCACCCCTAATGATGGTCCTCACAGTGAGAAGATATAGTACTTTGGTCCACTTTTTAACAAATATTCTTGTAGTTCCTAACATTTATAAGAAACATATAGAGTCTTTAAGATTCAGAAAAAAATAGAATGATTAAAGACAAAAATGAAAATTTAGCTTTCAATTTCTTATAAGTTTTATTTCCCTTTGTTTTCTTCAAATAAGAAAAAGGAAAATCAAGCACATACTACCAGTCCTCTAATTTAAACCATTGGTTTTATCTGATATTTACTGTTTAAAGATTGACTCATAAATTACCTTCAAGAATTCAGCTATGTGTGACCTTTGTTCCCTGAGATGCCAGAGGGGAGGACTTTCTTCTCCTTAGCTTTGCTAGTTCTAAACCAGCACCATGCAAGCATCTGCCAAACTCTAAGTCTCTAAATGCAGTTCTGGTGCACATGTGCCTTGGTGTGACAGAGCCATAAGGTACTCTGCAGCTCAGCTCAGATACAGGCCAGGCAGAAGTGGACTTGGATCTGGCCTCGAATAAGCTTTGTGTACATGGAGAAGTTAGTTTCTCTAAGCCTCAACTTCTCCTATTTACAATGTAAATAACTTTCTAACCTTGTCTAGTTCTGCCCTAAAGTTGGATACTAGCACACTTTCTAGCAAATCTCTGACTCCTGGGACCTGCTTTAGCATTAAGATGCTCTTGAGTAGGACTTGTAGGTAGGTTTAGGCACCTCTGAAAAATGATCTTTTTTTATCCATCAGTGGTAGAGGGAAATTGATCCTAGTACCTTGCTTCTGTGGTATTCAGAGTCTAGCATGTATCCCCAAGAAAGTACCTTTGGGGCAGGCCCCACAGTAGAAGGAGCCTTGTGTATTGAAACACTGTGCATGTTCTGAACAAGGTGAAGGCTGGAGGCTGCATTCATCTTTGTCCTCTGTGCAGGAGATACCATTTGGTGGTGTGGTCCACCCGGCATCACAGATGCAGTGAAAATTCGGCTGAAAGGAAAACAATAAAGTAAATAATGGCAACTTGGAAGAAGAGAGAAAAAGGTCTGAAAATCTCACCAAACCCCGAACTCATTATTGTCCAACATTCATTTACATCAGGCCAGTTGAGTGGATTCTCTTTCTCTTCCCATATGATTTAAGCAGTGAGACTAGACCATGGAAAAGGAGCATCTTTATTTCAGGATAGAGGGATCCTATAATTTATCCCAAAGATGCCCAGGAAAGAGTAACAATAATCAAGAGCTGTAATTACAGTCAACAGACTCAGCCAGCTATGTAGTTAAAGGGTAAACACCCAACTAGGTACAGACTTCAGACAATCATTTTGTCTTAAAAAATCTCCTCTCTCTTCACTCCTTCTCCTACACCCCTACTGCTAGAGGGGACTGTTTTCTACCGCTTAAGAATTTTTAAAAATGAATTCAGAATAACTAAAATTTGTGTAACACCAGACTAGGCAGACTACCCTGAGAGTTAGGCATCTAGGACACAGAGCTGAGAGGAAGACTGGAGATCCAGATCCATAAAGTGCACCCTTCTCAGGGACTCAAGGCATGAAAACTCCAGACATGAGATGCTGTTGACAAAACAGAGCCTGTAATGTGTCCATGTCTTGTCACTGTTAAACACACAGGTCAGGAGGCCATGTCCCACAATTTTCTGAATTCAGTTTTCTGTATAGATCATCTCTCTCTTTGCCTGTATGTGTTCTATTAAGGAATGGAAGGGTCAGTGTTGATACAGAGTCAGCAACAGCATGAGGAGATAGTAACTGTGGTTTCCACAAGAAGCATTAAGGCGAAGGGACCCACCTGTCCATGGTAAACTCGCTGTAAATCCTCGCAGATGCCATGCTTACAGAGCTGCTTAGAGCCCTGTTCACAGTCGTTATATTTGGATGCACACTGAGGTCCATACGTATCAGGTGTGCAGTCACACCTGTTGGTTATACAAGAGCACATGCTCAGGGTTTACATTTTTAATACCAGACTCTGTTCATTGGCATCAGTAAAAGGTATTCAGCATTGCAAGCCAATAATGTTAATAATAAACCAGCCCTACAGTTTTGTCAGCTGCAACCTTAGAATAAAAATTTCTCAGTTCTCCTCCGAGCAGAGCATTGAGTGATTGTGTTATCTTTGCAAATCAAGTGTCAGAGAATCATGACTCAAGGTTTCATAGGACTAGAGCAATAAATTCTTTTGATCTCAGTCATCAAACTGTACTGTCAAAGGTCGGGTGTCTGTAAACCATGGGTGATGGAGTTCATTCAAGAAGAGAAAAGGAAAGATCAGCAAGTTCACTGAATTCATCCTAAAGCACCTGTCAAGAAGCACAGGTGATGATCTCCGTCAGGTGCCTTTATATTACGGAGGACATATGTATTCTTTCAGGACAGGATGGAGTCAATAGTGGGGACATTTCCTCCACAGGCATACTTTTATGTAACAAAATATAATTATCATATGGTAACTAAATACTGAAAGATGCACTGTCACTAGGGAAAGTTTGTTTAATTATTGTGATTTTTGTTTTATGTTGCTGGCTTAGCTGTGTATCTGCAAAGCATAGGAAAGGGAGCTTAGGAGGTGGAAGTTTTGAGGGTAGGCAATGTGGCAGGGGATGAAGGACTCACACAGGCTAACTGTGAGCATATCCTAGAGAGAGAGAAAACCAAGCACAGAGGGCAGGGTTAGACTCCAGCAGAGATTCATCCCATTATATCAGTGCTGAATCCAGAAAGGAGGATGAGGGAGGATCTGCAGGGCATGTCTGTCTCTTCTTATGCCCATGACCTTGAGCTACTTTCTCATGGTCCTGGAAAAGAAGACTTGCTACAAAGTAGAAAGGTTATTTTAACAATATGCATTCAGTACCAGGAGCTCAGCTAATAATCACAGGTATCAAAGGGGGGGGTGATAGTGCAAGAAGTGACTTTGAAAACAATCAAGGCATGCCGTGACTGGACCCAGAAACAATTGCTGGGGTGATACCCTGAGTCAATTCCAGGGAAAAAGAGGTCAATGTGTATTGCCAGAAATGGAGAGAATGAATGCAAGAAACCGCATCTATGAACTACCATTTAGAGCTGCCACACTTACCAACTGAAAATACAGGGGACACAGTTAAATTTTTATCTATTTGTAAAATATGTAAGTATGATCCATGCAATTTATAGCACTGCTATGTAATTATATAAAAGTTATTTAATTAATAAATTATGTCTATGAGCATTCCAAGATTTCTTTAACTCATTAAAACCCAGTCATAAATTAATGATAATTAGTAATTAGACTTACATTTAGTGTTAGCTCCCTATCTAATAGCTACTCACTCTTTTCCATGCTTTCGCTTATGCCCCATTATCTTTCGTCTTCACTATCTCATTTTTACATAGAATACTCTTTCAGGGAAGCTGGAATTACTCTTTGGGATTATCATATTTTAAAACACTTCTTATACATATTTAAGCATTTGATTCATTGCTAAATATTTACTCTGTAAGTTTGACATGTAAAACAAAACAACTCAGAACCAATTATTACAAGTTTTTCTAAATGAATTTTCCATGCAAGAGATATTAGGGTGTTTGGAAAACCCTGGGCTAAAGTGATACAAATTTAAATCCTGAACAAATGCACTAACCATTCGCCTCTGACAAGGTACTAACTCATGATGCCTCTTCTAAAGGCCTTCCTCTGGAGGAAGTACTCAGAAGTGCATTTCTCTTATAGATGAGTGTTCAACCACTGGAAAATTACTTATGATATTATAGGAGATTGGGGCCAAGTGCCTGAGGGTAACCCTCTCTCCTTAGCTCTCACTTCCTTCCTCTGAGCCATTGTCACTTGGAGCTGAGTGGGCATAAATCTTATAGTCTTTTAAAGCAGATACAAGGTAGACTTCTTTCACTTAAATTCAAATATTAAAGGAAGGAGCAAAAGGAGAAGAAGAGGAGAAAGTCGAAGGAAAAGGAGGAAGAAGAAAGGAAGAACAAGAAGAACAGCAAGAAGAATAAGAACAAGAAGAACAAGAAGGGGAAGGAGAAATGGAGAAGGAGGAAGAGGAGTGAGAAGGAATGAGGAGAAGGAGAAGGAGGTGGGGGAAGAGAAGGAGAAGGAGAAAATAAACCAACCAAGCAAACTATAGGCTTCCTTGCCATGATCTTCAAAAGCAAGTGTTTTCATCTTATTTTTCAGGAATCCAACAAATAAGATTGCCTACAGCCGTTGAACCAATTCGAGGGAGAAGATGAACAGAACCCCAGGTCTCTTTTACTCCGGTTTCATTATTTTTCCATGTTACATTTCTGTTCTCAAGGGTAAAGTAAGAGGATGAAAACAGCATTTGCATGTGAAATATGTTTTTAAAGTGACTCAGTATGGCTTTCAAAGAGATAAATATTTATGAAGCAATAATAAAAGGCATACATGTATCTTTAAACTACCTTACTAGTATTCCTGCCTTTGATATTAATTCTTTTAAAGTTTATTGATTATGTGTGTATGTGTCTGTATGATGTGTTGGTTGGAGTGTGAGTATGTGCATAACCCAGTATGTGTGTTGAAGTCAGAAGTAGGTTCTCTCCTACCATAGGATCCAGGGATCCTATTAGGTCATTGGGTTTTTGCAGCAAGTGTGTTTACCTGCTGATCCATCTCTCAAGCCCTTGGTTTCTAGTTCTTGTAAAAAGTTTTTTATTGTTGGTTTCATTCTAGTAGAACGAAACTAGGTTTTTCGGTCTTCAGAAACTGCACTTGTCAATTGAGAAGAAAACAAAATATCCTTCCATAGTCCTAGTTAATTTGTCTTAGAGTCCATGGCTCAATATCAATCTACTGAATAACTGAAAAGAATTAGTACATGTAATACCTAACTACCATCTGATACCAAACAGAATTATCTTCTCTACTTCAACTTTGCAATGCTTTCAATTCCGCCAATGATACGGAGATAACATAAGACATACCAAGTCAGCATTGTGTGCCTGGGGAATAAACACAGCTTGCTTTCTTCCTAGAAAGCCATGCAGGTCCTCACTGTAAGTACATGTACCATCCAGGCAGGATGACAAGTCAGACCCCAAGAGCTATCATACATACAAAGAAAGTCAGGAGACAATCAGAAACAACTTTTCCCATGATTAGGAGACAATAAGAATATGAAGCAGAGAAAACTGCCTTTCTGTTGGCTCTCATAGCAGCTAGAGGCAAGACCTGAGCCACAGGAATTAGGGAAAGTGGATGAAGGATTATCCTGTCCTGAACTCCTCACTCTAAAGAAGGAATTTGCCAAAGGGGAAAAAATGAACAAAAAGACACTGCCAATAAAACAAGGATCCCAACTAATAGCACTTGCATGATGCTTCATCTCAAAGATATTTATAATTATGAATTGTTAATCTTTTGAAGAAAGAATTCCATTTCCCTCAACTAAGCTGACTCACAGAATTTTCTAATTGAGGTGGCTTTGCCCACCACACCCACACATTGCTGATGCAGATCATTCAATAACAGCTCGTGTTTTCCTTATCAAACCCACAGTTTCCCAAAGGGGCTTCCAGGCCCAGTGAAACTACTGGTAAGGAAGCATTTTTAACTTCACAGACTTAACAGAATTCAAGAAATGGTTGAATGCTCAGTATTTTATTACATAGACTCACAAAGCAATAACTAAGTCTTATACTCATGAGCATTATGTATTTTATTTTGTCCCTTCAAGATGTTAATTGAGAGTGGGTAATGGCTTAGCCAGTAAATTGTTTGTTTTTTAAGTATGAAGACCAGAGTTCAATGCCCAGAACCTATCTAAAAAGGAGGAAGGAAAAAAAATCTAGGCATTGTGGCTTGTGCTGATAATCTTGGTATTGGAGCATCAGGAGGAGGAGGAACCCTGGGTCTTGCTGGCCAGACAGCTTAGTCTACTTCAAATTTTCCAGGCCAATGAAAGACTGTCTAAAAAGATAGATGAGGGGCTAGAGAGGTGTGTAGGCAGTTACAAGCATTTGTTGCCTTTCCAGAGTACCTGGGTGTGGTTCTCAGCACTCACAAGGCAGTTCACAACCACCTGTAACTCCAGATCCTGATTGGGGGGGGGGGGGTAGTAAACACCTCTTCTGGCCTCTGTGAGCACTAGGCATGTATGTGATACACAGACATCCATGCAGGCAAAGCACCCAGACATATAAAATTAAAAAAATAATTAAAATTACAACAACAGCAACAACAACAAACAAACAAAAACCAAGGTAGATGGCACCCAAGGAGAGACTTCTAAGATTGTTCTCTGGCTGCTACATACATGTGCATTCAAGAACACCCATGTATGCATACAGGAAAATATACACACAGGCGCAAGTTCCTGGGCTACACCTCAATTCACATATTTAAGATCCAAATACTCAACTTGGATTCTTAAGCCCACATAAATCATTTTCAAACCAAGAAGAAGTTAGAGTTAACTATTCTGCTATCAACTGTCCCCCAGCAAATCTATGAGGGGTAGCAACTAGAAACAATGAAGAGCCCAGAGTTAGCAGAAGACCTTGTGCTTTCGTTTGCACAGGGAACAAAAGCAAGTCCAATACTGTCTTGTAAGGGGATGCTGCTTCCCTCCTGAAGCAACACTTTCTGTCTCCCTCTCCTTCTCCCTCTCCTCTTGTGTGTACTGCATCCTTGACATGTAATGAAGAGTTGTGGATTGTGAATGCTACAGGTCCCCACCCCCTTTCCACTTTTATAGGGTAGGTATGAAAAATAATGCTGTAAAACCAATAGCAATGTCTTCTGTGAATGACTCCCCTTTGAGCCACACCACCACAGCTAGATTGGCACAGAATACACCAAAAGAAAGTAATAGTAAAAGAAGATTGGAATGATATCTAATCTCCAGGACACTACTAGATATTGGGGAGGCAAGCAATTATATGTGCTAGGAGTCAGTTTGGGTCACCCGTCACTGATATCTCCAGTTGGACGTTCTGCTTGATAAATGGCCATAAACAAACCATGCGATAATGCTTTCAAGGGAATGAAAGTCAGCTGGAGCCAGAATGTGAATAGCAGCGATGTCACTGGGCATTGTTTCAGATCCAAAGTCTGAACAGCAAAGTCCTCAAATAGTTCACTGGTTGTCCCTCAAAGCTGTGGTTTTTGTCAGTGGCTCAGCTCATCATGCCCCATGGTCAGGCCTCTCAGATAACATAGTATTAGACGTAAGGGAGAGGTGGTCATTTCTGGTTTTGCACAATAATTGAATTTATAAACATGCCTACCAGAAGTTTGCCTGAGTCAAAATTATTAACCTAGAGTGAACCAAAGTTTTAAAGCTCAGATCAAAGGAACAAAAAGACTGTGGTTCCTTTTTGAGAAAGCGTGTCCAGAGATGACAGGGGTTAAAGCAAAATCGTTACACTCATTTCTGCAGAACACTGCCACAAGACACCAGAGGCATGAGGAAGGGAGCAACTAATTGCCCTTTAATCAAGTTAGATTATTCTGCTGAGCAATGAGCAGTTTGTGCGGTAGCAAAACTGGTTTCTTAATCCTTATGGAGCCTCTGAACACAAGCAGCCAGCCAAAATACAGCAAAAGCTGATGTCAAGTTCTTCTCAGGAGTGATTTTAAGAAACTATATACTAGTAACTCTGACAATGACCAAGCATAAACTTCCTGACTTGATTATCAGAATGTGCTTCTGAGGCAGCTGCTTTACTGACCACCATTGCTAAAGCCCAGTGGGAGGGAACCCAGGCTTTGTGGTGTCTAGTTCAGTTTAAGGGATGATTTCTTGGGAAAGACTAAGGGTGAGGTGATTGAAAGAAGCTGAGAGTGCATCATTTGATCAGAATGAATCTGATAAGGGGGACAAGCTGCACAGCATCTGTGACTGGGACCTTATGGCTAATTGAGAATGCAGTGGATTAATGGAGTCTCTGAATGTTACTTCAGTCTTTGGTGTGTTGGTGAACATTCTTACACAGTGTGAACGAAGCGCCCATATTGCAACTGCAAGCATAAGCATGCCAGTACATGAAATCAGCACAGCACTGGGACACAGGAATAGTGGCCTCTGACCGCCTCCTTCACATATCTCGTAGATTCTCTTTAAGGATCTGATTCTTGCTGAGCCATCAGCTCAGCTTGTACCACATTTTTTCTGACCATGCTGTGGCAGTCATGATGGCCTTCTTCTTCCTCCAAGATGCTGCCAAAATGACTTCTTCATGGGGGGGGTGTTTTTATTTATTTGAGCAAGAAATATCTATGAATATGTTCAATAAAAGTCAGGTAACCCCTATGAGGTGCCTAGTTTTCTGGTACTATAAACATTCATTTGGATACTTTTAATTATTTGCTCTTCTTGTCCTCCAGAATGACATTTTAAAAAGAAGTTACCTGAAACTCCCCATTGTGTTCACACAGGTGGATCCACTCTGGCAGCCAAAGGGTGTTCCGGCGAAAACCGCACACTCGTTAACATCCTCTGAGCAGAAGAGACCCTGCAGAGATGCGAAGAACCCAGTCAGGTCCCATAGGACATGGGCATTTATGGAATAATATTTACACAATATGCTTAATGACTTATATGTGGACAATAAGTCTTTGATAAAGCCAAATACAATATTAATAATATTAATCTTCAGCTAAGATTCTTCTAGAACTCAGATCAGACCCAGTGGGACCAAGATGTACAAGAGTACAGTGGTTACAGGAAAGAATCCTTACATAGTCGAGTTTTTATTTCAAAAGGCTGCTATGCTTGGGCGTGGTTACTTAGTGGGTCTTATTGATGTCCATATCTGCAGTATTCTCACTATGGCTAAAAGAAGGCAAGAATATTCATATATGTACTCCAAGATTTAGCCCATGCTTTCCAGTGCCATTGCTTTCCAGCCAATGGTAACAGAACCATTCAGTTCTCCATCTGAGAGAGAGCTGCTCAAGATGGCCCAGGATTTAAATCATCAACTCTGCCACTATTTGGCAGAAGACACTGTGACTTGTGAGGCCACAGAATCCTAGGAACTTTGGTGCATAAAGAGATGTGTCCGAATGCATCCAAAGACGCCACTGCTGGCTCCCTGCCAGCCATTCTTTGATTTCTTTTTTTAAGCAAAAGACAGAGTGACTCACCTTCCACTGAGAAGGGCAGATACAAATAAAGGAGTCATGCAGGTTGACACAGGTGCCACCGTTGTGGCAGGGATTGCTACCGCAAACTTTTCTCTCCACATTCTGGAAAATGACAGGACAGTTAAGTCAGTGAGAGAATAGTGCTCGTCCTCAGCACACAGTAAAGAGCACTTCAGTTAGCCTGTGGGTTTTTCCTCGTGCTTGAGGGCTTCCTCCAGACCCTCTCCAATGACTCCCGTTCTCCTAATCAATTTTCTTGTGAGAATATCAATCATGCTTATTTTCCTTAACAACCTACATACTTTAGACATGGGTAGGAAAGAAGCTTTGCTGTTCCTTAGGTGCATCGTTCATCTGAGAAACATGTGCTACTAGATAGGAATAAAGATTTCAAGAGCGGGTATAAGAATGGGTGTTCCTATTGCACTAAGAAAATGAAATGGAAATTTCCACTCTTTCCGCCCAGTGGTCTTATCTCAGGTACCTCAAGATAAGCCTCTGAAAACTGATCATCTATTATTACCCCTCCTGCCACGGGCTCAGATGACTGAACTCTTTTCTCTCTAAGCCCCTTTGTTTGAAATGTGGCCAGCTAAGATACACCTTTTGCCCTCTGCTCACCTGACCGCTTTTAGACCAGAACAGCAAACAGGCCTACCTTTGTCCACACAAACTGGGGATCTCACCCTTCGTCAGCTACGGCAGCTATTCTGTACAATTTGCAAAGATTTGGGGGTGCAGAGGCAAAGTTTCATAGAGGGCAAGTAATGCTGCAGTCAAGGCATTTTAGTATATTGACCTTAGTCAGATCCAGTTTAAAACAGGGACAGCATGTCTGTTACATCCATACATTTGGACCAACAAAGGCTCAGAGGAAATCCATTTAGTTCCGCACACAACATTCAGAGCTAGTAGATCTCCAACTGGCCCAGTGCTGTTGGCTGCAAGGCCCATTCTTTCCCTGCCCTTGTGAATCCCAGGACTACACATGTATGTGTCTCATTATGAACTAACTCTGCTTTCTTCCCTCCTTCAATTTGTCTTTGTTTCAGAACCACAATGAGCCATGTCCATTAAAGGGCCAAAGGACATTATTAAGAACATTTACTACAAACTTATGAGTTTTCTGGTGAACGAAAGCAATTGAAAGCCATAGATTTTGGGGTGAGTGTTCTAGCAGAAAGATAAATTAGTTAGTAGCCAGCAGGAAGAGGAGGAGTGATGGAGACTGTCCTGACCTTGTCCTATCTTAAAGCACAAGGAAATTGACATTGGAAACCATTAAAACCTCAACCCAGATGGTGGGGGAGAGGACAACGGAAGCTCATTTTAATCATAATCTCCAGTTCTTGACCAGCAATGAAACTGGGAAGCACTGTAGGAGTTTGAAAACCCCCATGATGCTTTGCTCCACAGCAGCCACTGCTCATTGCATGCTCTCATGTGCTCCACGATTCCCTGAAGATGTGAAGACTGAGGTACCATCTGTTGTCAAAGTGATGGACAGAGAATATGAACTGGTTCATCGAGCTTAATGCCCGAAGTAGGAGGCCGTGCTTGAATCATTGTGGAAATAAGTTGTGACTATTTGAGCAGTTAGTATTAACTGGGAATTGCAGAAACGTCATTCAGAATCGTAAGCATTGGTAGATTCTATACGTTTCTTTGGGCAGAAGGGTTATGGTTTCAACAGGAGTTTTAGTCATTTACCCACAAGGAAGATGGAAATCATAAATGTACACAGTTGTGCCTACACATGGCAAGGTTATAGTGTATTTGCTCTGAGAAGTGCTTCAAGCTGAATTACCAGCCAGTGCGGTTTAAAGGAACCGAGAACACTGTGTACACCCCCCAATATTCTGAGCTCAGCGTGGAGAGGCTATGCGGCTTTTTGTGACCCAGTTATTGATGGCAGCTGGGAGATCACTAGCTGACCAAGCTTACACAAGTAAAGACGCAGCAGCATGGCTAAAGGAGGCAGCAAGGGGTGGGGCCTGAGGGCTGTGAGCTTAGAGGTAGAACACCTCACATTTTTAGTGACCTTAGAGTGTCATACTGCCCCGAGTTCTCCCATACACCCTAGGGGACATAAGCGGAAACAGGAATCAAACAGTGAAAACTCGAGTCTTTGATATTGGTCATCTACCTCTTAAAATGAAACTATTAACTCATTATTATTATTATTATTATTATTATCATTATTATTATTATTATTTTGGGTAACGTCACACTGCGTATCTCAGGGTGGTCTGTAACTCACTGTGTACCCTAAGCTAGATTCAAATTCTGAATCCTCCTGGCTCAGTCTCCTGAGTTCTAGACTTACAGAAGAGCAACAGCCACATTTACCCTAGAAATGCTGCTTGCATATTTTTCGTGACTGTCCATCCGCAGAACTTACCTGCTGTAAGCTTTGAAAATCTCTCTCAAGATCCACGAGCTGTAGCAATGGGGAAGAAAATGTACCAATTAGCGAGCTCAGAGACATGTCACATGATGTTAACCTCTGCTATGCTGCTCCTTTAGGAACCCGCTTTGTTTGGTACTCATTCGTTACTTTTCCCCCCTCCTTATTCCCCTTCTGGGGTTTCTTTTCATCCTATTCCTTTCTACCTGTAAATTTTTAAAGGTCTTTTAAAAAGAAGTACAGCCCACTGATAAGCTGACTCGCTGCTTCCTACACCTGGTGATTATGGCACAAAGACAGTGATAACCCCCTCTGTCGGCAAGGAGGATGCTATCGAGACTTGAACAAAGCCAAGTCTTGGGCAAGGGAGATGCTATCAGGACTTGAACAAAGCCAGTCTTGCGACAAACCCCTGCTGGAGAGCTTACTGCCTTCTGCCTTACCACTCCCTAGCCTCCATTACAGTTCTGCCACTTGATCCCAAAGTTCACAATGTAACGATAAACAGCTAACGATGAAAGAGCAGACAGTTCACCCGAAAAGCGCACTACGTACAGTTAGATTGACAAGAACACGTTTTCTCTTACCATGAGCGCAACGTGCATGCCAGCCTTACCTTCGAGTTAACTTGCTGGACTTGACTAAGTATATTTTGAGGAAGACCAGTTGTATTCTTTTTTAAATCTATAATATCATCTTTGTTTCTCTGGATCTAATATTTTTAAAAAGAGAAGAAAAAGGAGAATAACAATATGGAAAGATATTTCCATCTTACAGGAGCAAGCACTAAAGCTTCACTATTATAAATTCCAGAGCAATGTCATATATAATAATAATTAGACCAAAATAGATGTGGCAAAGTTCAACTGACTCTTCTAGGGCAACATATGGATGACTTTACCTATATGTATTTTCTCATAATAAAATAACATTTTAGAGTATGTATTAAGAAGTGTGGTAGGCTGGGGACATAGCTCAATGAGAGAGAACTTGCTGACAATGTATAAATCCCTGGGTTCAATCCCTAATACCACAAAAATGTATGGTTTTGAATGAGACCTTTCGAATTTTAAATCTTGCCCCAATTATTTATTGTCTATTTTGGATATTAAACAGATTTGCCCACTTTGTAACTCATAAATGGAATAATAATAAACACCTTCTTGGGGAAGTCCTGAGAGTCAAGCAATATAACACACAAGTGTGTGACCCAGGTGCAGCTCTAAAGGCCGGCTCTGACATTACGGGTGATACACAGCACGTGATGTTATCAATGCTGAGTACGGAAAGCATTCAATAAAGCATGAGAGTAACTGACTACTCTGCTGTGGCACCAGTGCTGCAGAACACATCTGTGCCTGCTCTGGTCCCCTCCTAATCCCTCCCCCCACAGAACACATCTGTGTCTGCTCTGGTTCCCTTCTTATCCACACATCCCCCTTCCTCTGCACAGAACACATCTGTGCCTGCTCTGGTCCCCTCCTTATCCCTCCCCCCACAGAACACATCTGTGCCTGCTCTGGTCCCCTCCTTATCCCTCTCCCCACAGAACACATCTGTGCCTGCTCTGGTTCCCCCTTATTCTGTCCCTGCAGAACATGTCTGTGCCTTCCTATGGTCCTTTCCTACTTCTCTCGCTGATAGAGGAGCTCTGTTAGAGTTTCTGGATCTTCTCTGGACTGTGGAATCTGTCCCTAAGCAGTGAGCCTCCTCTTCTAGCACTGACCCCTCTCTCCCCACCATGAAACTTTCATAAGGCTTCTTTTTAAGAACTGATTTTCCGGTTGTGCTTTCTATGCTCAGGATTCACAGTGCTGACTAATATTGAGCTGGTCAATTAAGCTAGTACATATTGACATACAAAGCAACATCTGTGTTTTTTCCAGTGCATTACCTGATGTAAACATTCACCAAGGTCTTCATCATTTACTTTGATTTTCCCTAGGGATCCAGTTCTAAATTCAATGTTTTGGGTGGAGCTCGTAAGAAACACTAAGTTTCCCTCCTCTGTAGCCATCCGAGGCCTATACAATTTGAGCAGAAGACTCATCAATAATTAGCACATAGAATTTTAAATTTTCAACCAAGTTTCTTGCTGAATAATGATACACGTGCTATACACAGTCTCACCTCGCACTCAATCCAACCAAACTGTCTCTATTCATCTATCATTACTTCTCTGAAAATTTCTCAATGATATTTCCCAGGAATTGCAGATGTGACTCACTCACAAGTGAACAAAGACCATTCATAAATCAGAAAACAATTCTTTATACCAGCCCAAATCTTCGCCCCAGTGTCTTTTTAATCGCCGCTTTCCTCCAGAAACTTTGACTTCTCAGGGTTATTTGTTACAGACATCGAGAACAGATCCTAGTCCCTTAGCAGAAATAAGCCATGGGTCTACTTACTGATGGAGATCAGCAATCCTTTTCTGTTGCTTCTGCTCCCGAGTTCCAGGTTCGCCATCCAATCCGGCTATCATCAATAAAGTAACAAAACCCCAGAGAAAATGTGGGGACATGTTCCTCAGCAACCTCCCAGCTCGGCAGGCAAGAGGAAGACCACTCCAGCCAACTGAGTCCAGAATTTGAGGGCTGCAAACCAGGCGGTTGCACTTTGATCAGCAGAATACTCTTTAACTTTCCAGTCTTTCCAAGAAGGCTTAGGTTATTTTGTTCCTTCCTGAAGAATGTCAATGATCTTAGATCTCTAGTACTGTTCAACTTGTAAGGGGTCAAAATCTACCTTAAGTGATGTACAACTTAATCATTATTTGTTTAACCTTTGAAACAGTAACCAGCGGCTTTGGAAACATTCACTGAAAGAATCCTCCCTTAGGAGGCACTGGCTTTTGGTGAATGGTGCTAGAGAAACAAAAGAAGTGATTTCTTTATCTCATACCATGCATAATGGTTACTGCTGAGAGTTCTTCAGAGCCCTAAATTTAAGAAGAAAACAGGGAAGACATTATGCCTGTGAATTTGCACTCATTTCTTAGCCCTGAACCACAAAAGTTGAAAAGTTGAAACAGTAAAAGCAAAAAAAGAAGTCAGGAGAAGGATTCAGTGTCAAAATTTGAGCTGCTGAGTCAGCAAGGACACGTTTTAAGAGAATTCAAAGGCAACTTCAGGGGAATTGGCTTACATCAGTGGGGAGCCACAGGAAAGGGGCCCCACTCTCCAGTAAACAATCCTCACCATGCTCACTTAGGCAACCCTAAACTCAGTAGGTCACACACACAAAGGCATGAGAATAGTACGAACAGGTTTTTAAAGAAGGGCTCAGTGGGAGCAGGGAGAGGACTGGAGAAGACAATGGGATGGATATGATCAAAATACGTGAGATACGGATATGAAATTGTCAAAGAAAAAACAATTATATATTTAAAGTCACTCAAAGAATTAAAGGAAGTATTTGGAAAACACCTATATCAAATGAGATTAATATCCAGAACTTTAAAAACGTCCCACAATTTAACAACAAAGTAAGCAACACAATTTAAAAAAAAAAAAAATGAGCCAAAG
Source organism: Rhabdomys pumilio (assembly GCA_030674055.1). Lineage (NCBI taxonomy): Eukaryota > Metazoa > Chordata > Mammalia > Rodentia > Muridae > Rhabdomys > Rhabdomys pumilio. Next base: position 52,578,393 of record JANHMN010000006.1, read on the forward strand.
AACTGAATGGAAAGTCTCTCAGAAAGGACTTACAGATAGATATTCATGAAGATATGGTTAGCAGCTCTGGTCATCAATAAAAACCATGAGATATAACTCCATACCCAGTAAATGGAATGAGAACTTAACATATGATTTGGTAATTTCACTTCCTGTGATCATTGAAAACAGGGACTCAAAGAGCCACCTGCACTGCAGTGCTCACAACAGTAGTACTGACAATAGGCGAATGAAGAATCATCCCAAGTGTCCATCACAAATGACTCAATTAAAACTGGTACACACTGACTATGGGATCTTGATTCATTTTATTGTGTGTGGTCATGTAGGCTGGGCTGGCCTTACGTTTCTGATCCCTCTGCCTCCACTTCTCCAGTACTGGAATTTCAGGTTCACACTGACACACCCAATTTATAATAGAATGTTTTTCAGTCATAAGAAGAAGAGGAAGAGGAAGAGGAAGAGGAAGAGGAAGAGGAGGAGGAAGAGGAGGAGGAGGGGAGGAGGAGGTGGAGGAGGAGGAAGAGAAACACACACTACAATAAAGGAAACTAAAAGAAAATCATCTAAGATTCTACTTAAGTGAGGTGCCTGGATTAATTTGAATCATTGATACAGAAAAGGAGACTGGTGATTCCCCCAGGCTAGGGTGTAGGAGAATGAGGGCTCCCTGTTTAATGCTTGTGGAGACTGACATCGGAAAGATAATAGGCTCTGATGACAGTGGAAGTAGGAGCTTGTGGACTCACTCCCACTCAACTACAAAATTAAAAGATGGTTATGTATATTTCCCAGTAACTTTTACACTAGAACTATAGTTAATTTTGAGTTTCTGCCATCTGAAGATGCTGCACACAGTAGAGAGAGGCTACCTGAGCCCAAGAGAAATTTCTAGGAGCATAGCTTCAGTGTCTATAAGCCCAGCGGTTAACTTCCAATATCTGCACCCCAACTTCTGTCCCAGCAAGCTGCTCAAGGCCAATCCCAGAGCTCTGGCTCAACCTAGGCTCTGACCAAGTCAACAGGTGCTCGTGGGAACAGGAACTACCTGGACTGACTGAAAGAGTGGCTCGTCTTCTAGAGGGTTCTCAAGAAGAGTCAGCTCTGATTGCATGCTGATTTTTATATCTGTACATCCATCTTCTGTTTCTTCCTTCTCCTCCACTTGGGAAATACCCCAAAGATCTAGATCTAGGGTTCTTGATCTCTCTCTCTCTCTCTCTCTCTCTCTCTCTCTCTCTCTCTCTCACACACACACACACACACACACACACACACACACATATACACACACACATACACACACTGAATGAATGAATGAATGAATGAATAGATAAATAAACCATCTCAAGAAAAGGTGTTTCTTCATCTCAGTTCATTGATGTTAAAAGTACAAAACAAAAAAAAAAAAAACCAGCATTTGAAAAAGTTTGCATTGCCATTTAAATTTTAAAATCTTAATTTCTCAAATATAGCTGCACAGTTTTGATATAATGGATAAATGTAACACTGTTTTTTTTTTTTTTTACTCCTGTCCTATTTGGCTACTGTAATTCAACTAATACAAACCAAAGAAACCATATTTCAATTTGGTTTTCTTTTGAGCTGACAGTGAAATAGGATGGTGACAGGTTTTGTTGTTTGTTTTAAGAGACAGATGTGGTGTATTGCACTGGCTAAGTGACTCAGTGGTTAAAAGTGTGTACTGTTCTTCCAAAGGACCAGACCTTTCTATTTCCAGCTCAGAACTGTTTGAAACTCCAGCTCCCAGGAGTTCTTACAGCTCTCCCTTATATTAATACCCATACACATGTACATGTTTGCACACATACACACACACACACACACACATAATTTTAAATACAAGAATCTTTTCAGAGAGGTAACATCAATATAATAAATAGTATTTGAGGCTGAACATAAATGTCTTAAAGTGTCATTAATCCAAATTTGCTGTTCACCATTTCACTAGACCCAAGGTCACACAGGCCTAAAACTTTTCTAAAACTTTTAGAACCTCAGACATTTTTTAAACAGTGGATTAGAATTAGGATTAGGCCTTTGGCTCAAACCCCCAAATTCTTGGGAAGTAACTAGAATAATGAAGGTTGAAAAAGCAAAGCTTTGTTTTGTTTAGTAAAAAAAGAAAAATAAAATTACTAGAGATGAGGCCAAACTAGTGGGGCTGTTTCCCACTGTTGCTGCAAACCCTGCTATGAAGTCCTCTTGCTCATCTTATACTGTTTCTTGCATGTGTAGGTTTTCAGGGCTAACCATTTGTTATTGGATAACCGATTTTATTTACAAGTCAATACATCTAAATTCAAGGATCTCTATCTTGCAAGTGTTTTCTCACAACCTGTGTATGACTATTCATTTGTTTAAGAGTATATTTCAAGTAACAAGATATAAATGGAAAAAAAAAGACTCTATAGTAAGTGATTCCAGATGATATTATTTCAAAAGCCAAAGTTATATTTAATAGAAACTAATAGGAGTTGTCCAAGGTTCGGTGGGAGCACCATCAATATGAAAGCTCTAAGGATCATTTATCTAGGGATAAAGATTTGATACTTTATTTTTATGATTTCTAGAACCACATGCTTAAAATGCATGCCCTCTTGTGAGTATAAGTTATAACCTTTAAAAATTTGTTAAAATTGTTTGTCATATATTTTTAGCTTGCTTTCTACTGTTGAGATAAACCACAACAAAGGCAATTTATAGAAGGGAAGGTTTGCTTGTGCTTGTGATTCTAGAGGGACATATAGTGATCACCATCACAGTGAGGAAACTGGCAACCCAGCAGGCAAAGAGGCAGGAGTAGCAAGCCCAGCACTCACACCTTGAACTGTAAGCAGAGACTTCTTCAGAGACATAACAATTGTTGGAGTCCTCAAACTCTCAATTCCTGCATCCACTATTCTCTCAAATAAGACTAAACACCCTAAACCTCTTCAAACAGTAACAGCAACTGAGGAGTAACTGTTCAAATATGTGGGCCTATGGGAGACAGTCTCATTCAAACCACCAGTCACCATATCAAAAAATGATATAAAATATTTCTGTCCGCATCGAATGCTATGAAAACACCCACTAGCTTTCTCATAAATAATAACAGATACATGTTACACAATGACCCAGCCCTTGACAATTTAACCACTGGCGGGGAGGTAAGAGGAAAGTTGACAATGGAAAGTATTTGGCAAATTTACACAATGATAAGATAGGCTGGTATTTTCCTGTACAGAGAACAATTCAGACTCTCTAAGGTCTGAACGAACCTGTATCTTGATTATGCTTTTCCTAAACAGCCCTGACTCAGCAGATCTGTCTAGTATAAAAGTCTCCAGTGTTGTCTTAATAAAAAGTTCCTCTTTTACAGCATTTTCTGTTTTTATAATGTACTTATTGTCCAAGAAAGTAAAACCCTTACTCTAATTCCAACCTAGGTCTGTGATTCTTAATCATCTTTTATGTTAGAAAAGAATAACCAGATAAATTCTCCCGAGGTCTGGCTGACCTCTGATGAAGAGTTGGGGAATTTTACATTCGGCTCATTGGCTCAAACTTTTCTCAAATCAATAGACAAGACAGGTTGTGTGCTTCAGATGTCGTTACCTTGCTATATGCAGAGTTTCTTCGGCAAAGGTAAAATCATTTTACAATGCATGACAGAATAACCTCCTCTCCTCCCCAAACACGCCACCACCGTGAAATTCCAGCGTTGACTAACAAAGCTCCTGTCTACTCCTTAATCCAGAGTGTACTTACTAAAAATCTACACCTACCTTTTTGTAGCAGCTACCTTCTCAAAGCTACAAATTTAATATAAGGGGAAGTTTCAAAAGCCTCAAATTCTAGAGAAAACCACACAAATTACAGGAAAAGCCTAAAAGTCCTGGGAGGTTCACGATCCTTTTTCATTCCTCTGTTATGTTTCTGCATAGCAGTAAGAGGATCTCACACTTAAGGAACATGAAAATTTCTGCCATGTAAGGACTGACTGTTCACTACATGCACCATGTTGCTATGGAGCCATGTATTAATAAACAGATATAGTTCATCCCCCAGTCTCTGCCTTCCCTCAGGTTCAGGTTCCTTAAAGTAAAACAAGCAGACGAGTAAGTCAACAACAAAATACAGAACTCATGGTGGTTGACATTTTACTGTAAGAAAACATGAGTTGCAAGTAGGAACATATGATCTCCATACTTATAAAGGAAGATTCCAGAATGGAATCATTCCCGGTGGACTCTGAGGATAGAAGATAGTTGACCCGGAGATAGGAGTGTAAGGCAAAGTTCAACCTCTGTCGGAAGACAAGACAGGGTGGATCCGGGAAGCAAACAGCAAGGCCACCTTAGGAGATAGAACACAAGATTAACTTCAATCCAAATACCTCCAAGAGCAGTCTGACCAAACAGGAGACTGGTAAACAGGATGGAGTGGATCTTTCATGGGCTGCTGGCCGCTGAGCCCTTGAATAAGGAGGTTTTGTTCCAGGAGCTGCTAAATACTGGGGAAAGGACCCAAATGTGAAATGTGTTGTCTAAAACACCCAAGAATGCCCTCAAACACATTTTTAATTCATTAAAATAAAGCTACTAGGCTCAACCAAGTTCCTAATGGTGTTTGTTACACTCACTGGCCTTTAGTCACTTTCTTTCTTGTCTTGCTTTAGCCAAGTAAAGGCAAATGTATTTCGCTTTGCTGCAGACACTAGGCACTCCATGGACCTAGACTGGGATCTGCTGCTCCTTCCAAATGGTCCGTGCATCACTAATAAAGCAACAATGTGTGGTTTCTTAACCTCTGTTTCTAGTCCCACCTCCGGTCTCCCCTTCTTCTCAGAGTTTAAGAACCCCAGCCTTTCGTACAGGTGTCTCAATCTACTGTCTCCCTTCCCTAGGTGTGATGTTAATAATCTGAACAACTTCCTCTTTTCTCTGGACCATAACTTTTTCAAGATCTTGGCACAATGTTTGTTTTTCTGTGACACCAGTCCATCTCTTTTTATATTCTAAATTCTTAATTCTGCCTCCACATTTTGTCTTATTCTTTTACAAATGAAAATTCTACAGCCATCCATCGGGAGAGTACACAAAAGTAAATACTGGTCCACGGGAACTGCACAGGATGGGATTTGGGGTTAGGAAAGAGCCATTGTAATGAACATACCACACACACACACACACACACACACACACACACACACACGCACGCACGCACATGCACATGCACACGCACATGCACACGCACACGCACACACAAAGAAAAAGAGAGAGACAGAGACAGAGAAAGAACTAGGTTCATTAAATGGCAATTAAAGATTCTTCCTAATCTGCTTCCTGGTCATTTTTAAAATTTCATCATCCACACAGATACACACATTTTCTGAAAGCTCTGTAGTCCTCCTGTAAGCTTTGGTCCCCCATTTCTCTCTCTGCATATTCAATCCCCAAGACTGGAGAGAGAGAAAGAGAGAGAGAGAGAGAGAGAGAGAGAGAGAGAGAGAGAGAGAGAGAGAGACAGAGAGAGAGAGAGAGAAAGAGAGAGGGAGAGGGAGACAGAGACACAGAAAGAGAGAGACACAGAGAGAGACAGACAGAAAGAGAGAGACAGAGACAGAGAGAGAGAGACTCCACAAGACATTACTGAAACACAGTGGTGATGTGATGGAATGATGCCTAGGCAGGGCAATGTGAGCTGGGCCACAGCCCATTTGAGTCTCAAAGAATTAAGTACTTCTTCAGGTGAAGTCCTGGGGATTGAAGATTCAGAGAGAGAGAAATGCAAAGCTCCCAGGAGGACTACAGAGCTTTCAGAAAGTGTGTGTGTGTGTGTGTGTGTGTGTGTGTGTGTGTGTGTGTGTGTATGATGAAATTTTAAAAATGGCCAGGAAGTCAGATCAGAAAGAATCTTTAATTACCATTTAATGAACTTAGCTCTTTAAATGATGAATAATTACATTAGTTTTCCAGGGAAAAAATGAACACAATCATGTTTACATTTTGCAAGCATATCTGCTTAAAGAAGTCTGAGATCCAGGGTTAGGAGAATTGAATACAGGAAAGGAGACTTGGTTCAAGGAGGCCCTGGCTATGGTAGTGCACCAGCTGATGGGAGACAGTGGAAAAGATATTTTAGCAATAATATCTGCTGGGAAAAAGGGACACACTTCATAGTCCTTCAAGTATCAGGAGCTGTAACATTCATGTTTCTTACTTGAAGAATTAGGAGGATAGGGTGTCATTTTTTAGGTAAGGAAGAGATTATGAGAGGGAAGATCCAACCAAGGAACAGAGACTCTAGGAACGTGCACCACTCAACTGCCTTACAGCCCTCATCCTGCCACTTGCCTAAAATGAGCGTAGGAAAGACCGGAAGTGGCCAAGACCAGAATCTTGTTACTCCAGTCATCCCGCCACTCGCCTAACAAGGGTATAGGAAAGACCGGAAGTGACCTAGACCAGACACTTGTTACTCCAGATATGCCTGTCAGGCTCAACACAGGCTCAAACATCTGTTACTACTGTGAGTCTACTGAATCATAATTTTCCATCTAAAGACACCCCCAATCATGATCAGTTATAGATCACTATGACAGGAGAATAACTGTACTTGTGTTTCCATTTTTCTTACTATTCAAGGTTTTCCTCAACTCTACCTCTTTGCTTTCTATGGCTCTACTTGCTAAGAAAGCATTTTTTTCTCACCATCCTAAATCTTTTAGTTTCATAACTTATTGTTAATAGAATTAGCATCTTCTATTAATTTAAAAAAGGGAGAATCAACTTCTGACAATGTCTTTTGTTTCCCATGAGGACTCGGTTCAAAGTTCTTTGTCTCTGTTGGCTCGTCTAGATCTATTTCATGTGGGACTTGTTCTCCAGGACCCGTTAAACCTTTTTTGAGCACATCCGTTTTAGCTTAAGATATCAGAGATCAGACAAGCTCCATGTGTTATAACCAGCCAGTTTATCACGGGGCAAGACAGTAATTTTGTGGGAACCTCATATATTAATTTTCTTTTTCTTTCTTTCTTTCTTTTTTTTTTTTTTTTTTGTTTTTTGTTTTTTGTTTTTTGTTTTTGTTTTTCGAGACAGGGTATCTCTGTGTAGCCCTGGCTGTCCTGGAACTCACTCTGTAGACCAGGCTGGCTCCAACTCAGAAATCCGCCTGCCTCTGCCTCCCAAGTGCTGGGATTAAAGGCGTGCGCCACCACCGCCCGGCGATATATCAATTTTCAAGGCATTTTCCCTTGAGGCATTCCCTTCCTGCTAGGAAAAAAATTAAGAATTTTTAAAATTTGCTACTAGAATCAAGGTTTACTGGATATTTCACTAAAATGTGTACAGACTATTCTGATCCCTTTCTCTCCAGTCTTGGAAATTACCTAATGGGCACATCAGTACATTTTTGACAATTGCTATTTTATAGCCCAAGGCTTACTAGATAGTTCTGTGAGCATTGTAAAAATTCCACTTTCTTACAGTCATAACAGATATTTGTTGCTTATACATAAAGTCCTCAGTTATAAGGGCAGTTCCCCCAAAAGTAAACTTTATGGCCTTCTTTGGCTTAAAGTTGCTGTGCAAATCTGTGGCAGATAGTGAAGGTACATTACATAGGCAGACATGACAGCATAGGGCAGACTGTGCTCCTGCAGGCTGTTAGGAAGACAAAGTGCTTCAACCTGGGAAAGATGCCAAAGCCAAGCATGTGAAGCCTAAGAAAATAGTGTTCAATTGGCCCAGCTGTGTTGTCTTTAGAGAAAAGTCGGTAGAGAAGATACGGAAAGGGTGTGTGTGCCAGGTTGGAGACCACTGGCCAAACCTCTTGGTGTAGCAAGGAGCTTCTCAAGTAGCTTGCAGGCTGCAGTCCTTATGTGATATTTCTGACTGTTGGATACACTGATTTGGAGATCTGGAGAGCTGTGTCTATGTGGAAGTCACAAAAACAAAAATGGCTGAGAAGGAAATGTGGCTTGGAGCTGCTGACAAGACTCTGACGGTCCGAGGATAACTGCTGGTCCCTTCAATCTCTTCAGTATGACTTCTAGGCTTTTCTAGTCCATTAACCCGGTTTAAATCAAATATTAGAACTAACCAAACATTTATTAAATACAATACAATTAAATACATTAAATACAATATTTGTGACTAGGGTGACCCCTTTTAACCTTTAGAAGTCAACTCATTCTCTTTCTTAGGATTATTGCATTGCTTTAAAACTACATTTATGAGGCTAGAGAGACGGCTGAGCAAGTAAGTCCTCTTTTGCTCTTCCGAAGGACCTGGGTTCAAATTCCAGCATTCAGGTTGCAATGCTCGAAACCACCTAAAACTCCAAATTCAGGGGATCTAAATGGTCTCTTTTGGCCTGTATGGACACCCAGACACATATAGACACACATGTATACACACATAAATAAAAATAAAACTTTAAGAAACCCTACATTTATACATGTCACTCTAGATTGGTTTTTTGTTTAACAAAATTTCATGGCAATACAACACTGATCCAATTGCCTTTATTTTCCATGGAAGATACTATGAAATAATTATCGAAAAGTATTTAGCTTAAAATCATTCACTTGTTTACTTCCTGGAAAGTGCATTATCACCTGGAAAATGAACAAATCCACTCTTGAGTTGAGCTTTTTGAATACACTGTGGTCTTGAGTCAGGGAATGCAATGCCTGCACTTGTTCCCCATGCTTGTTCCTATAGTGATGACAATTATCTACAGGGAGAAGGAAAAGGCAGCACAGATTAATCATATGTGAATAATTCAGTGTTGGCAGGGGTGGTTCCTAGCAAGTAGAGTGTTACACATTATTGAGAATTTAAGAAACTTCTGTTTTTTCAAGCCTTTTTAAAACAATAATAATCCTGCCAAAACCAGTTACAAGAATAACCCCAAATTTTCTAACTAGAGAGAGAAGGGAAGAGACAAAGTTTGAGTACAAATCCTCGGGGTGTCGATAATGTGTGTGATCACATGGGCACACACAGGTACTACAGGGTTCCTCAGTTAACGTGGTCCATAAAACATAAAGATGTACTGGGAATTTCCTATCATTGCGAGACAAAGATTTCTTACAAACACAGCATAGAGCAAAATCAATGTAAACTTCTGGCATTTGGGGTTCTACAAGGTAGTTGAAAATAGCACAGCTCTATACCTGCTGTTATTTCCTGGTAAAACACATCCTATGACCAATCAAAGCTGGATTTCCAAAATGGTGTACAGTAGTGGGGTAAGGGTTATCTTCAGTGGAGACATCCATGGATCCTCATAATAAAATAATAACTAACATTATAATAATAAAATGAAATCCTTTCCCAATCAACTTAAAAGGACAAAATTATCTTCTTACTTGTTGATGTCTCAGGTTCACCGAACAAGACAGTGGTGTGATATTAGACACTATTTGTACTATAGTTGAAAACCCCTGCACCCATACTCCACTGTGGATAAGTGAATGAAAGCAACAAAGAGTGGCAGGAACACTTACAGTCTGTGTGGTTCCTCCCACACCCCAGGGTAAAGTTTTAGCAAACATTCTCTTTGATGAGAGGAGGCAAGTAGTGAGTCTTTCTATGGAGGGATCAATTTCTCAGATCCCAGGCACTCCTCGGACCTCTTGTGATTTTAATTAGGAAGACACAAATAAAAGTGGCACACAGAGGCACCTTTATCTTAGAGGAAGCTTTGCGAGGTTGGTGTGATTTATGATGGGGTCGACTTAACAAGGCCGATGCTTTCCAAAGGCCTGTCATTGCTAGGGGATTTGTTAATTGAAGTGCCGCACCGACCCATGGGAAGATTTAAAGTGTTGTCATTGAGGACAGGAAGAAGGATGGAATGACCTCACCTCTAAGTCTTTTCCAGTATCATTATTCTAAGATCTATATAAAACAAAGCCTTTGCCCCTTTGGATGTTTTCTTTATGGTGGCTTGGTCTATATTTATTACAGAGGTACTGCTAAATCAGGCTTTGTCAACAGTTCCTAGACTATGTTTAGAAAGAGTCATAAACAATACCTTAAGAGCTGTACACAACTCTGGCATCAAATACTTTTCCCAATACCATCAGCTTGTCCCTACTGTGTTGGCTGACTAACAGAATTATTAAAAACTTCCTCGAAGTCATGAAAGAATTTATAATGATGATACTCAGCACATTCATATTCAAGTCAGGTAACCGGACAATTCTTTATTAGGCATCTACTGTCAGCAGCCAAGAGAGGTGCCGTGAGTACAGAACTGGGTAAGAAACAGCCTTTGTCTTCCAGCAAAAATGTCTAGGGAATGGGGAATTGTATTACATTACATCAGACTGTAAATGAAGCTGAAACTTAACTAGCTTTTTCAGTATCTGATATATCTTGTTATTGTCATGCCTTTCTTATACAAACTGTGATTGTCCTTGTTCTAGTATGACAGATGACCAGATTATTATATAGTGAGACTCTGGATCTTTTTTTATTGTGATAATTTTGGAACAAGCTCTTACTATAACCCAGGGTAGCCTAGAACTCACTTTGTAGATCAGGCTAGCCTCAAACTTGCAATCCTCCTGACTCAGCCTGCCAAGGGTTGCATTTACAGGCGTACACTCCATACATATGGGTTCCACTTTAATCTTTTATTTTAGCAGGCGATTGGTCTATTTATAGTCACCACAGGGGTCTTAGCTTACATTTATAAGCTGTTATTCTGATGACAGTTAAGTTTGCAAGGCCTTTGCTATGTTGGCCTGCTTGGCTTATCTGGTCCTGCTGCAGTCTCAAGGGTCCATTGGTGCTACTGTTTTAGGTGAAAACATCATCTTTCTTGGGCCAGGCTAACCTGGAACTCTGCTAGATCAGAGTGTATGATCTACAGTGAGGAAGACTTACTGGGTCAGTCACCTCTGTGGTTTGATCCCCTTGACAGTACCTCGGGATGATGCCCTTGAGCAGGTGTAGGAATCTGAGACCTGGCAGGGAAGTGGAGCCTGTGCTAGAATCCTTCTCCATAGGGCTGATGCCACTGACCTGGTGTTATGAAGAAGATATACTTCTATCTGGAGTGGCATGAGCCTTCTCTGTCTATTTTCTATTTACATGATGTATGATGAAGACCCCTAACACTGAGTCACCTCTTTTCTGTGTGGTAGAGAGGTCAGGGGACATCATGTAACCATCGTTCCTCTGTGGGAGCCTACACCAGCGTATGCTTCTCTTTCCATCTGTGGAGTTCTACTAGTTGTCTATTATAGAACCATATTTACACAGAGTTTAAAACTGTGCTGAAGAAAAAACCAAAAGGATAAATTTGTGTTCTCTGGTGAAGTCTAGATAGGTATCAAAATACAGTATTTTAAGATGTGTTTCTATCTGTACGTATTCCCTAAACCAAAAGCACATCCTGGGAGTTAGTTTATGGTCTTACGTTGCACATTTGAGTAAATGTGGCTATGTAAAGATGAAACAGAAACAGCCAAACAGCTCTCAGGAGAGTGACTTCAAGTTTGAAGTTCATTTTGTGATGCCCTCTCTGTGATACCCCAGCTTTGATTCCAATTCCAGGATGGCCACTATGTCTATCCATTCAACAGACATGTGAGTGTTTGCAATGTGACAGTACTACTAGGTAAATAGTAGGGGGGAGTGTGAAAAGCTCTTCACTGTAAGCTGAGATGGCTGAGTACAGGGGCCTGAGTTCACATCCTCACCACCCACATAAAAGCCTAACATATGTGCCTATGATTCCAGTGCTGGAGAGTGGGTAGGAACAGGCAGATAACCCTGAGCTCCAGGGCAGCCAGTCTAGTCAAAGTGGTGGGCTCCAAGTTCACTGAGAGATCTTGTCTAAAAAATTAAGGTATAGAGTGACTAAGACACTTTATATTGATCTATGCATATGTATATGCCACCCATACAAATCTTTACTTTCACTCTCTTGGCCGTTTATATTCTCTAAGGCATAAAGCATCACTGTTCATCAGATGCAGCTTTCCCAGAAATGCAGATTTTTTTACAGAAGCTGAAGAGAAGTTTAAGAATGGGTGAGAAATGAATGGCCCTGACAACACGGTAGTTGAAATCTTCAAGGACAGCTAAGAGTGCAGCTCCAGACCCACCCTCTTTCTGCCTCACCCCGTCTAGGTGATCTCATCTGATTATAGAGCCAACATAGCTAAACAACAACATCCACTCATAGTTCCAATCCTCCAAGGCACAGTGTGTACACAGGAAATCGTGTGTGTGCAAGCAAAGGCATGGGAATGGTATAACACTGAAAGGGAGAGTCCTGTGGGAAAACAGCCTCTCTCCTTGTCCTCTCATCTTTATATGCACACCATGGGATATATATATGCACTCGAGAACACACATAAGGCACAATAAATACATATGATAAAGAATTTTAGAAAGTAAAAGAAGGCTCAGAAGCTATGGTAAATGTAAAACATGTGAGAACATGGAGAAGGCAAAACAGCTTTTACACAAGCCTGTGTTTCTTGAGCAAATAAATGTAAAGCTAAGAGGAACAAAAGAGAGTAATGTTCAGCAGGGAGATAGAAGTAAAGTACTTTATATGTATGTAAGAAACCATCACAGTGAAACGCACTATCCTGGAGAATTCATGTGCACTTTAACAAAGGCCATGCCTATGTGGAGTGTTACTGTACAGTTCCCTATGGCCTCACTATCCAGCTTGCTTTCTGTGGCTTTAGGATTTAACTGTGGTCCAAAAATGAGTAGAAAAATCTCGGAAATGACTTAGAAGTTAAGAACAAACAAAAACAAACAAACAAAAAACACGGAGAAAAAATGTCCAGCATATACTCCTTAAGAATTTCTTTTCTTACCAGCAATGGGGAGGGAGAACCCTGATATTCAAGAGATACTAGAGAATACCTCAACAATAGGACAAAAGCAGTCAAGCTAGATACAACATGCAAAGCTGACAAGCAATGTTCCAAATGACCAGATTATTTCTAGGTAAGTTCACTGTAGTCCTGGTCTACAGAACTCTAGAATTCATTCTGATTTTCTAAGTATCTCATTAATCAACATTTAGTATAAATGTTATATTTTTAATTTTACAACTGAGAATGAAATACTACATAGATGGAATTAGAAACAAAATAACAAAAGCTAGTTATATTTAACTAAGATGCATGTACTGAACAACTTTAAAAATTCTAGATATTATATTATTTGCCTAAACCCTAAAAATGATCTGATAGTCTCTTAGGAGTGTCTCTGATAAAGTAGGCTGGGATGCTGAAATCTGCCCCATGTATGGGTCAAGACCAGCTTAGGTACTACTGAGCATTGCCTGAACTCTTCTCCAGGACCTTTGTGGACGTTCTACTAACAGGGATCCTCTTGCCTAGTAACTATGCTCAAAGACAGCTTCGTATCAAGAATCCTCTTCTCACGGAGGGTTTGTGTAGATTCCACCTTAAGAGCAAATGCTGACTCCAGCAGGACTTCTTAAAGAATGTATATTCACCTCCAAGTGACTGGCACCTGCCTCCCCAATTTGAACACTAAGGTCTTAGAGATAGGAGTAATATGTACTAAGGGGCATTATTTTCTTCAGATATTTATTATTTTATAGGTCTGTGTAGTGTATTTAAAGAATATTTTAACTTTTTTCCTTTGAGACAGGGTCTCTCTATATAGCCCTGTCTGTCTTGGAATTCATCAAGTAGACTAGGCTGGCAAGGAAAGCACAGAGATCCATCTGTCTCTCTAATGCTGGGATTAAAGGAGTGTGCCACCATATCCAGCTGAATATTTTAGTTCTTGAAGTAAATCAACCAGGATCAACTGATAGTTTGAACCATAATTATATATTTAGAAGAGCACACATATCCTATAGTAAAATATCCTTCAAGTAGCAAAGAAATAGAAACACTCAGGGAAATATTTTTTATTAGAAACGTCAACATTTTAGTAGCAAATAGAAGAACAGGAAACATGGTGGCCACCAGTTGGCTGTTAGAAGCTGAAGTTGGAAAATGTCTAGATGTTTATTGTCCTCTAGAAAAGCATATGAAGTGTTCTTCCAGATGACGACTTACAGGCACATGCTAGACAGAGCTGAATAATGAGGAAAAACAGAACATGAGAGATTCTTGTCAAGCTGACATGATGATTGTATACAGTGCACACAGGCAGTAAATGCTGGCAGAAAGGTGGAACTGGTCAAGGGGCCCAAAGGCTGCATCTTTAAACCAGTGTAATCACAGGCTTCCAGAAATTGTACCGCACTCTCAAAGACCAAAGCCTAGGGCAGTGGCACTTAAAACAAGGTATGTGGTTAAACAGCTCTCAGGTGAAGAGCACATTACATATACATTCTTCTCTTTATGTCCCAGGGCCTTCTCTTTTTCTCGTGTGTGTGTGTGTGTGTGTGTGTGTGTGTGTATGTGTGTGTGTGTGTCTGTGCATGTCTGTGCGTGTCTGTGCGTGTCAGTCTGTGCTTTTTATGTATGTGTGTCTGTTTAAGGTACAACCCCAGCACAAGTTAAGGTTCTGTCCAACAACTTAAGAAACACAGAAAAGCACATTTAAAAAGCTGATGTGAGCTCAAAACTGGTACCTTGTTTTGACTTGGCTTGTGGAAACCTTGTGATTCTACATAAAGAAGTTGTCAGAACAAACCAGTAAGCAGAATCCTTTTGGTTTGGATGGAAAAACAACAAACTCACCTGCAAAGTGCATCAGTTAGCACATGTGTGCTGCTGGCTGAACACAACATCTCTTTTATTCTGTGTTAAGATAACAAAACTAAACCCGTTTTGATTCTTCTCGGTGTCATTTCTTCCTCTTCAGAATCCTCCTAGCTAACATGTTGATCTGAATGCAACTGAAGTTTAAGCCAAAGACAGGATGTATTTTATTTTCAAGAACCCTACCCTCTAACTATGCAATCAGAGTAGTCTGCATTAGGCTTGGCACCACCCATCATCACTATATGGATACTTAGTAGGGATGCAGGCTGTTAAAGTAACTAAAAAGCTTCTCCATCAAATACATTTATCTCTTTAAAAAGCCAAATTGGTCTAGGGGTGCAATTCTCTGGGTCATATTCGCCTCACATGCATGCTGTCATCTATGTACATGGTCTGCACCACATAAGTCAGGCATGGTGCGACTTACCTTGTAATCCCGGCATCTGGGAGTGAAGGCAGAAGGATCAGAAGTTCTAGGTCACTTTCATCTACATTGCAAGCCTGGGGTTACTTTCAACTATAAGAGACACTGCTTCAAAAAGGAAGGGAGGGAAGGAAAGAAAAGGAGAAAGGGAGTGAGGGAGGAAGGAAATGAGTCATTCCAAACAACAGTTTATCCTAGTATTTTTAGCACTGGGTAGCCCTTCATCATTTATTATTTGAACTTCAAATTTCTTTCAAAGGTTCTAGCTCTTGAGGAGAGCAAGCTGGGCTGGCAGTTGCAGGTATCTGCTCATTTTGCCAGGCAAGAGCAGTTGTAGCTGTGATTTAATAGCCAGAACTCAATGTGCTAGGTCTCTGGAGAAGGTCAGCTGGTCCCATGGGCAGAGGTGACTCATTCCCTCCCTTTGTATCCTTGGACTTCGCCGGCAGCCACTAACGATGGTCCAGGTTTCACTCCTAAAACTACGCATCCTCCAAATTATTTTCCAATATAAATCATATCATCTTGTTTGTATTAATTAATTTGCATCTATTCATTAGTTTGGGGCTTGTAAAGCACCAACATTGTGGGACAAGGAATAAGTACCTGAGAATTACATAGCATAGCACATTGGTAGGAATCAAACCCCAGTCCCCAGAAAGAACACTGAGTGCTGTGAACTGCTGACCCACCTTTCTAGCTGCTGAAAAATCTTACAAAGCCATATTTTGTTTCCCAATTTATAAGTAAATGCTCTGCAGACCTATCAGTGTGTTTATAATGGAGGAACTATAACTAAGCACTTATTATATTATTGTTCAACGGGGCACTGGACCTTATAATTACAATATAATTATAAGCATAGCATAATACAGTTAAACCATAAACCATTCTCTTGATAAGAATTCTTCAGCAGTAAAGATAACATAAACAAACTTGCACCACGATGACTTCAAATTTTAATCATGATACTTTAATGAGGTTCATCTTCAAAAATATATACAATTGTAGACAGTGACTGTTGTTACATACATAGCTTACAGCTTTGATATACCCATATTTACCTGAGTTCAGTATAATCTAAGTAATATAAAATTAGCCATCCAACAGACTAAGTGTGCAGTTGGGTGACACTCAGCACACTCGCCATGTCCAATCAGTAGTGCCTACCTCCTTCAATGCTTTCTTATGCTTGTAAACAGAAACTCCATACCTGATAACCACTGACTTCCTAGTCCCCCTCCTGCCAGCCCCTGCAAACACTGCCCACCTTACTGTCTCAGTGAACTTGACTCACAGGGGAATGAAACCACTCTTGTCTTTTCATGTCCGGATAATTTTATTAGCAGGTTCCCAAAGCTCATCCAGGCCATGCCATGGATCATAAATCCATCCCAGGTAATACTGATTGGTATTCTGGTATACGTTTGTAACACATTTTACTTATCCATTCATTTACTGATGCCATGATTGAAGAGAGAAAATGTTATATTCACAGCCAGTGCAATAAAGGACGGGGTAGCACCATATAGAAATAGCAGCCCATTTTCCTCCCTTACCCTTACTGCCATGTAAGCTACGCCATATTCCTTAGAATGTAGTAACAGACAAGCTTAACCTGAAGGCTGACAAAGCAAAAGCACCCTGGTAATAGCAAACTAAAAGGAAGGATGTGCAAATGGAGGCAGGACAATGAGGTTTTATCTTCAGATTAAGATTAAAGAGGAAGCCAGGTTAAGTATTGCTGGCTTTTAATTCTGGCTAGCACACCGGAGGTTGGCCCAGACAGATCCCTCTGAGTTAGAAGCCAGACTGGATTAGATAGTGAATTCCAGGCCACCCAGGGCTACAGAGGGAGACTCTGTAAAAAGGCCCCTGCAGTTTTCAAAGATTTGATTAAGAATTTATGAGCATTTTCAGACTGATGTCTATGTTGGATGATGATAATCTGGTTTAAAATGTATGCATTTGTCTAAAAAGGCCTGGAATTAGGTAAAACACTCAATAGGCTAAAATTCAAATCAGTTTTGAGTTAGGATAAATTAATAAAAAGAGCAGTATCTTGAGTCATAAAACAATTTTTTAAAATAATATTATTTCTTTGAGAATGTCATACAATTTATTTGAATCATATTCACAATCCCTCCCCTATCCACTTAACTTTGTGTCCTCTTAAAAAAAATCAAGTCCAATTTGTGTTGGTCAAATATTTTTGAGTATAAGCCTACCCTGGGGTGTTGTCCACATACCAGGAATCACATCTTGGAAGAAAATTGACTCTTCCTCTCCCAGCAGCTCTGAGCTAGAGGTGTGCTTTGGTACCCACTCTACCCACTCCATGTTGGGATGCTGTCTAGGATTCCAGACCATGCAGGTCTTTGGCATGCTGTCACCTAGTTATGAGTCCACACATGCAGTTGTCCTGCTGTACCTGGAAAACATATGTCCCTAAAGTTATCTACCACTTGTGGCTCTTACAGTGTTTCTGCTTCCTCTTCTGGAGTGATCCCTGAGCCTTGGGAGGGAGGAGAGGGATAGACATGTCACTTAGGGTTGAGCGCTCCAGTCTCTTGTTCTCTGGATTTCTGTGTTGCCATCTACTGCAAGAAGCTTACCTGCTTAGTGTTGAGGGAGACACTAATCTAAGGTGTAAAAATAAATCATCAGGAATCATTTAATACAATGACCATTTAACAAAATAATACTAGTAGGTTACCTGCTAGGGCCCATGACCTGTCTAGCCACAGGTCTTTGGACCAGATAACGGCCTGGGATGGATTCTATCTCATTGATTAGGCCTTAAATCAAATCACAGAGCAGTTGGCTATTCCCATGATACTCATGGGCATATCTTAGCAGGATAGTCACTACTGTAGTGTCCCGGCTCATAGCTAGTTAAGAAGGATGGCTATTTTTGCTTCTAGTAGCATGAACAGCATTATGAAAGCTAACCAGCAGGGATGAAGCTTCCGGGTCTACATTCAGTTAGTTTCTCCATGTTATATAAAACAATTTTTAAATTGACATACAAAAATAATTTTCTAAGGATCATTACATTATTCATGTCATATTTTATAAAGTACTAATATACATATAAAAATTCAAACATTCTTAAATTTGTTTATAGTATAATACAAAGATATGTAATACACATGTTTAAAAGCTTTATAAAAATATTTGCCCGTAAAACAAAAATAGCAATGTGAAGTTTATCGGATACAGTCATAGAAATTTAAGGAAACAATTTGATATATACATATAAGTTCCTTTGAATTACCCACTAAAATGCTATTAAAATAATTTAGTTGAATTCTATAAGAATTAATTCAAGATAGAATTTTGGAATTACTGTCTAGAATTAGAGGCACTTCCAAATCATTCACACAAAGTGTGAGGAGTTTTGCCACTACATGCACGTTGAGGCTGTTGCCAAGCAGCCGGTACCGCTGCTTCACTGTTGTCTTCTCAGGAAACCCTAGAAAACAGAGGTGCATTTACAGTGCAATCACTGACAATCCCAATTTCCAGAATAAAAGATTCCGTTCAGTAAAAGCACAATGGTTATTTTATAAATACACTCACACCTTCATGGTCAATGAAGGCCCTATGTATTACGTATAATGGCAGACCTATACAATGTATCACCTTGTGACACTATGTAGTCTTTGATGTTCACACAATGATAAAATTGCCCTAGGACACAATTCCCAGAGAGTATACTCATTATTAGGACACAAAAGATGGTAAATGGCTAATATGCCCGTGAAGTTTTACTAACAAATGAGAACTTGAAGACAGAAATACCGTGTAACATCATTCTATAGTGCTAATGCAACCAGGTGCTATGTGACACAATTATATCACATGATATTAGGATGCAGTTAATGTTAGCAGAAACATACATGTTAATATACTTTGGAAAAATGGTTGCTACTATTTTTCTTGGTAGTTTCTTTTACCTAGCAGTACTTTTATAGCACTTTAATTTACATCCCACAAAATTCACCTTATAAAAATATATGGTTCATGCATTTTAAGACTAAATTCATGCACACCTTCATTTCCATTACTTAAAAATAAAATAAAATAAAAAAGCAAGCAAACAAAACAACAACAAAACCCCCAAATTTAAAAACCCTTGTCCCATCACCAGTCACTCCCTGGTTCCTCCTCTTTGCCCACCCACAGCCTCCACCTTTTGATGCCACTGCAGATTTGGCTATTCTAGTTTCATATAAATGGAGTCAGGTGACATGTTTATGCCTGCTTTTCACAGTCATCATAATGTTTTTAAGGTTCATTCACATTTCAGCAAGCTCTAGTGCTTACTTTTTATTACTTAATAATATTTTTAATGGATAAAACATTAAATCCATCCTAATTGGGAAACATTTGAGTTGTTTCCACTTTGGGATATTATATATAATAATGTATACATATTATGAAGGTTTTTCCTTGAGTAAGTATCTGGAGGTAAAAATGCTGAGTCATATATTATGTCTAATGTTTGCAGAGATGTTATCCCTTTTTACTTCCCTCTGTTAGATATGAAGTAATGTTTCACTGTGGTTTTACTTAGATTTCTCTAATAACTAACAATGTTAAATCTTCTCTTGACATGCTTATTAGCTATCAGCCTATCTTTGAAGAAGTGCATACTCAATTAATTTTCACTTTTTAAAAATACTTATTTATTTATATATGCAGAGATTATTTTGCCTGCACACATCTGGAACTGGAGTTACAGACAGTTGTAAGCTGCCGTGTGGGTCTGGGAATTAAACCTGGGTCCTCTGGAAGAGCAGTCAGTGCTCTTAACTACTGAGCCATCTCTCCAGTTCTTATTTTCACATTTTTATGTTGGATGGCTTTCTTTTTGTTAAGTTGCAAGAGTTCTTTATATATTCTGTATAGAGCTGGTTTTCATAGTTTGCTTGCATTAACTGATTTTCTCCTATCTGATTTAATCACATTCATTGTGCTTTGAAGCAAAAAAAATTAGACAATAAGATAAAGGAAATAATTAAGGAGCATTAAGAATAGTACAATTTCATATAGTTGTAATGAAGGACCATTAGGTGAAGTTGTTTTACCAATACTACACACTGTATCGATCGCAGTAAGATAACAGCAATTACTATAATAAAGCTGTCAGCTGCAATTGAGCATGGCTGTAAAGCTTATGTCCTACAGATAATAAGCCACAGGCAAGCAAATTACTAATATCAAAGACTATTTAGTCCCAAATAACCAGGAGTACAAATGTATTTATAGACAATCTTTTATACAATCCTAAGGAAGGGCCCTTAGCGTTATTAAGACTACACTAAAGGGAAAAGTGAGTTTAGAAACAGAGTTTTGTTTTATACTGATATTAAAGTCTAAGCTAAGTGATGGAAAAATTATATAGTGTTTAACTTAAAAGGTGTTATTCTAAAAAACGTAGCTGTATTAAAGTAATGATGTCTTCAAAACCAAAGCCACAATAGAAAGCACAAGGTGAGGGAAGCAGCTCTCTCCCAGTGATGGTCTGTGTCTCTCCCTCAGCAAGCTAGTCATACACACATAAGTAGGCAGTCACAAGACACCAGAACAAAATCAACAGAAACATCTATACGAATCCATTGTTGCCAGGGGACAAACAGCTCAGACAATGTCCGTTTTTGTGCCCACAGCTGATAATGTTGGAAACACACATGAAGGACAGTTGTGGGATGCTCTACGGTAAAAGCTGGGCAAAACTGACAGCACAAGCACAGCGTATGTTCTAAAAGAGCATTCCGCAATTAAAATATGTAACAATAACAACAAAAACAAGGCCATGGATTTGAAAAAGAACAAGGAGGGGGGACCTGGGAAGGGCATGGGGATGAAAGGGACAGAGCAAAATGATGTGATTATAGTTTGATCTAAGTTTTTAAAAATTAAATTAAATAAAAATTAAAAGATTCTTTATACACATTGTGTATGTGTGTGTGTGTGTGTATGTGTGTGTGTAAAAAGAACCTAAAGAAATTCTATTTTACTCACTTCAATTTTTAAAACAAAAAAATTTTATAAACTTCACAAAATAAAAATTAGCTCTCACTAGGGTCTACCAAGATGGCTCATTGCCACTAAGCCTACAGACATGAGTTCATGGGACCTATATGGTAAAATGACAGAACCAACTTAGTAGTGTAAGCTACCTTCCGACCTACATACACATCATGGCAGGTGTACATATTAGAGTGTGCATGTGTGCACATACACAAAATAAATAAATAAATAAATAAATAAATAAAATATTTTAAAATTATCCCTCTATATTTTAAAAATGAAAGTCTACACGTCTTTTTTTGTGTAGAATATTATACAAGCAACTAAATACACTAACTCAGTCTACTGTCGTAATACCTCATAAGTAGGTGTTATAATTATCTATGCCTTACAATTTTACTTTATTTTATAAAGTAAAACAGAAAAGTTAATGTAAGGTAGAACAAGCAAAGACTCCTCTAGCATGGTCTGACTCTGGTCCCGCCCCTCCACATCCCTTACCGAGTTTTAATACTACATAATTAACTACAACTTCAGATGTAAAATAATCATTATACTGAGCCTTAGGAATCTTCTTTAATTAGACAATCAATCAGTTTCCTTGTAAGTAGTATGGAGAGTACATCTGATTGTTCAATACATGGGAAGACGGAAGACAGGAGCTAGGAAGCAGACGGAACAGAACTGAGTCCACCCCTCAGCTCCTTCTCTACAATTTTCTCACTTCGTGACATAAACCAAGACAAGGGAAGTCTGTGCCTTTCTCCAGCAACAGTCTCTAAATCACTGAGGACCGAAAGAGATGATAAAAAGAAACATAGTCATCCTTTCTTTTTTAAATTAAAAAAGAAAAATAGAACACAATTACAGCATTTCCCTTTTCTCCTTCCAATCTCCCCCATGCCTCCACTCCTGCTGTCTTTCAAAATTATGATTTGTGTTTTTTAACCACTATTATTACACATGCACATGTACACGCACATAAAATGTCTAAATACATAAGTAAAAACTGCAACAATGATAAACTTTTAAAAGGTTGGAGTAGAAAATAAATCTGGTTGCTGTGCTTGTGCTCACAGAAGCAAGAATGTAGACTAGGTAAGTGAAATGCCCAGCTTGTTGTCAGTGTGCAAGAGGATAGGTATCCATCATTACATTTCTTATTTGGAATCTGGAACCCTGATCTCTTTCACGCATTAGTCACCTCACAAACATGCAACAGTACAACTCCACTGGACTTAATAAAGCTTCCCTTCTATAGTCAAATCCTCAAGCAGGGTTCTCAGAGGCAGGCTTCGCCCTCCATGCCCTGGAGCAGACTGGGTCTTTCCCTTTGCCTATTCAGCCAGGTATAGAGAGCACTTTGAGACCTTGGTGTAAGAAACCCTGGACCTATCTCTTAGTGCTGAGAGTGCGGTAGCAGGGGTAGGGGGCCTTGGGGTCACAGAAAGCACACACAGGGCAGTGTCCAAGGCTTCCTGGGGTTAATCCCTGGATTTCCTGCACTATGATGGAGTTAGGACTTTGCCTTCCCTTTATCTTTGCTTTTGTTTGTGAACTCCCCTGCTGTACATCCCCTAAGGCTCTTGAATGGCCCTTACATTCCTTATAGTGGAGGACAAAGGAAAATAATTGATAAGAATATATCTTTGCCAAAGTGGAAAAAAAAAACCCACAAATACAACACTTATCCAACAACTAGTCAACTCAACTACCCTTTAACTTCTTCATTAGAAAAAGCTAGTTGAGCCCAGTTGAGCCCAGCCAAGCCTGGTTGTACCACCTAATCCCAGCTACTAAAGGGGCTGTGGCAGGAGGATCATGAATTTAAGGACCACCAGGCTAGGGAGCAGGCTCATGATTAGTCTGGTCAACTTAAAAAGTTTGTCTCAATATAAAAATAAATACAAAGGGGCGATCTGGGGAATGTAGCTTAAGGGTGAAGCACACCTGAGGCCTGAGTTAATAAAAATAACAACAAAATAAGCCTAGCGAAGGGACACCCCCCCCCCCCGCCCCAATCTAGTGTGGAGTTACCAAGTTTAGACCTATGGAAACAAGAACATATGTAGAAAGGGAGTTCAACCAACCATCTGAGGTGGTTAGTAACCGCCATTCTGCCCTCAGCCTGAGCAGACTCCTACTCATTACTGGACTTCAGGGAGAGGGAAATAAGGTGAAAAGGGAACTGACTGAGACATGACTGAGGTGAAGACAAGGCAGAGGCATTCACACCCTCACCTGCCACGGCAGGGATCCATTCATAAAATACCCACGTGAGTTCCTAAGGAAGTGCTGAGAGCTTTAATGAAGTGAACCATGTGCTCTACACGGATCCCACGTACCAAATTCTGGAGGGAAGCCCTGGAGATTTGCAATTTCTCTCGGTGTGAAATATCGCAGTTTAAGCATTGACAACTTAGCTATCTTTTCATCTGGTGGCAAATCGGCAAGAGACTTGTAGATATCCTCAATCTGTTAAAGAAAAAAAAAATCGGAAAGAAATTACAAAGTTCTGTATGACCAGACTTAAGACTTCCAGTTGTGAGGCAGCTTAAGAAGAGTGGACAAGCAATCTGCCGTGCCTCACGCACAATAGCAGAATGTATAAGCAAAATGTTTCTGAGCAACAATTACATAATTGGCTGGATAATGGCAACAGACGTGGAAAAGAAAAGACTCGAATAACAGATCGGGATCAGTTTCAGTTTATCTGTCGTTTTTGACCCCTTAAGACTAAGATATATCAGTAAATATATGTAAAAAGTTGTTAAAAAAATTATAGAAAACAGAGTCAACTTCATAATGCTAACAAGAAAATCAAAAAGCAAAGAATCACTTCACAGAAAAGAAATTGTGTGTGTGTCTGTGTGTATAAGTAAAATACACTGCCGCCATTAGCTGAACATTTAAAATAATTTTGGTATTCTTAAGTGTTAAATGTAATGTCATTGAATGCAAAGTTTGAGTTTAAAAACATGCACCGTACCTGCACATCCTCTGCAGTCTGTAACACAGAGCCTGTCCCTTCTATGTAGCTTCCATACCTGAAAAAGTAACGTGAATATTATGTAACACCTGATAAACTTTAATGCCAAATATTAAAAATATTACTTTGTGTGTATGTGTTTATGTGTTCATGTGTGTGTGTGTGTGTGTGTGTGTGTGTGTGTGTGTGTGTGTTCATGTGTCAGTGTGTGTAATCATGCCTGAGTGCCTGTGTCTGTTTATGGGTGCAGGAGTGCATGTATATTCATGTGTGTGGAGGTCCAAGGACAACCCTGGCTGTCATGCCTTCAAGTGCATTGCAAAGTTTTTTGGAGGCACACTCTCACTGGCATCAAACACAGCAAACAGGTTAAGCTGTCCAGCCAGCAAGGCCCAGGGATCTGGGGATCACTTCCCCACAGCTATCACAAGTGAATGCTACTACGCCTAGCTATAGTTACATGTGCTCTTGGTTCTTATTGGGGTCCTTGCACCTAATGAAAAC
The DNA here is from genome assembly GCA_030674055.1 of Rhabdomys pumilio. Classification (NCBI taxonomy): domain Eukaryota; kingdom Metazoa; phylum Chordata; class Mammalia; order Rodentia; family Muridae; genus Rhabdomys; species Rhabdomys pumilio. Next base: position 52,603,092 of record JANHMN010000006.1, read on the forward strand.
ACTGGACTCAACAGGGAATCACCCAAGATCATTTTCTTAAAAAATATTTTTAAGTGATAAAATATTTATGGAATGACATACATTTATATTTTTCTGAAACATTTTGAACAGTATCAAAGAAATATGCTTTGTAATTTAAAATAAGACAAAAGACATAATTCTATTTAAGCTTCTCAAAAACTAAATGTGGCAGTTGAGTTATATAAGCATCACTGAATGATGTCTTAGTATTTTTATATTAATTATTATATTTGCAATGTTCCTTGTTAGAAAATACAAACTATACTATTAAGATCCCTGCCAAATTAAAGCAAATATATAGATAAAAACATATCATCACTATTATTTTTACAATGCCTGAATTATAATTTCTTCTCAGTCTCCCAAACCTTCTGCTCTCTCTTACCACATCCACACGGTCCACTGAGCCTGAGTTTAACTCTCATTAGACCTGTGCTCTTTCACTACTGCTTTCATTTAAGAATTAATTAAAAAGTGTATAAGAAGTATAAAATAGTTCAGAAATGAAAGGTATGTTGCCAAGCTGGTTTCCATCACATGAGCACTCTCTTTTTACAATAAGGACAATTTAAAATTAAAAGTAGAAAAATACATCAGGGAAAAATAACTGTTTCATACCACTTTTTCATATGCTCTACACAGTTAGATGTGTGTGCGCACGCATGTGTACACTATATTTAGCAGAAGCGACTGCCACAGTAAGGTTTACTTTATGTCATCTTTATTATAAAAGAATATCAAGGTTGCTTTTTATTACAAAATTGATAAGCACTATTTTATGAGAGTCCTAAACAGAACCTATTGGACTTGGTAATAGACAACAGCTGAGTGGAATCTTCTTAAAGTAATAAATCCTTTGTCCTAGAAGCACAAGGGTGGATCATAAAATCAGAGTGAGTCTACATTGCTGTACGACAACCCCGTCTCTTACAGAGACAGAAAACTAGCAGAAAAAAAACAAAAAAGGTTTAACTTGTCACATCACACAACCGCCCGCCCATCTGAGGAGCATACACAAAATAGAGGTAGGGTCTTTAACTTTTCATCCTAAAATGCCCTGTTTGCCCCATCATTCTAAGTTTTTGAAAAATTGTCAAAAAACTGTCATAAGTCAAGAAACCCAGAGCAAAACCCTAAATGTTCAACAACAGGAAACCAATAAAACAAATTATGAACCTCCTTTACAATACACACAAAAAAGATTTTCATATCACCATAAAACAATATCCGAAGATTATGATTATCTCCAAGCCCGTAGTCACCATTTTGGAAATTCCTCTGTGCCCTCTTAAAAAGATTGCCTGGCTGGGCCAGCTGACTGTGGGGTGGGGAGGGTCACAGACTTCACCTTAGTATCTAGCTGCTCCCTGCTACATGTTCTGTGAAACTCTGCCTTAATTGCACACGACCTAGGGAAGGGGTAAAGTACATAGGCTAGGGAAGAGTACACGAAGTGTCTTCCCTCTGTGTAGATACAGGCAACTCTCCATCCCTACTGGGTAATGACTTTGCTGCTGGGAGGCAGGAGCATCCCCCCACTCACGCTCTGGAAAGAAGCCTTGGTAAACTCACTAGTTCCTGAGAGTTACCATTGGTGGAATCACGCCTCAGTTCTGGCTGAGACCTTAGAAGAACTGGCATCGCAGCCATGATGAGAAAAAGCTTTTTATGTTCAGTCCAGGAAGCAACATTAGCAACAACTTCTTTGGAAGGCCACATAGTACACTGATATCACAGGTTGGTGGCTATAGGTAGGAGATGGCCAACAGACATATGTAGTAGGGGGTTTTATAATCTTAGTAACTTAAATTTTGAAATATGAAAATACATTACTTACTTAAAAACATAAATGAGTTTGAAATTTTAAATTATAACTGGATGATTCAAGTTTATTTCTTTAGATTAAAATATAATTTCTTAAATACACTGATAGACATCACTCTTGAGGTTTAATGTATCTCACAGAAAGAAAGGTAATAAAATTAACCACTCACAAACTGTGAAAATCATGTTAACACAAGTATTTAATGTGTACAAAGGTCATTCCCAACTGGCCTTGTCTGTCGTGAACACTTTGTGATGGTGTACAGAATCCTGCACAAGGAATGTTCACTCTTCTTCTCTCGCTGAGGAAAATGTCAGCCTAAGAGAAACACTTTATAAAACACTTCTTGTTCCAAGAAGAACTAAAAGACTAGCTACAAACCCAACTCTTTTACACACAACACAGAAGGGGTCTCTTCAAACGCACCCTTTGGTGAAGCACATAGACCTTCTGGAAGTGGGCTTAACGATGTCCAGGAGGAGAGCATATCGCAGCAGCAGCTTCGGGGGCAGGAGATACTGATCCGTGTCGCCCTCTTCAAGGAAGTCCTTCAGCATCTGCACAGAGAGGTCACTGTCCTGTTGGCGTTTCCTGTCAATTTCTTCTGGAGTTTCCAGCTTAAAAAGAAAGGTATCTTTCCCAGAGCACCGTGTGCTGCCGCTATCCACGCAGATGCTCGGTTCGGATCTCTCCACTCTTAGCTTACTTTCTTCAACTACTGCACGTTTTTGTGGCTGAACAGTTACAATTTTAGGAAACTCCATCAGTATCTGGCATTAAATTAAAAAAAAATACACAAACTGTCAAAATTTTATTTAAAATAAGAAATAAATCAATAATTTTAACTAAACCCATGCAAAGTTTTTAGCTTTTATAAGGTTGATGCTAAGAACATTGTAGTTTGCTTATATGGACATAAGTTACTGTCAGAAGTTACCAGTTATCCAGTCATATAAAAAGTGAGCTTCAGAGGATTTACTTCACAGAATTCCTGTTTGTTGTACTTACTAGTAGAAAAACTCACAAAGTTTAAACACAGCAGCACTGTTGGAAATGAAATTTAAAAGTAACACTGGAAACCACACGTTGAACTGAAGTTCACCAAACTCCTTCATTAAAAAGGAAGTGCTGAAGCATCCTCAGCCCTAAAACCAAACTCAGTGCTCTGCACTGACAATGCTTATGTCCCATGGAGGAGCAGAGGGTGAAGGTGGGCAGCTGGAAACTCAGAGTCTGGTAGAAACTTCTATTTTTATAAATGAGAAAATATTCAAGAAATTGTTAGTTATTCAGTCTTCCTTAATATACTTTTTACCTTGCTTCTGGAGCTGTTCAGTATAGGAAAGAATGTCTATCGCAGGAGAGTCAAACAGCAGAACTGGCCCTCACTAGTCTGACCGATTGGCTGGTAAGCTTTACTCGTGGTGGTTATGTAGAACAAAGTTTATTGAGACACTGTAACTCTGTTATCTTTCCTCATTTCTTATGAAATATATAAAATCATTCACCAAGAATCCCAGTTTAGCATTCAGAATTTGATGTTAGCTTCTAACTAATCATTATTATACTTTAATCAATTAAGATAAATAATATGGGTGTTAGGGACAATATAATAAATATGTTTAAACAGGCCAACTTAAAGATAGCATATTATAATTTATTATACGTAATCATGGATTAGTGGTTTTAACTGGGAAAAGGGAAAGACAAATGTAACAGTTCTGGAAGTTATGATGGAACACAGGAAAATGACACGAATGATAATTTTTACACTTACAAAGCCTTTGTGAGTTTTGGCTTTGCTTACTTTAGTGAAAAGTGACACTGGGAGGAGCAGAGGCCTGAAAATGGACATGAGAATGATCTGCTTTATAAACTCAATAGCACAGGAGCCCTAAGTAGTTACTGCGAAAACTGGCAGACTGAGATTCATTCACAAGGAAACACCAATATCAGTAGCAACAACAATACCTGGCCAGGGGCCTGGAAAGGGAAAGGCTCTGACTGAAGCTTTGCAATGAGAAAATATCGTAGCCTTGAGTTTGGAATTCCTAGCTGCAAGCAAAACAGAAAGGCTAGTTACCAAACGAAATTTGGGAGAGTTTAAGCATCTTCAGCACCTAGCATAAAAACTCAGAGAGACACGCACACTGTTTCTGCCGAAGCAAACAATACAATAATAGTAAAAATGTTACATTCACATATAGCTATTCTCAGCTATTATTACCTTACTTTTAAAGAGGAGGATTTACTGTACTCTAGAAGAGGTAATGATACGGCAACTTATATGTTAAAATTTTAAACGAGATTCTCTTTTCATTTGTGGACAAAGAACTATATAATACAGCTATTGATGATAAGAAATAAAAAAAAGAACACTGACAAACAGAGCAACACTTAAAAAAATCAGTCTTTAAAAAAACAAGTGGTTTAACTTCTTACATGAAATGAAAGCATGCTTGTAACCTAATGTCACATAACAAAAAGGAATTATAATTAATATGACCACTTTGCTTTTAATCTTGGATTACTTTGAGCATTACTGAATATAAGATACCCAATTTTACATGTAAAACTTCCATATATTTTCAAAACCTACAATCATTTTTTTCCAAAAAGAGAAATGCAAGAGATTTAATGAACCTATTTTATGTGCAAGCAAATCAATAAGCATGTACCATGTTTTTCAGAAAGTAAAATGCATGTCTGAGCTAATTAAAACTTACATGAAATACTAAAAATAGATTTATTTTATTATATCAAATTCTCTTAAATGATACTGATATAACAGTTTAAATTATGTTACCTACAGAGGAAGGAGACAGTAGAAACTCTTGATACTGAAAGCCACAGGCTTCTAGTGTTTGTATCAGCAGCCCTCTGGAAAGAGAAAGAGTCAAAGTACAAGCTGCCAGCCTGTGCTCAGAAATGGCATTTTTATATAAGAGCACACATAACAGTCAGTCACCAGTAAAAACCCAATTGTACTCAAGCCATGCAGAGACAAAACTTCTAGTCATTACTTGAGAAATTGCATTTTAATAAACAGATAATAGAGGAATCCCCAGTACAAGTAAATAAAGTGGCCAGACAATGTGACCAATTGCTGAAAGCTTAACTTGTTAATCAAACAGCCCTGGAACTGAAATCTCAGCTTGCCAGGGTCACATAAGAGTGGAACAGTTACAAGTACCAGGAGACTCAAGGGCTTGGGTAGATGCAGGTGCCGCTCTTCCACATAGGCTACTATCTGATAGAGCCCTGTCTCTGGCTGTCTTTCCCATCTAAGTAGTGTGATAGGTTCTCATTGTGAAGCTGCTCTTAATTAAAACATTTCTACCTAGAAATACTTAATACTAAAATCAATACTCTTTCTAGAAGATCAAAATAACAGGACAAGATTTTGTAATATTTTATATTATTGGTAAAAATCTTACTAATTAATAAAGCTGATATCTTATAAAATATCAGAACATATACTTATTATTGAGATTTTATCTCACAGTAAGATAGTATAACAGTAGTGCCTATTATAAAATATAGCAAGTCTAAAACATATGCAAGACAAACATATTTTTTTACCTTGTAGAAGATACTTCAAAACCTTTGACATTTTCTAAAAGAATATACTTGGGTAATTTTTGTAACCTAAAAAACAAAAACAAACAGAAATACAAACACTGAATTACAAAGAAGTAAAACAAAAATTACAACTTGTAAGAAATGGGGTTTAAATAATTTTCTCAATTTTTTAAAAAATTTTTAACTTTGTTATTCATTTTTCTGAAGACATGATATATACTTGAAAAAGTTCACGAGTTAATTCCCATTGGAGCGCATCTCAAAATATGGGCTTTCATAGGGTTTCTGCATTGTAAAACTCAAAGGGCGGTTATTCAGCCACCAGTGGCAGCATTCACTAGCACTGGCTGCCATTAGCCACAGTTCAGCATTCACTAGCACTGGCTGCCATTAGCCACAGTACAGCATTCACTAGCACTGGCTGCCATTAGCCACAGTTCAGCGTTCACTAGCACTGGCTAGCACTGGGAACATCTGCAATGTGTACTGCCAATAAGCAAAGGCAACAAAATTGAGCTGGTTACTAAGAGTCCTGTCACTCACTACGGAGGCAAGCATAAAACTATGAAACATGTGCTGTTGTTTTATTAGTTTTGGCAAAAGAAGGGTAAATGTGACAACCTCTAGTCTCCACAAAATGACAAACACTACCTCCTTCCATACCCACAGGTTTTTTTTTTTTTTAAATTGGATATTTTATTTATTTACAGTTCAAATGTTATCCCCTTTCCCAGTTTCCCATCTGCAAGTCCCTATTCCATCCCTACTCCCCCTGCTTCTATGAGGGTGCCCCCTACCACCACCCAGTCACTCCTGCCTCCCTGCCCTAGCATTTCTCTACACTGGGGCATCCAGCCTTCACAGGACCAAGGGCCTCCCTCCGCATTGATGCCCTTCCCATTGATTGGGTCCCTGTGTTCAGTCCAATGGTTGGCTGCGAGCTTCCACATCTGTATTGTCAGGACCTGGCAGAGGCCTCTCAGGAGACAGCTGTATCAGGTATACCCACAGCTTTAAATCTAAGGTAAGTGTACAAGACTCTAAAGTTTTACCTTGGGAGAATATCTAGAAGATACAGGAAGCTATTTGTCCTTGGGTCAGTCATATCCCCCTGTAGACCAATTCTTAAAAAGCAAAGAAAACATAAGAGTTTATAAGGAATTATATGTAATGATACCAAAGAGACTTAGCTAAGAGAATTTAAATAAGTTGATCTTCACCATAAAACATAAGAAAGGAAAGTAGCTGGTTGGGTGGGTGGCACTCTGGAGCAGAGGACACTGGTGACAAGCACCATTCAAGCACACTAAACAATGAGGTATACCTAAGATAATCTTGTCCGGTGTAAACAGACCCTTGATCTCATGGTTTTACCTTACAAGCAGGAGTTACAGCTTAGAAAACCTAGGGTCAGCACACGTAAACAGGAGGTACTGGGCTAGCAAACAATGTGTACAAAGGTTCACAATATGGTCAAGGTTCAAGGAGGAAGGAGCGCTTGGACTGGGCTTGAATAACAGGAACAGAAGATCAGGATTTTAAACTTCAGTGCTTAGTAGCTTCATGCTCCTAAGCTATGTGACATGACTGTCACTTTCCCCCATGCCCAACACCAAGGCTATCAGTGGGTCTGAGGCTTTTAGCTGAGGATTAAAGTGGATTTAAACAGATTCCTCAGAAATCATCAGTTTTTATATTCTGTCCCTTTCCACTCAGAGTTCAGATAACAAGTACAGTCAGTTGGTGCTGGCATTAGCTACTGGAATTAGGCTTACAGTGAAGATACTGAGCCCACTGAAGTAGTATATATACTCAGACTGCATTTTGTTTTCTACACACTAGACCACATCTTCCTATATGCTTAAACCCACCTTCATATGGAATGCCATCTGCCATCACTGATAAACTCCTACTCTCCTTTCAGACACAGCTCTGATCATGCCTCCAGAAGAATTCCTCTTTCTGGTCATGATACATGCCATTTTTTTCCTCTATGTCCTCATGGTACATCCAGAGCTTTTACAGTACCAAATGTCACAATTTATATAATACTAATTTATGAGTCATCCCTTTTGATTGTAAACTCTGAAGATCAGCAATGACAGCATTAAAAACACACTGCATGGCATACAAGCACAATAAACTCTTAAGGAGATAAGCTTCCTCAAGTTCAAAGATGTTAAAAAGTAACACAAGAATATTTTCTTAAATCAGAATATTTATTATATAACACTTCAGTTAGTCATATTAATATAAGATATATAAATGATTAATAAATAACGGCTCTGATCTTGTCTAACTGTTCAATCATGGGAAAGTTAACCTACCTATGCCTCAGTTTCTCACCTTCAAAATAACTGTAACAATAAGACCCTATTACTATCGCTACTTAAAATAATTTATACTATTAAATAGTGAATATAATCTAGATTTAATTTAAGACACAGTTTTTGTTAAAAATTACTATATAAATTTGAAATGAGAAATTATAATGTGACTATGAAAAATCTGAATTATAATTAATTTTGAGAAATACACAAATTGTAAATATATGCTAAAATTTTTCATAAGTTATTTACATATAAAATATTTTATAAGGAAATTCCATTTCACTGATCAGAATTAGCTATGAATGCTCAAGTACTCAAAAGTTTAAAGCAAGTGACATGATCTGAAAGAAAAATAAATGTATTTTAGATGTACCTGTAACATAGTATTACATATTTACTGTTGATCAAATTAGTTTGCTATTCTGAATACAACTGTGGATTCCTATGCTCGATGCTGAATTATCAGTATCTAAAATGAAGGGATACATTTACAAAGTATTCTAAAGCTTTGAAAGTGTAGCTTAGGTCATCACAGTTCTTTGTTCTTTCTTTCTCCCTTCTTTCCTCCTTCTATCTCCCTTTTAGGGGCAGGGTGAGATGTGTGCAATGATTTGAACCCAGGGCCACATACATGCTAGGCAAGCATTTACTACTTAGCTGTATTTTCAGAGCACATAATCTTTCTAAAGAGAAAAGCACTTATTACACATACCTTGTGAATGGCTGACATGGAGGGCTCATTAAAATCATATTGAAAGATAGCTTGTCAAACTCTTCCAGTGAAATACCCTAAGAAATCAACATTTGAAAGAAAAAAATAGAATGAAGAGAAGACTACTAAACACTTAGAACTAAAGACATCAGAATCACAGTTTACATACCACAGTGCTCTGCACTGCAGCTTCATTAACTAACGTCCCAAAGCAATCCTGTGAGGAAGAGACAGTGGCTTCCTCCACAACACTAATTCCTCTGTGAAGTCTCAGGTGCAACGCTACTGGTTTTGGACTCAACCATATAGAACTTTATTTTGTAATTGACCATATTTGGCAAAGGTCTGGGGGATCTTTAAGTGCCCATCTATCAATATGCTTCTCTGTTCAGTGAGTGTGTAGTAATGAGCAGCTGCACACTTGTCTGGTTGTTCTGTCGATATACTAGCGAATCCAAAGGCCTCCTGTTCAGATAGCAGCAATTATTTTATTGTTTTGTCCTTGGCACAAGGAATTTCAAATGATTATACACAAGAGTAACTAAAAGGACATCTAACTTGTTCCATTTACATATGTATACAAAACACATACATGTGTACACATAGATCAGAAGATAAATGATGAGAACACATGTCAAGGATTTGCCAATACTCCTTAAGCACTCTTGGCCAGAAAGGCAGAAAGAATAGACCAGCATAGCAACCTCTATAATTATTATGACAGATCTCTAACAAGTTTACATTGTTTGGTAAAGCAGAAAATATATGAAGAATGAGGTGACCTGGGAACAAGCCAGTTGTCTCTGTTAACTTAGTGACATACACAAGGCCAGGAAATAACACATGGATCTTGAGCAAGTACTCATTTTTCCTAACTTTATTACAAGAGATTAAAATGTTCAGAAAAAGACATCGAATTTTATGAATACTTTCAGATGTAGTGTTCCTCTTTCCAAAACAAACTCAATTAAGTAAAAGCAATAAACTCTTTACTCTAATACTAGTTAATTTCTGAAAGGAAAGCCACTTTGGTCGAACCATGAGCATCCTTCAGATGTGCTCCTGATTAATTTGCTCACATTTTATTTATAGCTATGAAGTCTGTACTTATAAGACAATGTTTTCCTATCTTGTAGCATAGAATTGATAAACAATGAAAACTTCCAGCTGGCTCTTTCTTATCCCATCCTGCCCTGTGAAGGTATATTAGGCACCTATATTTACAGCAATTTGATGTTTCCTGAATACGATACCAGATCCCAGCTAATCTCTTATCGGAAATCGTTTATCAATGTCAGCTGCGTCCCTTTCATCCTTTATTCCCTGCATTCATCTGTTCAGTTTATAAATACAATGTTTGGTCATTCAGCAACGGTGCCATTCACATGGCAGTCATCATCGTACTCAACAATGAACAAGCTCAGCGAAGTGTCTGCTTGTGACATCTATACACTAGTGACTAGTGACTTCCCACTTGTTACTAGATAAATTAGCTGAGTACTCTGATTTTATCTATAGCTTTTTTGACTAAGGAGTTCCACCTATATGTGACATCTCGGCCTGACCACAGATGATAACAGACTTCTCTGGCAGGCTTTCTGGAGAAAGCTACCTTCTTCAAGGCAGACCTGATACACAGCCAGGATTGTATCCCAGTGTTTGAAGGGAGCTGCAGTCAAGGTCTTGCTGTCCTGAACAATCACGCTCTTAGCACAGCTATCTTCCCAGTCTCAGAGTGTCCATTCATTCTAAATGATCCCATTTCTCCATCCGGAATCTTTGCCTATCAGAAGTCACTTGCTATTGCCTGCTAGAGAAGAGGAGGAGACTGAAGGACAAACCTCCCCGCTATCTCAGTGCCAAGCACACTTCCAGTCCTGTGCTCCCACTCACCCCGTCCTCACGCCACTGTTCCCTAAGCAGGGAAACAGCCTTCACTTGACACAAGGTATATCTGTTCAGGGTCTCCCTAGAGCCTGGCTGATTCTTGACCTCGCCTGCATATGTTAACTGAAAAGGTCAAACTCATAGTGGCAGAATAAACTGGATGAAAACAGTAGTGGAAGAGTACCAAGCTTCAGGCAAACCCCAGGAGTGAGTCTGGGTGATCCATTACACAGCATGGTGATGGACACTGTACCTCAAACTACCCAGCAAGGCGCACACAAAGCAAGAATGTAGAGGAGGAATATGTCAGTTGGCTCAGTTTAACCATTTTGCTGTATCATATGTGAATATATAAAAATCACATGCCTTGAATATATATAAAAAGGTCTCTTCCATTTTTCTTAAAACACACATGTTAATGAACTAACTCTCCTTTAAGTGAGCTGGAAGTGTCTTCCTCAGTCCCTTTCCCTGTTTCCAGCCCATCATCGTTTGAAACAGCCATGCAGTGCGTGAATGCTGGCAAGGTTGTTAATGAGCAGTCAAGAAGAAAGAGCCACTGAGCCTTCCTTGCTGTCACCAGCTGCTGTAAGTACTACACACCTACTGAGTGTGAGCCACTGAGGCCTAGATCACCACAGAACCAAGCACCTGGAAGGTAAGCATGCTCCCAACTTGTCAGTCTTTTCTTTCAGACCTCACTCCTTAAGTGAAAACTGTTAATAAACGCATTCATTCTTCTGATGGAATTTAAAAGACTAATTCCTCTTCTACACTTTCATTTGCATTATTTATTTTCTAGGAAGTAGAAAATTTATTTATTTTACAAGAACTGGTATTTAGGAATTGTTAAAAATATGCATTTTCACCACTCTAAATGTGTTAAAATAATACTATATACTTACTTCAATTGTCTTTGGCAGTAAGTGTGTGTGAGGAAAATTATGCTTGTATACTTCATTAGCAACAGTGTTCACATCGATAGCAGCCACCACATGTGCAGGGATACAACTTTCTGTAACGACAAACAGAATATCTTCAAGGGTCTTCAGTATCAGCCCATTGTCAAGAAAAGCCAAAATAGCAGAATCCAGCAGTGCGCTGACTTCTCAGCTACCCAGCTGGATCTCAGATCATAATGAAGACTGGGGCACACATACAGCAAAGGTTCTCAGTATTCTAGTTCATCTCTCTGGCAGCATTCTGATTACTAAGAAGACGTCATTTTCTTTTCTTTTTCCTTTTCTTCCTTCCTTCCTTCCTTTTTTGTTCCCATTAATTAATTTATTTACTTTACATCCTGATCGCAGCCCCCTCCTTCCTCTCACATAGTCCCTTTCTGATCCCTCTTTCCTCTGATACAGGGAACTTTCCCCCATAGCCCCATGTCAACCCACCCTGGCACTTCAAGTCACTGCAGGACTAGGCACATCTTCCCTCACTGAGGCCCAACAAGGCAGCCCAGTGAGGGGAACAGGAGCCACAGGCAGGCATACGAAGAGGCACATATAAAGTACGCCTTGCTGCTAAGGAAACACGTTTTCAACACAGCTTTGATTCAAAGAAGCATAACATATTTTTGGGACAGCCCGCACTCCAGGTGTTGGGGAACCTGCATCAAGACCAAGCTGCACACCTGCTACATATGTGCAGGGAGGCTTAGGTCCAGCCCTTGTATGTTCTTTGGTTGATGGTTCAGTCTCTGAGAGCCCCATGGTCCATGTTAGTTGACTCTGTTGGTCTTCCTGTGGGGTCTCTGTCCCCTCTGGGTACCTCAGTCCTTCCATTAACTCTTCCATAAGACTCCCAAGCTCTGTCTAATCTTTCGCTGTGGGTTTCTGCATCTGTTTCAGTCAGCTGCTGAAACCTCTCAAAACTTCAACTTTTTTAAGTTGTCTTAGGAGATAGCTTTCCTTTCTCATTAAGCTACATACTTAGGCCAAAAACAGTTTTCCAAGTTAAATAAAAACCTAGAACACATAAAACGCTCTAAAAGCCCTATTCAGAACTTCATAAAAATAAATTACCATGTGCTCTCACCTTCCTGTGTTAAAAAAAAAAAAAGCTGGTTCACAATACCATGGAAAATGTTAATGTTTATTTTGTAATAACAGCTTCAAAGAGATGATTTACACACAGCAGAATCAGCTTGTTTAGAGTTCAGTTTTTAAATGAAGTAAATTCATTAGTGTCCAATTGTAAAAGCTTCAAAGTCTAAAACTTCCATTTCTGACAGAGTTGAAGAGGACCGGGAGAGAGGCACATATAAAGGTATATATGCCTTGCTGCTAAGGAAACATGCTTTCAACACGAAATCATAAATTAGTTTTGGTTGTAATAAAAGTTATAATTCTGCAAATATGACTGTTGCTGTGCCTCATGGCTACCACCCTGTTACCTCAAAACTTATGAAATCAATTATGCATAGACCCTGTTCAAAATCTGGAAAAACCACAGGGAATTTTAAACATAAAAACATCCGAAATTTAAGAAAATCACTGGTTAACACAACAAGATTACACAGTAGATCCAAACAGCTCTCACTTTAGTAGCCAATTGTGGATTAACAACCAGCTTTCCTTGGTCTAGACATTTAAAGAGAAAGAAAATCGGGGTCTAAGGAGCTAGAACTCACAAAGCAGGTACCACACAGACTACAGGACAAAAGACAGAAAAAGACTCACATGCTCAAAAAGCCATTGCAACCTTACATGGAGTCCTAGGAAAGATAGGGTTAAGAGAAAAGGGAGACTTCAATGTCGCTAAGTAGCTATTCCCTCTGATAGCCTCGAGTCACTCAGCTATCCTCGCAGGTACCTCCTGTCTGTGGAAAAGAACAGTCCTCTGTGTACTCCACATGACACTAGACTACTTAATACTATGGGTGGCTGCCTCTGGCTGAATTTAAACTTAATAACTAGTTTCTTGATTTAGAATATTGGAGGTTATAAATTATATCTTTGTTAAAAAGGATGAAAGACCTCAAAACCTAAAGCAAAAAGACCTTTAAGCCAAAAGGCATACAAAGATTAATTTTAAAAATCACAAAATTTATTAATTCAACTCAGAATTAGGCTTTGCTAAATCTGGTGAATTGCAGTCTTTCTGGTACAGTCTGCTTGCTGCTCTCCACAGAGACAGACAGGATGCCTGGGGTGCTTACTATGACTTTCATCTTTTTTCAGGTCGACTGAAAATCTAATCATGTGCTAAATCTAGATCATAATCAATAATTAATTTTACATTCTTGTATTATATGCCTAGAGGACATAAAACCTGACAAAAAGCAATGGCCAAATGAGTGTTTCCTGTGGGGATCCAAACCCTGAGGAACTGATTCTCAGGGAGGAATGGAGCTTTAGAGTCAATAAGCAAGTGCACTGTCCTCCTGGACTGATGCGCAGATTTTAAACTGTTATAAAATTAGAACCTATTGCACTACCCAAAGACGTCATTTCCACTAGGAAAAAAACCAAACACACACACACACACACACACACACACACACACACACACACACACAGGTGGAGTATCTGAAACTCAGGCATGTTTCAGATTTGGAATATCTGCAAATATATAGTAAGATAATGTGAGGCTAGGACCCAAGTATTAACACAAAATTAACTTGTTTCCTATATCCATTGTACACATAGCCTGAAGAACACTTTAATTTTTAAATTTTATTTATTTATTTGTTTGTTTATTTATTATGTATGTAAACCTTTACTCACTGAGCCACTGCTGAAACATGTTTCTTGCCCTCATTTTTTATATAAAATGTTTTGTTCCTGTGCATCTTTTATAACAACCAAGTATATGAGATCGGGGTGGAATTTTCCACTTGCAGTGTCAAGCTGATTAAAAGTCTTTGATTTTGGAGCATTTCAGAGTTTGCTATTTGGATTAGGATGCTCACCAGTACTAAGACATTCCTGACACGAACTTCAACTTGATTGTTAAACAATGTTTTAGTATAGGTATGCTTCTAAGGGGAAACCAAACTCATAGATAACAGTAGGAAAACCTTTGAATGGCAGAGACAAGTTTTAAAAATACGAAGCTGAACATGACAAGGTGGACAGAATGCTCTAGAATTTTGTCCATGTGAGCTCTTTCACTTGAGACCCAAGAGTAATTCTCAAAGCAGCAAGAACTGAAAAAGGAACCTAGCAAGATTTTTGGAAGTAGCAGGAAGGATGTGTTTTTTTGGCCTCTGATCCAACACTGTGCCTCGATTTTATCTGCAATTATTTCAGTTAATATTCTGGACCTCATATTTATTACCAGGAAACACTGTTGTTGGTTTTAAGAAGAGACAGTCTGGTCAGAAAAACACACTGCGCACTGTTGCAAAGGTGTCAGGCTGGGTCTACATGGAAATGAAGACGACTCCATGCTACCAGTTCTGAGGACTACCGTTTACAAGGCAAATTTACCTGTGAACAGCAATCATTTTCCTTCTTTTTCTGCCTGCTGCCTCTGAAGCAGTCAAAGTTACAATTTCATTCTCTACCCAGTCTAATAAATAAACTTTTCATGCATAGTTACTAAGTGGGAGAAATACCAATAGTTTTTACATTCAAATGGCAAATTAAGCAGTTCATACTGAAACAAACAGCTCTTTAAAACTTTTGTCTTTCTTTATCATCTACTTTCTGAGCTGGCCCTCATAAAGGCTGGATAAGCGTGAGTGAGCTCATACTCACACCTGAGACACTTAGCCAGGTAAGTATGTTAACACTGACCTCTAGTTGTGAAATAGTAGATCGATGAATATATCCGAAGTCTATTCTTTCATTCAGAGTAACAGCCTAACTGGGAATAAAAACACTAAATACAAGTGACCTGTAAAAATTTTTAATGTAAAATACTTGACAACTAGGGCCATTGAGATAGGTAAAGGCATCTCTGGTTGGTAAAGGCACTTGACCTCAGGGACCACACAGTGGGAAGAATGGACCCCCACAGGAATGAACATGAAGGATGTGGCACATGCCCCCTTCAAATACACATATACATACATATATACATACATACATACATACATACATACATACATACATACATGTATAAAGTCACTTTTAAATGT
Organism: Rhabdomys pumilio; assembly: GCA_030674055.1. Lineage (NCBI taxonomy): Eukaryota > Metazoa > Chordata > Mammalia > Rodentia > Muridae > Rhabdomys > Rhabdomys pumilio. The sequence continues at coordinate 52,618,538 of JANHMN010000006.1, forward strand.
TCCTATTCCTGGCTTTTCTTTTTTTTTTTTTTTCTTTTTTTCTTTTTTTCTTTTTTTCTTTTTTTTTGGTTTTTCGAGACAGGGTTTCTGTATAGTCCTGGCTGTCCTGGAACTCACTCTGTAGACCAGGCTGGCCTCAAACTCAGAAATCCGCCTGCCTCTCTGCCTCCCAAGTGCTGGGATTAAAGGTATGCGAAACCACTGCCCTGCCGTGGCTTTTCTTAAAAGTTGTTTGCATCTAGATATTGCTAAGAAATTACTTCAACACATAATAAAATGAAAACTTGCCTCCTATCCCTCAATGATCCACTTAATGGCCTCTGAAAGTCTTACAAGTTTAGCTAATAGTCAACCATGTTTACTTTGGGTCAAGACACTCCCCAGAGTACTGCTACCAATGCCCCACTTTAGTACAGTAGGCTACACAGGAGTGAGCTGAGAGCTACGAACTGAGATCTAATCATACCATTGACATGTCATCTTAGAACTGAAACATTGTTTTCAAAACATATATAAAGACAGAGCAGATCCGGAGACGTGACACAAGAGAGAGAGAGGACAAGTTACTGTATGAAAAGGAACACATGCGGGAACTCACAAACATAAAAGGTAAGACAGGAAATACAGGTGGGATTTTGAGGGGAACTTCAGAAAGGAAATTGAGGCACAAAAATTGCTTGTCTAGGAAGTCTTTGCCAGGAAAAAGCCACTACAGTGCCCTTCTTCCACACATGGCCTTCTGTCTGCTACAGCGCCCCCTTCCAGACATGGCCTTCTGTCCTCCACAGTGCCCCTCTTCCACACATGGCCTTCTGTCCTCCACAGCGCCCTCTTCCACACATGACCTTCTGTCCACTACAGCCCCCTCCCCTTCCATACACAGCTTCCTGTCTGCTCCTCATGCTACCCTGAAGCTTTCTTCGGATCAGAAGAGAAAGGCCAATTGAGAGTCACTTTTGCCAGGAGCACAGAGTGAGGCAGACATTACCCTTAGTTCTTAGACATAACCCTTAGAGTTAAGGAGTATTAATTTTCCAGGGCAAACATTGCCCTAAAAAATGTGTTTCTCAATAGGCAACGGAAATTAAGAACTAAGCTAAACCAGCTCCTCCAGCAATGGGACTCTATGATGGACAACAGGGACACTTCATATTTGTGTGGTCTGACATAAAACACACCATGCAAGGGTGGGTGTCAAGCACTTAGCCTGTGACCAGCAGAACTGAGAAACTGAATTTCTAACTTCATCTTAATTTACATGTAAACAGCTGCAGGCGACTGGTGGCTTCTTGTCTGAGCTTATAGTCACCTAGCTCATTAACCAAGTCCTGGCCACAGTGAGCACTGTACAGTGGAAAAACCAGTGGAAGAGAAACTCACGTTGAAATTCTCACAAGCTACACAGCATTGGGAAATAGACTCATCCCTTTAGACTTCAATTTCCTCATTAATGAAATGGATATTAAAACAGTTCCCATAAAGGGCTCCTATAAAATATAAATGAAGTCAATAAAGTATCTAGCAACAGGAGATACTCAGCAATTATTAAAAATTCCACTCACCACTTGGCATTTATCTGAAACACTGTAAGTTTCAGACAAAATGGTGATGGGAGTGGTTTAATTTTATCATTATTAAAGCTAGGAAATTAGACCAATGAGAAATTTTAAGTTCTAACTAGTTAGAGACAAATTTCAGAAGTATATTTTCAAAGATTTTAAGGTAGCATAAGCAGAAAGCTTCACAACAGTACACAGAGGGCTTTAACCTCCACTATAAATAGTAAGCAAAAACTGACTAAAATGTGATCTCAGAACAGACGGAGAAATGCAGGATTTTTCTGGCCTTGCTATCAGCCTATGGGTGACAAGAGGGAACAGGGATGGGCAGAGCAATCCTGTCCCTCCCACGCTCCCTCCCCAATATGTACTGCTTGTTAACTTGCAGGATGACAGTCCAGACAAAAAACTTTTCAAGATATTTTCTATCCCCAATACTGAATGAGTGTTTAGGAAAAGAGGGTGAATCTTCAGATCATCTTTCACGATCTGTCATTCATTGACCTAGACTTCAGTGCTGAATTCAGTTAGAAGCAGAAGACTACTGCACCAGGAAGACTCCTTACTGTTGTTCTCTATCTGCCTTTTCTAACTATATTGTTATCTTCATGGTGGAGGTGGGAGGGCTCAGGAGACGGTTCACTTGGTGACAGTGTGTGCTGTGAAGCCATGAGGTCTTAAGTCTGGATCCTCAGCTGTCACATAAAAATCCAGGATGGCTGTGCATGCACCCAACCCAAAAGGAGTAAAACTGAGACCTACATAAAAGGACAATAATTCCTGGTGGCATGATGAATCAGTATTTTAAGTACTACCCAAAATTTATAGGTAGTCTTTGAATGAGTTTATATTTATAACTTTTATGTCAACCAGTTTGTGATGGGTTTTGTCATTTGCAGAAAACACTTCTACTAGTCACTCAGGTGACTGCACACTAATACATCTTTGCTTCTATGAAGAAATACATTTCAAATATCAGCTTCAAAAGCAGACAATATCAATGCAACAATCTGAGTAATCAAGTAGCTACATATTTGCAAACAAAAATATATCTTTTAATCAACATTCCCCAGGTGTCCTAAGGTAAGAAGGAAGGAAGCAGGAACTTTAGAGCAAGTCAGTTAGCTACTCCTGTATGTGGATACTAAATACAGCAAATAGAGAGAGGGCTGTTTGCAAATTGTATCTCCAGTATTTTTTTAAGAAACATGTAATATTATTAGCTACAATTTTTCTGGTTATTAGACCTAGTAATCTGGAAATTTGCACTAAAGAAAAATGTAGACAAGTGTGTGGATATACATGTAAGCTACATGCATTTATGGGAACAGATATATTTAAAAGGCAATCCACATCTATTACTACAAAGTAAAAACCATGCTATTCTCTGACGAAGCTAATTACAGAATATCCTGTTGAGTCCTAACTGTTGAAAGTGTCTGTGTGTGGTTTATACCAGGGAAGACAGCACTTTGTCAAAAGCTATCTTCATGATGAAATTTGGAGAGATGCAATCTTTGCTTCTTTGTACTATTCAAATTTTTAAAGACAATAAGGATGACCTGCTTCTTGGTTGGTTTGTTTGTCTTATTAGGTCTAATTGATTTTGAAGACAGAGCACCACCATGAAGCCCACACTGCCTTACACTTCAGATCCTCCTAACTCAGATTCTAAGTACGGGGATAACAGGCATGCCTCACCAGGAACCCAGAGAGTTAGTACCTTAACAATCAGTACAAGTCAAACATCAAATTAACTTTTCTTATATGTGAACAAAAGGATTCAATATTCTTTTTGTTATGAGACTGAGAAATAAGAGAAAAATATCAAAGATAAATAACCAAGGATACTCTGTAAACCACAACTGTTAGACTGTGAACACACAAACAAACAATGGTAACTCGATACATGACTGTCCTACTGACTCAATGAAAAGAAAAACAAAATAGGAGCTAAAGTTCTTTACAGAAAGAAAAGCAATTAGCACGTGCCCAAAAATGCAATGCTTACACGCAGAATTCACAGGAATCGAACTAGTTAAATAACAAGTAAGTAATACAAACACAGGATACAGCCGGTTCTGTGTGTGTGTCTGTTAAATCTGTTTTGAGGAAACAGAACTATTTGGTAAATGTCCCACCACTATAAAATATTTACAATGTTCTTTGCTGGTGTTTTCTCAATAATTAATAATTTCACAATGTTTGACATATTCAGGTAAAAGCTAGTGAAAACTATAGGAGAGGAGAATAACAGGATTCTGTCTCTAGTTAATTATCAAAAACTGTCATAAAATATAATTATGGGGGCTGGAGAGATGGCTCAGTGGTTAATAGCACTTACTGCTCCTCCAGAAAACCCCAGGTCAGTTCCTAGTACCTATGCTACGTGACTTACAGCCACCTGTAACTCCAGCTCCAGAGACTCTAACAACTTTTTATGGCCTTGTCCAGTGCTTACACTTATACTCAGACAAATATACACACACACACACACTATATATATATATATATATATATATATATATATATACACACACATACATATATATATATATATATATATATATATATAGTGTGTGTGTGGTACAACATATATACACATATGTGATATGTAATATATATATAACATATATAATGTATATACATATATCACATATATAATACATGGTATCACTCATAAAGATCTCCTAAACAAACATGAAAATCCTGTTTCAATGTGTCACTCTGAGTCCAGTTTGCTTAACAGTTCATTCTTTTTTTTCATCTCAGATATGTTTTGTCTTTTATTAATTATTGTAATAGTTTTTATTGCATTTTAGACTTCTTAAGAAATTTATTTAATAGTTCATCCTTTTTGATAGCATATACCCTTCATTGATACTAACTTAGAATTTAAAACACTACTCTATAAAATGTTATAAAGTTAGCACAATTATTATCTGATTTTTATTAATGAGGAACATTAAAGTGAAACCAGTTAACTAAAAAAAAAAAAAGAGAGAGAGAATATTATTTAGTATCATCATACTTCCTACATCTTTTTCTTAATTCTTACAACACATGTCCATCTCACAAATAAGGCACCTACACTTAGAAATCTTAGATAACTTTCAAATGTTCACACAAGCATTATGAGCCAATCATCATTGATCTGGCTTAAAAATAACGGCATGCTTTTATCTCTCAAAGAAACTGACAGCACTTGAAGGCCAGGCAGCTTCAAACATTTATCAATTTCTTCCAAAGGTTATTTTTAACAATATACAATAACTTTCTATAACTTTATGATTGATAACAGTGAGTGTGTGCATGTGCATGTGTCCATGCACACAGGGACCACAACAGGATGTTAGATGTCCTCCTTCATTGCTCTCTGTGTTAATGTTTTGAGACAGGGTCTCCCAGAGAAGCAGACACCATCTGAGCAGTGAACTCTGGGATCTACCTGTCCTGCCCTTTGTAATGCTATGGCTGCCGTACATGCCTAGCTTTTTATATGGATGCTTGGGTTTAAACGCAGGTCCTCCCGCTCCAGCTTAAAGAACAAGTGCTCTGGCCCACTGGGCCAACTCCTGAACCTATAAATATTTTTAAAAATTAGTTTACACTCTTACAACTCCCTTTTGATATATTACTGTGCTCTCGTTTTATAGAAGATAATGAAACAGAAAATGTTTGGAGTCTGCCCATTTTTTTTAAAGATCTATTTACTTATTTTATGTATATGAGTACACTGCAACTATCTTCAGACACACTAGAAGAGGTCATTGGATTCCATTATATTCAGAGAGAGATTATTCACAATAGCAAGTAGGTTGAAAATCTTTAAGTATCTACTAATAATGAATAAATAGATAATATTGTTATATATACAGCAATATATTAGTCAGCCATAAAAGAATGAGGTATGGACACATACTACAACACAGATGAACTTTGTAAATGTGTAAATTGTTGAACTAGACACCAAAGAACAGTTAGATTATTCCATTTATATGATACCTAGAAGAGAATTCATAAGACCAAAGTAGAATGGAGATTTCAATATCTTCAGGAGAGGTGCAGAAATATTTTAAGTGGGTGCAATGTGATAATTCTGTGATAATAAAAATGTTTTAAAACCTAATATTGTCTACAGTGGTATGACTTTGTAAGCACACTTGCTCTTGCTGAACTGTATGCTGAAACACAAAATGATACATTTTATAGTGAGTATATACATGTATACACATTTACAACAATAAAATATTCCATTGCAAACATTACCTAGAAATGGAAAAATTAGAAGCCGATATTCTTACTACTGCTCTTCACTAAGTTAGTGAAGGGAACCAATGACTGCAACAGAGTGTGGTTAAAGGTCTGCTAGACAGACCTAAGTTAGGATCCTGGCTCTACCACTAAGCTAGCTTATCACAGACACAAAACAGGTCCTGACATGTAGATGCCCTTAATAAAAGTTAAAGCCTGCTGTCAGGGTCATTAATCTTTATTAGTTACATAAATACAAAAACCCCAACTAAATGTACTTTGTTACAGATAAATTTAAAACCAAAGTTCATCAAACATATAAACACTAAAAAAGTTTAATAATTAAATATTAATTGTTATTAATTAATATGATTAAGACCACTTTATAAGCAAACCTCAAACCAATGATGTAGGGAGCTTTGGATAACAGGAAAAGTTACTTTGGAGAACAGGGAAAATATCTCTTAACATGTCATATATTAACTAAGGGGTGAAAAAAGTTATTGTAGAAAAGTTTGAGTTTGCAATCTCTGAGAGGCAATAGTAGCAAAAGTAAGGCCTAGGACTAAGCAGGGACTTAAAAGAGTGAAGGAATACAAAATTCCCACTGAGCTCCATGAGGCTCTGGGCAGACAGAAAACAGCTCACAGTCCAGCCAAGACAGGGCTGTGATTCTAACGTTTATTGTAGGATACATTCATTAATCTAAAATTCATACGCACATTTCAAGGAAAAAAAAAATCAAGATTTATACTTGAGAATTTATTTGTAGCACACTGTGTTTGGGGGGCAAAATTAGAAGAAATCTACAAGTTTAAAGAGTAAGTAGTTGTTATTCATGACTTATAAAAAAGCATTAAGTGACTTTTACAATCCCCTTAATTAAAAGGTTTCCAGATATGGAGGGAAAAGCTAACATTATACAACCCTAGAAAATTAATAAGGCAGATAGTACAAGTTTCTCTAATTTGTTTAATTTTAATATGACAAATGGATGTAAAGACCGGAAAATTAGTAAAACACGCAATATTTCTAGCCTAGTAGTATAGGATTAAAATCACTATTTGCTGAAAAAAATGTACAAGCTCGATCCACTTAGCCTCTTGATACTCTTGTTACTAAAAAGAGAAGCAAAGACGTTTCCTTTCTGCATTTGTCTTAGTCTTAGCAACTTCAGAACAGATATGCTCACACGTGTGTACACACACAGAGTCACTCCATACCCATACCCACAGTACCTGTCAATGGAGTTCACCAAGTAAATATTTCTGAGTTGTCACAAAAGTGGATAAATACCAAAGAAAAATTAAGAACCCTAAAAACCAAAGTGACAGCAAACGAATTTCTAAGTAGCTACAATGTGTCAGGCACATTACTGTTTTAAATTTTCAAGGTCCCTTTCTGAAAGTTATGCTTCACAGGTTTTAAATTTTGATCTCAGTTATGGCATCTGTGTAGGCCTGCAGAAGGCAAGCTTCTTTCCACAGACTTAACCATGCTCCTTCCCCCTTTCGCTCCCCAGTCACCCTAATACTTGTCAATTTTATCTCGAAGTGTTGTTATCCCCTGCTCCAACCTTCTCCTGCCTGCCTTCGTGACTTCCTCCAAGCTCAGTCAGAGCCAGCCTAGAATCTGGGTCTTGGCTTTGGGCAAAGGGCTCGCCTCTTGTCTTAAATTTGAAGCAACTTGGGTTCATTTGGCCTCACAGGCCCAAGAATGCCGCCTCACAAACAGTACCCTGGGGCGCCGGCCTGCTTAGGCTACAAAGCTTGGGGCCAGAGTAGGGGAGTCTCAGCCTAGAGGGGCGGACCCAGAAGCGCACTAAAGTGGTTTCCAGGGCAACCGAGGTCGGCGGCACCAGGTCCCGCCCCGCCGCTCCACCCCTCCGCGGTGTGAAAGCCGGAACCTGCGGCCCCAAGTGAAGCCAAGAGAAGCTGTCTGTCCGCTCACCTCGCAGCGCGTGGTGCATGCCACCAATGCCACTGTACAGCTCCAATACACGCAGAGGTTCCATTCTCTCGCGACCGCGGCCTGGAAACTAGGCCTACCGGTCCTCCGCCTCTCTTACTCCCCCATGTCCGCTCCCTTCGCTTCTGGTTCCGCGGCTTTTCAGTTCCCCCAGCCTCCTGTTCCTTTGGCTGCAGATTTAGTGAGCAGTTTGGAGCCTGGGGGCTAGCAGAGGTTTGGAAGGGGACAAAGGACAACTATTAATAAGGCCTGCCAAGTGAGAGGATGCCACTCCTTACCCTGATTTGTGCTTTTTCTTCCTTGTTTTGTTATGTTTTCTGCAGGCTTGCGTGAGAAAGAAACCCCTCAGTAGAGAGCTGAAACTGCCATTGGCTTTGAAGTAAATTACAGATTACAATAGAGTCTTTTTTTTTTTAACTGAAGACCCCTTTTGTTCTTTTCAAGTCTAACTCAGATCAAGCATTTCTTTGAGGAATCTTGGGCACATATCCATATGCTCACTGGTGTGCCTGTGCTAGAGTATTAAGTTAAATCCTACCAGATTCTTCCCTAAAGAAAGCCACAGAATTACAAGAACTTAAAGCTGAGCCCTATGGGGTCGTTCATAATAGGGAGAATGCCTGCTATAAATGAAAATAGGATTCATCCTATTTATCCCTTCATATGCTGGGTTTTTTTTTCTTTTATTGAAAATCGATTTTCTTCTTCACATAATACATCCTGATTATAGTTCCTCCTCCCCACGCCCATCAAGATCTGCCCCCTTTCTGTCTCTCATTTGAAAACAAATGAACTTTTATAATAATAAAATAAGATAAAACAAAAACTAACACATCAGTATTGAGCAAAGCAAACAGAAGGATAAAAGCCCAATAAAAAGCACAAGAAACAGAAAAACTCATTTGCACACTCATAAAAACACTAAACTGGAAACCATAATAATACATGCAAAGAACAAGTAGAGTAAAAAAAAGAGAAGAAAATATATAATAAAAATAAAACATAAGCTAAAAATTAAAGAAGGAGAAGTCCTGACATAACATTATAAGACAAAGAATCTCCAAAGATGCTATTGATTCAATTTTTGTTGGCCATCTACTTCTGGGCACACAGCCTACTCTTAAAAATAGTTTGTTTCCCCAATGAGACTCCCTTGGAGGAAACTAAATTTTTATTTGCAGGAGGTTATCAACTGAATATTAGTTTCTGAGTTAGGGTTGCAGGCTAAATGTGCCCGTTTCTCCTTTCAGCTCTAGGGCCCCATCTGGTGCAGGCCTGTGCATGCTGCCTCAGTCTTTCTGAGTTCAATATGTGTTAATTTTGTTGATTTAAAGGGCCTTGGTTTCTTGGTGTCCTCCATTCCCTCTGGCTCTTAGACTCTTCCCATCTCTTCTTCCAGGGGCTTCCTGAACCCTTGGGGAAGGGATTTGATGGCACCATCCCATTTATAATGTCTGGTTGTGGGTCTCTGCATTTGTTCCCATCTGCTACAAGTGAAAACTCTCTCTGATAATGGCTGAGCAAGACACTGACCCTCAGACTCTCAAATAACCCAAGCTGTTGCTAAAACTGTAAGTTTCACTCCACAAACTAACAGCAAGTCCCCGTTGCTGAAGACAGTACCTACACAACTCATTGAACATGAAGAAGTCAAGGTGGTGCCTACTTAGAGCCTCTACCTCGGCATGCTAACTTCTTTGGTCTAGGAAGATACTCTGCATGCTAGCTACCAAAGGAGAAATGTAAACACAAACCCAGCCACAGACCTGTTGATATACACTGCTGTCCAGCCTGAAAGTTATATTAGTGTAATGGTGGCCTGAAATCTGTGAGACTAGCCAACCAATATCTAATTGGGCTTAAGGCCCAATTTTTAAAATAACCAATATACATTCTCCTTTATGTTTTCTGTGCTTGTCAGTCACTTACTTTGACAAGAAAAGGTGTTGTCTAACAGAAGGATAACTGGAAACTAGAATTCAGCTTTAACATTGCCAGTAACTGGTTGGGTGACTTTGAGATAACCTGTTTTTCTCATCATGAAGAGGAAGATGGGAGAAATGGTTACTGAGTGTTTTGCAGTTCCAACCATTGTTGGGTTAGTATTTGATAAAGTTGTCTCTGATTTAGCCCCATGTTCAAACTGAAATGTTCAGACAGAAAGCTTTTTAAGTATCTTGAGAAAATAGAATATTTAAACAACTCAGCTTATAGAAACTGCATACACACTAACATACAACTAATGAAAAGTTTTTCTAACACTGATTATGTAATATTATCAATAAATATTCATATGTAAAATGTAAAACTATAAATAGGAAACCATATAGTCTCCGATATTTGTATATATACTCAACAATTAACGCTAAGTCAATCTAGAAGAGTGGTTCTCTACCTTTCTAATGCTGTGACTCTGTAATACAGTATCTCATGTTGTAGTAACCCCAACCATAAAATTATTTTGTTGCTACTTCATAACTGTGATTTTACTATTGTTATGAATTGTGATGTAAATAACTGCTATACAACCCCCAAAGGAGTCTTAACCCACAGGTTGAGAATTGCTGATCTAGAATTTGTTCAGCTGTAAATTGAAGTAATTATGACCACAGGTCTTTCTCTGTAGGGGAAGTCAATACATACACAAATGGCAGAGTTAATGAAGATAATAGCTTCCTGGTGGAAAAAGGACCAGACTTCACACAAGTTGGTGACATTCTAATGACAATAACATTTAAGTTTTTTCACACTGTGGCTTTAATATCCTTTTTCTTCACTATATTTTCTTCCCTCCTTCATCTCTGCTATAATACCTGCTTGTCATTCCCCATAAGTCCCTTCTCTTCTCTGCTTATATTGTTTGTTGTATTCTTTGCCTTCCCTAGAAATCCTGTGGAACCTTCTTAATGGATTCCTGGGATAGAAAGTTCAGTTCATTTCAATTACTCAGGTTTAAATGGTGATCTTGGTTCTAAAACTACAGCCTTTACATTTCCTGTGGCCCAGTTTTCACCTCACAGAAAACAGAAAACATGTCTTTCCTTTAATGTAATATTTCCCATCTAAAGTTAACCACACATGATGGTTACTTCAAAGATGAAAAGTAGGGCTAGAGACATGGTTCATGGAGCAAAGGTTTTTGCCACCAACCTTGACAGTCTGAGTTTAGTACCCAGGCCCCACATGGTAGAAGGAGAGAACAGGATCCCGTAAGTAAGCTGTGTCCCCTTTACTCAGGTACTATGACATGCATGCTCCCATACTGATACATGGACACACATACATTTTTGTACATTTCAGGAAAGAGTGGAAACTTTACAATGATAATTTACGATTATCTCCATAGAAACACTTGTAGATGTTAAGGCCTTCTAGAGTCCCGTTGATGGTACTGACTGTGTTTTTTTGAGAGCAGTGGGGAGGCTTGGACAGTGTTGGCACAGTGAGAAATCACTGAATCAAACTGTCAGATTAGTAGATAGAGGGACAAAATGGAAAATGGAAACATACCAAAACTTGAAATTTTTAGTGAATTTTCTTTCAAAGGGGAAAATCTATTTCTAAATTGATGTACATGAACACCATGAAAATAAAGGTACATATGTAAAATGTATCAGAAATAGTTGACACAACATAATACCAAGGAATAAATTAAAATATTAATAGCACACTCTTGATCGTTGAGGGGCTTCATTGCATGTCTTGGAATCTAATTACATGCTCTTCTTTCTCTCTCTCCCATCACTAATAACTTCCAAAACTCACCAAAGTCTGCCAAATGCTTAAAATATGCTTGGCAGTCATCTCTGAGTTTCTGTTATCCAAGTGAGTCTTTATTCACAAGGGGAATGTGATTTAGATGCCTATATAGGTTCACATCTAAAAAGACAATACCCAGCTTATGCCAGCTTCAGGACTGAGCAACTAGAATTTTGGCTAACACAGAAAAAAGTTGGTTCTTATAAATTTCAGAGGAAATGAAAAGCCGTCATTTAGAATAAATTAACAATAAATGTTCTCAGGAGAGGAAATTACATTCAGAAGAAATGTTCAGAGTTACTTTTAGAGTATGTCTCTGCACTGACTCTGAAGAAATGACTCTATAATGAATTGTGCCATGGATAAAGATTCAATCTCAAGTGCCAGAATATCGATGGAATTACAGGCCTAGATTTCCTGTTAAACTGGTTTGAAGAAAGTCATTTAACCTCTGAAAGTAAGTGATTATTTTTTTAAAAAATGAATCAATAATTGAACGCATGGCTCTAAAGATTAAGTGAGGGTTACAAATACTTAGCCTGAATATATAATTTAGAAATAAAATGCCCCCAAAGTGTCATGTGTAAAAGACTTTCATGTTAATATTATTGATAAGTGATGTGAACACCAGGATGCTAACTTGGTCAACAGACTGCTCACAACTCAATAGTGCATTCATCTATGAGAAGTCTGTTGTTTAATGCATCTGATGTGTACATCTTGTTCCTGGTCCGTTCCTATCTTTCCTCTGGTTCTTTGACACCGTAAAATAAACAGCTTCCTCATATCCCTTATTTCCACAATGCTCTGTCTCACCTCAGAGTCAAAGCAATGGATCGAGCCAACCTTGGTCTGAAATTGTGAAACTAAATAACATTTCATATTCAAACCATTAATTACTACTGAACATTTAACTGTCAAGTGGACATAGTCTAGAATCACCGGATCAGGAGTCTCAACTGAGGAACTGCCTAGATAAGACTTGCCTGTGGGTCTTCCTGTGGCAGATTGTTCTGATTATTCGTTGATGTAGGAGGGTCCAGCCCACTGTGGGCAGCTTCATGTCCTGGGCAGGCAGCTCTAAGCTATATTTAAAAGCCAGATAAGCATGTATCTGAGAGCAAGCCAGTACGTAGCATTTGTCCGTGATTAGTACATTCAGCTTCTGCTCAAGTTTCTGCCCTGATTTTCCTGAATGATGGCCTGTGAGTTGAAACTGTAAATACACTATATTCTCTCTTCCCCTAAGATACTCTTAGGCAGTGTTTTCGCACAGCCACAGAAAAGAAGCTAAACATTGGTTTAAAATAGAAATCTCACAAAATTCCTCTTATGGAGGAAAAGAAACACAAAAGCAAAAACTTTAGACAAACATTTCATCTCCTTTCCAGTGTCCAGTCACCTTGGTGATAGATTGTCACCTAGGAAAAGAAGCAGGGAAGGAAAATGTGTTCTGTCTGGGACAGGATAAACTCTCAAGAGAAAAACACCAGATGGAAAATGAACTTCCTGGCGACTTTAAGGAGAAGTAATTTCCTGTTGAAGAGTGTATTGTATAACATACAGCTGTGCATATTACTACCTTCTGCTGACCACCAAGAGAAAATGATATATTTTTGAAAGGCAGAATCCAAAGGGAACTTAAAGTTTCTCTAAAAATGTAGAAGCTGTGAGCCTGCTTGATTACTTCAGTTATAGGTAATACTGATTTTGTTCTTTTGACATTTCTGAGATTCTTAATTAAAAAAAAAAACGTTTCTGGAAAAACTTCAAGATTGTGATCTAGTTAGAGATAATAAAATTCTGTCTTTAAAATCTCTTTCATGAACTCATAGACAGTTTGAGCTAGAAGCAACCTTACCAGTTAGTTACCCCAATGTTTTCACACTACTCTGTAGAGATAGAGCTTTGTTTTGTTTTGTTTTTTTCAAAATAATTTTATTTAGCATTGGTGTTGAGAGATACTGCAAAATAGAGCAGGTACACACAAGGAGACCCACAGACACACACACTCATACATACATACACATATACACACAAAGATGCCCCCACAGAAGCATACCTGTGTGCCACACACAGATACAAGTGTACTTGGGCACACATGCATCCAGATTCACATACATGCACACAGACACACAAATGCACATAGACACATGCACACAGATACATATACAAGCACACACAGACACACACATGCACACATATGTACATAGACACATATGTACATATACAGAGAAGCAATGTGCTCGCGCACGCGTGCGCACACACACACACACACACACACACACACACACACACACACACTTCTACCCTTCTGTCAAAGCAAAAATACTTGCAGACTAACAAAAATAAGTGATCATCTCTTTTAACAAGTCCAGCTCATGATGCACCAGAATCTTTTCTATAGCTGTTTTCTTGATTTATACTTATGTACATATTTGTGTATGAATGTGGGTATGTGTGAGTGCATGTGTGTGGGTACCCACACGGGTGGCAATAAGATGACAACCAATAAGAGTTGATTCTCTCCTTTAATTATGTGGGCTTCTGGGTTTGAACTCAGGCTATCAGACTTGAAAGCAAGCTCTTTTTCCTGCTGAAAACCATCTTGCAGGTCCTCTTTGCACTTTACAAAAACTTTGCCATACCGTGTGATTTAGCACATTCTCTCCTAATAATAGTATAGATTTCCAAAAGGAGTATATTATGTTCTGAGGGCATAGTTCAGGAACAGAGTAAGAACTTGTCGAGCATGCACAAGGCCCTGAGTTCAATTCCCAGCATGTGGTTATATGCACATGCATGCACACACATACACATGCGTACGCACATGTGCGTGCATACACGCGCACACACACACACACACACACACACACACACACACTGCTTCAAAGAATGTATTACCAAGAAGTGAACCTGTGACCTACTTAACAAGACATCATCCCTTATTGTTTCCTACTACAGCCTTTGTTCTTCTAATTGGAAAAATATGGCAAATATTGGAACTACAGGAACCATGGCACCAAGAGCTGTCACTTTTTTGCTCTAGTAAATTCATCTGAGCATTTAGAACTCACTAGAAGTAACTAACATACAAGCAGACCCAGCGATGTACAGAAAAAGAAACACGTATGTGCACACAGATTCCATAAAAGTCTTCTGTTCTTCATAGTTAGTTTTGATAGCTACATCATCAAAATCAATAAACTACAACCGAAGAAAGAGCCTATAAAAGAACTGTCTATTTTTACCCTTTTTAGGTATTAGTTTGAATATACACCAGTATTATTTGCCATTATTTGCATATGTCCCAACAGTTATATCAAAACTATTGAAAAGCAATAGCACTTCTTTAGACCCTGCTTAGACTGAAGTACATTTACATTATATATGTATATACATATATATGTATATATGTAATATCTATAAGTATATATGTATGTATATATACATATATTATGTATCTATACACATATGTGTATATATGTGTTTATATATACATATATATGTGTGTGTTTATATATACATATGTATATAAAACTGCGTGTGTTTTAATTTATTAATAATGTGTTCATCTTTCTAAGTAAGTTATATGAGTCTAAAATAAATATACCTCTTCCTCAAAACTGTCTTTCACGGTTGCTACAGAGAGACGATCAACCCTTAGTGCACAGAATCAACTTTTTCTTGCAGATGGACTTTGAGTGTCTTCCCTCCATCTAAGGTAGTCAGTACTAAGTTAAAATACCTAAATACCCCAAAGGGACTTGTACTGTGTTTGGTCAGCCAAAAATACCGAGAGGCTAAAAGTGGCTACATTTTTATAGATGGTAAAAGAATGTTCTACTAAAATGATATTAAGAAGGGCAATATTGACTAATCTGTTTCAAGAAGAGTAGAGATGTTTAAAATGTTTATAAACCAGTGTTGATCTTTATAACTTTTAAAAATGTATGGGTTTTAGAAAGAAAAAAGGCTGCACATTACTGAGATGTTGGAAGCCTGCAATCCCAGCAGTCTGTCAGCTCAGGCATTAGGCATAAGCAATCTAGCAAGGTCCACGGCAACCTAGGCTACAAGACTCTGTCTCAAAAAGGAATAGTAACTTGAGACTCATCCCATGGGCAGGCACCAATAGCTGACACTATTAATGTTACTCTGTCATGCATGCAGACAGGAATCTAGCATGGCTGTTAGCTGAGAAGCTCCACCCAGCAGCTGACTCAGACAGATGCAGAAGCCCACAGCCAAACAGTGGATTGAGCTTGGGGACTTTTATGGAAGAAATAGGAGGAAGATTTGCAGGCCCCACAGGGAATAGGAACTCCATAGGAATACCAACAGCATCAACTAACCTGGACCCTTGGGGGCTCTCAAAGACTGAATGACCAACCAAAGAGTGTACATGGGCTGAACGTAGGCCTCCCTGGACATATATAGATGTGCAGCTTGCTCTACATGTAGGTCCCGAAAAACTGGATGTGGGAGTGTATCCCAAAAGCTGTTGCCTGTACATGGGATATGGTCTTCTAGCTGGGCTACCTTGTCTGGCCTCAGTGGGAGATGATGTACCTAGCCTTGCAGAGACATGATGTGCCAGGGTGGAGGGATCCCAAAGGGAGTCAGAGGAGAAGGGGACGGGGAGAGGGGGAAGAGTTGTGAGAGGAAATGATGAGAAGGTGGGCAGTGTGTGGGATGTAAAGTGAATAAGTAAAAATAATTAAATTTAAAATTAAAAAGGAGTAATAGCAGTAAGAGTAATAGTAGCAACAATAGTAAATATACATGAAAATATAAAAGAATGACATCTTGTGTTGTTGGCTATACAATACTTGTGTAGCCTACGCAAGCCATGGGTTTGACCATAGCACTGCAAGAGAACAAAAAAGAATAAGAGAAAAAACATGTGATTGGCTCAGGGTCACACCAGTAGATCTTCACCAGGTGAACAGATTTATTGGCAAATCACATGGCCAGATTTTTAAAGAAGGAAGGTGATCAAATAGCACCAGTTTTTAAAAAAAAAAAAAAAAAACTATGAAAGTCACTCAGTAGTGACAAAGGAGAAGGAAGAAGAGGAGGGAGAGAGGGAAGAGGAGGGGGAGAGAGAGGAGGAAGGGGAGAAGGAGGAGGAGGGGGAGAGAGATGAGGAGAAGGGGAGAGGGAGGAGGGAAGAGGGAAGAAGAGGAGGAGAGGAGGAGGTGGGAGGAGAGGAAAGAAGAGGAGGAGAGGAGAGGGAAGAGGAGGGGAGAGGGAAGAAGAGGGGAGAGGGAGGGAGGATGGGGAGAGGGAGGAGGAGGTAGTTATATTTTGAGGAAGAATTTCACACTAGCAGTTAAAAATGATTCTGGTTAGGAAGGAATGTGAAGAATCTGCAGGGCACAGCTCTCTTCACCCCTTTCATTAGAGAACTGAATGCTAGAATGGGGTGGGGAAAGGATAAAACAAAGAACATTGCCCTGTGTCCTTGCAAAGTTGAGGGTTTTGAAAACGCAAACAGGTAATATCCTATTAGCTTGATCCATGTTTTTAAAAAATTCTCCCAAAGAAAAGAGGCTAATAAACACACACCGGAAATGCCCAGAGTATGGGAAGCCCCATCTGAATGACAGTTTCTCTTCTGCCCAGTCTTTCTTCCCTTACTTAAGAATAGAGCAGTCATGCCACTATGCATAGTTTAGAATACAGGAGCACATATACAAAAACAAAAGTAGACATGAGAAGCCCAGAACCAATACTTTGATGTTGCTTCTTAATTCTTACTAATTATCTTTTACCCAAATCAGAATCTTGGGCATAATCACACACACACACACACACACACACACACACACCTCAGTACCTTCACATTTTATTGTTATCAGCTCTGCACTTCATTAGACACACCAACTTTTAAATGTCCTCTTTCCTGACTGCTGTGAAGGCAGGAAACACACACAAGTGTATATATCAAAGGACATCTACTTAACCCCGGCTGTGTCCGTCCTTTCACGTACTGATTTCACACACTCTGGGTGTTTTTCAGCTTCTTTCTATGGCTTATAAAAACCAAAACTGTATTTTCCTATCTTCTTTGTATTAAATATTTAGAAAATTCCTCTGTACAAAAGTCAGTATAAATGAACATTCCTGCCTATTAACGTTCAAAGCTTTCTGATGGTTTCATCAGAGACTCTAAACTTGAGGTGACTGTGTTAAAAATATATAATTATTTACTAAACTTGTGATCAGAACTGATTTCCAGAAAGGGAAGAACCCCAAATCCTACCAGCAATGCCCTGGACCTGTTGTCTGCATCACTCACATTAAACAAATACTTTATTTTACAGGCTAAAGGGTGAAAAGTCTTGTTCTCCTTGCCTTGTTTTGCATTGATATCAAGGATGTTTATTCTTTTACTGGACATTTGAAATTCTCTTATTTTGTCAATTACTTGTGATATACGTAATTTCTTGGTAGAAATAATATGTATTTATTATTAATTATCACATTTTATTTTCATTTCTTCACACTGTCCTTTTATTATAAACCACCGCCATTCATTTTTCCACTTAGGTTTGTTATGTTTTATGAAGCACAAAATGTTTCATTTTCTGAGTCAAATATATATATATATATATATATATATATATATATATATATATATATATTTACTTTTTCTTCACTGTCTACTTTGCTGATTCAGCAGGGAGGTCCTTCAGAAGAAGAGCAAAGTCCATGCCTATACTCTCCTTCTTGTTTAACAGACTGATTTTCATATGCAAAATAAAGTAATGGAATGAAATGAACTTTGTAATAAATATGTATTCCTCTCTTCTATGTTGGTTTATGATAGGTTTTTTTTTTTTTGAGAACCTTACATTCTTAACCTAATTCTGGACCTCTTCTTGTCTCCTGATGTGTCAGGAATATTTGTATCTATATTTCCCTTTGAGCTCCACTCCTGTGTTTTCTGTTTTGGTTTGAAATCCATCTCAAGCCCCTCAGTTCTCCCTGAAAGAATAGATGGAACATTTCCCACTTGAAACAATACAAATTTCAGACTCACTTTATTT
Organism: Rhabdomys pumilio; assembly: GCA_030674055.1. NCBI lineage: Eukaryota > Metazoa > Chordata > Mammalia > Rodentia > Muridae > Rhabdomys > Rhabdomys pumilio. The sequence continues at coordinate 52,637,133 of JANHMN010000006.1, forward strand.
AATGAAACAAATGTGGATTTCCCCCATTTCATAAGAAAATTGAAACATTCCATTAAAGCTGAATTAATATACAAATAAACACACATAATCTTAGTAATTATAAAATCTGCTGATCTGCAGACTTACTCTGACTCCTGGGTGATGCCATTATGTCAACACTCATGAACCCTCTTCAGCCCACACATCAAATAACAAAGATCCCAAGGATGACATCTAAAAATGGTAATGCCTGTGTTTTATAAAACAGAGTAGGGGCAGGGGGACAGGGAAAAGAGGACAAAAGAAAACTGCAGGCGGGATGTATAAGTAAATAAAAAATTTAAAATAAAAATCTGTCTTCTTAACTTATATTCTTTTATTTTTACAATAATTCTGTGCATATCTTTCACTAGTGTTATTTTGATAGAGAAATGAAAATTAGAAGTTCATAAAATTAGGTTAAAACATTTTAAATAACACATGACCAAATCAAAACCAAAAGTCATATAGATGACAAGGAAATTAGAATAGGCAGGTAATTTTTGTGTCAGATACTAACTACTCTCTCAGCAACAGTGTCTATATCAATCATCCTCCAGCTTTGTGGCTTTCATTTTTTGGTATTCACAATACTTCACAGTGTCTCACACACACTGAATCCCTTGTCACATTCCAATGGGGTAAGTCATGCAGAATTACAATACATATGGTCTTCAGATGTAGAGACTGAGATCTCAGGAGGCAGATGCAGTTGGCTAAGTCAGCGGAATATAAAAATAACATACGATTTTATAAAGCTGTGTTAAATTTCTGTCCTATTATGGAAAGGAATGTATTCTCTTAATAGAACAATTATTCTAGAATTTCAGAACCATGTCATAATATATGTTATAATAAACTGCTCTTCTTGATCGCCACTCTTGGAGATTGGTGCAAGCAATTAGTGTAGAAATGAAAGCCCAGCCTTTTATTACGTGTTTTCTATTTTTAAGTCAAATGTTAATGCTTTCTAAAATACATGTTACATTTTTTAGATAGGGCTTTGAGGCTGAGGGAATAGCACTGACAGTGTTTGTCTTGCAAGCCTGAAGACCTGACTTTAGATACCTAGAATCACATAGAGCTGTGTTCACCTATAGTCTCAATGCTGGAGGTGAGAAGCCTAAGACAGGAAGATTCTTGGTACTTAGTGATCAGCCTGTCTAGCTGAATCAACAGGTTTCAGAATCAATGAGGGAATCTGTCCTAAAGAACCTAAGGTGAAGCATGAAACAGGAAGATACCTGATGGACATCTCTGGCCCTCACGCATATACGCACACATGCACAAATACCCAAACAATGGCCAACAATTCATGAAACACACACACACACACACACACACACACACACACAAACACACACACACTTGCAGGCACAAATGCACTCTAGCCAGAGAAAGAGGACTGTCTAATATAGCCCAGGCTGACGTTTAATTCACTATGTTGTGAAGAATGTCTTTGAATTGCTGATTCTCTTGCCTTTTATCTCCCAAGTGCTGAGATTACAGACAAGCACTATGACACCCACCTAAAGTCTGCTTCTTAAAAAGTCCTTTTTAAGAAGCAAAAACTAACCAATTCCCCTCAATTTCCAACCACTATATGATTCATACTCTATCTATATGCCCACAAGCACAGCTGATTCACAAGAATCAAAGTTCTGGAAATCACACTTACTCTTCTTAAAACACAGATTACTGCTCCACCCAGGATTGTCTCAGGCAGGGACCGTTCCTAACAAATCCCTAGGCGGTGCTGATCCTGGAAGTCAGGGTACCACTCTTTGAGAACCACTCTACTAGCATCCCCTCAGGGTACCACATTTTGAGAACCACTGTACTAGCATCCCCCACCCCCAAGCGCGCTTCCATAGCTCCTTCCAGAAAGTGCTTCAGATGGCAAGACTCAGGCACATATCAACCACATGACTTGGCTCCCCACTGGAAGCTTCTATCTGGAAGAAAAAGAGAAATATTTATCATGACTCATTGCCTCTTTCAAAACTTTCCAGCCAGCAAGTTAGAAACAGAAAAAGAGTTACAGGGCTTCGAAGAAGCACAACGATGCTTAGAAGACACTGTCAAGATCTCAGGATCTTATAGCCCGGGTCCTCAAATCAATTCTACTGGGTCAGCAGTTCAAGCCACACTGGAGGCTGGTACCTTCATGTTCCTAGCAAAGTCAGAGCCCAAGCCTGAGGATTCCTGTAGGGGGGCAGGGGAAGGGGCAGAGCTCAGAAGCCAGCTCATATCCTTAGTTTTGGCTTCTTGTGGCAGTCAATGGTAAGATTTTTTTCCCCTTGTAATTATCCAGATATATTGTTGGAGATCCATTCTTTTTTTTATCGGTTATTTTATTCATTTACATTTCAAATGTTGTCCCCCTTCCGGGTTTCCCCTCCACAAATCCCGATCCATTCCCCCTCCTACTGCCTCTATGAGGGTGCTCCCCTACCCACCCATTCTTTTAAGCAATACCTTTCCTAGAACTTCTTTTCCTTTTCCCCCTACAGAAAAGTATCCGTTGTCAATAAGCAACATCTGTGAAATCAAGTAGGTAAATTCTGAAGAGACTGGCAAAGTAATTTCCTTAGTTTCTTTATGTAATCATCACCTCTCGACACCTCCCAAAATTTTTTTTCTATCTCTATGGAAGAAAATGAGGCATTTTATGCTATGCTATAAAACAATTCTGCGTTCATATCATAAGTGTGACTATAATTTTAAATAGCGTATAACATTCAGTGAAAAGAAGTAATTGATGAGAAGCATTTATCTCATTTTATTTCTTGTTGGAAAATAAGCTTCTGGCGACAGCATTAACGCAATCACATACGGCGGAATCCACTGACCTTTTATTCTGATCCCACGAGCCCATTGCACTATAATGCATGGGTCAGCCAATGAATAACATGCTGTCCAAATGTCGTTTTTTTCTGCCTTAGTCCAAAGAGTAGAAAACAGAAACATAATGGTACAGTCACTGAACACTCGGATTTTTAAATAAGTCAGTCTGCATGAGGATGAGTCACAAGTACTTCCTTAGTGATAAAGTTGTCTGAGTAACAGAGATGCTTCAGTGAGTGAAGAACTAAGAACGGGACACTATGTTGGTTTCAAACCCACAGTCATTTCCTTTACTTAATTGCTAACTGCACTTCCCTGGCTACAGTGTGGGGTTTGTGTTTGAGCTGGTAACCCAGCAACGAAGACTCACACTGCAGTTTGCGGAGGAGAACAAAACAGTAAAGTTCACATTTCCATGGATTTTGGAGAGTAAAAGTCAATGTTGTTTCCCCAGGGCCTTCTGACTTTATGAAGAAATTCACTTGGCTCTCAGGGCAGCCACATCATTATGCAGGTCTTAGAGAAGTAGAAGACCCAGCCTCTCAGCTTCTTGTGTCCTGAGCATCAAGCAGGGAGCCTGGACCATGTAAGTCCTCAAAACGTATGAGCAGGGATGGTTCCTGGTTCTCTCAGAGCAACCCCATCTGTTACGGATCATGTCATCATTGCTTTAGAACTTCAAAGGCATTTTAATATATGAATTTTAATATATGAACATGTGCTTTTCCTTTTATTTATACCTTGGCACTGCTGTTGGCACTGCTGTAGGCACCGCTGCTCTGTGCTGCGCCCCCTCCCCAGGCACAATACTCTATTCAGCCTCTAGTTTTTAGATAAAGCAAATGTTGATAAGCATTCCTTAAGAAAAAATACAATATGAAAAAGCAAAAAGATGGATGAGAACAGCTGAAAACTGGATAGCTAAAAAAAATTAAAAACGTAATTATCAGTAACGCTTTGGCTTGGCCTTGGAACACTCCAGATTGCCCTTGGACGTCTTGAGCTTCCTCTCACTAACTGCAACTCTTGCATTATTCGTAGATTGCACAATGTGTATCCTGTGAAGGACTGAAGTGCTAAAACTCTTCCCTTCTATTCAAGCTAACAGAAAGTGGATAAGCCACGGAGTTTTCTTACTTGTAGACGTTCTTACTTGTTCTTACAAATTCCTACTTGTTCTTACTTGTAGAAGTAATACATTCTCAAACTCTGCTCTCTTTATCCTATTTCCACTAGCAAAGAGGGGGATAGCATTTTTATTCACTGAATTATATAGAAGGGTCAAGTGGCATCCCTGTCAACTCATGCTGATAGGTTGAGTCAAAAGTAGAGAATAAGTTTTACACAGAAAACCCTAACATGTCTGCAAACCTGTGATGATTCAATAAGGGCACAGTGTTCTCTGAATTAAAATTAGTCCCGTTGCTTTCTCAGAACAGGGGGAAATGCAAAGACAGACACTGTACTAAGAATGCCAAAGAGACTCCAGCATCACCCCCTCCCTGCCAATGCTGAGTATTCATCCCACCACAAAGGTGATGTGTAGGCTGTTGGGGGAGGAAACTCATCAACAGTCTCACCAAGCCACAGAATGTGCACACTACTCTACTGCACCACTAAGCAAGCTGTGAGTACTGGTGTGGTAGTGGCTCTACTATTTGGTAGACAGCTAACAATGTTGTGACTCGATAGGAGCCCTGCCAGAAACAAAGGAATCCACACCTAGTATTATAAACCTGGCCAAACATCTGTATCTGAAGATTTCATAGGCTGAACAGGGTGGTACTACTGTAGTTATCTATAAAAAAAATATATTGTCAAACTGTCTTCTAAATATTTATGCTTATAGCCATAGTCTAGTGTTCCTCTGAATCTGAAACAGAAAAGCCTCATTTTGTAAAAAATGACAGTGACTGCAAAATCTATAGATGAAGTGCTCAAATTAAGCAACTATTTAATGCACATCCCTAAATGGAACATTTACGTCATCTGTATCCCCTAAGGCCCAGGGGACATCACAGAACAGGAGATAGAAAGAATTAACAGCTAGGACATACAAGAGAACTCCATCAAATGCTGTCACTCAGATATGGTATGGGTATCGTGACCATGAACACCAGGCAGCTGTGGTTACCTGGATAAGACTGGGCCCTTCATCATTCTATCATGAATATAAGAGAAGGGTGCCAGTGAAGCTCCATCTCTTTCAAAGAAACTATTGATTGTTGTCACTGAAGGAGAGGGTATAATTTTCTTTCATGCTGTAGCCACTAGGAAATCACAAAAGATTCAGATGGAAAGGAAGGTAACAGAGGGAAGGAATTTTAACAGAGGGTAATGAGGGTCATATAATCACAGGACAGTGTTTATATGTATGAGACTTTCAAAACTAAAGAAAAATAACAAGAATGTTTTCAGTTCTGTAAAAGTGTGCTTCAAAAAAATTTTTTTATTATTCCTGATCTCTCACATAAATATTTCTGGGAAGAATAATAGTAACCACCCACTACTTGGGAACTATATGACCTCCACAAATTAGCAATTTCCCAGAATACCAATGTAGTTGGCAAATTTTTTAATATTAGCATGACCTTTTCCCCAGTCTTTAAAAAGTGATAAAAACAACATTATGAGCCACTGGACACATATGTATTAGTTTTGTTGCAGTAGTCTGGATAAATAACTAAACTGCAACAATTTTTTTTAGGAATCTGTTAAATGGCATCTCAACTTTATAACTAGACTCCCAGGGATTTTTGTTCCTCATCTTCTTTCTCTTCTGCTTCCACCTTCCCACTCCCAGAGTAAGTGAACTGGGGGAAATCCAAAGCATCCCGCTTCACTTCCCCATGTAATATCTGCTGGGATTGTTTTGGTGTCTACACAAGGATTCCCCTCTGCACATTAACTAATGGTTTTGTTCTTTCTACCCACTCTCTACTTTCTTCCTCAACTTCAGATTGTAACAAGACTATTAAGAAATTAGATTTTATATATAATTCTATTTAAAACTGCTTTTGCTTCCCAAAGTTGAAAGACATCTCTACAAGAATGTCTTGGAGTTCATTTTTCCCCTAATCTTTTCAGAATATTGTAGAAATACTGAAGACGCCCAAGGTTTTATCGTATCCATAGAAACCAAACACACTGAAAGCAGATAGCAGGAAGCAATAGACAGCCAGCATGAGCTACCATCTCTGTGAGTAGTTTAGAGAGTGAAGACAGTTCTGCCTCACCTCTGTGAGATGTTAATCTACACTGAGGAGAATAGTAAACAGCCAGCTTGGTGGGAGACCTTAATAAACAAAGGGTTTGCTGCAAATTAATTTCCCACCTATATTGTTCTGCCTAGAATATGCTAATTTTTAAATTGTTCTGTCTGGAAAGCCCTGAGGTGTGTTAGCTTCTGTCTATCTTCTAATTTCAGCCTCTAAGAATCACCTTCACTTCAGTTTCCTTTGATCTCCTACAATCAGTCTCCCCAGCTCATTCTGGACAACATGTAGCAACAAGTATGCCTTTCTCCTCAGAAACCACAGTGAATTCCCACTGCCCACTGAGTCAATTACCAACTCCTCTCCCTGGCATTTGGTCTTCTAAAGCATGGTCCCATGTTGGATTCCAGTTCCCTTCCCCCATCTCTGCTTCACAATCCAGCACTCTAAGATTCTTGGTATTCCTTAAAAGCCCCCAGGACTCTCTCATCCGAGCAATCTTTGTTTATACTGATTGGCCAGCATAGAAAATTCTTTCTCCACCATGGCCTACTGTAGAAACCACACAAATTCTTCAAACGTCTCTTACTATATACATTTTCTGATCTCCGTCATATCGATATGATTTCTTCATCTAAACCCTCCAGCATTTTATGCATATCCCATGATGCTCAGACTGGCCTTGAATTTACTATGCAACCTAATGCCTTCATTTTCCAAGCACTGGGACTGCGAGCATGAGCCACCAGATCTGACTTCTCACCTGCTTCTTAAGTCCTCCGTACATGTAGGAAATATGTCTGACTTTCTTCGCTCTACTAAGAAGTGTGGAATACAGTGGAAAAATGAATACAAGTTATTTTTTAATCTATGGGCATCATTGTCTTTATTAGAACTTAAAATTTGTTGATTACTGTCTCTGTTGTACCATATGTACATTCACAGACTCAATATAATGTTGCAAGAAGACATGGCCACACCTGCCGTCTCCAGTTTGTGGCAGCGTGCACAGCACTGGCTCAATGTTCAATAAATATTTTCTGAGTAAATTAATAAACAATATTGATCATGACTTCTCATAAAGTTTAAATTCTATCACATCGAATGTGACAAGCATAGTGTATGAATGTGATAAATGACATTGAATATTAACCTTATTCCCTTCCCTTTCATTCACAGACTCAGCAAATATTTTTCTCTCACCACTGGAAAGATAATAGTGAAAAAAGGAGTGAAAAAACTTTCATCTCTTGGAGTCCATGTCCTGGCAAAGGGATGCATAATCCTTTCTAGATCAGCTTGGAGTTTCAAAAGCAAAACCTTTAAGAAAAGGGGGTTATGACCTGAGACAGATGCTTTGGTGGAAATACTGAACATCTGGAAAAGGGGGAAATCCAGCTGTGGTACCACAGGAAGGAGATACAAAGAAAGTTATGCACTTGAACTTGATTGACAGCAGTGTAACAGTTGTGTGGTTGTGGGTATCAGCGGGACTTTGTCCCTACTGGACCTAAGAGATACCAAGTAAGGGAATAGTGACGTCAAAGTATCCCGTCCTGTTTCCTCAGGGTAGTGCCCCAACAAATGAAGTTGAGGAATTGCTGTGGATGGTGGGTTTTAGGGCATGAGATGAGCTATGCCTAATTTTGCTTAGAATACTACTTAAGAAACAGGGCAGAGTTTAAGTGAAAATGTTTAACTCCTAAGTGAAGGCATGCATATAGAGTAGAGATGAAAACACATCCCCACCAATATTGACTATGTTCAGTGATGTAAAGTACTTGTTCTATGACTGGATCAAATTCCACAGGAACATGGCACCCACAAAAAAGATATTGTATAATGCCCCTGCCTGTTTAGTTTCTAAGACATAGTAAATGTCTAAATGCTGTCCATGAATTGGATGATTGCATGCTAACCAACACCATGAAATCAAACAGAAGAGATACCATCTTCCTGAAATGAATGGTCAAGAGCAACTTGATGAATGCTATGGCAATATTAAGTTAAACTCAATATACATAGAACAGCTTTGATCCCATAAGAACAAAGCTAAAGCACCTGTGTTATCATCTTCATTATAATGACTTAGGGTTTGCCTTGATTTTAGCCTCTTTGATCTTAATTTTGATACATAAAACTTATGTATGTTTATAGGGTGCTACATGATATTTATGCCTTTGTGGGTGTTTTGTTTGTTGGTTTAGATGGAAAACAGGGTTCCGAGGATCCTTGGCTGTCCTTGAAATAGCTATGTAGAAAAAAATGGCCTCAAACTTCTGATCTTCCTGGCTCTAGCTTTTAAGTAGTAGGATTACAGGTTTGCATTGCTTTGCCTATTTTTCCCACAGTGTCATTTCTAGTATTTATGCAGAAGGATCTGCTACCTGCAGTCAGTCCTCTTGACATGACTTCCTGTAGGCAGCTCTCCCAAAACTCGATAGGCCACTAAGCTCCCGTCCACACGGCTGGCTGACCCGTCAGTTCAAGTCATCATGTTAAACTGACATGGCCATAGCTTGCAAATTCCAAAAATCACTCTGCTAAGTACTCCGATAGTGTTTGTGCCTGACCTACAAATCACATGACCATTCACTTATTTATATATAAACCTGTATCACACATAAGTCCAGATTTAAAAATACTTCTGAGATAGGTTTTCATTGCAATAAAAATAAATATGAAAACTAAGAAAGCTATGCTCATAGACTGTTTTCTTCCAAAAATAAGCACAGTCAGTGATGGCAAGAATACCCAGTCCAATATACTGATTTCTCTTTTTTGTGAATATCACCTAGTGGATAAAGTGTTCTCTCTCTCTCTCTCTCTCTCTCTCTCTCTCTCTCTCTCTCTCTCTCT
>JANHMN010000006.1:52646081-52677596 GCA_030674055.1 Rhabdomys pumilio
TCTCTCTCTCTCTCTCTCTCTCTCTCTCTCTCTCTCTCTCTCTCTCTGTGTGTGTGTGTCTGTGTGTGTCTGTGTGTGTGTATGTGTGTGTGTGTGTGTGAGGGAGAGAGAGAGGGAGAGAGAAAGAGAGAGGATAAGAGAGTGATATGAGTATGTGGTATGAGTGTGTGTGCAAGTGTACATGTGTGCATATGTGTATGGGCATACACGAGTGTGATGAAGAAAATTCATTTTGAAATCTAATGACATCTCTTCTCCATGAATGAGTAAAAATATTTTTTGTAGCAGTTTTCACTTCTCTACCCTCTAATGAACTTTCTAAAAGGAAGAATGAATTGAAGATGAACACACAGGTTTGAAGCACTGGATTGCTTCAAAGAGTCATGCACAAAAAAGCTGTCAGAAATGCTGCACGTGTCTCTAAACTCCATCACCATATCAGCAAACATATCAACAGTAGAAGGAGGATATCCATAGATGTCCCTGAAGCTACAAAAGAGAAACATGCCCTGAAGAAGGGATCGCCTTTAGGTGATGAAGAGGACCAGAGCCTACTGAAGGAGTCCTCACAACCTGAGGAATTTGCTGTGGGTGCCCACATGGCACACTGCCACACCACACCAGAACCCAGTCCTCTTTTTCCACAGTGACTCATTCAGCAAGAGTCCCCTGACAAAGCCACTGCACTGCCCTGAGATCAACAAACCATGTAGGAGGAAGGTTACCCTCCCTCCTTCCCACAGGGAAATCACTTTCCTCAGCCTGAGCCATTCCAAGCAATCTCACAATGGTGACATTTGCTGAACCGTGGATTGAATAAAAGGCTCTCAGTATGCAGAATGGTAACGTGAGGCACAGGCTAACCCGGGGAATGCTCTCTGGGAAGGACCCACAGCCTCTCATTAAAAGGAGAATAAAGAAAGCCACAGCAGGAGAGCTAGGTCCCAGAGGGTCCTGCAGCCTGCAACCTGCAACCTTGGCAGCCACATTCCTAGAACTGACTGAGATGAGCTAAGCACAGGGTTGCTTCAAAGAGTCTCTTAGAAAAAAGCTAGCATAAAACCTGCACGTGTCCCCAAACTGCTTTTCATAATTGCCAGGTATGCTGGGAACACTCTGTGCTCCAAAGAAAAACAAAAGCAAAAATACAACACAACACAAATTCTTTTCCCCCTTCTCTGTTCACCAATGAACCCATCTCCCAGGTTTTTTTTTGTTTTTTGTTTTTTTTTTTTTTGTTTTTGTTTTTTTTTTGGTTGTTTCAGTACTCTACACATCTCCACCAAAAGCAACTGTAATTTTTCTATCTGTGCCTAATCACAAAGGACCTAACTTCCCTTTCCTGAAAACTCCATCTCCCTCGGAGAACCGATACCCCTTAGTCTTGCCTAGTAGCTAACAGGGACGCAATAGCCTTGAGTTGGGCGTTTTCCCTCTGAAAAGGTGACATTCGCTGGATCTCAACACACTCTGAACCTTTTGTTCTGTGGACAGCTGTTTCCGCTTCAAGTTAGATTTTATGATTTTTCTTTGCGGAAAATAGGATCTGTGACATTTTCCAGACAAGTCACTAGAATCTTGCTGCCTGCATCGCCGCTCTAAAATCTACAGAAACTTGTTTCTTCAGGCTATCATTTGAGTTACATAACTGCCTTTCATCAGAACTCATTCATCGAATTAGTTTTTTTTTTTTCAACATCTAATGAATTCTTATCCGACTTGGGTTATCTTCTAACGAAGTCCACTTTCAGAAAAGCCCATGATCACTGACTTGCTTTTGAAACTACCAAAGTAGTTTCCTCTTTCACCCAGAATTTAGGGTGTGGTTTCACGCGGGAAGAGAAGAGAAAGAGAGGGAAGCGCAGCAGGGAGACTTAGCAAGAAAAGCCTTTCTGAATGCTTTTGCGGTCTGGGAGGGGTGGGATGTGTTTTGTGGCTCTCCCTGGTCTGCAAGAGTTTCTTCCTAAGGGGAACTCTCCATGCTTCCGCAACAATCACAAGAACGATCACGCTCAAAGTTGGTTTAAAACTTGGGACAATGAGTTTAGCGCTGTTGGAGTCTGGAGTCAATCTCAACTAACGGTTTTCCTGAACCGCTAGACGATCACACCCTCAGGGCTCCATGAGTCACGTCCACTGACTCAGCGACCCCACCCCTGTCTCCTGGGCTTTAGTCCGGAGGCAGTGGATCCTGATCCTCTGGAGTTGGACAGAGTCCGTTAGGCCATATCCCAAACAAGTCCTTTACAAAGTATCCGAGCAAGCTCCCGGCCTTGAGCCAGATATCTTGGGCTGTGTGCTTCTCCACCCCCAATCTCGGGCCCTTTGTTTCTCTCTCCCCGCCTTCCGATCTGCAGGACCGCTTTTGCTGGCTCTTCCTGCTCCTCCGCTCACGAATCTCCCCACCCACCCAGTCCCAGAAGACCGCAGCTCTGCGACCACGCCCCTTCTACCGGCGCGCCTAGTCCCACGCCCCTTTGGCCCAGTGCCAAGAATCACTTTACTCAACTTTCCGGAGCCCCCCTTCTCCCATGAATCCTTCCCGCGATCCCTTCATTCTCCGCACCCAAGGGTGGTCAGAGAGTTTGGGTGATCATCCAGAAAGTCCCTGAAAGTTCTAGCCCTTCCAAGTAGTAAGGGACTGTGCTCGATCCCCGACAGCCCAGGAGGAAGGCTCGAGGGGAACCCCCCTTCCCCCTCCTTCCTCACTTCTTTCCGGGTCCCCATTGGCTGGCTTGCTCGGCGGCTAGGATGGAAGTGGGAGGAGACCCTCTTTCCTAACAGTGTTATAAAAGCAGCGCCCTTGGCGGGGTCCAGTCCTCTGCCACTCTTTGCTCCAGGACCCCAGAGACCCCAGCGCTCCTACGGTTCTCAGCCACTGCGCCCTCACTCTCTTCTTGCAGCCTCAGCAAGCCAGCCCACCTTCGTCCTTCGAAGCCATGTCCACCAGGTCCGTGTCCTCGTCCTCCTACCGCAGGATGTTCGGTGGCTCCGGCACATCGAGCCGGCCCAGCTCCAACCGGAGCTATGTGACCACGTCCACCCGCACCTATAGCCTGGGCAGCGCACTGCGCCCCAGCACTAGCCGCAGCCTCTATTCCTCGTCCCCCGGTGGCGCCTATGTGACCCGGTCCTCCGCCGTGCGCCTGCGGAGCAGCGTGCCGGGCGTGCGGCTGCTGCAGGACTCGGTGGACTTCTCACTGGCCGACGCCATCAACACCGAGTTCAAGAACACCCGCACCAACGAGAAGGTTGAACTGCAGGAGCTCAATGACCGCTTCGCCAACTACATCGACAAGGTGCGCTTCCTCGAGCAGCAGAACAAAATCCTGCTGGCCGAGCTCGAGCAGCTTAAGGGCCAGGGCAAGTCGCGCCTGGGTGACCTCTACGAGGAGGAGATGCGGGAGCTGCGCCGGCAGGTGGATCAGCTCACCAACGACAAGGCCCGTGTCGAGGTGGAGCGGGACAACCTGGCTGAGGACATCATGCGACTGCGAGAGAAGTAAGACCTGGCCCACGCGAGTGGTGGTGGGGGGCGTGGGTGGGAGGGAAGGGAGTCCTGGGCCCTGCGCTGGGGCTGCCACGCCCTTGGGGATGTGGCTGGGGTTGCGGTTGTCTGGAGGATCGCAGAGGAAGCGGGCCCCACCCTAAACTTAAACTTTGCAGTGAACATTTCTCTTTCCGTCTAACTCAAGCACTTCCATTGAACTTTTTAAAAGTGTGTTAGATCCTTCTGGTGGGCTTACAGTTACCAGACAGGAGGAAAGAATGGGTGTGAAGGATTCCAGACAAAGAGATGGCAAAGGCATCTAGGATGCTGGGACAGGGGATTGGCCATACTTGTAGGGAAGGACAGTGATTGTCTTTTCCAGTGTGCCCCAACTCCAGCTAACACCTGCAGAGAGCTGCCAGCTCAACCACAAGTCGCAGTCACTGCAGTTGGTGGAGGTGTCACTGCAGCCCTGGCCTTGAGGCTTGGCAGCGTTAGCGGTTGGGTGTGGCCGCCCCGCCCCTGGCGGTTTCCCAGTTCCCCTTTGGTTAACATGCTGCTGCTTCAGATTGCAGGAGGAGATGCTCCAGAGAGAGGAAGCCGAGAGCACCCTGCAGTCATTCAGACAGGTCTGTAGACTTCTCTTTCTCATGCAGCTCCAGTCCCACGAAGCCAAAGCGCTCAAGGTTCTAAAAAGTTTCTTCACCCAGATTTTAAAAGGTGCAGAACTTCAAGTCTACGTGTAAAGCCCCCTAGTGGCGGAAAGTGCACAGATTGAAAAACCCCACTATCTAGGCCAGTCCTTGGAACATGAAGGTTTATTTTCTGCTTCGTCTCCAGATTTTTCTTATCCTCCCCCCACACCCTAAAAACCTTTTTTTTTCTTTCATTTTTGAAACATACTGACACTCTGAAAGTGAATGACTACAATTTGATTACATGTTGAATTGTGAAAGTGACATCGGCTAACTTTCACAAGGTCATATAAAAGCACAGTTGGTCCCTCCAGTTGGAAATGTAGAATACTCTGGAGGATGAGAGAGTTTAACTGGAATTAAGCCAAGTTTCATTTCTTCGCTCGAAGTTTTGCACTGCGTGAAAGTTAGCCGAAGATCACTGCACAACTCTGTTTGTAATCTACACAAGGGTGCAAAGAAGCCATCTGTTCCCGTGGCTCAAGGGTGTTAAAGGTTTCTATGGGCTTCGCTATGGAATGTAGATAGGGACGTTCTGGCAAATGCGGTGGCTCTGGACAGGAATAATAGGGGCCTTTGTGTTCCCAGAGCGGCTTTGCAACAGGCTACATTCTTATTGAATATGTAATGACGTAACCACAGTTCCAATTGGACACAAGTATTTGCTAACATCCGTTATCTAGTGTCTGGCCCAGGCTTGTGAGGTATGTGGTGCACCAAGTTCTTAAAGCTAAAGTCCTCCCTCACATTTGGAAAGGCCCCTTTTTAGGGGTTGTAGACTCATTAGCACCCTCCACAAACAAAATTAAACCCTAAACTGAATGGAGTGTTATGTGAAGGGAGGATTTGTTTGTTTGTCTGTTTTTGTTCCGAAGTTGGGCATTATCTTAGCATCCCTAAACGGACAGATGGTCAGTACAGTCTTTTCTTTTGGAACACTTGTTAGGACCAACACCAAAACTCTCCGGATGAATGTTCTAGAGTAATGTTCTGAAGGTATTTACATCTTTAATGTCAGTAGACGACTAGGTAGCTCCTTTTAGTCACTGGGCATTTATGGTCACCACCCAAGGAATGCTTTCTGCAAAGCACTGAGTTAATTTATAACATTGCTTATTTGTGGACTAAATAAAATTGTTCCATTCATTTAAATGAAACGACACATTTCATTGAACTTTTTCAAGGAGATTAGTCTAATATCATTTATATCTTTGTGAGGGCTTAGCAGGAGTCAGAAATGAAATGATACTACTATTTAGGTTCTTATTTTCTTTTTATTGATTAGTATTTTCTTTGAGGCTGATAGAGTAACTCAATATTATAGCTATAAACTATACTGCAAATATAATTGCTTACACGAGAAGGAACCTAAGTATTCCAACATTACCTTGAAAGGAAACTACATTTCACATGCAAGATTGCACTTTCTGCCTTAAAATAGATCACTTTATAAACTCTCTAAAGAAGTTTAAGTATAGTTTTATTATAAGTGTTTTGACCTGTAATCCTAAAACAGGCAAAGTCACTGAAATGACATAGTGATGGGTGAGAAAGAGAGAAATACCCTATAGGCTGAGCCGGGGGTGTTTTATACATAAAAAAAAATCAAAGAAGACAAAACAATATAGTTCAGGATTATATTTCTTTTCCTTTTTGCCTGATGAGCATATCTCTGCAAATACATGACCTGAAGTTGAACAATGAATTACTACTTGATACGAGTCTAGCCTGGGAACCTGAAAGCCAGATAGCTAAATGCTCTAAATCCCAAAGTTAAGTATTTGAAAGTTTGAATACAAGAAACAAAAAGAGCTTGCATATATATTAACCCTTCTGAGCTCAATTTTAAATGATTTTTTTTTAATGTGTATGTGTTTGTGTCTGTTTGAGTGTATTTATGCAGACATGCACCAGGCCAGAAGAGGGCATCTGATCCCCTGGAGCTGGAATTATAAGCCTTTATGAGCTCCTAGATGTGGGTGCTGGGAACCAAACCCAGACCCTCTAAAAGAACAACATACTCTTACCACTACGCCCCACTTTAAAAGACACTTTATTTTAATTTTTAGAGCTTTCATTTTTGTACTCCGTGTACTCATGCAGACATGAAGTTGCAGAATCGCATCAACTACTTCATCACAAAATTACATTATTAAATGTGACACAGATTTTCAGGTTTAAAACTGATAATAAAATTTTGAATCAGAAATGTAGACTCAATATAGTTCACCATACCATGTCATCATGCATATACATGTATTTATTTTTAATTTGTCTACTAGTGAGCTTTAATACAACAAAATGGCTTTCTATTCATTTTTATAGCTAAGAATGAATATTGGAATTTGACCCTAAATGATTTATAAATTTATCAAGGGTCATGAGATTTTCAGCACTTTTTCTATAACATGGAGAATGGGTTCAAATGATTAATTTTTGAACAAATAAGTAAATAAGGGACTATGGAAATGGGTCAGTGGTTAAGAGCGCTGGCTACTCTTTTAGAGGACCTGGAGGTCAATTCCCAGCACCCACAGAGCTGCCCACACTCTTCTTCAGTTCCAGGGGATCTGATTCTCTCTTCTGGCTTTCATGGATACATGCCCATGGTATACTTACGTACATGCAGGCGAAACACCCATATACATACCATAAAATGAAAAAAGAATTAATATAAATAAGTTAAAGGGTAGACTTTAGCATCCTCCACATCATTCTCTTCTCTTTCCGAAACAGGATGTCGACAATGCTTCTCTGGCACGTCTTGACCTTGAACGGAAAGTGGAATCCTTGCAGGAAGAAATTGCCTTTTTGAAGAAGCTGCACGATGAAGTAAGTGACACCAATTTCTGTGGGTGAACAAAGCTGCAACCGTGTTGTCTACGACCTCTGTGTGTCCGTTCTTTCCGCAGGAGATCCAGGAGCTGCAGGCCCAGATTCAGGAACAGCATGTCCAGATCGATGTGGACGTTTCCAAGCCTGACCTCACTGCTGCCCTGCGGGATGTCCGTCAGCAGTATGAAAGTGTGGCTGCCAAGAATCTCCAGGAGGCCGAGGAATGGTACAAGTCCAAGGTATGAAGTAAGCCAGAGTAGCAAGAAACTCTAGCTCTCAAATACGTGCCTCTCACTCCATTAGTAACCTTCAGCTCTACTCAGAATCTGCTTTAGCTTGTACCACCATTGTTTCAGAGCATCACTCTCCAACCCCATTCACAAAGCTTCCCTTAGTATGGCAGACTCCCTTTCCACTCATTGTCTTCTGTGACTTCAAAGAATACCTTACTCCCCTGCTCTTGACCGCCACCATTCGGAAAGCATTGCAGTAGAGCAAAGACTGAAAATGCAATGCTGTTGCTGCTTCTCTTCCCCTGGCTTTCCAAAGAGTCGTTCAGACAAATTCTAGGAAATGCAGAGGCAGGATAAAGATGGGCTCTTCTAAGAGAGTGAAAAGTCACGGAAGTGAGCAACCTCCATTTCTGATTCCTTCTTGACAGTTTGCTGACCTCTCTGAGGCTGCCAACCGGAACAACGATGCTCTGCGCCAGGCAAAGCAGGAGTCAAACGAATACCGGAGACAGGTGCAGTCACTCACCTGCGAAGTGGATGCCCTTAAAGGCACTGTGAGTACCACACAGCAGCAAAGGGGAGAAAATGCTGTGCTCAGTACTGTTCTGCTGACTAGGTTAACAGTGAGACCTGTACAAATAAACATACACACATACGCGCGCGCGCGCGCACACACACACACACACACACTCACACACACACACACACACACACACGCTCACACACATATACACATAATCACAACTATACATACACACATACACACACATACATACACACACATACACACATATACACGTGTACACACACACACACACACGCTCACACACATATACACATAATCACACCTATACATACACACATACACACACATACATATACACACATACACACATATACACACACATACACACGTACACCGCACACAAACACACACACATTCATTCAAAGAGAATAAATTATCAAGATCGTTTTAAGAATAATTTGATGAGTACCTTGAAAGTCTTAGTTTACATATGTTATTGATTGTAATAAGAGGAATTTTAGAAGTTACTCCTGTAACCTCAGCACTCTGGAGAATGAGGTAGGGTTAAGCTAGGCTCCATGTAAAAATTATCTCAATAAAGCAAAACATAGAATTGGGTGCTTGTGTTCTCTATTCAAAGCTAGTGGGCATCTACCATTAAGAGAATTACTGCACTTGATTTATGAATATTTCTGGGAACAGCTGGATTTTCTGGGAAATCACATGAAAAGTCATACTTCCTTTCTGCAGAATGAGTCCTTGGAGCGCCAGATGCGTGAGATGGAAGAGAATTTTGCCCTTGAAGCTGCTAACTACCAGGACACTATTGGCCGCCTGCAGGATGAGATCCAGAACATGAAGGAGGAGATGGCTCGTCACCTTCGTGAATACCAAGACCTGCTCAATGTTAAGATGGCCCTTGACATTGAGATTGCCACCTACAGGAAGCTGCTGGAAGGCGAGGAGAGCAGGTACAGAAGGCAAATGTGTGAATTAGTAACTCACAGTCTTTCTAGGTCCATCTCAGTTAACCTAGCGGCCATATTGATGAGAAGCTTAAAGGTTGAAAGAGTTTAACTCGCTGTGGTCAGAGCTAATTGATAGCAGAGTAGATTTGAATCCACAGCCTTGCCAAAGTCAATACTTTTCCCCTCTATAATTCCTCTAGTTCATGTCCCTGAATGTAAAAAACAAATGCTCTCAGTAATTTAAGAGGGCCAATGAGACCAAGCGTGAGTAGAAGGTTTTTAAACAAGTTGCTAACAGCAACAGAGTTTTCTATTTAATGAAAACAAGAAGTGTGAGAACTTATTCCTTCTTCTTGAAGTGCTCTGTTTTCAAGTTTTTTTTGTTTTTTTATTTCTCTTTTTATAGGATTTCTCTGCCTCTTCCAAACTTTTCTTCCCTGAACCTGCGAGGTAAGTACATTGTTTCATTTTATGGCAAAAAAAAAAAAAAAAAAAAAAAAAAAAAAAAAAAAAAAAAAAAGTCTTAAGGCTGTAACCAGTTACTCTGACTGTAGTACAACTCTACATTTTAGTAATTCTTGATTGAACCGTGCTTTTCTGAAGAAAATTCAATGAAACATGATTTCTCTTTTATAAATATATGTATATACCCATTTTATCTTCAAAATATTTGTTTTTGGTTTGGGGAGTTATGATATAATTAAATCACTTACCCTTCCCCTTTTCTTCTCTCCAAACCCTCCATGTACCACCCCCTGACATATATGGCTCTCTTTTCAATTCATGGCTTTTTTTTTTGTTTAATTCCTGTTACACACACACACACACACACACACACACACACACACACACCTAGCTATGTATTTATACATGCATGAATACAATGACTCTTTCTTTATAATGTTACTTACATGTATGTTTTCAGGCTTGACAATTTGGTACTGGACACATTTCTTTTTTTATTATTGTTTTCATGACTGCTGGAGACCAAACTCAGCGGAGTCAGCTAAGCTAAACCCACAGAGCTATACTCCTAGCCTGACACCCTAAGTTTCAAACTCAGGTGCACTCTTGCCTTCGATTCCCTGTTAAGTGTAGACTCCAGTTTGCTTCCTGCTAATGGCAAACTCAGAAAGCTACTATCTACTTCATCCTGAATGAAGGAGGCCTTAGGTGCTGTGTATTCAAACAGATAGTGCTTTATAGGATTATGTATGAGTAAATAACTGCAAAAATAAAGTCATGGTGCTTTGGGTAAAATGGTAACATTTTAAAATTTTCTTATTTTCTTGCCTTTTTATTTTTTTAATTCAGAAACTAACCTGGAGTCACTTCCTCTGGTTGACACCCACTCAAAAAGAACACTCCTGATTAAGACGGTTGAAACCAGAGATGGACAGGTGGGTATTTTTTAGATAAAATATGGAAAAGTTTAGAAAGAAGGAATAATGAATAAATTATACAGCCATTTTAAATATGTTTTGGTCCCCTTTTAGCTAGCAAGCAGATATGTCAGATGCAGGCAGCCAACTTAAAGAGTCCCCATGCATACTGGAAGAATAGCTCCCAATTCTACCAGTACAAGAACCAACTGTTTATTCGGTCTTGGATAAGGCAGTAATCTTTCTGCAGTCATAGTTTGTACATTGAAATGGGAGTAAAACACCCTTAAGGTACCTCTTACATGAGCTGCATTAAAGTGTGTCACTTAATAACATCCATGATATCAGGGATGGTTTGACATTGGACATACAATTTTCCATACAGACCGTCACCTGTTTATGTAGTACAAGGACCTGCATATGGTCAATCAAGTTCTTGTTACCACTCCATGTCATGGAAGACATAGTTACAATTAATTATAATTATAAAGGCGCAGCCTTACACGAGGATGTAAAAAGCATTTGCATTACCTCTTCATATGTCTTAGTTACTTTTGAGCTTTGTGTTTAGGATTGCTAAGACCAACTTTCTAAACACAGTTTCCAAGTATTCTTTTGTACGCCACAACCCTCCACTGGATACTTCTATGTTCTGCAGGAGGAGGCCGTCCTGCCTATGCATCTCCCTACGAACCTTGTTCTGAAGAGTCAGCATAACCTCCCTGCCTACTCAACACATTCTGTCTGATTAGGGCTGTATCTTCTTACCATGAGTTGATTTTTGTTTCTTTTTTGAGCAGGTGATCAATGAGACTTCTCAGCATCACGATGACCTTGAGTAAAAATTGCACACCCTTGATGCAACAGCGCAGTACCAGCAAGAAGGAAAAAAAAATCGTATCTTAGGAAAACAGCTTTCAAGTGCCTTTACTGCAGTTTTTTCAGGAGCGCAAGATAGATTTGGGATAGAAACAAGCTCAGCACATAACAACTGACACCCCTAAAAGACGTAGAAAAGGTTTACAAAATAATCTAGTTTACGAAAAAAATCTTGTGCTAGAATACTTTTTAAAGTATTTTTGAATACCATTAAAACTGCTTTGTTTTTCCAGTAAATCTCTGACCAACTTGTTACTGCTTCAATAAATCTTCAGAAATACTCTTTTGCTGTCTTATTTTATAATATCTAAACAACTCTCTTCAGTTCTATTGGTTAATTTGCAAAAATCATATTTAGGTTTTAAGTTAGAAGTTCGATTTACCTATGCTTGCAATATAGTTTTCAAGTTGGCCTTCAAGAGGGGGATCACCTCTTTTTCAATTGCTGATTGCTTTAATTTGATATGGGCATATGATTTAGAGGCATGCTTACACACACAGGCCCTGGGTTCAATCTTCAGTGAATGAATGCATGCATGGGCACGTGCTTATGCACACACATGTGCACACCCACACAAAATTGATATAAATACTATATGGCATTGGAGAAAGGCTCACTTGGTAAAATGCCGGTTGCAAGATTATGAGGATCTGAGTTTGGACTCCTGGAATCCAACATGGTGGATTGCACCTGTAATTCCACCACTGGGGAGGGAAAAGACACAAGGATTCCTGGGACTTGCTCAAGCCAGTTAAGACAATTTGTGAGCTCCAGGTTCAGTGGGAGATCCTTTTAAAAAGTGGAGTATAAGATCCTGGTCTCCATCTACACACGTGTACATACACACATGCATATACACATACTTGAACACATATACCATAGACATAATAGAATAAAATATATGAGATATAAATTGTTCTCAGTTTATGAAGGATCAACTTCCAACTGCAGACTCCACTATGCATCAAAGTGATGGGCATCAGTAGAAGCTGTACTTTGCCACATGGCCTCTTTCTGGCAGGGATCACAGTGACACAGGAGATGTGGCTATGACTCTTACACAGCCACACACCCACATGAGGAGACAGCCAGTACCCTATACTGTACTATACTGTACAGGTTAAGATGTTAAGTAGGTTTGGTTCTTAAATGCGCTTTCTGCTTATTATGTTTTAATTACATGATGGACATATCAAAACATAACCCCATTGCAAGGAGAAGGACATCTGTATGAGAAGTTAGTGTGGGCAAAAATGTTGACTGGTCTCTTTAAGATCAGCTAAGCTGGATTAATTTGGGTTCATGTAGGACTTCAGTTTCTCCTACTAAAGAAGAAAGATATATTTTCACATGTGTTACATATACATAGCAGAAACTCCAGCATGTGAGTTAGAATTCCACAAAATGGATGAGATGCAAATTCACATCTTCCTGTAATGAGACACAGATGAGCTGCAAGGCGTGAGTGCACACCTGCAATCCCAGCTCCTGTAAGGTGGGCATCAGAGGACCAGGGGCTCAAGTCTCTACCACATCCTGAGTTCTAGTCCAGTATCAACTACATGAGACACTGCTTTATAAATCAATGGAAAAGATGTATAGGAATAGAGTTTACCAAGTTTAATTTATAAAATCGGACTATTTTATGCATATATGTGTGTGTGTGCATGTGCATGTATGTATGTATGTATGTATGTATGTATGTATGTATATATGTGTGGTGTGTGTATGTGTGTGTGATGTGTGTGTATGTATATATGTATTATAAGAACGTCCCACCTGTGTGTGTACTGAGGTACATATAAAGATCTATAAAACAAAACTTTTTATAGTCCAGCTCAGTAGCCATCCAAGATGGATCCTCTAATAAACAGAGATGGTGCTGTGAATACATCTTCATCTAACAAAACAAAACTTCTAATTTTTCTTCTGAGGAATTGAGATTATTGTATGGGAGTCACATGTTAAGCTGTGCTAACTCAAAGTACATATGGTTTCAAACCCCAGGGCCACAAAAAAGTAGTCTTAACCCAAAAGGCTGCCTCTTGGCCATGCCATGAGAACAGGCCTTTGGAGGGTGCATAGACTGAGGTCAAAAGAAGATAGACGGTATTGTCTGTAGGGAGTAGAGCTGATGACAATGTGTTCTAGAGTGAAAGACTTCCTGGACTTCTCTAAGTTCCACCTCTCTCTCTCTCTCTCTCTCTCTCTGGTTTTGGCTTTTGGTTTTTCGAGACAGGGTTTCTCTTTGTAGTTCTGGCTGTCCTGGAATTCACTCTGTAGACCAGGCTGGCCTCAAACTCAGAAATCTGCCTGCCTCTGCTTCCCAAGTACTGGGATTAAAAGCGTGTACCACCACCGCCCAGCTCTAAGTTCCAGATTCCTATCATCCTATGATTATTCACCCCTTAAGGACTAATACATAGGCACTAGATGTGATTTTTCTTTGTTGGCATCTATCTGTCTTTGAAGTCAAGGGAATTCACTCAAACTCTTGCCCATAGGCTGTGACATGAGCTGCGATTTATATCACATCATAGTTATAGGCACTGCAAGGACAAAGAAAACATGGGCTACTGAAGTCCCAGTTTATGTCTGTCGTAACACCACAATTTGTGTTTCTCTATGTGTTTGTGTGAATGTGTGTGTTTCCGTATGTATGCCTCTGAATGTGTCTGTATGAATGTTTCTGTGTATCTATGTTGGTTTGTGTGCGTCTCTATGAGTATCTCTGTATATGTGTTTGCCTGTGTGTATATTGTTTGTGCATGTGTCTGTGTGGTTTGTGTGCTTGCATGTGTATCTATATGTATCGCTGTATATATTATGTGTTTGCCTATGTTGTTGTGTGTGCGTGCATGTGTCTGTGTATATCTGTATGTATCTCTGTATGTCTTTGTGTTTGTGTGTGTGTCTATGTATCTCTGTATATATTATTTGTCCACTGTGTGCATGTGTGTATATTATATTTGCATGTATGTGTCTGTGTGTGTGCATCTGTGTTCTATGCACCTTTCTTTGCCTTCCCAGCACTAGAATTACAAGTGAGCTACCACATCCAGTTTTTTTTCCCCATAAAGGCTCTCAATATGTAGACAAGGCTGGCCTGAAACTTGCTATGTAGACCAGGCTTGTCTTGAATGCACGGTGACCTGCCTGCTTCTACTTTTTGAGTATTGGGATTAAAGCTACAAACCACCACACTAACACACTTGTCTTTACACGTTAGTGAAACTCAGGTGTTCATGCTCACAAGGCAAGTACTTTCCATCTGAACTGCATGCAGCCCTCAGAGTAACTGTTTATAGTACTTCTTTTCTTACCCATAAGCCTTCTATCTTAGATATGGATGATACCTGGCCATATTGTCTGTAGAATAATCTAGGAGGAAAGAGATCATGAATATGCTAGGCTCTCCAACACCCTGTGTTACAGCTGCTGTATCAAATGCTTAGTGCAATGGCTGGTGGAAACCCTTGGGTATTTTTGTCTGGATGGTGCTGCATGTCTATAATGTCAACACTTGGGAGGCAGACTCATGAAGATTGCTGCAAGATTAAAGCCAGATTCAGCAAAAAATAAAAATGAAAAATAAAAATGAACTCTGAGTATCCCAGATCCACACAGACACACTTCTGCCATAAGCACAATGGCCTATTAGACATGGTAATAAGAATTTTCTGTCAATAGGCTCATAATGATTGGAACATATCTATAGTATGGAAACATAAATAAGCATCATCTCTAAGCAATTTTTTCTGCCCTTTACTCACTTTGCAATGTTCTCTGAGCCACAATCCTATTGTTTCCATCTCATCTCTCCTTTCTAGATAACCTTCAGCTTGTGAGACTTCTGAGACTGGTACTCCCTCAGCCACAGACTCACTTTCTTCATATACGTGGCTGTCTAGCAGTTAGTACCATTTAAAGTCACATTCTTGTTTTCCTGGAGGGTGAGAAGTAGCAAGACAATAAGGAGTGCTGCCAATGCCCATTGAGACTAATAGCTCCCAGCCTGCAAAGTCCCTGACAACTGTGTCGAAAATCGCATCTCAGGAATTGAGGTTCTGAATGTGAGAGATTCATCTCCTTTATCTGTGACTGTCAGAAATTCGACCTAAATGGAAAGCCTCCTAGGAGACCATCTCATAGGAATTCAAATCTCATTAAGTCTTCTTTTATTTTTATCTTTAATTACACTGTTAGCATTTTCCTTATCTACCACCTTGAAAAACTAATAAATGGAGATTACGTTCTCCCCACCTAGGGTGAAAGCAGAGATTAATGTTTGGTTCTTTTTTGTATAGTATTAATCCAAGATTAAAAGAGATTATGTTTTTAACTATGGGGATGGGGAGAAAGGATGATGACATAAAGTGAAAGTCTAAACAATTTACCAAGAGGATTGTGGAAACTAGGAGAGTGAGCGACTACGAGACTGGCTCTCTCAGGAGAGTGACTGATGAAAAGAGGCTTCTGACCAAGTAAGTGCATTTATCCCACAATGCACAGCAGTCAGCAGCCTTCCCTTGATCAGCCTTTAGCATAGACACCAATAATCCAGTCTCTTTTCTATGGCTACAGACAGACATGAGAAGTGGAGAGGGGCATATGCTTTTACTCTAGCTGTTACCTGAATGTTTGCACCCTTTCCCCCCAATACATATGGTGAAGCCTACTTCCCAGTGTGACTAATATGCAGAGGTTCTGCCTTTGGGAGGTGGCTTGGCCCTCATTGGTAGAATTTGAGTGCTAACTTAACAGGACTGGAGAATTTATTTTCCACTCTGTCTAATAGGACATAGTAAGAAGTCATCGTCTGTCAGGAGCAGCCTTGCTTACACAATAAAGGCCTAAAATCAGCAATAGGCCTAAGTTAGACATACATGCCTACTCACAGTCTTGATCTCTGTGGAAAAACACTGATCCTAAAACAGATAGCTATAAGATCTTGTAAACAGGCAGCCTTAGTGAAAAATTACCAGCCTAGATAAGAACTAGTAGTCATAGACCTTATGGATAGGTAGCCTTGGTGGAAAGTACCAGCTTAGATAAGTACAAATGAATCATAGACAGAGTCATAGTGATCTGTTCCCTGTTTCTTCACCCAGGCAACACTCTGTTCTGGAAGATATCTGTACTCCCCCTGAGAACACCTACACTCCTGCGTCATTCCCTTCCCCACATTCTGCCTCTATGTATATATAACCCCGGTGTGAAAAATTAAAATCAGCAGTTTGATCAGACTATAGACAAGTTGCTCATTCTTGGTGTCTCCTGTCCTCCAGTTCTCTCTTCCAGGTCTTCTGAACCCAGTTCAACGCCCCATGGGACTAGGGCAATCATCTTCAAAATAGAAACAGTTTCTCACCAGACACAGAATCTGTTGGCATCTTAGTCATGGATTTTTGTTCCATGGAACAGTAACCAGTGGGTTTCTAAGTATCTATATGGGGTTCAACATAACCACATATATTATATATGTTATATATGGGATATATATGGAAGAAAAGAGTTTCTAAGTAACTATATGAGATTCAATATTTCTATGTGTTATATCAAGTCAAACAGATTGTGACAATTCTGTCCCTAAGGAGCCTTCACAGGCTCCCAGAAGCAAGCAAGGAATGTTTCCATGCAGGCTTGCTTTCCTTCTTCCTTCCTTTCTTTCTTTCTTTCTTTCTTTCTTTCTTTCTTTTTTCTTTCTTTCTTCAAGGCTCAAAGTTTACTAGTCAGCACTGCAGTTATATAGGGGAAGCCCAACTGAACGCATCCTTTGTTTCAGGTAGATAATATTGCAAAGCAGGCTCAGGAGGCAGTCTCTTCAAAGTTCTTTTTTTTTTTTTAATTCGATATTTTATTTGTTTATATTTCAGATGCCATACCCTTTCCCCATTCCCTCATTAATCCCCTATTTCATTCCTCATCCTCCTTTTTTGCCTTTATACTGTTCAAATTACATACAAGTATTAAGATCAGTTCTAGGTTGAGGAACTAGCAATACAATAGATACAAATAGTCCAGGAACAAGGAAAACAATAAACTCAGATAATCAAAGAACATGCATGACAATTAACAGAGTTCTGTGATCACTTCTGTGCTCACCATTTCTAAGGGCTTATCAGGATGATCAAAATATCTGAGCATACTTCTCTGTCCTAGTCCAAATTAATTTTCATGCCTGAAGCCTACTTTTTTTGTTCTAGTTTAAGATTTAGATTTCTGCCTATAATTACTTCTTTCTTCTAGCCTAAGATTTAGATTCTTGCCTGAAATTACTTCTTTCTTCCAGCCCAATGTCAGATTCCTGCCTGCAGTTTATTTCCTTGTCATTGGCCTATGTTAGATTCCTTCCAAGCAGCCCATTTCTTTGTCTTTGGCCAATGACATATTCCTGTCAGGCAGCCGCAAAACCTCCCCACATCTCCCCTTTTTTATTACAGAAACCAGACTGAGCCTGTCCTAGGTTGCTCTGAAAAGAAAGCCTTCCTTAACCATCATGGAATATGCATTATCATAAGCAATGCACTTATGTCTTAGGTTGGTAAAACTTTGTGCAGAATCTTACCCTTCCTTGGCTTGCCAGCCTGTTAAATCAACTCTCTCTGGGGGTTCATTATCAGTTTCAAGTCATATACTTTGGCTGCCAGCAGGCTGTCTTTCTAAACTGCTAGACTATAGACAAAGAGTCTATATTACTTGGTTCATCTGCTATAACACAGTACCACAGACAGGATGGTTTCTTAAAAAGCATACATTATTACAAATAAACATGTTATTACAAAAAGTTCTGGAGAACAGGGGGTCAAGGTCAAGGTACTAGAAGGAAGACACCTGAATCATGGTATTACACTTGAATCAGTAATTAACTCTTCATTAAAAATCAATACCAAAAAAATGATGGTCCAAAAGTTGAGTTGGACATATCAAATCATTTCATATGTAAATATAAAGTCATCATAAATGGCTTCCTAGTCATAAAACAATCATTGTATAGATGCTATCATTCATTTATATTGCTATAAGAAAACATCTAAGATGGAGTGATTTATTAAAAGCCAGAAGTTTTTAGAGGTTAAGAATCCAGTGTTATTCAACAACTGCTGGGAACAGAAGCAGAGACCCATATCCAAATACTAGCCACTAGGCAGAGCCAAGAGAATCACACAGAAGAGGGGAAGGAAGGATTGTCAGAGACAGAGGGGTCAAGGACACCAGAAGGACATGGACCACAGAACCAACTAAGCAAGACTCAGAAGGGGTTCACAGAGATTTGAATTCACAAATATGAACCCAGTTCAGGTTTGTGCTACGGCCTCTGAAAACTCACTTGCTTGCCATAGCCTTTCCTAGATGGCTTCTGACAGTCCTCTACATATGTCTTATAGCTGTTAGCTTGGTATTCCTATGGGACTCCCAACAGTGGGAGTGGAAGATGTCTCTGACTCTTTTGTCTGTGCTTAGGACCATTTTCCTCCCACTGGGTTGTCTCATCTAGCCTAGTCTGTGTCTGCTCTTATTGTTTCTTGTTCAGTGGATATCTGGTTTTTTTCTTTCTTTTTGGGAAACAGAGGAGTGGATCATGTGGAGATGGAATAATACAAGGGGACTATCTGGGAGGAGTGGAGGAAGGAGAAACTGGTCAGAATGTAATGTGTAAGAGAAGAATAAAATAAAAATAAATAAACTGTGACATGGAAAAACGTTAAAGCTTTGACTTTGGAGTTAGAGCTGTATCAAGTCCTACCCACACAATTCAGGGAATATTTTCCTTCTGACAAGCTACTTCTATCTGATATAAAATATAAAATTGGACAATAACAGCTATCTCACTAGAATTGTGAGGATGAAAAGATACAATGTATGTGAAGTGTTGCCTAAACTCATTAAAGTGCAATCACCGTTGCAACAATGTTGCAGTGAGCTATTTAAGAAAGGCTTATGTCATCCAGCTTCCTCACTCTCAGTGAGAACCGTGCTGTTACAAGGGCTTCTTGTCCCCCTACTGCCCTTCCTTTCTCCATTATGGGATGATCAGGTGAGAAGTCCCTCACCTAATACTCAGTGTTCAATTCTAGTCTTCCTATTCACCCTATAAAACTATGAAATACATTTGTGTTATACACACACACGCACACACAATTTGTATATTTGTGCCAAGATGAAGGCCATAGCAAGCTGGTTTCTTCTCAGAACCTACACTTTGCTTCCAAAATGGTGACTTGTCATTGCATCTTCTGGAGGGAGCAGAAGCCATGTCCTCAGATGGTGCAAGGGATGGAAGCAGTGACAAAGGATGAGCTCTTCTGGATGCTCTTTGTGCAAGTGGAGACCTCATGGCACACTTCTCTTCTGAAAGCCACACTTCCTAACACTAAGTGTAGGGATGTTTTTGTCAATATGAATTGTGGATGGATCAGACCTAACTACAAACCCAAAATTACGACACAATGGGAGATGTACTCTGCAATCCAATTTTATACATTGATACAGAAGCACATATTGTAATAAAAATCACCATCCAAATTGTGCTGACCAAGGTTCTGCAAAAGACAAGGGATGGGTTACACAGGACAGGTGCTTTATCATGAAGGATGAATGAAAGAACTGAGTGGACAGGTGACATGAGTCCCAGGCATGTATCCCAGGCAGGTCTGACAAGAAAGAAAGAAAGGAAGAAAAGACGGAGCAAGAGTTGTTGCAGACAGCTGAAAACAGGGTTCAGGCAAGCCAATGAGGAATCCTCAGATCACTTGCATAGTGAAGCAGTCTTGCAGCCCTGGTCCAGACCAGTGTCTTCACCATATGTATGCACTGGTTGTGAAAGCTGAAGGACATGAACTGCCCATAGTGGCAGGTGCAATTGCCAATTTATTGTGTTCCTGAAGCAGTGAGTAATCTATTTTTCTGCCACCAGACAAATATGATAATAGAATGTTTTAAATACTTGTATGTACTTCAAGGATGTTAAAACTTATTTGTGTGATTGGCGTGTCTCAGACATTCAAGGTTAATCAGAGGCTAATATTTAACAGGCTAAAGGGAAAATGAAAAACATGTGGCCAGATTCACAAATGGAAACACTTCTGGTTTGACTGATCATTTAATCATTATATATACTCTTAGAATGGGAATGTAAGAACTTTTCTTAACTTTATGTCAGGAACCTGTACACAGTCAGGAGCAAAAGCAGGTATGGTGACACAGGCCTGGAATCCAGAACTTGGGAGCCTAGGACAGAGAGATTGTGATGATTGGGGGCCAGACCAAACAAAATAAGAATAGCTACTGTCTTCACTTCAAACCATACTATGTTATAGGAAAAAAATTAAGTCAGAATAAGGAAGAAATTTAAAAAGCTTGAATTATAAATAACATTACTGCCAATGTGGCAAATTCAAAACAATGTACAAACTCTGTATGAAACAAATCAAAAGGTTAAGAGGAGATGTGTCACTCAAGTCTAGCTAAGGGGAGATGCTAATACTAACAGAACATGTCCTGCTAAGAGACATTATACTACACTGACACAGAAATGAACATCAAAGACAGAGAGCACCCCTAAACCCACATATATGAAAACTCTATTTCTGGTGGCTTTTGGTAACAGAGCCCCATTTTTTCTGTCTACTTTTACCTCAGACTTGAAGAAATAGGTAGCACTTACCTTCATTAGAAAATGACATCACAGTGGGGTGATTCTAATATTCATTTCTAACTTTCCAAGCTTTAGATAATATATAACTTTTATACCTAAGTGCTCATCTTCAACAAACTTTATTTTATAGCAATAGTCTAAAGTTAATTCAGGAAATTCTGTAGCAGTAGGCGATTAATCCACAACAAGATTCTGCCATAGAAGTGTTTCTTTTTCTATTCACTGACTTTTTCCTTGCCACAAACTAGCCCATGTTTCAATTAAATATGGGCACAGAAGCTCCAGTTATGCAATCAAATGTGTGTAGGGTCATGAATCCAGTTAGATAATTGAACGTTCTCTTCACCACCTCCAGATAAATTCTCATGCCCTCTGTGATTCATCGATCATGAGTTAGTTCACTGTGAGAATAAAAGGCATGGAGAAGTTGGAGCTGTCCATGGATGGCTGATAGGATGAACTACCTGAGAAACAATGTAATCAGCTCTGGGCAGAATTCATTTCAAAATGTCTCTTCCTGTAGGCTTTGATGGAAACAGGCAGTTTTTGTTCCAATTGCCATGAGCTTCCGCAAATCATTCTGCCTGTTCTCCATTGTCACTTTTCAAGCCTGAGTTACATTCTCCTGCTTTTTGCCTTCAGACCAGCAGAGCACAGGGGAAGCAGGGAGTCATTCATATAGTTCTAATATGTTCTAGTAAGAACTGGATACAGTCAAATAAGCAGGAAGAATGACAGTGTATATATGTATATGCATGCATGAATCTGTATCCACACATATGTGAGGATGATGTCATGAAGTCTATCACTCTGTACGCTTGATTAAGCTAAATAGGAAAGAAAAAGGGAAAGAAGTCAATGTGATTAAGTCTATGCCTGGCCTTCAGGACATAGGATAACGACATTCTTCAGCTTGATTGTAAGTGCTCTTTACAACACGATATCGATGACATTTTACTTTCTCTGCTAAAGTCAACATCAGAAAGGAAATGTTTGTGGTCATAGGAAGAATGCTTTCTGAGGAAGACCAAAAGATGGGTTACACCAAAGCCACTGAACAGGCCTAGATGAAGGGACCTTCAATTAATAGGCTTTGGTAAATGAAGCAAGCTGGACACAACCAGAACACCACAAATTCAAACTCTGGAGTTTTAGAAGAAGTAGTCTAAAAATGTGTTGTGACTGTGTTCCTGCCAAGGATGGACTTACTAAGTTTGACAAAAGCAGCAGAAAGTCTTCAACATTCAACCAGCTGCTTAGAGAACATAGAACATTTATAATTCCTGGTTACACACACTAAGTACAGAAGGACCTTCTTGAATTTATACCTTATAGGAAGTGAATGTCTATGTAGTTGGTTCCATGGGTGGCCACAATCCTGCCACAATGGTTATTCCATTGATATGACCATCTTTCTCATTCCAAGATGGAACAGTGAAAGAAGAAAGATTTGTTTTAGCACAAGGTTTCAGAAACACTCTCTGTGGAGTCTTAGCTGGTCCCACAAAGAATTGTTTCCCTAAGTTGTCATGTCAGGGCATTGTGTTGGGGTTCTCTAGAGTAACAGAATTTATAGAATGAATCTCTCTGTCTCTCTCTGTCTCTCTCTCTGCCTCTCTCTCTGTCTCTCTGTCTCTCTTTGTCTCTCTCTGTCTATTCTCTCTCTCTCTCTCTCTCTCACACACACACACACACACACACACACACACACACGATTTATTTGAATGACTTTACAAGCTATGATGATATCTAACAATGGCTGTCTGTGAACAGAAGGCCAAGAACCTAATAGTTGTTTAGTTCAGGGTCTTCAGTATACTTCAGAATCCCAAATTAGTAGGCTGTAATGCCAGTTAGAATGGACCAGAAAAAGTGAGAGGAATCAGGAAAAGAGAACAAGCCTCTTTCTTCCATATCCTTTATATGGCTTCCAGCAGAAGCTATGATCCAGATTAAAGGTGAATTGTCTCGCCTCAAAAGATCTGGATTAAGGAATTATCTTCCTACCTCAAAGGTCCAGATTAGAAGCGAGCACTATTTCAAATGATTTAATTGAGAAAACATCCCTCACAGGTGCACCCAGATATGCAGATTTTAATTAATTCCAGGTGTAGTCAAGTTGATGACCAAGAACAGCCTTCACAGACAGTTTGTCATGTGATCCAAAAGTAACTAATCAGAAGACCATAAGCAGAGACTCTTCTTAGCCATTCTCTCTTTGCAAAGACATTAAACATCCACTGTGATCTTGTATAGTCCCTTGCCTACTCCTCCTCTGCAGTTCCTTTCTCTGTCATTGACACTTTATCTAATAAGTGTTTTCTTTATTAACTAAGGTTGTATGTAACACTTCCATGCATGTATAAGATTTTGTTCGCTCTCTTCTATATACCTTGTGCTGATTCCCTCACATTTCAATCAATCTATCTTTCTCCGTCTTTACCCATCTCTTTCCTAGAATCAAGACTTTTGGGGCTTGTTTTGCTTTCCTTTTGTGTCTTTGTCCCATTTAGTTAAATTGGGCCTATTTGTATGCCCACTGAATTGGAACCATCCACTGGAGGAGTCATCACGGATACAAAACTGAAGTCAAATGCTTCCCCCTCTTCCTGAATTGATCAATAGCAAATAACTTAGCAGTGACGGGTGAGGTCCCCTGAGCCTCACCTCCAGCTATGTCTAGGTGATATTTTATACAATAAATAGAATTTTTAATCTTTCTTAGAAGACCTGATAAGCCACCATTGGAGCAATAGTGGAAGGAGACAGCTGAGGTCTGCAGACCAAAGCCGATAGTTGATAAGGTGGACGTAGACTAAGGTTTGTTTCCTAGCCCAAGGCTGGGACCATCTGGTATCTCTTAACTGTTCGAATCTAGGGAGCCACCGTGATCATAAAGACTTCAAGGCTGAAAGGACATTGAAAGGGACTGACTCACAGGAAGCTGGAGAGGTCAGTTATATACCCTGACTAAATACAGAGTCAGCCATCAAGAATGCTTCTTAACTCCTACAAGCAAAGGCAGGAGTGGGTGGGAGTGGTGGGGAGGGAGAGAGGGAAGGCTGGTTGCAATCTTGTAATGCAAAGCCACCTATCCTTTGAACAGTTCTCCCCCTTAGAGTCAGAATCCAGCAGATAGTGTAAAGGAAAAGGCTCATATTATCGAAACCCTAGGTTCTGAGTTCTATCTAATACCTTCCCCAAAGTGATTCAGTGCTGGGAACCCTTTCCTGAAGTGACTGTGCCCTTAAAATGAAGGTCTAAATCTTCTGAACTAGGCCTTTCAGGTTTTTTTCTTCTTCTTCATTTTTCAGAACTGTGCCTCTAGGAAAAAATAATTCGTTATCTTTTAACCCTTCTGATGGCCTCCTTCTTAACTTTTCAAAGCCCCAAAGTTTCAAAATTATCACTATCTTTTAAAATTATTTTTAACTTAAGTAAAACATAGTACTATTACTTCTCCCACCTCCCCTGTGTCCAGCCTTTCTGTGTCGGACCCTAACGCTCTCAAACTTGAAGGCTTCCTCTTGTTGGGCCATTGTTGATAAATTGTCTTTTTCTTTTAATGCTTTCTCGTCCATGTAACTTTTCTTGACCTTATTCCTATCTGTCCCTTTACTCCATCTTGTTTTTTCTCTAAGAGGCTTTTACTGTAACACACTCATTCCATCCTGCTATTGCAGTCTCATGTATGGGGCCACTTGACAGTTTTATGTGGCCTCACTAAAATGGAATTGGCTGAGCTCAGGAGTCCCCTTTGTCTGGTTCACTGGCATATCCTCAGAATTCTGCAAATACTGTGTGATTGATAGTACGTG
This sequence comes from Rhabdomys pumilio, assembly GCA_030674055.1. Lineage (NCBI taxonomy): Eukaryota > Metazoa > Chordata > Mammalia > Rodentia > Muridae > Rhabdomys > Rhabdomys pumilio. The sequence continues at coordinate 52,670,567 of JANHMN010000006.1, forward strand.
CTTAATGAAAATTATCAAATAAGAAACTCCAGTCTAAGGCAGGCCATATATCCATGCTCTAAAGGAAGTTCCTGAAGTAGAAAATAGAGATAGAAAAAAAGCTACCCTATGGATCCCACACAACCCTCAATCAGTCAAGCATTTGTCATCCCCACTTTATAGATGAGAAAACTGAGGCTTACAGGCAGCAATAATTAAACAGTATTGACAAGGCCATCCAGAAAGCAATTCAGGAAACTGAGATTTAAGGCCACTTGCAAAGTGTGTACTCCCAACCACTGGAGAAGCCTAGTGAATAAGAGAACAGAACACATATTTTAAAAACCCTTCTACCTTGTTGAGACTCTGAAGGAACATTAACCTATTCAATTTCTGGACATTTTGAGGAAAACAACCCTTGCCATCAGTCTTCATAATTGCTAAATTATAAACTAGGTCTTGAGAGAAGTCCCAAAGCATGCCTCAGCCTTCTAGCCTTCCACGGGCCCTACTATCTTTTGCCCTGTGCTGCTAATCAGGCCTCAGAAGTGCTGAAACATTCCTCACAGAGCACGAGAAATCTGGAGAAGCATTAAGTCATTACCAGTGCCAAGTGGAGTGCTACAGTGTGTTTTTCTGGTATTTTAACCCATCTAGTGTCTAATGACTCAGAAAATGTTTCTCTTATTTAATCCCTCTCAGGACGTTTCCCTTACTGAGAAGCTTCTAATAACTTCCCTTGTCAGAGAAATGAGTTTCTTCAGATACCTGTCAAATGATTTTATGTGGTTGATATAAAGCAAAGGTTGAAAGGTGGGTGAGTGGGGGTGGGGGCTCAGGGAGAGCAGAGTCATTCTGGAGAGCAAACAAGAACAAGCACTCAGTTGGGAAGAATTTAATTGTTATTAGCACAACTAGTGCTGGCAGGGCCGTGAGAAAGCCACACAAATCAAAGACCACTGTCTAAAATCAAATGCATGCCAACTTAAACCCTAGTCCTTGAGGAGCCCGATCAATTATCCAGCCTCCTTATATACTGCATAATGCCCTGAAACAGGACCAGGAACACATTTGCATGTAAAACACCACTTGAAAATATAAATTTAGCCTTCAGGGAAAGCATAGGTTTCACCCCAGGTAACGGAAACTCCTCAAAGCCATCAGTTCGTGTTCTGTGAATTACTGGCTCACCTCAAAGAGCCCTTTCTTTTAGATTGCCATTTAGCATGGTGGACTTGTTAAATCTGTGATAGTGGAGTCTGGTTTACCAACCAAAGAGCCTTACAAATGTCTTTTGCCAACATCTTTATAAAAATATTTTCATAGGAGAAAATAGTCTTTTACATTAAAAAATGAAGGGGATGGGGCAGAAATGGTGGAAAGATGAGGCAGAAAGAAAGGGAGAGGAGAAAGGGGAAATGATGGGAGAGAAAATGAGTAGACACAGAGGGGAGGGAGGGAGAGGGAAGGAGGGAGGGAGGGAGGCAGAAGATTGGACAAAGAATCTCTGGGGCTGGGATGTAGCTCAGTGGTAGAATGTTCTGGGTTCTATCCCTCCACAAGAAGGATGTCTTCAAGATCTCTAGCACCATTGAAAATATTTGCCTGAGGAGATGGCGCCAAATAAATAAAAGTGTCTAAGAAACCATTACCCATTCTTCAGATATAATTGCCCTTATGACAAAGAATGGTATGGCCATTGTAGTGTTCAAAGAAATACTGACATCTACTGGTGGGTCCAGAAATCGCACGCACTTTCCAAGGGCCATTGCTAGTTTCAGGGAATTGGGATGAAACCACTTAGCCTTCACGAGGACATGAGGTGAGAAATAGCCATTGATATTTGTCGATGGTTCTCGATTATTTATTACAGATGGACACCTGTTGACTCAGTTGCTAAAATATTTAGCAAAAGAAGCAATCACCCTTGGAAGAGCAGCAGAACAAGATTCCATGAATTCAGAGCAGACCTTGTTGAAATTAATATTTCAAAACACATAAAGAGTAAGAAACAACACTTCTTATCCAGAAGATAGACGTGTTCCTGTGAACTGAAAGTTGCAGAATAAAAGACTACACTCATGTCAAAGACCCTACAAAATTGATTGACATGTTAGAACTCTGTGATTGGGGTGACTTGGAAGGTTAAAAATCTAGAACCACCCTGGGCAATGTGTGGTCCTACTAATTACCATTCATTGGCCACCTCCCAGTCTCACCTAAAATTCTGGTGACCATCACACAGAAACCTTGAGAATGTATTAACTTAGCAGACCATTAGTTTCCTCTAGACTCAAAGCTAGGAAAGTCATAATAAAAAACAGAATCCTCTCCACTGTACTCAGACTACCCGAGGTCACACCAATGTACTTAAAATCTTATCTATGACTTTTGGTTTTTGCTCTATTAAACACTTATGTAACGACCCCATTTAGAACACATCATTCCAGGCAGCCGAGACCCTGTTCACTCATTTTGGCTGAGAACGGAGTCTCCTGTTTCCTTTGAAGTGAGAACTGTGATCTGTAAGACCATCTATTTACTGGATTTGTCAATTCTGCCAAATTACTTCATTTCTCTAATGTTGAGTCTTTTTTATCTGAAAGGGGGAATTAGAGACATCTGTCCCAGATGACTTCACTGGCAATTAGAGGTGGTTAACAAAATACCTTGTTCACATCAACTGCTCAACAGTGGGAGAGGCTATTACGTTTAAAGGATAGAGACAACTCAGAACCATTTCTTCTTCACTGTCCAAGCTGTGATTTAAAAGGGAATTTCTCAAACTCCAACAATGCACGAGTCACCTAAGAATCTTGTTACTAGGACAGTTCTGGTTCAGCTTGAGATCCAGCTCCTACTGTCAGCTCTTTTCTGAGGCTCTTCTGGGATAACTTTAAGCCCTGAGAATCTATGGGGTTCAACCTCCTCTAGTGGAAAGGTGAATCAAGAATGTCTTCTAACGACTGCCTTCTTTTGTACATTTTTTTCTTCTTTGTTTCTTTTACTTAAAAAAAATTCTTTTCTCATACATCACATCCAGACCACAGTTTCTCCTCCCTCCATTCCTCCTAGTTGCTCCTCCACCTTCTCTTTTCCCGAAACCCACTCTTTCTCTGTTTTCCTTTAAAAAAAAACCCACACACAAAACAATGACCAAACCAAATAAAACAAAACAAAGTCGCCCTCCCAGGGAAATCAACCAAACATGGCATAACAGGTTACAATAAGAGCAGGCACAAACCCTCTTATCAAGCCTGGACAAGGAGAGCCTGTAGGAGGAAAAAGGTCCCAAGTTCAGGAAAAACAAAGTCAGAGACAGTCCTCTGTCCCACTGTTAAAGATTCCCATAGGAACACCAGGCTACACTACTGTAAAGTATACGCAGAGGACCTAGCTCAGACCCAAACAGGTTCCGTGTTTGTCCCTTCAGTCTCTGTGAGCCCCTATGAGCCCGGCTTAGTTGATTCTGTTGGAAATATTCTCATTGTGTCCTTGACCCCTCTGGCTGTTACAATCCTTTCTCTTCATCTTCTTCAGGTCCCCTGGCTCTGCCTAGTGTCTAGTGCTGTGGGTTCCTGCATCTGTTCCCATCAGTTGCTCGATGACTAAGCCTACAGGCCTCTACTATTGCTTTTAGTTACTCACCAGAACTTGAGCACAAGAACTCATTGCTGAAAAAAAAAATCACATTCTTGAGTCATATGACATGGAGAAATTAAGCTTGTATCAATTTGAAAACTTGAACCCTGACTGGATAGCTTTCATGGTACTAGAAAGTTCTATGTATCCTGATATCTGGGAAGAAAAATCAACAACAGTCTTACCAAGCTGTGAATGCTGAGAGCCACAGTAATGACTGACCTAGACAAAGAAGCCCACTAATGTGACAGTGGAAGAAAAGTAGGGGGGCAACCGACATCTTTCTTAGTGGACTTAAAGTCCATGCCACAAGATGGACCTCATGTCTGCTAGTGTTAACTAGACCCAAACTCTGTGTCTGATGAGGTCATGGGCCCTAATGGAGAAGCTAGTGCTGTTATTCTGGTAAATAGAACATAGTAATATACTTCCTCCTGAGCTATTATTTCCTGTACTCATAGATTAGTGCATCTCTTAGCCCTTATCAGAGAAGTTTCTGTTTGCAGTAGATGGTAATTAGTAGAGTGATTTATAACTCATCCCTGTGGATAAAATAAGAGACTATTAAGTGCTTAGCTCCAAATGCGGTACCAATATCACAATCCTCTTCACCTCAAGGCTCAGGGATTATAGTGAGAAAGGTAACCAAGGGAGTAGACATTTATAGCAAACATGACAGGGCAGTGGAACACGTGAACTCACAGCAGCTGGAGCTTCATGCTCAAGATCAAGTAAGACAAAAGTCTAAGCATGGGTAGGGCAAGCAAGGTAAGCAAGGAGAGACCATTTTCTTTTGGGAAGTGGCCCCTGAGAAGCTCCCCAGGCTCCAGGAAATGGGCATATACCGCAAATATACAGGCAGCACTAGGCACCCAGTGGATTTGTTTGTTGTGTGTTTGTTTGTTTGTTCTGGAAAACACACAAAGTTGTGAGGGGAAATTGCTGTTGCCGTTTCCTTTGGAGTGCAGAAGGTTTTTAATTTCAGGCAAGCACACTCTATACTTTCTGTTATTTCCTGAGTGATTGAATTCTTTTTGCAAAAACTTTCTGGCCATGGTTACAGCTTGAAATTATTTCCCCAGTTTCTTCTGGTAGTGTCAAAGTTCTTTGTATATTAAGTCCTTTTAACCTATTTAAAATTTTTTTTTTGTACAAGGTAACAGATATCTCTAATTTCATTACACTATAAACAGACACTGAGTTTTCCTGGAGGTTTTTGTTGTTGTTATTGTTTTTGGTTTTTTTTTCAAACAAACAGCAAATGCTAGGCAAACTCTCTTTTGCAGTCATAAAGAATAAAATCGTGTCATTTTCATAAAAAAATTAATGGAGCTGAAGATTACAATGTTAAGTAAATATCCAGCCTTCTAAAGAAAAATGCTATACTTTTGCTCAAATATGGAATCTAGACAATATATCTATGATGTATCTATGATGCAAATACACAGGGAACCTCTCTGGAAAGAGGCAAGGGACTAGTTAGTGTGAGAAGAGAGGGAAGGACAGGGTGGATCACTGTGGGATACTCTGAGTACAGCCCATGGCAGTAGGTCTGCAGGATGTCATTACAGCGTGGGATCAGAAAATATGGTTGAAGTCATGACACTATTGGTGATAGCTAAACCTCTATGCTGTGTGACATTTCTTGGGGAGACATGAGCAAACACCTGTTTACTCCAGTAGGACACAGCTTACAGATCTTAAAACCTGCTTTAACCTTGGTTCTAGTTCAGCAGTGAGTTTATTGGTAATAAAAAAAAACGGAATATAGGTAAAATGTTTCTCATAGGAATTTAGGTAATAACTCACAAAATCAGTATATGTAGACAGTTCAGCCAGTCGGAGTCTCTTCCCCCCAGTAATTAATTATTGGGAAGGACCCTTGAAAATTGTAAAACTTTCAAATTCTACGTGAACCTGGCACGTTTACTGGGCTTTGTATGTTTCATTTAGTTACCAAGTCTTACAGTCTTCCGTCTTCCCTACAGGAGATGATTTAATTCACTGGAAGTACCTGTATACCACTCCACCTCCTCATCCTTTTCTCACATCTTTCAACCTCCTCTTCTGTGATGTCTGATTGGAGAGTATCCTATGGTTAAGTGTTGGGCCATTGTATCACAGCTAGAGTCATCTTAAGAGCTTGACCAATTACAAATCTCTGTAGTGCAGTTTCCATTGTAAAAATGCATCTCCCTCGAAGACTATGGGTATAAGCAATTTGGCAGCATATCACATTTATCTAACAAAACAATAGCAGTAATTTCCCCACTACAGCCTCTGACCTCCTTAGTCACAGACATTTGTCATGACTTCTATTCCCTATGTGAATTCTTTTTTTTTTTTTTTTTTTTTTTCAAGACAGGGTTTCTCTGTGTAGCCCTGGCTGTCCTGGAACTCACTCTGTAGACCAGGCTGGCCTCGAACTCAGAAATCCGCCTGCCTCTGCCTCCCAAGTGCTGGGATTAAAGGCGTGCGCCACCACCACCTGGCCCCTATGTGAATTCTTTCCTACCAGGCTGATCTTGAATTGGATGAGAAAGCAGTTGTTTGCATCTATAACAATTGTGCCATTATTGTGCAGTATCTTCCCTGATGTGTTGCTAGCATAGCTCTCATGGTTTTGTAATCAAGCAGGATTGTTGGTGACAATCTTAGCAATCTATACAGTGCCTTTCAGGTACTATGAAATCCAGGCCCCAGGGAGGATTATTTCATTTTAGTCTTGCTTGATTTCTACATGTCCTTTAGCAAAAGCTGGCAGTGTCTTTAGGAATGGAAACTTACCACATGGTTCAGGAGTACACCTAATGGCAATGACAATAGCCTTTTTGGATTTGAGACCTTGAGGACTATGTTGCCTAACAACTTTCAGAGAGGTAGCCCATCCTAACAACCATTTCTTCTGGGTATATCCTTTCTACTTACGCAGGGCACCTTTATTTAAACTCTGTAGTTGTTGTTTTACTATTCCTCCAGATGTGTTTAAAAATCACACTCAATGTATAAATAAATCTCTATTAATCTATCTGTTTTAGAATTCATTTATCTTACAGAGGATGGGAAGGACTTCTATAGGCCGAACAGCATGCATTCAAAAATGTGCTGGCTGTTCTGAGCAGATAAAGATAAAATTTAGATAAGTTTACTGCAGCATGAAATGATCTCATCATTTGTATCAATTATTTTGTCTGAAGATGAGCAAGGTTGGGGCCAGCAAGGTGTTTCTGTAAGTGAGGCTACTTGCCACCAAAGGTACTTGGGAAGACCTGCAATAGATTCTCCTGCACCCACGTGGTAGGAAAGAATTGACTCTTTCAAGTTGTCTTCTACTCTCCACACATACACTGTTGGAATACCTGCACACACACACACACACACACACACACACACACACACACACACACAC
>JANHMN010000006.1:52677606-52698367 GCA_030674055.1 Rhabdomys pumilio
ACACACACACACACACACACACACACACACACACACACACACACACAGAGGCGGGAGGGGAGTGGAAGGGTGGGGGAGAGAGAAAGGGAGAAGGAGAGACAGAGAGGGAGAGGGAGAGACATAGACACTAAATAAATGTTTTAAGAGAGAGATTCTTAAATCATCAGCATGAGTCCAAACTCTTTCAACTTCCACAACACTGTATCCAAATTCTCTCCTTCCGCTTCCCTAATATTGTAGTAACTTATCTGTATGTTTGAGAGCGGCCAGCGTTGGAGGCTCTGCTTTCTGACTAAAGATTATCAGCTCCTTTGCACTCCCTTCCTCTCCGCTGCAACTGCCAATGTCGTGTTCATTAAGAATAAAGAATTGAAGGGCAATTATTCTCTTTTAAAAAAAAATTTAATTTGAATATCATTTCATTCTCTGTTGAATCGGGCAAATATCTATCTCCCTTTCTTAAAAAAAAAGGGGGGGGCAGCACATTATAAAAGCAGGCTCAGTACATTCATTTCTATCAAGGATACCCCACAATACTGCCTAGCTGAAACTGCCTGCTGTTTGCTTTGTAAACTTAAAACTGCATTTCCTAAATGTCAAGTGTTTATTACCTGGAGAAAAGAAAAACAACTACCCATTAAATAAAAATAAGAAGGTTCTGCAGTTTCCTTGATGAGACATTTTAAGGATCATTAGTTGTCTAAATAGAAATTGTATTTCTGAGAGGGAAGAAAAAGAATGATCGTTCTCTACTTTCAGGGGATCCCCTTTACCTTGTACTAGAGACAAGCTATAAACTCAAGCAGCTGTTTGGCACCCTGGTGAGTCTAAGGCCCCTTGAAATTTCCCTCTCAGCTCTAAAAGCAAATACCTTTAAAAAGCATCTAGCAAGCACAAGTACTGAATAGGTCTTGATCTGATTTCCATTTTTTTTTTCAAATGGGATTTTATTAATGTAATCTATGGGTTAAATTCAAGCCATCTTTTTTTATTGGATATTTTATTTATTTACATTTCAGGTGTCATCCCCTTTCCCCATTTCTCTTCCCTAGAATCCCCCTATCCCATTCCCCTCCTTCTTTTTGCTTTTATATCATTTTAATTACATGCAAGTATCAAGGTCAGTTCTAGGTTGAGGAACTAGCAATACAATAGATGCAAATAGTCAAGGAACAAGTAAGGTAATAAACAAAGCTTCTGAACACTCCTGTGATCACTGTTACTAAGGGCTTATCAGGATGACCAAAATATCTGAGCCTACTTCCCTGTCCTAGCCTAAAGTCATTTTCATATCTGAAGCCTACTTCTTGTTCTAGCCTAAAATTTAGATTCCTGTCTGAAATTACTTCTTTGTTGTAGACTAAGATTTAGATTACTGCCTGAAATCACTTCTTTGTTCTAGTCTAATGTCAGATTCCTACCTGAAGCCCATTTCCATCTTTTTTTTTCTTACAGATTTTCTGTATCTGATATTCTCCTTCCCCACATACTTTTGCCAGATGATAATGGTCACTGTAAAAAGATTCTGCTCAAGGGTTCAGGAAAGGAAACTAACATAGTAGCAATGATTGTTGTTATATATAACTGGTTTTTAGCTGACAAACTACAGGACAGCTTCTCATCTGATTCCTTTCCATTCTTTCTGCTTTTCTTTAAGCATCTAAATAACATAAATATCCACTTATCTCAGGATCAACGTTATAGATGCCAGGCCTCACAGACTTTCTATTTGGTTTTTCATGAACATGGAAAATAGGGATATTGAATGAACTCCCCTTTCCCATCCCTGTTCTTCATTTTGCTCTGTGAAGTCTAGGGTATAGTCAGATCCAGGGTTGATAATTTGTGATTCTGTGAGACACGTTCCCACAAGAAGAGCAAGAATTCTCTCCAATGGACACATGCACTGGACATCCATGGGTAAGAAAACATGGCGTGTCTTTAGAGAAGAAAGTTGCAGCTCCTCCTTCTGTAGAAAGAAGAACCACAGGTAGAATGGATGGGCCATAGGCAAAAATGCATGATACATGTCAGAGCACTGGAAATTCTTACAAGCTTCTTCCCATACATCAGTGTTTCATTATTATTGATGTTTAATATATTGAAAAGAATGGAGTCTGATTTACAATTCACAGAAGGGAGAAATATGCAAGGAAAGTGATGAATAGTAGTGCTTTAAATAATTGAGGATGATGAAATTCACCAGCACAGCAAGCTCTTAGGCCCATGAGGCTGTGTTACATAAAGGGTCCAGGGAAAGAGAGAAAATCCATTGGACTGTTGTAGTGTAAAAAGAGAAAATATTTCCTGTCAAATACACAGAGAAAATCTGGCCAGCACTTCCAATCGGAGCACAGTGCTGCTCTACTGCTGGTTAACTGAAGGAAACTCTTTGTGGCATCATTACCAACAAGGAATTGGGACTGCAGCTGAGTTTTAGAACACTTGTCTAGTAAGCACATTGCATGACAGAACAGAACAAATGCAGGGTTCGTATTAAACATGGAGAAAGTATGTATTTAATACGCAAAGTAGTGTAGAGTTTGAGGCAGGAATAAAGAAGGGTCAGTATGAACACTTAGTCTTTCTTCAAGAATAAGAGTTTCACCTTAGTCCAGGGAATAGAATCAGGACATTATGACAAAATCTATGGTTAGCACACGAGGAACTATAAAAATCTTTTCAATATTTTGAGAAAGCCTGAAAGTAACTGGACAATGGACCACGTTGCCAAGAGATTAAATCTAATTTATAGCACTATTCAGGAGGAAATTGGCTCTATCAAAATAAGCATTTCCTGCCTTTTCTCTGAAATGGTCTAATTGCTTCCTGAACCTTGAGCTCCATTCGATTGATGGTGATTTTTATTATATGTTTATTTGAAATAACTTCAAAGTCTGAGTGAGATGAACTTTACATTTTTTCCCCCCTCAAACTCTTCACATTTCAGAGTTTAAATTTTTAGAGAAGAAAAAAAAGCAGCCTCTCAAAGAGGATCAGTCCCTCTTTATTTTGATTCTTGACAAAGAACTGAGCCAAAGACTGTCACAGAAATCAAAGTAAAGCAACAGAATAAGCCATGGGTTTAGAAATATTAGCATTTTATAGTGTTTTATTTGAAGGAAATGAGAGCCTTGGCTACATAATTATTTTTAAAACCCTATGATCTCTAATTTAATCTTACAAAATGTCAGTCATAGTTTTGGTTATTTCCTAATCCATTTTTTTTTCCTACACGTTAACCTACAAGTAAGTAAGACAGGGCTATCCAATGTTTATCTCTGCTCCTTGGTGGATTCTTACTCCTTCCATCTTCCTAAGCAGCAGCTAGGGAATGTCAGGGTAATGGGTGACTTGAGAGTTGAAGACACATTAATCGTTTACAAGACTGCATGACAAAAAGGTTGCTTTGGCTTGCTTGGTCATTATATTCATCACTTCTTGTCTTTGCGACTACAACTTAGAGGATGGACAGTTTATTGGGATATGCTTTCAGTTCCATAGTGGTAGGTAAAGTATGGCAGGTAGCTCATGAGACCAGGTCTGTGTACAGAAGGCTGTTCACATCATTGCAGACTAGGAGCTGAAGACCAAGCAGAACTCCCAAAGTCTGCTCCTAATGAGTTACTTCTGCTAACTAAGTACCACCCACTAGCAGTTACATAGCCACTGGTGGCTGGGGAACAAGGATTCAAAACATGGGCCTGTCAGGAACATTCCAGGATCAAATGATATTTTTTGATGTATATCATTCCCCCTGCGGAGCCTAAAATACCTATGACTTGCAGTAGATCAGGGTTGTACAGCTCATTTTCAATCTCATGCTGACTTTAAACCCTTTGAAATGACTTTAAAGGTATGGAAAGGTACACTATTTCTTTTTACCCAAGAGATGGAATCACACCAGCCCTAAAAACACTACCTTAGTGTAGCCATCACTTAAATATACTTACATCTTGGTAAAGACGGAAACATGCAGAATAGTGAAGATGTTCCGGAAACGTGGAAACAAAATTTAGATTTTCCCCCAACGTTACATTATATCCTTGCTGTATAAGAAGTCCCCATTTGGTTTTTATGTTTGTTTCTCCTAAGTGAATATGAGCTACCCAAACCCTGTGAACACAGACACTGGAAATAACATCCTTTTAACTGATAATGCAAGATGAGTAAAGAAGAGATGAAATGTAACAGTCAGAGAAGGAAATAAGAGCTTATTGAAAAATCAAGTGTGTGCACCTATAATTCACTGCTCTGTTCTTGTTTTATTAGCAGCTACAACTGCATTTGTGCACTAACATCTGGTGGAGAGTCCTTGGTGACAGAAATACGTTAGGAAAATAAAATAGTTGGCTCAATTAGTTAAAGCTATAGCAAGAAGCTCATAAGAACAGACTGACAAGAGTGAGGTATCTCACTTAGTTCGACTCCTCTGTGTGCCAGATGATTTTAAGGCACTAAGAATGCAACTGGACAAAACAAAGCCGCTGTTCTAGGCTGTGTATTCACCTCCGTGGTAGAGTACTTGTCTAGAATTCACAAGGCCCTGGATTCCATCTTTAGCCTCACAAAACAAAATAATCAAAACAAGCATTTCTGTCAAAAACCCAGTCCTTCAAAAGTTTAGATAGTAAACACCAAATCACCAAAAGTATGCTACACATTCACATGTCTTTGCACGTGTTTGTGTGCACATGCACACACAAACACACACACAAACATATACACACACTCACACACATACACACACAAACATACACATGTACCCACATATACAAATACATACATACATACATACATATGCAAAGACACACATATAAAAATATACACACATATACAAATATACACACATATACAAATACACACATACACAAATACACAGTACACAAATACCCCCACATACAAATACAATACACACATATACACAAACACACACACAAACACATGCACAGATGCACACATAGACACACAGACTTAAATTTTTCTTTCTGAGTCTATGACCATAATATGACAATTTGAAACAAGATAATAATGGCTGTATACACCATATCTCAGATCTTACAAATGAAATACTACTACCTCTTTCTTCTAAGAATGAGATTCCTGCTATATATAAACACCTGCAAGCGCTGACCAGATGGCCATTTGTTACACATCAGATCAATTGCAATGTGTCACAGAGGAGGTGGGAAAGACGTTTTCAGGAATCCCGGACTGAAGCCATTTGGAATTTATATCTATGGTTTAAAACAAGCCAAGGTTCATAGTTGACAGCTCAGGTCTCTATCATATGTGAGGATCGACTTTGAAAATAAGTGCTCTGTTTTGGTGTAAAGCATCAACTCGTCCAGTTGAAAGGAAAGAGGCAACCATCCACAGAATCACCTTCTTCACAATTTCTCTCTGGGGCTCTGGCACCTGTTTTGAACACCTTCTCATGTCCAGCTTGGAAGAACATATTGATGTCCTTTTTATTTACTTGTATTAGGGTCTCACTGTGCAGCCCTGCTTACGTGTGCTAGGATCACACTGTGCAGCCTGTGCTGCATAAATTGGCTGGCCTCAAACTTATCTTCTTCTCTTGGCTTTCCAAGTGCCAGGGTTATGGTAGGTGCCCATGTCCCACTCTGATGTTCTACTCTTCTGGCAACCAGTATGATGTTTTTCTTTTCACTGTAGGGACATAAAAAATGTTGGTAACACAAATAGATTTCTGAACACACCACAACCAGAAATGAATCCAACATCAAGCATGTAACAAATCCAAGGTGTTTGTGTCAGTGTCCCCATGTTGTGTCTGTGACTTCCCTGTGGCCTAGGCTCTTTTTAAAAATTAATTTATCTGTTTATCTATTATCCCAAACACTGTTCCCAATCCAAGTCCTCCCCTCCTAGAGTTCCTCTCCCCATTCTTCCCCTTCTCTTCTGAGAGGGTGGGTCCCCCTGAATATTTCCCCCACCCTGGAGCATCGAGTTTCTGAAGGGTTAGGTACATCCTCTTCCACTAGGTTCTGACCACCCAACACATGACTGTTTGGTGATCTCTACATGTTTTTATCTTAACACCAGAAAGTGCTGCTGGAAACATCTTGGCTCATATGTTATAATCCACAGTGCTAGAATAGTTTCTAAATTAAATTTGTGTGTCTTTATGTGTGTGTGTGTGTATGTGTGTGTGTGTGTGTGTGTGTTACTGTATGTGTTTGCATGTGTGTATGTTTTAGTGTATGTGTGAATGTTTATGTGTATGTATGTGTGAGTATATGTGTGAGTGTATGTGTGAGTGTGTGTGTATGTATCTGTATGTGTGTATGTGTGCATGTCTGTCTGTATGTGTGAGAGTGTGTATGTTTGTATGAGTGTGAATGTATGTGTGAGTTTGAGCGTGTGTATGTATTTGTGGGTGTGAGTGTGTATATGTGTATGTGTATGTATGTGTGAATGTGTCTATGTGAGTTTGTATTTTTGTGAGTATATATGTGTGAGTGTGTATATGTGTATGTGCATGTGATTGTGTGTTTATGTATGAGTGTATATATGTGAAAATGTGAGTGTACATGTGTATGTGTGCACATGGTTGTGAGTGCTGCAGAAGGTCTGAGGGTCACAGACAACTTGCAGGAGCTAGTTTCAGGAAGCAAAGTGCAGTCCGTTTTGGAGGCAAGCGCCATCACTTGCTGGGTCATCTTGTCAGCCTCACACAACTGTGTCTTTTATGGTACTTACAAAGTTTTCTGCTCTGATAGAAATGATGGTTTAATTATGGCTTAACTGTAGGTATCAAAAACTACCAATAGTTTCTGATTGCCATTTCTCAACATTCAAGTATCAGATTAGCTTGTGTTGTGTTCAAATGTTTGGATTTAAATTTTGCTATTCGAATGACCGGTTTTTACTTTCATTTAAAAAATCAAACCAAGTTGACTTGGGATTTGTTTGACATTTCAAATTTTTCTGAAATGGTTCTGGGCATACATTATCCCATTTTGTGAGGTATAGATAAGAAAATATATTTTGCATATATATATGCAAAAAAGACTTACGTGTCATGTACATATATGAAATAGCATTCTCAGTATTGATGACTCTAAAGTCAATGTTAAATGGCTTTAGAAAATGTTAAAAATAATCTGTTCATTAAATATTCAGCCCAGATCTTTATAACATCTCATGATTATTCAAATGTAGCTTTATCTTTAATAAATGGTGAACTATATGTGCATCAAGGAATTATTTTTAAATGAATAACCCTGAGTTACTATTGGTAAGTCTTGGTTTGTGTCTTATGTTAAATACATCTGGGGTCACATACAATTTCTTGGGTGGTGTGGGGTGTCCTGTGGAAAATCTTAAGAGTGTCTGGTCTAACTAACCCTTGACCCTTCTCAGAGCCAGAGTTGTCTCATCCCCACAGACTCAGCCCATATCTGGGGGTTTCTTTCATGGTCCATGTACTTAGTACCTTTCCCTTACACAATATTGTGTTCTTTCCTTAACTCAGGATATTTTACTTTATTCCTTAAATGCTTTTCCCTTTCAGTCTGGTAACCTAAAACACAATCATAAGATTGCTACCTATTTCTGCCTGTGGTAATACATTTCTTTTTTAAAGAAGTGTGTTTGAAGCATGCTTCATTAAAAAGTTTTGCTGCTAATGTGCATTTTTGAGTCAGCAGTAATTATTGCTAAATAAAGCAAGGCTTCTAATTAACAATCAAATTCTGAATTCTACATGGTACACCAAACTACTTAATTTGATTTGGTGCTTTCTGTTTCCATGCTGCATGTCTTAAGCATGGCTCTACCCCATGCAGTTAGCTTGTCTCCTTATCCCAATCTTGGTTTCACTCTGGGTCATGTTACTTATTCACACTCAATTCTGCCCAAGACCATCTTAACCCACGCAGGTCAGGAAATGTCAAACTCTCTCCAACACTAACTTCCAGTGTTATCTCCCAGACAACAAAATCAATACCCGAACTGGACTTTGTCTGTCTTTTCTTAATTACATTGTACTTACTTATTTGGGTCAGGGGAGTGCATGTCACTGTACAGTGGAGGTCAGAGAACAACCCGGGTTAATCCTCTCCTTCCCTCCATGGGTCTTAAGGGTGTGTTCGGGTTCTCAGTTTGGTGGCAAGTGTCTTAACCTGCTGGGTCATTTTACCAGTCTTGTTTGCCTCTCAGAACTTTTTTTCTTCTCTCTCTCTCTCTCTCTCTCTTGCCTGCTACCTCTAAGTTTATAACCAAACTGAACACTAGAGTCCTAACAGATACCATTAAAGAATAGCCTAGTTACACCAGATGAATGGTTTCTGTGCTCAAATGGAATGATTTTGCTAGAAATGAGCAGGATAAAAGGTTGAGAAGGAAAGAGGAGCCAGATCTGATAACACCTGCTAGTCACTCTAGCAAGATGGAGACCAAGGCAGGAGAATAACACATGGATTGAGGCCTTCCTGGACCACATAGTCAGTCCCAAGTCATCCTGGACTGTGTGTGAGACTCTTGCTTTTAAACATTGCCAAGAGGTCATCTGAGTGTTTTCATGCTGGACTCTTCTCCTTTTAACTTTTGTCATCTTGAACATGTGTGCATATATGTGTGTGTACATAAATATATGTGTATGTGTATATATTGATATGTGTATATGTATGTGTGTATGTGTTTATGCATGTGTATATGTATGTGTATACATGTGTGTGTATGGTTTGTATGTGTAAGTATATTGTATGTGTATATGTATGTTTATATGTGTATGTGTGTATGTGTGTGTGGATATGAGTGTGTGTATGTGTGTGCATATTGTTTTTATGTGCATGTTTATGTGTATGCATGTGCATTTGTATATGTGTATAGTTCATGTATGTGTTTACATGTGTACATGTATATGTGCATGTTATTGTGTTTATATGTGTGTGTGAGTGTGTGTTTGTGTGTATGTATGTGTGCCCATGTGTAGGTTAGGGGTCAATTTCAGATGCTATTCTATTTGAGATAGAGTCTCTCACTGGACCCCAGGGCTCACTAATCAGGCTGGTTGACCAGTGAGCCTCAGGGACCCTTGTCTCTACCCTCCCAGCTCTAGAATTAGAAGCTTGCAGTACCATGACCAGATTTTTTTTTTTATGTGAGTCTGGGGACTGAATTCAGGTCTTCATACTTGCCCATTAAGCACCTTAGAGACAGACACCTCTTCAGCCATTGTCTCCTTATTTTGACTTCAGTTTCTACCTCTTTATCCAGAGTGTGAAGTCTACAGTCACTGCAGATGTGTGGAATATGTACAAAGTCTCAGATCAAGTTAAGGGTGAGACACAGGCATGGTTCTTTTTATTTTATCAACTATACTAATTTCCTATTACTGTCATTGCAAATGTTCATCAATTTAGTGGATCAAATCACCTTCTGTCTTTTTCAGTCCTGGTGTTCAGATGCCCAAACTGGGTCTCAGTGGCTAAAAATTAGTGTCCTAATGGATGAGTTGCTTATGGGTAAAAGCTCAGTTTCTTAATTATTACAGATTGCAGAGGCTGTCTTCTTTCTTTGGGCTTGGGTCCTTCTCTCCATCTTTAAAGGTCCATCTTTATTTATCTTTAATAACATCTTTAAATATTTATGGGAGGACTGGAGGTGTCCCAGTGATTACGACAGTGTCCTGTTTTTGCAGAGGACCCAAGTTCTGTTTCCAGTACCACATAGACAGAGTTCACAAACTGCCTGTGACTCCAGGTCCAAGAGATAAAATTACCTCTTCTGGTCTGTGCAGGCACTCACATACATGTGTGTATGCACACAGAGATACACACATATACATATAAATAAAAATAATATATATGTGTGTGTATGTATGTACATATATTAGTATGTCTCTCAATTTCTGGGGTTCTATATTCACTTTTGAGAATCCATATGGTTTTCAGATTTACCCACATAGTCCAGGATAATCTTCCCATCTCAGAATCATGTGATCACAGCTTTAATTCCACTCACCACCTTACTGCCTCTTGCGTTTTATCGCATAACATAATTACCTTTCTAAAAATGAGAACATTTACAGGAGTTCATTGTTTTGCTTACTCTATCAACCGAGTCTATGATTCAACAACCGAGTCTCTTAAAACACACACACACACACACACTTGCGTGTGCACGCATGCATGTGCGCGCTTGTGTATACATAATGAAAATTAGTGTGCACGTGAGGTCAAAAGATAACATTTGGAAGTTGGTTTCTCATATTGTCAGAAATACAGGGTGAGAGCTTTTATTCACTAAACTATACTCAACAGAAAATTTAATTTACAGACAAATCACACTGGCATTAAGTAGTCTAATGTATGATGAAAGACTGTGTCTATCCAACTGTAGCCATGTACCAACCAACAAAACTAACTAAACTTCTAGATATGTGTGGTATTCTAGAAATAATTAATGAGCCTTATTCCAGAAACACAGACACACACACACACACACACACACACACACACACACACTTTATCTTTAAACACTTTAAAACAAACAGCAAATAAATGAGTATCAGAAAGTAGAGAACAGCAAAGAGAAAACAAATCAGTGGCTGTTATGATTTAAAACTGAAAGTTCCACATAAGGTGTTCTGTATAATTTTCTGTCAATTCTACACAAGTTAAAGTTGTCTGAGTGAAGAAAACCTCAATTAAGAAAATACCTCAGGCTGGAGAGATGGCTCAGCAGTTAAGAGCACCGACTGTTCTTCCACAGATCCTGAGTTCAATTCCCAGCAACCACATGGTGGCTCACAACCATCTGTAAAGGGATCTGGTGCCCTCTTCTGATGTGTCTGAAGAGAGCGATGATGGTATACTCATGCTTAAAATAAATAAATAAATAAATAAATCTTTTTTAAAAAAAGAAGAAAATACCTCTATAAGACCAGGCTGTACACAACCCTGTAGGGCAGTGTTTCACAACTTGTGGGTCACAGGGGTCACCTAAGACCACTGGAAAACACAGATATTCGCATTACAATTTATAAAAGTAGCAAAATTACAGTTATGAAGTATCAACGAAAGCAATTTTATAGTTAGGGTCACTATAACATGAGGAACTGTAAAGGGTCAAAGCTTTAAGAAATACAGCAAGAAAAGCTATAGGACCTTTTCTTAATTAGAGATTGATGGGGGAGGGTACAGCCCATTGTGGCATTGTGGGCCGTACCATCCCTGGGCTGGTGGTCCTGGGTTCTATAAGAAAGCAGGCTGAGCAAGTCATGAAAAACAAACCAGTAAACAGCCCCACTCCATGGCCTCTGCATCAGCTCTGGCCTCCAGATTCCTGCCCCCAAGTGTTTGAATGAAGAACTGTTATACGGAACTGTGAATGATGTAAACACCTTCCTCCGCAAGTTGCTTTTGGTCATGGTGTTTCATCACAGCAATAGTAACACTAAGACACAAGGATTCTCATGCTTTGGATGTTTGTTCCTCATCTGATGGCAGTACTGTAGAAGAGTGGGGACCCAGCTGGGGAAAAAGGGTCCCCAGGCATAGGACTTCCCCTCTTTCTATGGTGGTCACCCATCTCTGTCCATATGAACAGTCTCTGCCAGGCTTTTGTCTAATGTGCTAAGAGGCTCAACCAAGTCTCCTGCCATGACAGGCTGAAACTCTCAGTCAAAACAGATCTTTTCTTTAAATAATTTTTATTAGGGGTTGTAACTACAAGCAGCACTAAACTAGTAATGGATCTTGAAATTTAAATGTTATTGAATTTAAATAAAAAACATTAGACACCAAAGGTTAGAAGTCTGAAATTTAGTTCATTTATTTTACAGGAATCTCACTTGTTACTTGATAGTAATAAGTGGATAGTAAACCCTGGGAGGAAATGAATCTTAGAGCCTGTGTCCCTCTGCACAGATGCTGTTTTTCCTACAAAGATAAGGAAGAGAAAGGCAAAGAAAGTCTACGCCCTGGTGACCCTAGAGCTTGTTAAATAGCAAGCAAACAAACAACATTTGAATAGTTGCTAGAAGCATCTACAGTCTTCAAGGTTAAACTGTGAGTTAAATTAGCTGTTCCTAAATGAGGTAATTATAAGGAAAAAAACAAGACTTCCTGAGAAATATGTATTTGACAACCAGGGTTATAATATAGCAGCTTAACTATAACATTTGAAAATAATTGTTACAGGAAGCTGATCTTCTCCATGTCAGCTGTAAATGAACTCATCCTCCGTGTGACAAATGACCTACTCAGGCTGTGACCTCCTGACCTTGTGACAATGAGTCTACCACACCTTGTTTACTCTTTTGTTTTACAGAGTTGTTCAAGTGCCCCCCCACCTCTCACCACCCACTTTTCCCCCCTAACTTTATAAATGACTTAACTTGCCTCACAAAAACCTGAGCTATGTATGAACTGTACAGAGTTGCTTTCTTCTACACACCATGAGGGAAATGTCAGCAGAAAACCCAAGCCTGGGTGGGGCTGCCACGATGCCTCAGTGGCCAGAGCACTTGTTCTTGCAGAGCGTCTGAGTTCCATTTCCAGTCTCTATATGCAGTGCACAGCTGTCTGTAACTCCAGTTCCACAGGACCTGATCCTTCATGGGCATTGGGAATACATGTGATGTATATTCATATATGTGGGCAAAACATGAGTGTGCATACACACACACACACACACACACACACACACACACACACACACACACAAGAAATGAATACATGTAAAAAGAAATCAAGTCAAACCTGGGACTGGAAGGGATGAGAGGAAATAAAAAAAAAACAATTCTGAATTTATTTCATTTCTGCTGTCTTGTGGGAAGAAGCAGAGTCAGTGTTTGAGGTATGTACACATTGCTGTAGTGGTTTCATATAATAATAAAAGGGATATAGTATTAGATTATAAAAGTATTTGTCCACAGACAAAAAAAATCAGCACATTTTTTAAAAATGAAAAATTTTAAGAAAGCATTCTCTGATTGCAGTCTGATAAAATTGAATAAACAGAGAATGCTCCTCCTTAATCTAGAGGAAGGAAACCCACTCCAGATACTTCACAGGAGAAAAAGAAAATCAAAATAAAAGCTGAATCTGTGGAGAAGCAATGGGAGAAAGGGGGCTACGGAGTAGAATCGATGACAATGGTGAAAACAGCACCCACTGAAAGATGGGAACTGTGGAGCCTGCATACAGGATGCTCAAGGCCACACTCAGAAAAGTTATTGTCCTCAGAGCTGTCATTTATTGCAAGGACAGGGTTTGTATTAAATCAGAAAGACAGAAGGCCCGTGGGGCAGAGTCCATGAGAAACCAGGTGCAAACTGCAGATGTTCTCGCCCAGTGGAGTCACAAGGATGCACTTAATTCTCTCAGAAATGATGTGAAACACTGCTCTGAGGTGTTACCAGCCAGGGGAGTGCACCTGAGCCTTTGAGCACCAGGCCTTTTATTGAGAGTCTGTCTGTAAGGAATCCATTTAGTGTTTAAGAGAATGCCCTCAACCATGCAGAATAAAAGCAGGCTTCCCCAGAAATCCTGCTACTAGTACAATTATCTCAGTAAACCTCTACCATGTGACTCAAGAACCCAGTATGTAAAAGAACTAACTTCAGTCAGAATATCCCAACAGTTCAGAGTTCATCTCCCAGTAGCCAAAGAAGGGCCAGACCCAAAGATAGTCCTTTCTAGAACATGCAGGATCAGTAGCTAGATCTGCATGCAGAGCTTAGAATTCTTTGGCCAAGGGTCATCACGGAGTCTGAAGCACAAACCAGAGGGGCACACAACTGTCTGTTATACTTGGAACCCGAGTGACAAGGGAAAAACATGGTAGCAATGCCAATATTTGAGATGGAAGGAAAAAGGAAAGAGAAGGGGAAAAGGAGGAAGAATGAAGTAAAGACAAAAGGGACACTAATGAGATCTCCAGACTGAGTGAATAATACTATGATATTTACACACCATTTCACATGTTTGCATGTATAAAGACATGTCTAAAAGGCAAGTCTTCAAACTTTAAATGGCGTGGAGTTACAGGATACTAGGACATGTATTTTTCCCATTGATTTATTTATATGTATAATCCTTTCCCCCACTCCTCCATCTCCCCTGAGAGAATGCCCCTCTAGGTATTCCCCCACACTGGCACATCAAGTTTCTGAAGGTTTAGACACATCCTCTCCCACAGAAGCAAAACAAGCCAACCCAGCTAGAAGAACAAATTCCACCAACAGGCAACAGTTTTAGTGGGAGACCTCACTTCAGTTGTTGGGGGACCCACATGGAGAATGAGCTGTACATCTGCTATATATGTGCCAGGGTCCTCAGTTCAGCCTATGTATACTCTTTGGCTGGTTGTTCAGTCTCTGAGAGCCACAAGAGACCATGTTAGTTAACTCTGTTGGTTTTTCTTCGGGGTTCCTCTCCCCTTTGGGGCCCTAAATCCTTCCTCCAATTCTTCTAGGAAATAGATTTTTAACTTTGCAATACTTTGTTAGTACAAGGAAAATAGTAAAAAATTTTCTTCTGTGGATCAAATTTTCTCAAATAAAGCTGGTTCTGTGAGCTATTTATTAAGTGAACTGTATTGTAGATTTGAAATAAATGAATGTGAACGAGTATTTTTACTTTGGCTCTTCATATGCTAATATGCACCGTAATAGGATTTAGCACAAATGTTTCCAGATTTTTATTTATCCAAAGCCTCCACCAACCCCTTCCTTTTCGGGGGTGGGAACACTTTTGAACTCTTATGTTCCCCTTGTCTTCTCTGGGAAGTAAAAGCTACCAATGAATTTTAAAGGAGTAAATGTTTGTAGTAAATTAATATAGAAAAGAGATGCTAGACACTAATGACTGTCTTCCTAACGCCATAAATCCTCCCTGGAAGCAGACTATCTCAAGGCTGACATCATTAGGAGAACATTTTTCTTTCTTTTCTTTTTTTTTATTCTGTCTTTGTGTTGCCCTCAGTGATTTATGCAATTTTACAGCTTTTCAGTTTTCTCCTCTGCAGACCATGAGTTGGGGGAGAGAAGAAAGGGCTAAAAAAGATCTGCTGGTTTACAGTGAGAAAGAGGATCCCAGAATCCCAATTATGAACTTTATTCTAATTGGTATTGGAGTGAATGGAGCATCCCTGAGCAGCCTCGAAGAATGGCATTGATACTCACTGTCACAACTTCAGACTTGGTTACAAGTGTGCTGATGGCTTCATTTTAACTTTACTTGTTTCTAGGATGTACATAGCTCAAGTGTTCCCTTCTATGTGACATATAAATAAATAGGCTGATCATTCTTCTGAATCTCCAAGCTGCTATATCGTCAAATATTGGCTCCAGCGGTCTAGGAGAGATATCATGATTGGGTTAGGTATGCAAGAGATTTAGAAGGTTTAGCTATGAGAACAAAGGGGAATTTGAAATCAGAGTGAGGAGGTAAAGCCTTCAGACGACGCTCAGAGAATGGTATCTGCAACAGGAGAAAGGAGAACAGAGAGGAGCAGAGTAAGCTGCCCTCAAACTTCAGGGAAGTCTCAGCGGGATCATGGGGATGCCCAGAGCATTTCAGAGTCTTAGACTCTTAAAGTCTTCTGCGAGCAGAAATGGCTGCTTTCTGATACTCTAGCCTCATTGGTCAGCTGCAGACTAGGATGGGCGGAGCCTGGGTGAAATCTCTATAGGGTATCCTGAGCTCCTTTCAAATGACACTCTGTGCATGCCCAGCGCAACAGGGGGGACAGAGACATAAGGAGGGCTGTGACACATGCAATGGCCTCCATACTTTTCACATACCAGGTTTCCCTTTCACATTTATTAGAATTCTTCATTCTCCATCTCTCCTGACTGCCTGGTTTGTCATGTTCTTGAGCACAGGAGCCATGTCTGATTTATCTTTGAATATATACCAAGTGGCCACATACTTGGAAATGCCACAAGTCTTGTAGCATTAAAAAAATAATCAGAAGTTGATTTTTTCAGTAATAAATGTTTCCATAATTCACAATGCCCTGTGATGTGAAGATGAGGATTAATTTTCTCTGCTACTGCCATTGCAGTCCCCTTTGAATGTCACACCATGCTGTCTGCACAGCCATCTACTGACTTATTCCTTTGATTTCCTGACAACAGCATAGAGTTGATCTAGGCCACTCAGCTGTAGAAGTGTGCAGGCTTTCTCTATGCCACATTCTCCAGCTTGTCTACCATCAACATGATCCATATTGAATATGATTTTTAATGTCCTACAAAGTTTTCCATGTGTGATGTAAGGTCTCATCTTACAAGTTTAGCTGATATTGACTATGAGAGGTGCCTGATAAATAGTACCAGCTTGAACAAATGACATAGACAATAAATAATCAATTTGGATAACACCAGATAAATCTCTAATTAATAACCCCTTTGTGTAAATTGAATGATTATTGTTAAGGTATGTATTTAGATTTCTGTTTTTCAACGAAAATATAAAAGTTACTTATTGGAGTTACTTCTGTTGAAACTACTGCTGAAGACCTCATGAGAAAAAAATCTTATAGGCTCAGGAGTCATAAATATAAATACGATTTTTACAGTAAAAGTTCAAATGCTCATTTTGGCTGGTGGTACCTGTTTAGTAATGAAGAGTTCATTACAATCAGGTTGTAGTTCATAGATACCTAAACATGTATGTGTATCTATGGATAGAGAGAGACATTTCCTTTGAACTACCATATCTCAGGATGCTGGAAGCATCAGAGGATCGATGTGTAGCCTGAGGAAGGGGAGCAAGGTTGGAGAAATGGCTTAGTGGATAAGTGCTTAATACACAACCCTAACAATCTGAATTTCGATTCTTGGAACTCACACCAAAAGCTAGATGTGGTAGCACACATTTGTAATTCCAGTATTCCTAAGGAAATGATCTGGGAGACAGCAGAAAGAATGAGATTCTGCCTTAGGACAATCTGGAAGGTGGGAAGCAGCTTCTGAAATTGCCTCTACATGTGCACGATAGCATCTACGTGCCCAAGAAAGGGAGAAAGGAAGAGAGGGAGGTAAGGGGGGTGAGGGACAGGGAAGAAGGTAGGGAGGCAATGGGGAACAGAGAGACAGAGACAAATGCAGAGAGAGACACAGAGACAGAAAGAGAGACAGAAACATAAAAAGACAGAGAGAGGAGAACATTCTTTTCATCATCGAGTGTTACTTCAGTTTAAAAAGGAACAGTCCTCTGTGGCCACACCTCCCTGAATGTGACCAAGCTTATCCAAAAAGAAAGACTAAAAGAAGTGCTTTTCCCAACTTGAATGGACGAGAAACACCTTAAGAAATGCTCAACATCCTTAGTAATCAGGGAAATGCAAATCAAAACAACCCTGAGAGTCAACCTCACACCAGTCAGAATGGCTAAGATCAAAAACTCAGGTGATAGTAGATGCTGGCGAGGATGTGGAGAAAGAGGAACACTCCTCCATTGTTGGTGGGATTGCAAGCTGGAATCAGTACAACCACTCTGGAAATCAGTCTTGTGGTTCCTCAGAAAATTGGACATAGCTTACCTGAGGATCCAGCTATACCACTCCTGAGCATATAGCCAAAAGATGCTCCAACATATAACAAGGACATATGCTCCACTATGTTCCTAGCAGCCTTATTTATAATAGCCAGAAGCTGGAAAGAACCCAGATGTCCTTCAACAGAGGAATGGATACAAAAAATGTGGTACATTTACACAATGGAGTATTACTCAGCTATTAAAAATAATGAGTTCAAGAAATTCTTAGGTAAATGGATGGAACTAGAAAATATCATCCTGAGTGATTTAACCCAATCACAAAAGAACACACAAGGTATTTACTCACTGAGAAGCGGATATTAGCCCAAAGCTTGAAATAGCCAAGATTCAACTCACAGACCACATGAATCTCATGAAGAAGGAAGACCAAGTGTGGATGCCTCGGTCCTACTTAGAAGGAGTAACAAAAATACTTAAGGAAGCAAATATGGAGACAAAGTGCGAGACAAAAACTGAAGGAGGGGCTGTCTGGAGACCATTCTACCTGGGTATCCATCCCATGTGCAGTCACCAAAGGTAGACACTGATGTGGATGTCAGGAAATGCATGCTGACAAGAACCTGATATAGCTGTCTCCTTAGAGGTCTGCCAGAGTCTGACACATTCAGTGGCCGATGCTCACAGCTAACCACTGATCTGTTCAAGGGTTTCCCAATGGAGAAATTAGAGAGAAGACTGAAGGAGCAGAAAGGGTTTGTAGCCCTATGAGGAGAGCAACAATACCAACCAACCAGAGGCCCCCAGGGTCTAAACCACCAGCCTGGGAGCACATAGGGAGGGACCCATGACTCCATCTGTACATGTAGGGGAGGATAGCCTTGTCGGACATAGGTGGGAGAGGAGATTTTAAGTCCCATGAAGGCTGAACTCCGAGTGGGGGGGATTTGAGGGTGGGGAGGTGGGAGTGGAGGAGTAGGTGGGACCACATCCTCATAGAAGTATGAGGAGGTGGGATGGGATAGGAGGTTCCTGGGTGGTGAGGGGAATGGGGTAAGCGGATAAAACCTGAAATGTAAATATAATATCAATAAAAAAAATGCTTTTTCCAGTCACTCATATCACATGAATGAAATTATGAATAAATCAACGTTTTTCAGTTCCCCTAGGTTATTTAATCATAAATAGTCTATTAACTGTAAGCAAGATATAGACAAGAATGCTTAGAAATCTCTTCGCTAGCACTTACGTGGGTTGAAATTCATGAGTCCTGGAGGCCTAGGCGAGTGCTGAGCAAACGAGTTGGGGAACCTTCTCTACTGCACACTTTTAGGGTGAAATACTGTTCCTACTTAAGTTAAAAATTTCATTTTCCCATGAAACAAAGTGGAATGCTGACCTATCAGTAATCTAAAATACTCTTAGAAAGCTTTGAATGATCAGGTGTGGGATCGTTCTACTACCAGCTGATATTACTACCAGCTCTGGCCACTAGTCAGCTCCACTCATCGGTTACCTGGGCTCGTGACCCATAATTTCTTAGTTTTTCAGCATTTATAATTTGTTTGTAGCATTCTGCATATAATAAAGAAGAGCTGTCTATTAGAGAGAATGCTGTTCCATGTAGCTGTATTAAGCATTCTACTGGGCATCTCTGGGGTCAAACAGAGCCAACCATTCCCAGCTCTGTCAAACTGCAGAAAATAGAAGCTTACATCAAATTGCCATTTCAGTGCCTGCAATTCCACTAATCCTTCATTTCAGCAGAGGACCAAAGCTGATTTCACCACGGTATGAGCTGTCATGGGATGGTTGTGATTGCAAGACTTCTGTCCCATGATAGCTGCTCTTGGCTAAAAGAGTAATAATCCTTTAAGAAAATATGATGGTTCCTCTTTCCTTTATCCCTCAAATATTAGCCTTGCACCCAGAGGATGAAGTCAACGAACACACCGAGGAACTGTTGATGGTAAGAGTGAGCTGGAGCCTGCCTGGTCTGAACATTTGGGTTTCACCTCAGGTTCTAGGGTCTGATTGAAATGAGTTTCTATGATTGCAGTTCAGTCCCTAGAGGGCCCTACAGGATAGTAAATCCACATCAAAAAAAGCCGTTGTATGTTGAATTTGTGCTGATTTGATGGGACAGCCTGTTTCCATTTAGATAGGTTCAAATTCCACAGAATGGGATCACGTAGCTCCTTGGGAGGTTACAAGCTTCTGCTTTCCTGAGTAAAATCCATCACCTAGGATTGCCCTCATTACCTAGAGTTTTCCCAGAATCATAAAACCTCTGTTTCTTCTTAACAGCAAACGTTTCACTATCTGTAGTTTTCACTTTGACTTGAAGACCAAAAGTGTCATAGCCAGAAAGCCAGCGGGTTCCCAATGGTTTCCTCGTTTCCATCTTAGTAGAGAATTGAGAAGTTCTCTGATAGATGGTTTTCAGTGTCAAGGAAGCCTCACCCCAGAAGGCAGTACTGCAGCAGCATCTTCCTGAGGGACTTCTCACTTCTACTTCTCCATGACTTTAAAGGTTTTGTATAATGTATAACACACACACACACACACACACACACACACACACACACACTCACACACACACAATCATCCTGCCAATCTTGATTGTGGTAAATAGGGCACAATGCATATGAATATAAAAACATCACATTGTATTCCTTAAATTTACATACTTATTTGTCAGCCTCAACATGCAGGAAAAGCACCATAGCTTCCAACATTTTACTGAAGGAGGCATGAAAAGAGGAGGCACGAGATCATACTCTCTCCCTATCTATCTATCTATCTATCTATCTATCTATCTATCTATCTATCTATCTATCTATAATTTTTGTGCTATCCATTGAATTCATTGAGACAATAAATTAATGGAGAGGCTTTAAAATCTTGTTTCTCAAATGTGTGTTTAGTGTTGAGAAAATCCTAAGAAAAGTGAGTCGACTGAAAATTTATTAAAACCTCTGAATTAACTGAGGATTATGATAGTAATGAGTTTTCTATTTATTTAGGATGCTTAACCATCTGACACCAGACAGCAAAGGCACAAGATGCTAATTCCAAGAACTACTAATTAATACCAAACATCCAGAGCAGCCAAGTCACATCCAGAGCAGCCAAGTCAAACAACTTAGCTGTTGAATTCATATGGATCTAAAAATTCTGCTGGGGTCTGGTGTCTAGATTTAGCAGTATTGCCTGAATTGTTCTCTCTCCTCTCTCTCTCTCTCTCTCTCTCTCTCTCTCTCTCTCTCTCTCTCTCTCTC
>JANHMN010000006.1:52698377-52715622 GCA_030674055.1 Rhabdomys pumilio
CTCTCTCTCTCTCTCTCTCTCTCTCTCTCTCTCTCTCTCTCTCTCTCCCCTTCTCTCCTCCTCCCTCTCCCTCCCTTCATTCCTTAATGAATGTTACTTGTCTCAGTGCTGTGACAATGGCAACCTACAGAAGGATGGACTCCATTTGGCTCACAGATTGAGAATACAGTGCATTAAGGCAGGGAACCATGGTGGCAGGACCTTGAGGTGGCTGGTCATGTTGTATTTACAGTTAGCAAGCAGATAGTGATAAATGCCATTGCTTAGATCTCTTTCTTTCTATTCAGCCTAGGATCATTGAGAACTGTGTCAGCTACATTTAAGGTGGCTACATTAGGTGGGTCAGCTACCCACCTAAGTTAATCTAATCTACAAACTCCCTCTCCAACATGTTCAGAAATCTGTCTCCTCCATAATCGCAGATCCTGTCAGGTCCACAGTATTAACCTCACACTTGGGACATATCTCAAGCAATCACTCAACCACTGAGACATACCCCCAGCTTTCATATGCTTAAAGTGGAGGCTGTAGTATCTCTCTTTATGCTCTCCACTCAGCGGTTTTCCTCTCAGTAGTGTCCCTGTCTCATGCTGTCTTCAGTATAATGTTGGAAGCTTTGTTTTTATTTCTGCATATTGAGGCAAATACAATAATCAATCAACAAATACAGTGCGATGCTTTTGTATTCATATGCATTGTGAGATGTTTACTATAATCAAGCTAATGAATGTACATACCCACACATATGTAAAATCTCATCTACATAGTAACCATTTTATGTATAGAAAGCCATGATTATTTATCCATGCTAGCATACTTTTCTAGAAACTCAGGTCTGAAATCTCTATAATGTCTCTTCAGGGGCACTGCTGATGGATCACGGGGCTCTGCATAAAAGTGTTTATGTGTGCATAAATACGTCTGAACATGTAGATGTAAATTAGGTGTATGAAAGGGATATATTTTCATTTCTTACTAAATTCTGTTTGCAATTATGAAGACATTACCATCTAATGAAAACTATAATAGATTTAATTAGATGCTTGTTTCATTTATGCAATTATTAACCAAATAATTTCAAAACTACCAATTACATTCTTGAATCCTTCCAGTCTCCACTACAACTTAAAGCAGTGATCAGACTCCAAGCCTTAAAGTCATGGAGTGCTAATCTTAGGACAAAAGGAGATTCAGTCTCATTTATTTGAAAAGAGGAAGGAGACGGGATGGGAAAAGGGAGGGAAAGAGAAAGAAACTGAACTTCTGTATGTGACAGCAGCAAAAAAATTTAAATATCTTATTTCTAGAGACTGCTAGATGCGCAGTGCCACCGGATATTTCTTTTCCTACCTACTCGCCATCTTTGTGATTAGTGGAGGGCAGGTAGCTCTGTCAGTACATGGAGGTAGAAGTATTATTCTTTGTACACATCTAGCCCTTACAAAACAAAATAATAACTTGAAACCTCTCAAACTCGTATTTGTCCATGTCTGTTTTCTTTCTGTTGGGTGAGTACGGATGGGACAATTTAGAAATCATGTACTGATAAGAGACTTGTCCTCAGATAGGAAGAGACAAAGGCCCACAGCTGAAGCTTAGGGGTTACCTGCCCTCCAATTACAGATGCCTAGCCTCAACATTCCTGAAATAGAAATAGCCATGATTAGAATCATTGCATATATTGAGAGGTATTGGCAACACTTCCTGGCTTTATTCTAAACTATACATTTAATGTTTATTAATGTATTTGACGTTTTCCTATTATTTTCTAGATTTTCACTGCATTATCTTCTTTCTTTTAAAGTTGGATATTTTATTTACTTACATTTCAGATGTTATCCCCTTTCCTCATCCCCCCCAACCTCCCTATCCCATCCACCTCCTCCTACTTCTATGAGGGTGTGCCCCACCCACCCCACCTCCCTACCTTCAGATTTCCCCACACTGGGACATCCAGCCTTCATGGGACCACGGACTTCTTCTCCCACTGATGCCAAACAAGACCACCCTCCCCCACATATACAGCTTGAGCCATGCATGGGTCCTTCCATGTGTGTTCCTAGCCTTGTGGTTTAGACCCTGGGTACTCTGGTTGGTTGGTATTGCCTCCTTCACCATGGGGCCACAAGCCCCTTCAGCTCTGTCATTCTTTCCTCTAACTCCTCCATTGGTAACCTCATGATCAGTTCAATGGTTAGCTTCAAGCATCTGCCTCTGTTTATGTCAGACTCTGGCAGAGCCTCTCAGGAGACAA
Source organism: Rhabdomys pumilio (assembly GCA_030674055.1). NCBI lineage: Eukaryota > Metazoa > Chordata > Mammalia > Rodentia > Muridae > Rhabdomys > Rhabdomys pumilio. Next base: position 52,700,632 of record JANHMN010000006.1, read on the forward strand.
GTATATCAGGCTCTTGTCAGCATGTACTTCCTGGAATCCACAATAGTGTCTGCATTTGGTGACTGCACATGAGATGGATCCTCAGGTGAGTCATTCTCTGGACGGCCTCTCCTTCAGTCTCTGCTCCACACTTTGTCTCCATATTTGCTCCCGTGGGTATTTTGTTACTTCTTCTAAGAAGGACAGAAGCACCCACATTTTGGTCTTTCTTTTTCTTGAGCTTCATGTGGTCTGTGAATTGTATCTTGGGTAATACACACTTTTAGGCTAATATCCACTTATCAGTGAGTGCATACTATGTGTGTTCTTTTGTGATTGGGTTACCTCACTCAGGATGATATTTTCTAGTTCTATCCATTTGCCTAAGAATTTCATGAATTCATTGTTTTTAATAGCTGAGTAATACTCCATTGTGTAAATGTACCACATTTTCTGTATTCATTCCTCTGTTGAAGGACATCTGGGTTCTTTCCAGTTTCTGGCTATTATAAATAAGGCTGCTATGAACATAGTGGAGCATATGTCCTTGGTATATGTTGGAGCATCTTTTGGGTATATGCCCAGGAGTAATATAGCTGGGTTCTCAGATAGTACTATGTCCAATTTTCTGAGGAACCACAAGACTGATTTTCAGAGTGGTTGTACTAGCTTACAATCCCACCAACAATGGAGGACTATTCCTCTTTATCCACATCCTTGCCAGCATCTGCTATCACCTGCATTTTTGCTCTTAGCCATTCTGACTGGTGTGAGGGAAATCTCAGGGTTGTTTTGATTTTCATTTCCCTGATGACTAAGAATGCTGAACATTTCTTTAGGTGCTTCTTGGCCATTCAAGTTTGTTCAGTTGAGAATTTTTTGTTTAGCTCTAAAACTCCATTTTTAGTAGGATTATTTGATTGTCTGAAGTATAATTTCTTGAGTTCTTTGTATATATTAGATATTAGCCCTCTATCTGATATAAGATTGGTAAAGATGTTTTCTAATTTGTTGGTTGCCATTTTGTCCTATTGACAGTGTCCTTTGCCTTACAGAAGCTTTGCAATTTTATGAGGTCCTATTTGTCAATTCTTGATCTTAGAGCATAAGCTATTAGTGTTCTGTTCAGGAACTTTTTTCCTATGCCCATGTGTTCGAGGCTCTTCCCCAATTTCTCTTCTATTAGTTTCAGTGTGTCTGGTTTTATGTGGAGGTTTTTGATCCTCTTGGACCTGAGCTTTGTACAAGGAGATAAGAATGAATCAATTTGCATTCTTCTACATGCTGACCTCCAGGTGAACCAGCACCATTTGTTGAAAATGCTGTCTTTTTTCCACTGAATGGTTTTAGCTCCTTTGTCAAACATCAAGTGATCATAGGTGTGTGGGTTCATTTCTGGGTCTTCAATTCTATTCCATTGATCTTCCTGCCTCTCTCTGTACCAGTACCACGCAGTTTTAATCACTACTGCTCTGTAGTACAGCTTGAGGTCAGAGATAGTGATTCCCCCAGAAGTTTTTTTTTTATTGTTGAGATTAGTTCTTGCTATCCTGGGGTTTTTGTTATTCCAAATGAATTTGAAAATTGCTCTTTATAACTCTGTGAAGAACTGAGTTGGAATTTTGATGGGGATTGCATTGAATCTGTAGATTGCTTTCAGCAAGATGGCTATTTTTACTCTATTAATCATGCCAACCCATGAGCATGGGAGATCTTTCCATCTCCTGAGATCTTCTTCAATTTCTTTTTTCAGAGACTTGAAGTTCTTGTCATACAGATCTTTCACTTGCTTGGTTAGATTCACACCAAGGTTTTTTATATTGTTTGTAATTATTGTGAAAGGTGTCATTTCCCTAATTTCTTTCTCAGTCTGTTTATCCTTTGAGTAAAGGAAGGCTACTGATTTATTTGAATTAATTTTATATCCAGTCACTCTGCTGAAGTTGTTTATCAGTTTTAGGAGTTCTCTGATGGAATTTTGAGTCACTTAAGTATACTATCATGTCATCTACAAATAGTGATATTTTGACTTCTTCCTTTTCTATTTGTATCAATTTGACCTCCTACTGTTGTTTAGTTCGTCTGGCTAGGATTTCCAGTACTATATTGAATAGGTAGGGAAAGAGTGGGCAGCCTTATCTAGTCCCTGATTTTAGTCGGATTGCTTCAAGGTTTCTCTCCATTTAGTTTGATGTTGGCTACTGATTTGCTGTATATTGCCTTTACTATGTTTGGTTATGGGCCTTGAATTCTTGAACTTTCCAGGACTTTTACCATGAAGGGGTGTTGAATTTTATCAAATGCTTTCTCGGCGTCTAGTCTGATGATCACATGGTTTTTTTTCTTTGAGTTTGTTTATATAGTGGATTACGTTGATGGATTTCCATATACTGAACCATCCCTGCATTCCTAGGATAAAGCCTACTTGATCATGATGCATGATTTTTCATGTGTTCTTGGAGTCAATCTGCAAAAATTTTATTGAGTATTTTTGCATCAATATTTATAAGGGAGATTGGTCTGAAGTTTTCTTTCTTTTGTTGGGTCTTTGTGTGGTTTAGGTATGAGCATAATTGTGGCTTCATAGAACGAAGTGTTCTATGAAGTGTTCCTTCTGTTTGTATTTTGTGGAATAGCTTAAAGAGAATTGGTATTAGGTCTTCTTTTAAGGTCTGATAGAACTCTGCACTAAACCCATCTGGTCCCAGAATTTTTTTGGTGGGGAAATTTTTAATGACTGCTTCTATTTCTTTAGGGGTTATAGGACTGTTTAGTCTGGTCTTGATCATTATATGACAGGAGGAATTTCTTTCCTGGTCTAGTCTATTTGGAGTTCTGTAGGCTTATATGTTCATGGGCATCTCTTTCTTTAGATTAGAAAAGTTTTGTTCTATAATTTTGTTGAAGATATTTACTGGCCCTTTAAGTTGGGAATCTTTGCTCTCTTCTATACCTATTATCCTTAGGTTTGGTCTCCTCATTGTGTACTGGATTTCCTGGATGTGTTGGGTTAAGAGTGTAAGACTCTGAGGAGCCTTATCTTACCAGGGGCCCCCTGGGTGAACAATATGGAGCCAGGGATCGATCCAAAAGCAAGAGGAATTTTATTGTTACAGCATGCTTGGGTCATCCCGCATCCAAAAGGAGAGGCGACAACCTTGTGCAGCTAGTTCAGTGAGCTTTTATACAGTTTCTAAAGAGAGAACAACGAGGCACAATATGATTGGCAAAACAGTGTGACTTTTAAACTGATTGGTCTTTAGAAAATGAGGTGGCAAGGACCTCTCTTGTCTGTGGGTGGCCTGTTCTGAGCAATGTGTAATTGTGCTCTGGACCTCCCCCACCCGAAAGTTGGAACCCAACCTGTGTGGTCTGAGGAATATTAATTAGCCTCTCCTTTCCAGAGGGCAGGGGTGCCTAAGTGTTCTATGACCTTTCTCTTTCAGAAGGGGAGGTGTCTGGTGGAATTTTCCAAAGTTCCTGAGCTGACCTCTTTAGGAGCTTTTTGCATTTTCCATTTTCTTTGATTGTTGTGTCAAAGTTTTCCATGGTATCTTCTGCACCTGAGATTCTCCTTTCTATCTCTTGTATTCTGTTGGTGATGCTTGCATCTATGATTCCTGATCTCTTTCCTAGGTTTTCTATCTCTAGTCTCCCTTTGTGATTTCTTTATTGTTTCTACTTTCATTTTTAGATCCTGGATGGTTTTGTTTAATTCCTTCACCAGTTTCATTGTGTGTTCTTGTAATTCTTTAAGGGAATTTTGTGTTTCCTTTGTAAGAGCTTCAACCTGTTTACCCATGTTTTCCTGTATTTCTTTAAAGGAGGAGTTATTTATGTCCTTCTTAAAGTCCTCTATTATCATTATGAGAAGTGTTTTTAAAACTGAATCTTGCTTTTCCAGTGTGATGGAGTATCCAGGACTTGCTATGGTGGAAGAACTGGGTTCTGATGATGCCAAGTAAGCCTGGTTTCTGTTGCTTATGTTTTTGTGCTTGCCTTTGCCATCTGGTTGTCTTTAGTGCTACCTTCACTCACTGTCTCTGACTGGAGTCTCTCTCTCCTCTTATCTTGGTTGTGTCAGAACTCCAGATTTCAGCTGTCTCTGTGATCCTGAGATCCTGGGTGTAAGAGCTCCTGGGAGTTAGGCTGCCTCTGGGATGCTGAAATCCTATGATCCTGGCCGTATTAGAGCCCGTTGGAGTCCAGCTTCCTCTAGGTGTTGTGGAATTAGTTGCAGAGCAACTTTCTGAGTGCAGCAGATCCTCTAGGATGGGTCAGGATATGGTGTCTTCTTGGGAGCATACAAGCTAGGAGTCTTCTGCTCTGAATGTAGTGGTCCTCTAGGATGGGTCAGAATATGTTGTCTTTACAGGAGCAGACCAGTTAGGAGTCAGCCCAGCAAAAGCCATTATCTTCTGAGAAAGTAGCTGTGCCATGTTTCAACAATCTCCCCAAATCAAAATGGCAAAGAGACTGAGCACGTGGCCACCGAGTTGCAGTCCACGAAGTTAAAAATCTGGTGAAGGTCACTGGACAAACACCTTGCTTTAGTATTTGCATGTGTTTGCATAGAAATGCTCCAAGCCCATATTAAATAATATACAACATAAACAAATAAGGTCAGTAACAACCACAGACCTCTGAGGAAATTATTGGAAGCCATACATATCTTTGTTGTGCATCAAAAATTTAAGCCCAAGGCATAATTACCAAAAGTCACATCAATAATATTTAACTTTTACTTTAAAGGTAGCATCAATACATTAATTTCACCTCTCTCAAATGTTAACATTTTCTAATTTACTATTTCTTTGTAAAAATAAATTAGTTGCCACTAATTTACTTTGAGGGGAAAATATTTCTTGGAATATAAAATCCTGAAAGCTATCGAAGGTGACATTGCACTAGAACAGTATCATAGCAGTTAAAAACAGGATAGCTACTGAAAGCTCGTGAATGAAGAAACAAGAGCTAGAAGACAGTCATCCACCTGCCTCAGAAGGGGCTTGGGATACTTTATAATAGGCTCAGGTTAATTTCTTCTTTTCTTAGGCAATACTTTTGTTCCTCAGAGGCAGACCAACCACGAGGGTTCTAGTTCACTTAACATCCCCCAAACAGCTCTACAAACAAACATAGTCCATAGTAGCTGCCCAGTTTTGGAGCTACCATTCATAAGTGCTGGTTGACCTCAGTGATACTCCCTAGACCTGTGTAGTGTGCAGTCTCCACAGCTGTCAGTGGTAGCACAAATTACTGCCCTTCACACAACACAGGGTCAGAGCATAGGGAGTATAAAGATAAAAATTTAAGTGAAGTTTGCGCCAAAGACTCTTGCATTGAGGAGTCAGGATAAACACCAACAAATTAGAAAAAAAAACATTGTTAATGAGAATTAAAGTAACAAAATTAAGTTTGGTGAGTCTATCATATGATCTCTGTCTACACCTGGGTGCCTGGCTCTAAATAGTTGTTGAAAATCCTTCATTTACCAGCTAGTAACCACATATGGTGAGGGGTACCCCATATATATATATATATATATATATATATATATATATAAAATCTCCTGGTGAGGCCTAAACTCAGGGCCCTGTACTTGCTGTGTGAACACTGTTTTATTGAATTTGAACTCTAGGGGAGTTACTTGAGAATACATTGGATTCCAATGGTGTATCTAGGCACTAGCACAGATAGTAGACATTTTATTAACATTTAAAGAATTAACAAAGAGAGCATTTGTTTTCACACAAAAGTACATGTTTGATTTTTTTAAAGTTGGTTTTCTATTCATTTCATTGGCTGTTTAAAAACTGTAATAAACTTAAGACATTAAGCCAAGAGTTTGGGCATGTGGGTCAATTGACTGAGCGCTTGTCTAGCATACATCAAGCCTTGAGTTCAAACCCCAACACTGCAGATGCTGGGCATGGTGGGAAACATGTATAATATTATCCCTCAAGACACAGAGGCAGACTGACCAAAAGTTCACTATCATCCTTGACTATATAATTTATTCTAAACCAGCCTGAGACACACAAGACCTTCTCTTAAAAAGAGGGTGGGGATGGGGGTAGGAGTCTGGAGAGATGGCTCAGAAGAACACTTGCTGCATTTCCCAGCATGCACATGACTGCGCAAAACTATCTATAACTCCAGCTCCAGAGGACTAGACATGGTTTCTGAAGGAACTATACACACATAGCATGCAGACATAACATGCAGGCAAAACACCCATACACATAAAATAGCAGTAAATAATTTTTAAAAGTAAAGCTGAAAGGAAATGGAGGAAAACATGATTTAACTCAAAATAGCCACTTTCTATCATAACCTCATTATGAAATCCTAGGAGTTGAAACGACATAGAATATTTTGGCAACAAACAATATCATGTAGCCAAAATTAAGATGAATTTAACAGTTAAAGAAAAACCCGTGATCTCTTATGGCAATCCTTACTGTTCATTTCCTCCAGCTTGGACTAATTGGACTTCTCAGATTATTTAATGTTGAAGACAAACATATTTATTTAAAGTTATAGCCAATTACTGTGGAAGATTTTTACGGCAACTGACGGAAATAATTAGCTGTATCTGAAATTCTTCCAAGAGCCATCTGCTTCTAAAGTGGCCTGTTTCCCTTGTCTACATCTTCAGCAAAATATTGCCCACAGGCTTCTTGGTCTAGGGGCGTACAGGACAGAATTTTAGAGGCTAGATAGGCAAACTTGTACAAGTAGGTGTTGCTGGGAACTGGCTGCTTGCCAAGTACCGCCTCCTTCTTCAACATGGAAGAAAATCTTGCTACATTAATTGAGTGGGTCTGATGTTTAGTTGGAACACTAGAAACTTCAAGAATATGATAGTTTTGTGGCTAGGGTCATAGCCACGTGGTATGTATAGGGCTCTGGGTTTAATCCCAGCACCACAAATTAGAAATGACAATAAAACATCTTTTAGCTTTGAAACTACAGGAATGCCAAATGACAATGACATCATGTCTTGGGAATGCTCCTTATATTAAACATCTGAGGATGGCCAATGTCAGAGTAGATTTCATGATGCTGATGTTAACCAAGATGCTTTGTGCCTTGTGTTAAGTTACATCTCTGGTGGTCTAATGCTGTACATGTACTTTTACTACATATCAGTCAAGGATTTTGAAACAAATGTCAAACTTGGCACATGTGATAGATCATGCAAGAACATGACATGGTTTTATGTCTTCTTATGTGAGCTGATTTAGTTTTCGTCATTTTTTTTTTTTGTCAACTAGACACAAACCTTGATATATCTTGGGGAGGAAATCTTATTTGAACAAACAGCTCCAGAAGACGGGCCTGTAGTCAAGTCTGGAGATGGATATTTTCTTAATGAACAGTGTGGGAGGGCCCAGATCATTGTGAGTGGTGCCATTTCTGGGACAGTGATCTCAGCTGCTATATAAAACAGGCTGAACAAGCCATGAGAAGTAAGCCAGTGAGCGGCGCTTCTCTGTGGGCTCTGAATCAGCTTCTACATCCAGATTCCTGAGTTTCTTCACTGGTTCTCCTCAATAATTGACCATAATTTGGATGTGTACGTGAAATAAATGCTTTCATCCCAATTGCTTTTTATGGTATTTTATCTCAGCAATAGAAAACCCAATGAAGATACCCTGACTGTGTCGATGTTTTACACTCACAAAATGCTGTTAGGTGTGTGGCTTGATGATGGAATGTCAGAATCCACCAGTTTTTGTCTTTCCACATCTGAGTGGAGGGAAAGGCATATATGCTATGGATGCATGTCTCAGGGTGGCTAGAGAACCCTGCTGGTGCATGCACTTGAAACTTACGAATCTTCTGGAAGGAACGAAGATGTAGGAAACCTGTGGTCTGTAATGACAATGTCACAAACTATGACAACAAGAAGCTATCTCAGGATTCTCTTAAGACACCCAGAGACAAGGGGCCTTAGAAACCACAAGCATTCTTTGTTGTTTGACAACTGCAATAAGTTCACTTGATGGAGTTGTTGAATGAGAGACAGTATGATGACTCTCCCCTCTCTGGATGTCCTAATTTACATTTTAGAGGGCAAGAAGGTTGGTAAAATGCTGGCTAGAATGGATTATCATAAAAAGGATTTTCTGAAGTGTTTTCACCCTATAGTTCCTGACTACTCAAAGTGGCACTAACTAGTTGATTACAATATGCGAAGGCACAGCAAAAGCACTGTAAAAATATCTTGCAGAAACTTCTAAATGATACACATGTGCGTGCATGTAAATAACACGGTTATTCTTTATTGAGAACGGGAGGCAATGAAGCATGTTACTTAAGAAGACAGTTGTCTTCCTGGAACCCACTGCTAACTGTCTTGGGTTTATGTAAAAGGACAGCCTCACTTTAGTCTTAGCAAACACTTGCTGATTTAGGGCAAAGGGTCACAACCTCACCCATTTACCCTCAAATCAAGGGTGAGTCCTCATGGGAGGCTAAGGGGGAGCTTATTATGTTAGTCCTGTATTTTCCCAGCGAATACAAACTATTTCAAAATAAAAGCTACTACACGCACCTCCTCCAGTTCCTATTTTCACCATATATGTTAGTTCAAGTTCCTATTCTTTTGAACATTCAGTTTCTTTCTTCATCTATAAAAAGGATAAACAAATTAGTAACAACTTAAAACTAGTCAATGAAATGATCATGAGCCTGGGGAAAGTTAGTTACAGTTTAATAAAATCACCAAAGTTATTTTCTTAGGCTTGAATTTGGTTTTGGTCAATTATAAGTAATTAATTTGTTACAGGATAACTACCACCGTGCTAATTCCATATGCAGAAGCCATATTTATTCGATGGGCGTTTATACCCAATATTTAACTTTTGCAAATGCAAACACTGTAAACACGCCATAACAAAAATAATTTTAAGACAAATAATAAAACAAATATATTAATCCAAAGATATTTACTAACTAAAACCAAATAAAGAAGCTGAAAGTATTTACATTTAATTAGAAATTGGATTTTTTAGTAGCTTCTTAAAAAACAGAAATGACAGGTGAAAAGAAAGAAACAAAGAAACAGATAGAAACAAAAAGGAGAGAGCCAAGAAAAAGTAAACAAGTATCAGAAAGCCATTTTCTTATTTTCCTAGATGCAGCCCAAATGTTAATAATTATTTTCAACATGGAGAGTGAAACTTTTACTTTCCATCAGGGTCATGCAAGAAATATTTTATAATATTAAAAATAAGCACTGGGCTAGGGGAAGGACTGAAGGAACTGAAGAGTTTGCAACCCCATAGGAAGAACAACAATATCAACCAACCAGATCCCGCAGAGCTCCCAGGGACTAAACTACCAAGCAAAGAGTACACATGGAGGGAGCTATGGCTCCAGCGGCATATGTAACAGAGGATGGCATCATTGGGAGGGGAGACCCTCGGTCCTGTGGTGAGGCAGGAGAAAGTGGGTAGGTGGAGGAGCATCCTCATAAAGCAAAGGGGAAGAGTGGGGATAGGATAGGAGTTGGTGGAGGGGTAAGTGGGAAGGGAGATATCATTTGAAATGTAAACAAATAAAATGATTAAATAAAAAAAATAATCATTGGTGCTTCCCCTTGAGAAGCTTGACTTGAGGACATTGTAATTCAGACCAGTGCTCTTTTTCACATTGATATTTTTCTTTTCTTTCTTTTTATTTCTTCTGTTTTGGTGCTTATGAGGGTTATATAAATTACTCTGGCAGCATTAACGTCTAACTTTAATTTTACCTAGAATAACTTTGAGAAGCCAGCAAAAGTTAAACATCCTCTTTGTTGGACAGCAGGTGCTCTTGCCTTTAAAGCCCTGCAAACATTTGACTTATGAAGGTAATCCATGAAGCATACCTTTTGGCACAAAGGAAAAGAAAAATAAATGATACTTTTAAAATTTCACCTTCCTCAAAGGAATCGTGATTTAGAGAAGTGTGCAAAGCACTGAGCCAGCCTCTGGCACATTCAAAACCTAAAATTCATTCCCTCGTGTAGACAAAATAAACTGAAAACCTCCCCAATTCCCATGACAAGTCAATACTTCTGTTCTTGTTTCATTTCTGTTGCTGTGTTAAACTATGTTACCGAGAAGCAACTCAGGCAAGATGGGTTTATTTTAGATTATGTTTCTAGGTTTTGTTCCATCATTGTGTGGAAGCCAGAGCAGGATATTGAACCAGTTAGTCATATCACATCCATGTTCAAGAACAGAGAGAAATAAATCCATACACACTTGCTTACTGCTCAGCCTGCTCTACTCCTACACAGTCCAGGTCCCAGCCCCATGGAATAGAATGGTGCCCGCGTTCAGGCTGTGATGTGGAAACACATCAATTAAGGTTATCAAGACCATCTTCCACAGACTTGCCAGCAGGTCAACCTGATCTATACAGCCCCTCTCTCATTGAGACTCACTCTTTCCCCAAGTGGTGAAAGTTGTGTCAAGTTGACACTTAAGATTAACCCTCACAACTCAGATATGGCCAAATATATATTTGTCTTAATGTGAATGGGTGTTTTGCCTGTTTGTATGTCTGTGTACCATTAGGTGTACCTAATGCCTGTAGTGGACAAAGGTAGACATCAGATCTCCACAAATGTGAACTCTAGGAATTGAACTCAGGACCTCTAAAAGAACACAGAGTGATATTAACTACTGAGCCGTTGAACCATCTCTCCAGGCCCATCACTGTCTTCTTGAATCCCAGAGAGGAAGAAATGCTGCATCTCTGTGCAATAGGTGTATGTGTGTGTGTGTGTGTGTGTGTGCGCGCGCGCGCACGCACGCGCGCGCGTACGCACACACACACGTGCTGAGGTGCATGTGTACATGTGTAAGAATATGGAGGTTAGAAAATAACATCAGACATCATTCTCTGTCATTCTCCACTTTACTTTGTGAAGGGGCTCAACCTAACTTGGTTTCGCTGATTAAGCTAAACTGGCTGGTTAGTGTGTGCTAGGAATCTGCCTGCTTCCATCTTTCCAGCAATGACAGTAATGCATTTGCTGCCATGCAAGGGCTTTGCATTTATGTTGGTGCTGAGGATCTGAGCTACGATTCTTATGCTTGCATGGCAAGCACTTTACCAACTGAAGATGTCTCCAGAGGTTTTTAAATATGAATTTTAAACTATTTGCAAGATTATATGCATAACATATGGAATCCTGTCTATGCAAACTTAACTTAAAGGAATCCATATGACCACACACATTAAAACTGGACACCCACTGAAATGAACAGGGATGAACTAAGAAGGTCTACAAAATGCAGGGCATGATATTAGCATGTTATAAATAAATTTTTCACAAAATGTTAGAGTTTAGTGATTCATTATGGAAGAAACTGTTAGAGACACTTATTTCTTGGGATAAAACACTCCCCAAGACTAGTTAACTATGGCACTCACAAGTTGGAGAGCATTTCATGATTCTTAAAAGAGAAACACGTGAGTACCTAATAATAAAGGTTGCCAACCTGTAAAGCCATCATCTTTGAACTAGTTAGACAACATTACCAAAATATATGTTTACCTGAAGATGGCAATTTCTAAGACTTCACTTATAAGCAAATATTCTATTTCACATATTTCATGTAAAATTCACAAAGTCATTTTCTTATAAAATAAGGCAAATAAGAATTAATCCTATATGTTGCATTGTGACTTAACACGTTGGAGGGATCCATGACCTAAAGGAATCTTTAAAAGGTAGTTTTAAATTATGAATGAATGAATGCATCTTATGTACAGTAATTAAGTTTAAGAAAATGTAAGTGTTCCAGCATATCATCTCAGTGATCTACAGGATGTTATCTTCACAAAGTTCAGGGTGAGACTGGTCATGGAACTTGGCATCAGTGATACTGAGGTTCAGGCTCCAGTTTAACCCTTAGTGGTAGATGTTGACATAGGAAGCTTTCTTTTAGCAAACATGGTCTAGGCCCACCCAGCATCTGTTCCATTGCTTCTCCTTTCTCAGCATAAACCTGTTATCTGTGCATGCCTGCCTTCCTTGAACACTTGTGCAACTGGAATAGTACTCTCAAAGTTATTTATAAATTATTTTTGTCAATGACATACACAAATGTCAATGTTAAAGTTTATTGAGATCACCAAAAGACAGAGAATATGGCAATAGTTCAGTGATAATTTATTAGATCTCTTTCTCCTCTCTCTCTCTCTCTCTCTCTCTCTCTCTCTCTCTCCTCCCTCTCCCTCTCCTCTGTCTCTCTCTGTCTCTCTCTGTCTCTCTGTCTCTCTGTCTCTCTGTCTCTCTGTCTCTCTGTCTCTCTCTCTCTCTCACTCACTCACACACACACACACACACACACACAAACACAAATATACATACACACATGTAACTATGGGCTCATGAACAATTTGAGCCAGCTAGAAATAAGGAAGGGTTTGCTGGAGTTCTCGAAGAAAGTTAATTTTCTTTCCTTCTCTGAAGTGGTCTGAAGGTGATCCTGTCCTCTTTTCACTCTCATGGACATTGGTATCAATGAATAAGTTAACTCCTGAAGGGATGGCATTTCTCTGTCAGCTCTAGATGTAGGTTAAGATCTACACACAGAGCTAAGCTGGGCTGAGACCCTCATGGAAAAATGAGGCCATGACCAGAGGATCAGCTGATCTGCTTTTGGATTTCTAGGTCAGTGGACCAAGAATGTCAAAGAGCTCAGCCATCATTAGTGGGGCTTTTGATATTTTCAGTGGAAAGAACTTGAGTCTTTTATGGTTTCTCATCTGTGAAATCAGAAAGCTACTTTGAAACCTTGGGAAAATTCATGAAAAGCACTGTATAGAAGAGCTTGGCACAACACACATCTTTAGTGCACATGAGCAAAGTTTGAAACTGGTTGCCTGTATCCTGCAAACTTGCTGTTAGTTTTGTTTACAGTTATCTTTGATTTTTGATTATTTATATTTCCATATCAGGTAAGACCAGCGTATTAACCACCAAAGAACAAAGTAGTAGGTGAGCTAAAGATGTTAAAGTTCTTTGAGATACAAGGCAAATAATATAATAAACAATGGATAATATAATCATTCAATGATACTTCATTAAATATCACATACATATAATACATATATGTGAACTCAGGAATAGATATATATCTTTAAATAATTATATTTTACAAATGTGTTATATATTAAATATGTATTATTTAACATTTACACATATGTATTATATTTGTATGTAATTGTATATATATGTATATATATATATATATATATCCTTAAAAATTATGTATTCTTAGAAAATTAGAATTTGAAAATTTTGATAAAAAAATATGATGGCAAAAGTACAACTTCAATTTGATAATGGTAAAAGTGTAAAAATTTTAAGCACTGTGGAAATATTTTTTAAACGAACACTACCAATGTCAGCAAAACTACACAGAATCAAATGCTGAAATGCTCTCTGAGCTCACAGCCTTTGAGTCTTGGCTCTGACACTTGAATATTACATAATCTTAGCTAAATTTCTTAGTCTCAATTTTCGCATTTAGGAAATAGTAAGGCCAAATGTGGTGGCACATGCCACTCAGGAAGGTGAGGCAAGAGATCAGGAATTCAAAGCCAGAATGAGCTATGTAAAACCCTGCCTCAAAACAAAGACAGTATAAGTACAGCTCTACCTTTAAAAGCATCCTAAAAAGTATGTTAGAGAAACTAAGGAAAAGACCAAAGACTTTAGTTTTAAATGAGGCATTATAGGCTGAATTTGGTGTAGTTGCCAAGCAGACCATGACAGGAGCCAGCTGTCCCATCTTTGAATATGAACCATAGGTCAACAGCATACTGCAGGGCTGCATGCGGCTCCGTGTTCACTGCTGCTCTAGTTACAACAGGCAGAAAACAGAGCCTGCCTAATGTCCATCAGCAATGAATGGGTAAAGAGAAAGCACTATATACACAGAGAGGAATCATATGAAGCCATGAAGAAAAACAAAAGAATGGATTTTTTTTACAGAAAAGTGTGAAGCTCAAAATAACTACTTTAAACAGATAAGCCTGGTTTGGAAGGGCAAATACCATGTTTTCTCTCATATGCAGAATTTATATTTAAATTTATAGAGCTATGTATCTATGAATGTATTTACATAGGTGTGTAGGTGTAGGTCATGAACAGAGAAAGGGAACCATGGATGCTGGGAAGGAGACAATAAAGAAGAGTTGTAGAATATATGTGACATGTAAACTTAGTGGTGGACCAAGGATGACAGAAAACCAGTCAGCCGTGAGCATGGAGTAGGATAGTGACGAAAGAAAGTGAATGAGAGGGAAAAATAATGATACACACGTAGAAAAATGCCTGATGCATGCCTTCTATACTAGCCTAAAATTAATAATATATACATAAGTAAATAAATACATATTTAAATATATATGTATACACACATAAATATACATATATGAAATGGGCAATATTTTAAAAAGGCCATGGCATGGGCTGGCTATCTAATTGGTGGGGTGACTCTGCTTTGCTCCCACAACCATGTTTCTCACTAGAAGTGGCCAGAGGCCAAGCTCACTGCAGCTAGACCCATGAGATGCCAGATGGCTCTGCCAATCCACCACGCTGCCCCCACAAAGCCTGTCTGATCCCCAGATAATATCTGCCATTCTCGTAGTACCAGGTAGAGTGAAGACTCTTAAAACTTAAAGATTATCCAATAACATTATATATTTGGAAATGCTCAGTTAACAAGATGCTCACACAATTAGAATTGTTACCCAATATCTAACTTCTAGATATAAATTGTTACCCAGGATTGCTTTTGATCCATCAGTCCTCCTCCATGAATGCTAGCTCTCTTTTCTCCCTCTCCTACCCTTCCTCTTTCCTTCTCCCAGCTCCATCTACACTTCTACTGCCCAATCACCGAGCTCCACTGAAAATACAATGTGGCAGGTAAATTCCTGCAAAACACACACACACACACACACACACACACACACACACACACACACACA
>JANHMN010000006.1:52715632-52804009 GCA_030674055.1 Rhabdomys pumilio
ACACACACACACACACACACACACACACACACACACACACACACACACTTAAAAGATAAGACAGATTAAGGAGAAAAGAACCTAGTAACAATGTATCATGGAATCCTAATACATGTGTAAACAAGATGTGTGCAATTAAATACAACAGAAGCAAACATACAAATGAAAAGGAAAATTTCAGATTATAGCACAAAACTCAGGTACATGTTTTCTCTAATAAAATAACTTTAAATGTAAAGAGACAGAAGTAAAATTTGGAAGTTGGGACATACACAGAAAATACCAGATAAACTGAATTCAGAGTAAAGGAATATTACTATGGCAGAGACAATTATTTCAACATAACTGGGCTGTAGATGAAGAGGACATGTATGTGTGCAACTAACAGTGCTTCAAATACATGAATCAAAAATTAATAGGGCTAAAAGAATAAAGAGAGCCATGACTATAGCTGAAGATTTTACAGTCCTGCCATATAATTCATTTGTTCAAGAAGACTGTGATACAAGGTCTCGAAATGGATTCAAACCATATGTATATTCACTTCTCACACTGATATTCTTTTAAAAGATCTATAGAAACAGATCTGGAGGAAAGTTCAGAAATACGTGGAAACTGCAGATTTCTACATAACCTGTGGTACAGGGAAGACACTGAAAGGCAGAAACACATGAAAAGGAAACCACAACACATAAGATTTGTTTGCCCTGCTGATGCAGCATTTGTCTAACCCCACTGAAAAATTTTTTCCAGCATTGAAAAAAATATGAAGAATAGTATCTAGAGAAAGACATACATGTGATTCCCATGTTAAAACAGCTATAAAAATAAACAAAAATGAAATGAAAGAAACAAAAAAAAATAGATACTGAAGATCCATTCAGAGATCCAAAAGCTGGTTCTCTGAGATAGAGCATCAGGGAAAAGACTAGACAAAATTTGTAAATAATGGTGATGATGATGATGATGATGATGATGATGATGATGATGATGATAATGGTGAATCACTGCAGACAATACAATATTAAAGGGAAAGGGGGGTTATGAATAACTTACGACATTCAGTTTCACCACTTACAATAAGAGGGTACATTCTCTGAAGAACACAAATTACAAACATGTTCTAGGGGGAAAAACAGCAAACTGAAATATCTTGTCTAATCAAAATTCAAACTTCTTGAGATTAAATATTTCCTCATGAAAAATTACATGTCATCTGGTTTTGTTGGTTAAATTTTACCAAACATACAAGGATAAAATAACAAACTTACATCATCTTTCAGAATAGTAACACACACACACACACACACACACACACACACACACACACACACGGGAGGGATGGATGGATATATATAGAGAGACAGAGAGAGACAGACAGACAGAGAAAGAGAGAGAGAGACAGAGAGAGAGAGAGAGAAAGAGAGAGAGAGAGACAGAAAGAGAGAGAGAGTCCAGAGTCCAGAGTACTTGTATTTTCTTATTTCAAGATTTACAACATTCTACGACAGTAAAAATGAAATGTTGGCATAAAAATAGATATATCAATGGAGGTAGATAAAATCCACAAGTAAATACGTCTAAATATCTTTTCAGCAAGTATCTTGTAAAAGTCTAGATAAATATATGTAAAGTAATTTTGATAGATGTAATATGCTAACTTTGAACATTACCTCACACTTTAAATATATACAAAACATAATTATCTTAAAATGATTCACAGACCTAGATAGAAGGGCTAAGCTATAAATCCTCTACACAAAAACATAGGAAATCTTAGTGACCCTAGATTTGGTAAAGTGTTTGTAATTTCCAACAGAAAGTATGAAAACTCAATAAACTAGAACTCAGTACATTTTGAAACTTTGATTAGTCACTAGTTATGAAAGATGTTAGCTACACACTGAGCATATGACCTAACCATTTCCATAGATCTTGTCCCAGAGAAATAACAGTACTTACTCACAATGTTGTGTACATGATTCTTGGTGATAATTTTATTAGTATCATCCACAACTATAGATGACAAAGTTGTGTACAAATGGATGAGTGTGTAACCAGATTTTGGTACACTTACATTATAGTCAGAAAAATTTAAAAATGATTATTGAGACAGAAACACACATTGATCTTAATAGTATCATTTTGAGAAAAAGAGCAAGACTGCACATGAATGTACATAAACATGATTTCATTTATATAAAATTCTAAAAAAATGTAAACAGTCTATATCGTAAAAATGTGAGCTAGGCTATAGAAAAAAACAGATTGGGAGTTCTTAGGCAGTAGGGTAAAGACATCAAGCTGTAAGGAGGATTAACTTATTACAAATCAGCACGGTGAAACACTTTGGGAGAAATGGCTATGTATGTTGACAGTGGCAATGGCTTTATAATTATGCACAGGTCAAAATTTTGCAAGTTGTACACTTTGAACACACTCGGTTAGTTGTATGTCAGTTGTAGAGAATGGCCTTCAATTTTCTTTTCCCTTTGTGCTTGCATACTGGGGAATATGACTTTATAGTCAGACATAAGAGTTTGTATGCTACCTCTGCTCCTATAATGCAACCTTATATAAATAACCATTTTGTGTCTCAGATTCAACTTCAATGTTAGTAAAATACTTTATGGGAGATAAAAATGTATGTGCCCATGACTGCGATAAAGGTAATGACATATGTTTTATCCCTAAGCCAATCCCATTTCCCTCTTCCAAGTGGATACTCTTCTTGTATTTGATGTATAATCTTGATACATATATACTTTAAGGTAACAGAATGGCATTGTTTTAGCTTATTTCTCTTGTATGCTAAAATGTTAAGACATATCATTATTATACTATCTCTCTATAGCATGTTGCTTTTAACTGCTGCATTAGCTTCTACATTATATATCCGACAAACTTAACTCATTAACTTTCTCAGGTGGAAAGTTCAGTGTCTAATCGTCTGCCTTAATATTTGTCTCTTGGAAATTCTCTGGCACATAAATCCTGAAGTAAGATATCTGGGCCGTAAGAGAACTGTGAGACTAATTTCACTCAGCACTTCCAAACTGTTTTTCAAAATGTTGAATTCCTGACTCCGGGAATTAATCACATTACTGATTTTTTACCAATACAATGCATGTAGCTTGCACTCTAACTTTCACTTCTCACATTACTAATGAGTTTGAGCAACTCTTGTTCTTATTAACTACCCAGGTTTTTCCTTTGTAAACAACATCTGCATTAATATTCGTTCATTTTAAAAATTTTACTTTTTGATGGGCATTCCCTTGAAATGTCTGCCATGAGCCTATGAGTATTGAGATGACACTTAGTGAGTAGAAATATTTCATTTTAATATAGTCACACCTGCCATTTCTTAGCTGAGTTACTTAAGATAATTACCTTTGTCAGGTGCACAAGTACAACCAATGTATTTTTCACCTTTTGGAGTTTACACTGTTACTTTGTTTTCCTTAAATTTATCTAGAGCCTGGCTTCTCATCTCACACGGCCCTGGGCGGGCACACATTTCTTCCAGTGTAATGATCCGTGTTCCAACACTGTCTGTGAGAGAGTCTGTCTCATTCACACAAGCAATGACATCTTCATCACACGCAACTGGAGTATTTTTATAAGACCAAGAATGATCCTAGAAGAGTAATGACCCAGAGTAATAGAAGGTCAAGAGGCATTTTTATCCACCTTTCAGAACCACACATAAACAGGAAATACTAAACACATCTGGATTTGAGGATTAAGTATAGAGAAGAACTCTTCCTATGTCTATTAGATATAACGGATTCTCACAATGTCTTCAATGTTTAATAGCAAAATAATGTTTTCATAGAACATTACATAAGTAAAATATCGTATATGTTACATCAAAACTATACTTCTGTGATAGTCCTAAGATCATAGTATACCTGTTATATGCATTTTTTCAATTTCCTCAAAGTTTTCGGAATTTCCTGGAATGATTCAGAATACATGACAAGATATAGCATTTAACTAGCAAGATTTTTTTTTGGAAGCAAGTAAAAAAGTTCAAGCAAAAATGGGTCTGGTGCATGGCCCAATTCAATATTCCATACAAAGAAAGTCCTCAGGGAACAATGGCTTTGGCTATCTGTTGAAAGTCCACACATTTACTAAGTTAAATTTACATGTAGAGTAATAATCTGTCATAAACTCATGTTCTGCCTTTTTTTTTTTTGGTTGGAAGTTAAAAAAACAAAACAGCCCTACCTTTGTCCACAGAGTCCTTCTTGCATGGAGCTCAGAGGATGATGAGCTTGGATGTGTATTTTCTTTTGAATTTGGCAAGAAATTATTTTTGAATTTTATTGTTCTGTTTCATTGTCCAATGATGCCAAACAACAATACAGAAAACAAAATTCAAGCAAGCTGGTATCTGTCTTAGAGCCTAGAAGCATATGGTATCCTAAAACTCCTAACTGAAAGTCTAACATTACCTAGCACCAGTATTCAGACTACCTATCTTTCATGGCTATAGATGAACTGGAATTTAATAAATTCAAACCATCTACCAGCAACTACACAATGCTTGCCACACAAAGAGTCCTTAACAGTGTTAATCTGATTCCATGTGGTTAATCTAAAAGTCTACAAGGAGTTGATGGTCATTTTTGTGTTCGGATCGTGGTGGAAGGTTGAGATATTATCCACCATTAAAAAAAACAAAAGGAACTGTGTTTTCTTTATAATTTGTGTAGCTAAATATACTGATATACAGTTGATATACCAAATTAGTCTAATTCATATGCTAGCACATTTTAGAATATGTTTAATCATGTTGACTTGGAGGGGGGACGGAAAAAGGGCATTATTGGCAGATTGCAAGGGAACAAAGGCAAAACCATTCTCTCTCAGGTAGAAAGTATCCTGATGTGAATGAGCCACCCACTTCTGTTAGATGTGGTCTGAGCTGGAGTAAAAGCTAGAAGCCTCAAATTATGGTAAAATCACAACTACAGACCCATCTGAGAAGAGAATCAAAGGAGCAACACATTGGAGACATGCAGGTGGCATACAATGCATCCAGTTCACAGCACAAAGCACCAGTTTTTACAAAAAGCATGTCAGTTTTGGACACTGTGAATCATTAGTCACAGTTCTTTTTGTCCCATGGCAGTGAATTGCTGGAATTATCACACTACAATGAAAGGATCAAATAATAATAATAATAATAATAATAATAATAATAATAATAATCTCTGAACTCCACTTGCAGCTCTACAGACTAAGCAACATGAGATCCAACCACAGCACACAGGAAATCTCAGGGAGTCTTCTGACTAGTGCCTGTATTAATCCAGGTACAGTTGTAAAATTTCAGATGCATTCAGGGTTGTATTCATGAAACAAGAAATACACCAATAATCTGCATGTGTAAAGAAGTCTGTGCTTTTCTAGAAATTTCAAAAATTCCCTTTTCTACTAATTTATGTTGAAACAGGGCTGTCATCATGATATTAACCTCACATTATTTTTAAAATTTCTGAAACCCATGTGTGTGACACTGGAGTTGTTTGTCTGTCTGTCTGTTTTGACATTCTAGAGAAAAAAAAATCTCTGGAGTTAAAATAGCATCACATATAGGAAAACACTAAGCTCAAAACTTCCCGACAAGACATAATTTTTGCTAGAGTAATTTATAACATCTCCACATTGACTATTTAATAAGTTAGGTTGCTGTAGTCTCCTACCTTTGTTCTTCAGTCTTATATTGCCAACACCATCAAACACACTTTGTTTCTATTTAGCACAAAATATTTAGAGAAACATTTTTGTTAACTATAAAAATAATAGTTTTCTGGTCTACTTTTTAAAAGATTCCCTTGCTAATAGGATGATTGACACATGACCAATGTTGCTAGGAGATCATTTAAAGCTAATTAAATCCATTGGCAGCAGAATAAAAGAGCCTCTGTTCACCAGAAGAAGATAATAAATAAATTTGATTT
This sequence comes from Rhabdomys pumilio, assembly GCA_030674055.1. Classification (NCBI taxonomy): domain Eukaryota; kingdom Metazoa; phylum Chordata; class Mammalia; order Rodentia; family Muridae; genus Rhabdomys; species Rhabdomys pumilio. The sequence continues at coordinate 52,721,608 of JANHMN010000006.1, forward strand.
TATTTAACAGAAAAGCCTTTTACCCTTTGCAAAAATATTTATATATGAGTATCTGATATATTTCTAAAGCTAATAGGTTTGATTTGCTAGAAAAGAATGAACAAGATGCAAATTTGAAACAACATTACAAATGTCAAATACAAGGTGACACTGAATCAGAGTGAAGAATTCACAGGGTACTGTCTCTTCAAGAAAGCATTTGGTAAACAACAAGCTGGCTCAGCTAAGATTTAAAGAGTGAAATTTATATTTTTCTTGGCATATGGACCTCACCTACCATACTCCTGTTTCTTGGGGACATCCATGGATGAATAGGAACATACACACACAAATATGTAGTAAGTAAAATAACTTAATAAATGTGCTTACATTTAAGGGTATCACTGGGACACGAGTAAGGATGTAAAGTGCTCATATTTAACATCTACTCAAGTTTTACTCAAAAGTGATGCTTATGAGTGTAGTTTCTCATGAAAACATTCATCTCTCCCTGGAGGAATGTATTAGGTGTTTCCGTCCTAAGCCTTCCTTGTGAAGTGATTGCCTCTGAATCACTCACACTTCTTCACCAGTGTGGGAAAAGCTGCCACGACCACGCACTGTACTCTCTCCCAACACAGAGTTTTCAGGGCAACTTCACAATCTACTTCCAGCATACTCAATTGAATAATCAGAATCAAGGCGACAGCTTTCTCTTCCTGTTCCATTCTTTTACCCAGAATCCACTTAATTTGCTAAGAGTTGGCTCATTTTCTAGTTTTAATTGTGAAATCAACTCTTCCCTGAAATAGATTCATTGAAGTTGATTGTACTGGAATCAGATTTAACCATCCCTGTCTATGATTCTTTCAGCACTGTGTTCATAACTGTCGTGATGATGCTTGTGGTATCTTATCAATTAATAGTACACACAGTACACATGGGCTTTCCTGCCAGTGACAGTATCTTCATATCCTCCAGCAGAGGATGGTCCTTGGGGGTCTTGTATCAAATAGATGTTCACTTTTTTTTTTTTTAATCAGACAAGTAACTTTGTGGATGAGATAATGTGTTAGAAGATACTGGGAAAAAAAAAACTACTTTATGTCATTGAGTGGATTCTGTCAGTGAGAGGTAAGAAAATAGAACCCCAAAGCAGGAAGCTTGAGTACAAACTGATAAAGGTAAGGAAACTATAGACAAAAGAGATGAAGAAATGCCCCAAATCCAACCAACACCTCAACGCGGTTAACATCATGAGTGAACTGAATCAGAAGCAGGCACATTACTAAGTAAAAAAGATTTTTCTTCCTGAATCATCAAGGGTATTTTGTTTCTGTACTTTTTTAGGAGGGAGATTTATTTATTTATCCCATTAATAAATGGGAAGGATTTATTAATAAGAGAAGGTCCGTGAGTAAGAACCAGGTGCATGAGTCAGACGTTGTCTTCAGAAAGGGTCTTTGGCACAATTGCACAGTTTCATCACCACTCTGATAGAGGTGGGAATGGCTATCACGGATGGGAACATGGAAGCCTTCCATGAGTCCCTGCCTCAAATCAAATTCTATGCTGATTTGAAAAATTATTTCATTTTACTTGTTGGAGTCTGAAATCTCAGAGAAAGAACATTGAAAGTGAGAATGAGTGATGTGGGGGGGGGGTGGTAAAGTTAGTGGGGGGCTTTGGTGTAGCCAAGTTGGGGAGCTCTTTTGTAATCCTCCATGCTCTGTGCCTTCTTCCATCGTGTTTGGAGATGCCGCGATGCACCTACTCCACCTACTGAAATCATTCTCGTTCTAAGAAATATTAAGTCGTTTCACATTTGCTGAATTGCAGTTTGAGGATGCCTCTCATATGGAGCTGGAGCATTTGACTGTACTCTTTAGGCATCTGGTGGAAGCCATGCTTGGGTAACTTGTTGTCATAGTAGTGGTGACTGACAGGCGTTTCTTCCACAGTCTTAGAGAAAGGCCAGAATCCATAGAGCTTCACATTTTCACACAGTTCCACCGCAATGCTTGCGATCATCAAGCCCGTGGATAAGCGGAACGCAGTCACCCCTTTAGTTCTCCAGAAAAGAGCGAGGTGTCTCAGGTACCTGGGATGGAAGAAGAGAACCTTTTGCCTCATATTAGATTCTTTGAGTGTTTGGTAGACTTTAAGAGAGATGCCAGTGTTGGCCCGAAAGGAAAAGGCTGGCAAAAGAAGAAATGCATCTCCATAGTTGGAAATATCTTCCAGAAACCTTGCTTTCTCCTTCAAATTCCTGTATCTGATAAATTAAAAAAAAAAAGACAGTCAGAGTATAGTAATAATAAAAGCAATAATTTTGGTTATTTGATGTTGAATATACATCTGGTCAAAAATTCAACTGTTTATATCCATCACTCTAAGAAGTCAAACCACTGAATGAAAAACATTGATCAAATATTAAGTAAATATTAAGGACCTGGTCTTCATTCTTCTTTTTTGGGCTACAAAGACTTATTGCTAGACAAATATTTCTTCTATTATTTTATATTCCAACCCAGTAATGTTATCTAGTATGGCATTGGCTTTTTGATACCTTAAAGTTACGCCTAACCAAATACCATAGCATATACATATTTACAAGTTATAAATTTATACATATTTACTCAACAAATCGAAGCTTTGTTTAGAAAGCCTATGCTTGCCTGAAATGTGTGTGTGTGTGTGTGTGTGTGTGTGTGTGTGTATGTGTATGTGTATAGATAGATAGATAGATAGATAGATAGATAGATAGATAGATAGATAGATGATATCCTTTCTGCTTCACATGACACCTTAGGAAGAACTCTTTCATGTAAAATTTTTTCACAATTAGCTTGTGGAAGACAGATATATTGCTTTGTTTTCACTCCGAGATTCTGGCATGGGAGTCTATTCTCTTACTAATGATTAGCCGTCTCTTTTTGACAGAAATAATAAAGAAAGTGTATGTGGAACTTTTATGAGCTGATGAGCATTCCGTAACAGTTATATTACAGAAGCAGGCCATGAAAGTTATTCCAAGTAACAAACTATTCAAAATGAAAGCAAACAGTGCTTTGTCAGGCTATGTGAGTGCTTCCTCCAAAACTTCTAAACAATCAGTTTTGTCAAGAAATACTAAGCACCAAGAAAAAGGTGTAAATAGCACAGAGACTCTGAAAGAAAACGGAAGAAGCTGACTTCTCTACTTTTTAAGTTGAAAAAATAAATTCCCCTTTGATTAGAAGCATGTAGCTCACAACACTAGAAATACAACAGAGTCACTCTTCTGATGAAGTGTATCTGTCAAACTTTGTGGTTGTACTCTTTTGTGTTTTCCCCAGAAGTTGGCTCAGCCGTGTGTCACACCATGTGGTGTGTCAGCAGCAGCAGCAGCAGCAGCAGCAGCAGCAGGAGGATTGTGTGAAGTGATCAGAAAGTGTTCTGAGGAGTTGTGCAACTTGCGGGCACTCACTTCAGTGTTATGATGCTGGGATTGACAGTCACAAGATTCGTTTTGTTTCCAACATCTTTACTAGCGTTTCCTGTGATTGGGGGGAGGTTACACCTGGAATAAAGAAGAAAAAGTATTTTCAAAATATAACCTGTGAAAAGCAGATGTATACACACATACACATGTACATACATATACACACATACACACATATATACAGCTATACACACACATACATACACACATATACACAGACACATATGCACATAGACATACATACACACATACACACATATATACATATACACATACACGCTATACCCACATATATGCACATAAACACACGTACACACATACACACTCATACACACATACACAAAAACACATAAACACACATACATACTCATACACACACATACACACATACATACACATATATAACATACACACATACACAGGCACACACACATACACACTCATATACACACATATAACACATACACACATACACACACACTTGATAACTGTTATAATCTCAGAGGAAACCAGTGCTGTGATAAGAATCTCAGAATCTACCTGCTTTCCGCTTGAAAATACCAACAAGTACAGGATGTACTTGTTTCAACATTGGACAACATACATCAATTTGATAAGTAATTTTAGTATTTTCATTGAGATTTGTAAGTGCCAAGACTAGAAATTTCAAATCTTTTTCCACCATGCTTCTGAAGCATTTTTAAGGTGTGTTTTTTTTGTTTGTTTGTTTTTGTTTTAAATTGAAGTCATGACTTTGGTCAACTGTGTTGACCGATGTTGATTATATTCTTGCAATAGGATTATCCATACAGAGTTAAAGAAGCCAAGGTACTGAAAATATGATAATAAAGTCTCCCAGAAATAAGACCTACATAGGAACACTAGTATCTCCTGATCTCCATATGGATGACTTCATCACCAAATAAAGGAAACTCTAGTGTTTTTTGTAGCAATTTTCATCCTGGTGTCATAAACCTGGAGTATTCATTTTTCATTGGGAGCCATGAGAGATGCTAATTTTGAGTATATTCCAATCACATTAAAATGAGGATATTCTTTAAATTTCAATTAAACCATTTTTTAAGGAAAAGCATGGAAAGTCAATACTTAGTGCTACCCCACCCCCAGGGAAGCTATGCATAGCCCACATCATCTGCAATGTGGATGGAGCTGAAGGATTCTGCTCCACACCAGATGAAACACAGGAATAAATGAAATATATTCCTCTCACTTTGATATAAAATATACATCAGAAAATAGGTATTCATTATAGATAGGCAGTCACAAGAAAGGACATTATCAGTGGCCTCCTGTAACAAATCACAGACACATATTCTTTTGAAGTATCCAAAGTGGTTAGTTGTTGTTTGAGACAGGGTCTTTCTTTGTAGCCTAGGCTGACCAGGGCTCATTCTGAAGCCCAGGTTGGCCTTAAACTCTCAATGACCCTTCTTCCTCTGTCTCCATGAGTGAGCCACCATGCCAGGTTTAAAAGTGGTTTTGAATATAATTGGAGACTTGGTGAAAAATGTGTGTGTGCATCCTTTTATATGCATGTGTGTATAATAGATGTAAGATATTTATGTAAAAACAGATGTAACAGTATAGCTATAGCATAGAATATAATGTAGTTATGGCCATATGTGTTTTTTATACACTTAATGTGTAACTCCCAATGTTTGGAAGGAAAACAAATGGGCAACTTCACTGTGTGATGAGCAAGCACAGGCAAAATAAGTACAGGCTTAAAAACTAAATGCATTTTAATGACATTCACCATATGTAGCCCTAATTTTGCTTCCAGTTTGAATGGCCAACTTCAAAAGAAAGAGCATGTTCAGAAAAATTCTAGCATCAGCTAAAGCAGAACCTGGAAACCCAGGGCTTGTCTTAAAGTTATAAATCAACTGTCTGCTGAGACAGTTTCCTAGACTTTAAACCTAAACTGTTCTTTCTATGGCTGCTGTAAAGTAAAATTAATGCTTTTGCATAATACTCACCACAGATGTTAGGGGGATTTTAAGTCTATAAAGAGCCTATCACATGAACCATTATTTATCTTCATTTTGACACCCCCCCCACACCACATACAAACACTGAGGATTTGAACAATGGATAATAGATTCCAATGTTGGTCTTGCCAATGTGAAACATGAAGAGTATAGACACTGTTCTGTAAAGAAGTCAATGAGTGTTGAATAATTTCTGGACCATCAGATCAAATATTGTGTAATTACTGCCAATATAAATTAAAAACACGAGGTGAAAGTAAGGGAGGAACTACTGTTTGAATTCTGGTTTGTGGCTTTTGTTAATCTACAGAACAGTAGCATCAAATCCACAGGGACCAGAGCATCTCAACAAAATTGATGTTCCTAGAACAGGAAGACGTGGACTTCTGCTCCCTCTTCTAAGTCATATTACAGCTGGGAAAGTCACCTCTGTCATATCCTAAAGTAGGATGTTTTATACCAAGTATTAGCATGGAGCACACACAAGCCAACTTTGTGTCTGTTTTCATAAACTACCTTGGCTTCAGACAAAAATACTTTACGGGACCAGAATTGAGCATATGTGTAATATACATTAATTTTCAAGCTGGGAAAAAATGGCGTGTGTGTGTGTGTGTGTGTGTGTGTGTGTGTGTGTGTATGTATATGTGTGTGTGTGTGTGTGTGTGTGTGTGTGTGTGTGTGTGAGTGTGTGTGTATGTGTATGTCTGTAAAATGTCTAGGGCAGCATCTTTCCTAGTGTTACTTGAAGAGTGAAGCCCCTTGCAATGGTCAGTGAGAGCAACGATCTTCAAGGTCAGAGAAATGTTCCTCCTGGGAGCTTTCCAAGGGAGCCCTGGCACCATCTACAGGCTGAAGGCTCTGATAAGCTCCACAGTCCCAAACTCCATTGTTATTTCACACAGTCTCTCCTTTCATATCCTTCTAATACTGATGTGAATATGCTCAGAAACTCATGAGTCCCACGTCCTCCAAGAAGGCCTATCTGGGCAACCTGTAGATGTCAGCAGTTCGATCACAAAGACAAGGCAAAATTGACATAGGACATGCTTCTGGTACATTTTAAAACAGTCAATATCTCCTTGGTTCCCAAGAAACCATCTTGGCAAGACTCACCTGAAGACGAAGTCAGATTTATCAATTTCTGCTCCACAGAGAGACTTGTTCAGAATTCCTCCATTGCCAACCACTGCACACTGGTTATAGGGATAATCCACAAAAGGTTGTGACTGGTGAGAGAGAGAGGAAACCAATCACAACCCAGGCTTGCTTAACAACTCGAAGTAAGGCGACAATGTGGCTCAGTAGAAGAAATCCAATCCCCAGAACTCTTACAGAAAAGAAACCACAAATGTCATCAGCTGGGTTCCAGAATCTTAACTTTTCATGTGTGTTTAGGAGAAGAAAAAAAAGAGTAAAACAAAGAAACAGAAACAGACTTTAGAGGAGGTTAAAAAAAAAAGCAGCACCATGGCTAAAGAAGATCTGAGTTCAAATCCCCAGCTCCCATGTAAAATCATAGACATGTCTGCCGTCTAGCATAGGGTAGGAGAAGGCAGGTGCATCCTGGGAGTTCCAGCTTGCTGGTCAGCCAGTCTAACTTAAGCAGTGAGCTCCAGGTTCCATGACAGAGCCTATCTCAAGACATAAGTTGAAGAGCAATCCAGGAAGATATCCAACATCTTCTACTGGCTTCTGTGTCTATGTGTGCCTTCATATTCATGTTCTCACACACACACACACACACACACACACACACACACACACACAAACACACACACACACACACACACACACACACACACACACACACACACACAAATCTAACTAATTAAATAAATGTTTACCATTATGGTCAACTTATTGTAGCATAATTTTTTGGGTTTTTTTGCAGCATAATTTTTTTTAAAATCATGTAAGTTTGTTTCATTCCTCTTGGGAGGGATAAAAATGTCTGGAATGGAGGACTTGAAAATATGCTTGTATATAAACTGTAGTATAATGTTTCTATTGAAGTTGTTTCATCATGTAAGTCAGACTGGTTTCAACATCACTATGTAGCTGAGGATAGCTACTATGTAGCTGAGGATGGCCTGAGATGCCTGATTCTCCTGTTTCTACCTTCCATGAACATACCATATCTCTTACTGCACAGAATAATGAAAGAAGAACAGGAAAATTACATATGGTGCCTTTACAACAAGCAGGACAATTTCAGGATTTAAAAGGGACAAAAATAGAGAAGTTAGAGAACAGCTTTAAATCTTTTATTTCGATGTGTAAAATTAAAGATTATTTATCAAAACTATCTTTGTTTTACTAAACCTTAGACATGCAGACTCAGCGAGGTCACTGGATTTATGCTGGCCAATCCTGCTAGTGGTCAGCAGTGCAGGTTGGGGACACTAGACAACTCTGAGATGACAAGGTTTTCATTCCCTCCCAAGACTCACTAACTTTGTTTACCCTGAAAGGCTGAACATCTTCTTCACAACCCCACATATAAAAGAGAACTTCGCCGTTCAACAGTATGTGTGTCCCTTATTGTTCTACATCCACTGAAGTCAGAAAGTGCCCTCGAGCCCTGGACTCACACCCTACAGTGATGGAGTCCATTTGTCTCTTAAGTTAGAGTGTATATCCACACAGGCAGAGAATGTGTTTCTTCATTTGTCATTTCTCCTCATTGCTCATCCCATGGCTAGAATAATTCAGTGCTCGTAGTGAGTTTTTCATAAGCACTTGCTGGCCCAGTGCATTTCCCCACTGTGCGTTCCCAGCTGTGTGTTAGAGCTGGCTCATTTGACATTGCAAGAGCCGACTGGGCAACACTCAGCGATTCTGTGAGCTGGCAGTTAAATCACCAGTAACATAAAATTGGCTATGATGTTAGGATCTAAACCACAGAGTATGGGAGAGGTTACAACACCAAGGCTACCCTGTCCTCAAAGCTAAGTCTCTGGCCCCACTGGTGAGGTGCTAGGATGGCTGTGGTACTAAGGGTGCTGGCAGCCCCCCCGAGCCACGATCACAGCCACCAGCTTCTGAGACCGCATCAGCAAGATGCTTCACAAGCAGCAGGAGGTTTTTGTAGGCTTGCCTTTAAATTTTAATTGTCATATTATGTTTATTGTATGAGAGGCACTGTTCCATACACATAACTTCCTAGCAGATTTAAGTCACACAATCATTGTGTGAGCATTTTACAGATGGAAAAGTAGAGGGGTACACTGAAGCAGGGGCTCTAGACAGGCAGGCCTGAGCTAGGACCCAGCTGGGCTGCTCCAAACCACTCTTCAGCCCAGTTTGTTACTAGTCAGTGCATTATTTAACATGTCCATAATACACTTCATTCCCCTCTATCCAGGAGGTCCGGCATGGTGCCTAGCTTTTAAATGAATGCTTTTCAGAGAGCAAAAGCTCTTTCATCTCTGAAATTCAAATTCAGGATGGCTCCAGAGTCTTTACATTAAGTCTTTACTCAATGGTGTCTCAATAAATTCAGAATTTTATAGACTGGGTGGGATGCAATGATGCAAGTATGCTTTTTATGGCACAATAGCAAAGACTGCTATGGGAAACATATCTCAAATGAAGCCCTCAAAATAACGACTGTTTTCTCTGGTTTCTTGGTCAATTGGGAAGAAACAGCCATATGTCTAGGGATCCAGGATGCATTAGGAGCTGAAATAAATTACAAACCTCAATATCCCCTAAAAATAAAGCAGCTTTTTAGGAGCAGGTACTTCATAGTTTTTGATGGAAAGGTTTTATGGCAAGCTGTTCTGGAGGTTCTAGGGAGCTATGGGCACAGAGGAGCAGAGGAGACCATGTGAACGTTGGGAAGGAGGTTGCTTGCATCCTGAATCCCAGTCTTGGAAGGTAAAATGGAAGCAGCACAAGGTGACATCATCTTATCCAGGTCACTGCCCAATTTCTTGTTTACCAACTAAAAACAAACAATTCTGGATAATGGGAAGTGTGTGCAGTCGTTAACATACAGAATTACCAACTTGGACCGTTCTTCCTTTCAAGGTGCTGCACGAAAGGCAGATGCTGTTAGCTGAGCAACAGAATGAAGTGAACGACAGCATACTGTGCCTGGATGAAGAGACACGGCTTACACGACCATCCGAGGCCTCCCACGCACAGAAATACTTGGTTATTGGCATGATTTCACTACCTGTAGTCTCAGTGCATCATAGGATGTTTTATGAGGACCCTGGTTTTGCTTTGTATGCTTTCTGTATGTTTTTGTAGTTAGGAGATGGAACCCAAGACCTTGTGCCTATTTTGCAAGAGTTTTGTCACTAAGCCATACACAGCTCCAGCTCTTGATATTTGGGACAGTCTCATTATGTAGCCCAGGCTAGCCACAAACAAACAAACAAACAAACAAACACATAGGAAAAACAAACAGGATCATTCTGTTTCTACCTCCCAAGTGCAAAGATTAAATACATAAACCACCAGGTTACACTAACTTTTTTTCCTTTAAACCTTCTTGAGGTACACTTATTTACAATAAATTATTTTCTTTTATTAATCATTTTAAAACACCAAATTTGTCTTTATTTAAAAAGATTTTATCTGTTTCAAGAGTGCCTTTTCTGTCCTTTTCTTCTAGAATATTTGCAGTGCTCTTCTCTATGGTTTTCTAGGTATTTCTCAATTATTCTTAATAAATTATTCTTTCTCTGAAGTGCCATACAAAAAATATTGAAATAACTTACATGAGCCACAATAAACTAGTTGTTAGAAGTCAGATAACGAACAGAGGGAATTAACTAGGAAACTCAATCTACAGGTAGCAAGCTGCATAAATTTATCAATCTCATTCTGATCAAATCAATTTGGCCTCATTGCTTTTAAACACCATAAAAGACACACATGAATGCATGAATATAAATGAGAGATTTTTGTGACAGAAACTGCTCAATTTGGTACTTGTAATACATAAAAAGTTTTTTCTCACTGAGCCTGGCAGCAGAGTATGTATCATTTACTCATGTTTATTTACAGACGTGTAGCGAGTGTACATATATATACTAGGGAATGTTCTAGGTCTCTGGAATACAGCAGTGAACACGGTAGACAGTAAGCCTTGTCTCGTGGACGTTATGCGACTTGACCATGAATTCTCTCGTAGTCATGTAACAAAGATAAGCCACAGAAGGATGGGCTTAATCATCCAAAATGCCGACTAGAAGGATCTGACCCTAGGCAAAGCATGGTGGTCACCTCCCTAAGCCCCAGTCACTACAGCTCTGAAACCCCAAGTGTTTCAGGACTTTCACTGAAAAGTCAGGTGGAGTGCTGAAAGCACTTATCACTTATGATATAAACCCTCTTCCGAGGGAGCCACACTACATTCAAGATTGTTTTCCTTAGGGCCTGGGGTATGTCAGTGGTAGAGTCCCGATCAAACTTGGGCAAGGTACTGGGTTCAGCCTCGAGCATCAAAATATAAAATTCCAAGACCTGCGTTCTCTGACAGGCCACCACTCTACATGTTCCATATGTTATAATATTCAGAAGGTAGCTTTAAAATCACGCTCTCGTTACTGCACGTTATGACGTCACACGCTCTTTACTCACCACTGGAAACATGTGGAAAATGTTCTCTCGAATGTGGATTTGTCTCTTGCTTTCCACCTCGTAGCTCATGTTAGTCCCCACTGGAGTGTTGTTCTGGGAAACCACAAAGTCTTGAACGGCATCGCAACAGGAAGCTAGTTTTGCTCTACAATGGATAAGAACTAACGTAAGCCAGAGGACGAGGATGAAGAGGTGCTGGTGAGTTTCAAAAAGAAGCCGAGTCAGGCACCCATATGACCGTCTTCCTCTGCAGTCCTGGGTCGGGGGATGGCGAGAAAACATGCACACTCTCAGGTAGTAGCCCGCTTCACCACAGTTAAGAGTCCTGAACACAGCAGTGGCAAAGGTTAAAAACCTCCTCTCCATGAGACTGCCAGGACAGAGACATGAGAGAATCCATCACAATAGTCCCCGTAGCCACCATAATGCTTGGGAGGTTTCAATCACCCAAAGAAAATTCTGCTCCAAGAAAATTTTAGGATGAACCCACTTCACATAACTTTAGTATAGCACACTGTTATGGTTGTATTTTTAATTTAATTTTATTTTTTTATGTGTGTGAGTGTTTTCTTTCCATGCTTGGCACCATCTGTGTGCAGTACTTGCAGAGTCCAGAAGAGGGCATTAGCTCCCCCTGGAACTGAAGTTAGAGATGGTTATGAATCGCCATGTGGGTGTTAGAATCAAACCTGAATCCTCAGGTAGAGCACCCCAGTGCTCTTAAGCACTGGCCATCTCTTTAGCACCAGTTTTAACTGCTTGTTATTATCAGTAAGTATTGTTAATCTCTTATTGTGTAGAACTTATAAAATAATCATATACATGTATAATATTCTATGTACATATATATGCAATCTACATAAACGGTGTGTCTATATCCACCTATATACTTTGTATACTATATATTCAATAAGTACTATGGATATATACTATACATGTCATTTATAGGTACATATATAATATATACATACTACATATTATATATCTAATATATCTAATATATATACTATATATGCATGTAGATAACATACATATATATGTATGGTGTGTGTGTGTGTGTGTGTGTGTGTGTTGTGAGAGAGAGAGAGAGAGAGAGAGAGAGAGAGAGAGAGAGAGAGGCTTAGCACTATCTGGGGTTTCAGACAGCCATGGGTCGGGAGGGAGGCTCTGTAATGGATTTCTCAAGCAAGGATAATGAAGAAAAATATACAGCTGCTTTGTAATAGGCCTGCCTGAGCTCCTCCCAGTTCACCTCTGTCCCCTTGGCACTTGGCCTTGTGGTGAGGACTTGCCGTTCTATTTGCTCTTTCTCACAGCCCCTGTTAGCCATTCCTTCCAGCCCCCTCTCCATTCCTTTGTCACTTCACTCCAACCTTCAGAATCCTTCTTTATAAAGGTCCCACACCAGCCACCCTTGACTGGGACACCCACCAATCAAGGAGAAACCAGAGAGCTACATCAAGATACACCACAGTCACCAAAATGAAGTCCAGATACTTTGATCCCAGGGCAAAGCCACAAAGATGAATGGACAAGATGACATGCCATCCCACAGACACACCAGCTAAGTGTGGTGGCTGCGGATAGTGATTCTGCTTATTGGCAGGGAGTCACAAAGAGATGGACACAGGCTACGGTGAATGGCTGACAGGGCTTCAGGAAGAACCAGGGGACCAAAAGGCCTGCTGTAATAGGCTAGAGAAAAGCAAGTTAGCTGAAGCCCACAAGTAGTTCAAAATAGCAATTACGAGTATGTTCAAGGGCTTTGAAGAGGATATGATAATGCCTCAAGGAAGCTTGAGAAAACACAGTTGAATGGGATAATGGAAACAATTCAAGATAGGAAAGTGGAATTCAACAATTGTTTTGTAATAATTATAAAAATAGAAAAAACTAAGTTGAGTAGCATTACAGTCATCTAAGCAATAATGTATAGTCACTTATTTGAGAACAATCAAACGGTATGATGATTTTTAAGTGGAACAGATTTAGGTGGCCATTCCTAATAAAAATCCCAGAAAGATGTCAATTACTATCCAATATGTTTAGAAGTCCCGGTTATTATAATACAGGCCAATGTCAACATTTCATAACATATATATTTTATTTGTGTAATTCCTCATGGATGTAGATGTCAAAGCATCTCTTAATAATTAATTACTCCAGGGTTTAATCAGCCTTTAAGTCAGGAGAGACTTCTATTTACACAACTAAGCTATCTCCTTGTTGAGGTCTCTTTTCTCTGTTGTTTTCTTAGCAATGCTTAAAGCAACCAAACACAGTAACCAACCGTTTGATTCACCTTTCAACCTTGCAGGACTCTGCAGAACCCCCTCCCCACTTACTTCTGTTTTTTCTGAGTAGAGCCCAATTGTCATTATTGTTATCATCTTATCACTCCCTGACTTTGTCCCTTTTATATTACTTATGAAGTATACACGCATTTGGAGCCACACACAGAAAAGGTACTGTCTCTAGTGTGGGGCATGCTGTCGGGAGAGAACTCACAACTGGTCTTTCCCTGCCCTACAGTTTTTATGTTGGGTCTTAGTTTTGAAGGGCGCCCTTTCAGACACATTCCTATGGAGCTCTGTGCTTTTGAAGTTACACAGTGCTCTAATTTGTTTTGGTCATTTAAAATTCTGTCCTTCAAAATTCCAGTTAAGTCTCAGGTTACAGAAAGTGAAAGTAAAGCCATTCGTACAAGGTCAAGGCTTTCTTGCTCATCGGGAAACACGTTCATAAAAAACACTACGATCTTCTTAGTTGGTTTCTGTTGGCTGCTTATTCCTTTCCATCTTTCTGTTCCTTAGTCTCTACCATTTCTAAAAGACAGTTCATAGAGATAAAAAATCAAATAATAATAATAATGTACATAAAATACTCAGTAGTATTTTTAATTATAAACTCAACTTGATAACAATTCCAATATCACTCTGCAAACTCATAACTTCATGTATGCTTGTCACTTTAAATGCATCGTTAATCCAATATCCGAAGAAAGGGCAATATAATAAATTCTTACCTACTTTCAACAAGTAACTTAAGATATTCAGTGCTTATGAGAATACTACAAAACCATAAACACCAACCAGGGTTCTCCATTAGTGCTTTTCTATATTAATAGGTATTTCTGGAGTTATACTATTTAAGTGTGTCATAATAACATTTTTAAGCTTACAAGAAAGTTAAAAGTAGAACAAGAGGCCCTTGAGTAACCACCAGTCAGATTCTACAATGAGCTATTTACTAAGTATATTCTATTGTATGCTTGTCGTCCATTTTCATGGGTGTCATTGTTTCCATCAAACTGAACTGTAGGACTCATGATGACTCTACTTTTAACACGCTCCATCCCGTGGCAAACACTCCTGCTTTCGACTCCTGATTGTTAGATTTGCAGGTGTTCACTTCAAACCCTGGTTTTGCACTAGGATACAAACTTTGTGTATATTCTTCCCACTCAACAATGTGTGTGTTTCTTTCCTTTGCTTCAGGGGTATCTGTTACACGTATAATACCAACTCTGTTTAGCCATTGGCCTTAAGTTCTTCAGCAAATCACAAGAAACAAAAAAAATTATCATTAGATAATGATAATCTAATGTGTAATGCAAGGTAACCTAGTTGTACATTCCTATAACCCAAGCACTTAAGTGACAGAAGAAAACTCAGGGCCAGCCTGGGTTCCACAGTGAAGCCTTGGCTCCAAACAAAAACAAAACCAGAAAAAAAAAAGCCCAACATAAACATCTAATGATGCAAAATGATCTCCAAGGAAATATCAGTGAACAGAACAACATTTCCAGTGTCTGCCTTTAGATGCAGGCTGACAGAACTTGCAAGGGTGATAACTGAGCATTCTCAGTTTCTCTCCAGCTTGTCTACACAGCAGAGAAGTATCCAGAGATAACACAAAAGTAAGCAGCTTGTAACACTGAGGAAATCAGGAAACAAACAAGCAAGCACCTAACAAAGCTAAACAAAACAAAAATCCTGTTATTCTATTCCCATCCCTCTAAAAGACAGTCAATCCCAATCAGGGTGACGTGAAGTCAACCATGTGCCATAAGAACTGGCTTTTTTTTTTTTAAGTGAGCTTCAATTAACAAATAGAGAATGCTGTTGATGCTGATTAGAACACCTGCCACTTCTGGGCTATCTACCATATGCTGTGAGGGAGACTTCACAGTCTTCTGTGAATGTCAAGGTTCATGAGCCATGTACTTGTAAAGCCCTGTGCATTTTCCTGAGCATTTGCAGACATCCACTATTCTCACACTCAATTCTCACAGCTGAGAGTGTGGCAGGCAATATTATCATACTCAGTTTAGACCCAACAAACCTGGGTTTGACATGTGAGTGAGCCAAGCACTCTGGCTTAGCCCTGTGATCCCAGCACTCAGGAGGCTACTGCAGGAGGTTAGATAGCTTTGGCCTAACATGTGCTATGTGGCTGGTTTGAGGCCAGCAGGGACTACTCAGTAAAATCTTGGAGAGGGAAAGGGAAGTAAAGAGGGAGAGAAGAAAGGGCGATCAAGAAACGCAGACTATAAACAAAACTATTTCATATTCTTTCCAGTCTATCAGAATGTATAAACATTAGGGAGAAACGTTGCCTCTTTGATTAAGCCTCTTCTTGGGAAAATGGTTTACTGTGAGGACATAGGTATTCAAATTCACGCTGCCAGCAACATACCTTGCTACCTACCTATTCAGACACACCTTACTGGTCTTTGGACAGCTTATGTTCATTCCACATGCCTGCCTACTCAGGAACTCCTTAAAGGCTACTACTGTATAGCCTACGCTCATTCTGTATGCCTGCCTATACAGACACAACTTACAGGCCATTGTACAGTTTATACTCGTTCGAGTGCCTGCCTATCTAGGCACACCTTACTGGCTCTTGTACTGCTTCTGAATATTAAAAGGCTCAAACTGTCTGTATATGACTGCAGCTGTCAAGTTCTTTCACATTGAGAGAGTACAGAGGAGAGTACAAAATCAGCATTGTCAAGTGACGGGGTCAGTGTGCCCTACACTCTTGATGGGTCCTACCTACAGTTACTTCCTCCATACAAAATTAAAAGAAAAGAGCATGCTGTCCCACCCCTGGAGTATGTGAGTTTCTAGAAATCAGGAGAAGTCATGAGCTTCTCAGCAGAGTTTAGCTTCCAAGGGGCAAGCTGGACCTGGGAGACCCCTGCCTGGCATGTTTAGTCTTGATCTTTAAAGATTAATATGAAAATGTGCAAACTCATCTTTGCTTTTCAGATAGCCTCATAAATACACTTTTTTGAGAAAAGAATGTTTCTTCAAGGTGGTTTAAATCTCTTTTTCTTTTCTACAATAGGAGCAATTTCCTTCTTTTTATTTTATTTTATTAGGGTCTTTCTTTTCTCTTTCTTTCTTTCTTTCTTTCTTTCTTTCTTTCTTCCTTTCTTCCTTTCTTTCTTTCTTCCTTTCTTTCTTTCTGTTTTATTTTATTATTTTATTTGTATGAACCTTCAAGGGAAACTCTCCTTCAGTTCTAAGAGAAATGTTTCATGGGTTTTCCATGAAATGTTAATCGCTCCTTATGGCTGACAATGGGCTGACAATGGGCAGGACACTACAAAACAGCCTGCATATTAAAGACTTTCTAGCCTGGGCCCAGGGCTCCCAGGCATCCAATCTTTTTAAGGAGAGATTCCATAATGAGATGTGGGCCATTTAGAGCCAGAGAAAGGCTGCAGGTTTCTTCTAGGTCTCAAAAAGGAGCTACAATTTAGGATTCATTTCTTCTCTATAATTCTGATGAGAATCTTTGGGAAAGGAATTTTGAAATATAAGTATCCTCACAAATGCAGAGAACTTATTTACCATCGCAACCATTGCTAACTAATTTAATTTAAGCCAGCTCCATTTTGGCTTCACCTAGGGCAAACAGTCCTCACTTGCCTCTCTCCTGTTTATTCTCATTTTTTAAAAAGATTTGTCTTTTAATTTTTCAATCTATGGACTTCTCTCTGTGTATATGCTGCTTGTTCTTACAGAGGCTAGAAGAGCACATTGATTTCCTAGAACTGGAGTTACAGAAGTCTGTGAGATGCTATGTGGGAACTGGGAAGCACACTTACTTAGGTCCTCTACAAAAGCAGCAAGATCTCTCAATCACTGAGCAGTCTCCCACTCCATTCTTTCATTTATTTAAATATATAATGAACAGACATCTATTTGACACCCATTTCTTGTGGCCTGCCCACTCTGCCAGGGACTACAGTGTAAAATGAATTCATTGACTGAGCAATGATACTCACCAATAGCATAGCCAGTGTCTACTTCAGTCTTGCTCTGTTCCTAATGGTTTGTGTAACATTTAAGCCAACAGAGATCCTACAAACCTTGGACAGTTAATGTTGTTTTTACAGATGAGGACCGTTTGAACTCTCAAAGTTAAGGATGTCACAAATCATGCTCATTGGTCTTGCATATTGAGCGGTCATTCTTTTATTCATTCACATGTACTTAGAACTTATCAAATCTTTAGTACCATGAGAGATTGTCTATACACTTGTGAATAACACATCACTGTCTCCACCTTTCTAGTGTTCAGGGGCTATTAAAGAGAAGTACAAGAACAAGTTAATTGTAAGAATTGTAAGATAGTAAATGACAAAGCTAAGATTAAAATCCCAAACTCAAAGCTATATTCTGTAGCCCACTGCATACCTAAACCCACAGTGTGCAATATTCCTCATAAAGGAACTGTGCAAATTCACGTGAACACAATTTTTTTGTTCCTGATCAAAACCATTGTCTCAATAGATTATTCTAGAATCCTCAAGTTCATATTTGGAAGCATCTCCTAACAATAAAGGGAAGCACTGAGTTCAAAGGGCTTTCTTGCTTCACTCCAAGCCACATACATCACACATTAAATCCCTGTTTGATTTCTACACACAGACCTCATGGCTGAGGATCGGGGGACTGTGTGTCTGTGTGAGAGCCTGTATGTGCAGTGATGAGACCAGAGATACAGAGGACATAGGAGAAAGAAGTCATTTAGACCTAAAGGCTGACACTAAGTGATCTCCAAGGCCAATTTGGGAATGCTAAAGACTGGTAGGTTTTAAGTTAATTTGCTATAAATCAGCATTGTAGACCATTTATCCCACTTGAGTGTGGTCTTAAACTACATAATTAAAGGAAGATTGGCTAGGAGGCGAGAGAAGGAAGTCTTGTACTGTGAGGCACCATTGTTGCTGTGTAGGGTCTATGTGGAAGCTTGTCTTTCAGAGGCACATTACTAAAGGCCTATCTCGAGAGAGCAGGTTGAAACCCAAGACAACGGAATCAACCGTGTCCACACTGGAGACACAATAACTGTAAGAGGGAAGAATTAGTGAACCCACGAAGCTTCAAGGTACAGGGGGTGGGCAGTGGGATGTGAGTGCCTGAATCCTCCCAAATGTGTATGTTGAAACTATACCCCTCAATATAATGGTATCATGGATGAATGAGGTCGTGAGGATGGAGCCATCAGAGTATTAAATTCAGTCCCTGTGCTAACCAGAGAAAGTCTTATTTTGACCCTAACACAGCTATGCTGGAATCACAATCTTGGATGATCAGCTTCTAGAGCTGTGCTGTTTAAACTGCCCAGGTTGTGACATTTTGTTACAGCTAAAACAAGGGCCATTACATGGCAGCAATTCAGCACACATGTTAATGGGCAGCTGGCAGGTAGAGTCCAAGATCATGGAAATTAGAACTTACATGGAAATTAGGCCTGCCTTCTGAGAGCATGCTTACATAAGGGAGCTGTAATTCATTTGTTGGTATAGTCTGATGTAGTGTGGATTGATGTGAGAAGCCCTTACCCTAGGTACATGGGGAGAGCTACCGGTCAGTGAGGCTTACAAAAGTAGATCAGAGCCCCAGTAAATGTTTGTTGGACTAACAGCCTGTGCTTGGCAACAATAGTTTGTTTTGTCAGAGAATAGAAAGCAGCAGGTGACCAGAGAAAGGAAATAGCTGGCAGGCTGCAAGGAGAAAACTTTCTAATCAAACATTTAGAGAATTTCACTTTTATTTATTTAATTTTGTTTGTTTTTTCTCCTGGAACCTGCATACTGAATGAGTTTACATTCCCACCAGCAGTAATGTAATCAATCTAAGCCACTCCTGGAAATACACCCAAAGGAGTCTAGGTCAGTCTGCCATGGAGATATTAGCACATCTGTGCTTATTGCTGCACCACTAACAATAACCAAGTTGGAGCCAGCCTAGGTGTGCACCAGCTGATGAATGGATGCAGGAAATGTGATATACAAACCCAGTGGAGTTTTATTCATGAAAAAGAAAGAAATTATACCATTCAAAGAAACATGGGTAACCCTGAATACTGTTGTAGTAAGCAAGGTAGCCAGATTCAGAAGAAACAAATGATGTTTTTCATATGTGGGACCTGAACTGTGTGTGTGTGTGTGTGTGTGTGTGTGTGTGTGTGTGTGTGTACATGTATGTACATATGATAAATATGATAGACATACATCCATAATTATGACATGGGAGTAGAGTAGAGTGAAAAAGAAAGAGGACTAGCAGGAGTGACAGCAGGAAGATGAATGGGGGTTGAAAACAGAGAGCATATAGATGCAACAAAAATACCCTTCTGAAGCACATCACTTTGCACAATGACATATACTAATAAAACACTTCTAGTGGTGGAGTTGGAGAAATGGTTCAGTAGTCATGAGCACTGACTGTTCTTCCAGAGGGCTGGAGTTTGATTCTGAGCGCCCACAGCCAGTCCAGTTCCATGGGTTCAGACACCCTATCAGACCTCTGTGGGCACCATGCTTTTGCTCTGTGGGAACCATACATGCCTGTGGTACACAGACACGCATGTGAGCCAAATACTCATACATGTAAAATAAAATAAACTTTTAAAAAGTTTTTCAAAGATAAGCTGACACCAAGCAAGTGGTTTTGGGTACAAAGGGAAGAAGAGACAGATTTGAGATACATTTACTGAGTTCAGAAAACAAAGATAAACAGTTGTTAGTGGATAAGGCAAATGCTGAGTGATAAGTGTTCTTCTAGACTCTCTCCAAAGACATGTGGAATCCACTCATATTTCACAGATAGCTATCGAGGGCATCTCCCATGCATGGGCTGCTTTGGCCAGTGAATATGTCAAGCCTATCTCTATCTCAATCTTGCAACAGTACCAATACCATTTGGATAAAAAGTGGGGAAAGCCCCAGAGCAGAGTGATGGAGGTAATGAATAGTTTGTTAATTATGGTTAGCTAGAAAGGTTACCCAAATGAGCAATCTTTTTTTTTTCCTCCAAAGGTTCACAGAACCACGGGGAACAAAATCAATAGGTGTCTGTGTAAGCAAAGAGCAGGTTGATTCTCCCCCCAGAGTCATAGAGAACACTGTGTTTATAAACTCAATACATTTTTGAAAAGGTAATAGAAAGGACTTTAATGACTTGGGGAGGATTATATTTGGGTTTTAAAGGTTCTGTTCTGCTAAGGGCAGAAGACAGCAAAACAAACTAAAAGTATAGAGAAGTCAAGATGGGACAAAGAAATGAGGCACAGAAGGAAAAAGAAGAGGAATGGCAAGAGTTAGAGAAGGTACCAAGAAAACTAGTGATATAAAAGCAACAGATAAAAGGCAGACACAAGAGGTATGAGACACACGAAATAAAGAGAGATGCAAACATGCAAAGCACAACAGTTCTACAGAAGCAAAGCCATCCACAGACAAACAGCCACATAAGAACAGGAAAAGCCTTAACATAGGCCTGTGGCTCCTGTACATAAATAAATATTAATAGCAAATACAAACATATAATTCCATCTAAGCATTTACCATGATAACTTATTTAATCCTCAAAACATTCCCAGAAGGGAGAAACTGTTCTAATCACCTTGTTCTCCCTAGTTTTCAGGTACAGAAGTTGAATTGGAGGGGACATGACTTGCCTTGGGTCACATGACTTTCCTGAGATTTTAATACAAGGCAGACCTATCTCTGGGAGATCACCTGCTAGTTTTTAGCTTCCCCTAGATGGTTCTTGACATAAAGGCAAGCCTATTAAAATAATACCTGAGTCAGAAGGACCTGGACAGATGATTTATAGATTGTAAGCAATTAAAGATGCCAGCCAGAATATTATACCTAGCAAAACTTTCAATCATGATAGATGAAGAAAGACATTGCAAGATAAAAACAAATTTAAGCAGTACCTATTTACAAATCTAATATTACAGAAAGTGCTAGAAGGAAAACTCCAGCTTAAAGAGGTTAACTACATTCAAGAAAACACAGGTAATAAATAATCCCTGACCAGCAAAATAAAACAAGAACAACAACAACAACAACAAACCAAAAAAAGTAAAAATAAAACAAGGGAAGGACACACACATCCACACCACCACCACCACGTTCAACAACAAATTAACAGGAATCAACAATCATTGGTCATTAATACCCGTCAACACAAACTGTCTCAATCCCTCAATAAAAAGACAAAGACTAACAGAATGAGTGTGAAAATAAAATCTATCTTTCTGCTGCATCCATGAAACACACTGTAGCATCAAGGATAAACATCACTGCAGGATGAGAGGATGAAAAAAAGATATTCCAGCCAAATAGACCTAAGAAGCAAGCTGTTACAGCCATTTTAATATCTGGCAAAATAGACTTTCAACCAATACTAGTCAGAGGAAGGAGTCAAGGAGACCATATATGTATCTAGGTAAAACTTCACCAAGAGGACATTGTATTCTCAACTTTTATGCCCCAAACACAAAGGCAATCGTGTTTATGAAAGAAACACTGCTACAGTCTACATCACATATTGACTCTCACACTGATTGTAGAAGACTTCAATATCCCATTCTCTCCAATGGCCAACAAACAGGTCATCTAGGCAAAAAAACTAATAGAGGAATGCTGGAGCTAACTGACATGATAAACCAAATACACCTAGCAGATATTTACAGAACATTTCACCTTAAAACAAAAGAATATACCTTACCAGCCCCCTTTCTCCAATTTTGGCCACATTCTCAAACTGACACAACACAAATCTCAACAGTTACAACAAAACTGAAGTAACACCCTACATACAATCTGAACACCACAGAGTAAATCTGGTTTTCAACACCAACAGAGGCAGCCAAAAGCTTACACCCTCATGGAAACTGAACAACTCTCTACTGGATAAAAAAAAAAAAATGGGTCAAGACAGAAAGTAAGAAAGAAATGAAAGACATTCTAAAATTGAATGAAGATGAATATACAACATAAATATTGTATGTATATAAACTATGGACACAATGAAGACAGCGCTAAGAGGCAAGTTCATAGCATTAAGTACCTACATAAAAACACAGCATGGCCAACACACATAGAGACTCTCAGAGACTGAGGCAGTATGCACAGGGCCTCAGATTAGGTCCTAGACCTGAAAGAAAAAGTGGACACCCAGTCCTATCTATAACCCAGAAGCTACCTCCAATTGATTACCATTTACAAATGAAAAATTAGTTTTCTCCAAGGGAGTCTCACAGGGAACACAAGCTATTCTTAAGGGTGAATCACATGCTCAGCAGTCGATGGCCAACAGGAAATAAATCAAGGGCATCCTGGGCACTTCCTTGTCTCATTATGTCATCTCAGTGGTTTTTAAAAAAGGTTTTTAAATTTATCTATTTTTTAACCCTAATGTTTTTTCATACATATTATGGCTTTTGTTTCTGTGTATCTATGGGATTTCTGAGTGTGTGAATAAATGGCTGTCTGCATCTATATCTGTTTCTTGTGACTTTTCTTGGTTTCTTGTCTGCTGTGATTTGTATTGTTTTCTTCTATCTTATTATATTTTGTTTTATTGTTATCTCCTAGATGTCTGTGGATACAAATGGGCCGAGGAACTAAAATGAGGAGAGGAATGGGAGATTAATCAGAATATATCCTATGAGGGAAAAATCCATTTTCAAAGAAAGAAAAAAAAAAAAGAAGCCATTTGGCTGACTTCTTGTTGACTGAGTTCATAGTTTTACTTAGGGAGATGGTTTTAGGGAAGAAAAAGAAGAACCAAGAAACATTTTCTTGTGACTGTTGAGGTTTTGTAGCCCCAGCTGACTGGCACCATGGAAGATCCTGAATGAGGTCCTGTCCTATGAAGAATTTAATTATTCTAATGATGAATCAGTAGACACCAACATGCTACTCTGCAAAACATTCTTCAAAAAGTCTCTCTCTCTTTCTCTCTCTCTTTCTCTCTCTCTCTCTCTTTCTCTCTCTCTCTCCCTCTCCCTCTCCCCCTCTCCCTCTCCTCATACACATATACACATGAGCACACACACACAAAGAAAAAGAGAGAGGGGAGAGAGAGGGGGAAGGGATGAAGGGAAGGAGGGAGGGGAAAAGAGAGAGGGAGAGAGAGAGAGAGAGAGAGAGAGAGAGAGAATGTGAATACAAACAATCCACAGTGTGTGTGTGGAGATACTTGAGGATAATCTCTCAACCACTGTCCCTTACCTTTTTTTTGTTTGGAATCAGATTCTTCCTGTTCCCACTGTGCTGTAAACTCTAGATTAAATGTATCACAGCTTCCAGAGGGATTTTCTTTTGTCTCCTTCTCCCATCTCACCATAGGAATGCTGGGATTACAGAAACATGACAGTGGGTCTCTAGGGATTTGAACTCAGATTGTCTGGTTTGTTCAGCAATTGTATTTTGTCCACTGAGCCAGCTTGCTGGTCTCACAAAGCATTTTAAAGAGGAATAGCTTGTTTTATTTTGTGTTAATGCTATTTTCTTTTTCAAAGCTCTCATTGATATAAGAACTTCTACATACTAGACCAACTCTGGATTGAATGTGCCTGTAAAAAGCATCCAAAAGACACTGGATGAGAGTCCACAGTTTGCTCGGGTGGAGGATGAGGTAGGTAGGCTATTCCCACTGTCCTTTGTGGAGGCAGGCACACATCCAGAGCTGTCCTCTAACTGCTCCTAGAAAGCCAGTACTCAACTCTGGCGGCAATTTTCCAAGACAACTATCCAGATTCCCTGTGGAATTTATCATCTGTTCTTTTGGCTTTAGTCCCAAACATAGCTTCTGTTTCTGCCTGGCCTCTGGGAACTACACACATGTTCCTCCTTTGAACTTCCAGCTTCTGTATAGATCCTTACTTTTCAAATCTGCCCTCAGGCTCTGCCCAACAGCATTTCAAACATGAATGGGCAATCCCCACTTAGTGCTTTTTGCACCTCCCTTTAATTCCCAATTGTGGGGTAATTAATTCATGCTCACAAAACTCTAGGATCTTCCCATAATTATGCTGATTTATTTTCAGACATTTCATCAACACTGTTGTTTAGACCTTAGAACATGGGATTTGATCATCCATTTTGAAGAAGAGGGACAAACAGCCAGTGGCTTCTACAGAGGTACGTCCTTTGCCACAGAAAAGGAAAACAGTATTCAAGATGATTGTACCTTAGAGAGCTGAGGCTTTGTACTTGGTGTTCAGTGTGACCTATTTTTCATCATGAAAGGTTCAAAGAAAGTTTTAATGGAACAAACTGAATAAGAAGTGCTGGTCCTTATGGCAGGTATGGCAAAATCTACCTGAAATGATCACAGAAGAAAAACTAAGGCCTATGTGTGTTTATACTTCTCCCTAAGCAGAGAAATGGATCATATTTATTTAATTAGATATCGCTTTTTCTCCTATATCATAGACATGTATCGGTTACAGATATCGAGAGTGTTGCATATTCTTAGTGAAATGTTAATAGTAAGCTAAAAAGTATTTTAAACTGGAAATAGCAGCAGCTGTCATGTAGGCTAAGCAATCACCCGAATCCTGCTAAGCATTTTACTATAAGGAATATTTCTTTAAATAAAGGCAAGTATCATCTCCATTTTACAAAACAAAGAGACTAGAGTAAGACTTAGGCTTGCCTAGTGATGATGATGACGATGACGACGACTACGACGATATGAATAGCCAACAGCCATGGAAAAATGTGCCTTTGTTATATTTTAGTGGAAGATGGACACAGTAGTTGGTCTACATAGAAAAGTCCATGCCAGTCAGAGCTATATGGCAAGAGCATGTCTCAACAAAACAAAACAAAACAAAACAAAACAAAACAAAACAAAACAAAACAAAACAAAACAAAACAAAGGAAAAAACCCAACAACAAAAGGAACAAGTTCAAAGCCTGTGCTTGTTCTGACTATGATGCATTGAGCAGTCTCACTGGCCCATAAAATGATTTTCCAAAAGGTTTTCAAGACAATGCAGTGATAATAGTTTTATCAACAAATGATACTCAGGTTAATGGATATAAACTTGGAGACCTATTTCATGCCTATTTTATTTTGAATTATTAGTATTAAATAATTGATATTATAAATATAATAATAATTATAGATAATGGATAAATGATTGATTAATTGATAAATAATTGATATTATTTAATAATAATTCAAATTAATAATAATAAATTAATTATTATTAAATAATAATTCAAAATGGATTTCATGGAATCAAATGTAAAGCCTAAAACTGAAACTCTTTAAAGAAACTATAGGCTGTTTTGATTTCATTCCCATTGCTATGACCAAATTACCTGGCACAGACAAGTTAGCGGAGGAAAGATTTCCTTTATTCACAGTCAGGTTTCAGTATATCACAGTTGGAGTGAACACAGCTACATGCTAGAGCAGTTCAGTTTATATCACAGTAGCCGAGGAGGCAGGGAGACAAGGAATGGTCAGAAAGGGCCTAAGAGCAGCTTCCAGTGACTGAATTCTTCCAAGAAAACCCCACCTTAGAAAATTTTCACATTCCCCAAAACAGCTCTACCATTCTGGGCAATCAAATCATGATCTTCTGAGGAATGTTACATATTCAAACCATAACCTTCAACCCTTGTCATTTGAATATTCAAGGCAATCTCATAATGTAAATGTCTTTAATTCTCTACCGTCTTCCTTTGCTTGCTATGGTGATAAACATCATGGCTAAAAGCAACTTAGAGAAAGAAAGTATTTGTTTCACCTTGTGCTTCCAGGTCACAGCCCATTCCTGGGAGAGGTTAGAGTAGAAACCCAAGGAAGTCAGATGCAGGAACTTAAGCAGAGACCATGGAAGAGTGGCTTACAGATTGTTTCTCATGGCTTGCTTAACCTGTTTTCTTAAACAAATCAGGACTACATTGCCAGGGATGACACCCCCTACCCCAGAGTGACCTGAGCACCCATCAATCAACCAATAATGGAAATGCTCCACAGACTTGCCTATAGGCAATCTGATGGAAACATTTTCTCAATCGAGATTCTTTCTTTCCTGAAAATTTACAGGTTTGGTTCAAGGCAACAAAACTAACCAGTACCATCTCTATCCATTTCCAAAATTTTTCAAAAGTTCAAAGTTTCAAGGTCTTCTGAAACCCAAGACAAACTCTTAGCTGTGAGCCTCTGTGAAGTGAAAGAGTTACATACTTCCAACATACAGTGAGCCTTTCCAATCCCCAAGAGAAATAGTGACACAGAAAGGGATAGGCTCACAGCAAGGTGCAAACTCAACAAAGCAAGAATATTCGGTACTGGAGTTCCATGAGCAACATCAAAGGTGCATGGTCTTGTGATGATACATAGGAGAAGATTGGGGGGGGGGACCATTCTTATGGCCTTAGTATAGTTTTAAGCTTAAGCTATTTCTACTTTTCCCTACAGCTTTCCTCAGGAGATGATTTTTGTAGCTAGAAGTCCAACATCCTGGGGTCTTCACTGAAATTTGGGTTCTCCCTGAAAAGTTCATGCATCTTTCTCAGGGTCTCCATGCAGGGAGTATGGCCTTGTCAAGTGTTCCTGGATATCTCAGGCTTTTTGCTGGAACTTTGTTGGAAGTCTCCAAGACATTGTAACCCTTGCATTCCACATCTCTGCAAAGCTAGCGTTAAACGGATGATTCCATGGTCTGTTTGGTAGCTTGAGAAGTAGGTGAATGCCCTTAGAGAACAGCTACAGAACACACTGCTTACATGGGTAGCTCAGTGTTCCATAAAACTACTTCCTTAGGCTGCTTTGTGTGAAGAGAGGACTATCAGCTCTTCTCAAGGGAAAGTCTTCAAAATGAGCCTACTGTAAGATCTGGCAAATTCCTGTTGTTGCAATGCAAAAATGGTTCCAATCTCTTTAACAACAAGACCCTCATTGCCCAAACTTAAAACTCATCTTTTTTTTTTTTTTTTTTTTTTGGCTAGACTTTATGTTTTCAAATCCATCCATTCTGCTTTTTGACTCAAAGTTTAACTTTAAATCTACCTAAAGTCAATAACCATGCCACAGCCTAAATGCTGTGTTGTTTTGAAATGTCTTCCACAAAATTAATTTGTTTGTCATCTTTAAAGTCATCTTTCTCCCAAATCTTAGGATATGAACAAAATTATCTGCCAGCATGTAATACTAATGGCTCAAGTCCAGTGCTCAGTGGAGTCCCTTTTTCCATCTGAAACATCAGAAAATATCTTCATGCTTTCTACCTTTTTGTCAGAATCATGGTCTTGAGTCTTGACAGAATTACTGATTCAGCTCTAGTTATAGTCTAGAGTGTTTCTAGCCATATCTATCTCTAAACATCACTAAATTCTTCCCTAAACTCAATGGAAAGATACATTAACTACATGATGCTGTTTAGTTACAAGAATGACCACACTTCTCTGGTATCATTTTCCTGTATTAGGTACATTTTCATCACTGTACCATAGCACTGACAACTTGAGGGAGGAAAAGTTTTAGAGTATTTCAGTCCATCATGGCAGGGAAGATATATGGTAGAGCAATTCAGTGCATAACATGGTATTCCAGGAAGCAGAGAGTGAGACTGCAAGTTGATAGTGACAATCAGTATTCTTTCAAGGATCTGCCCTAAAGGGGTACACCTCCTCCAGCTAGTACATACCTTCTAATGTTTTCATAATTTCCCAAATAAAATCATGTTGGGACCGATTTTTTCAAATCATGAGTCTATGAGAAAGCCATTGTGTATTCAAACCATAACATAGTCATAAGGCTTCAATCAGGGAATATTTTCTCCGATGTAAAACCAAAAGTATCAGTGACAACAGAAGGATAAATTGGATTGCATCAGAATTTAAATGTGTTGTGCTTCATGGAACAATCAAGAAAGGAAAAATGCAACCTATAGAATGGGAAGAAATCCTCCCAGATCATTTATATGATTAGAAATTTGCCACCAAAAAAATCTATAAATTATAGCAGCTACTCAAAAGTAAGATGAAAGCACAATTTTAACATGAGCTAAAGACTGGATTAGACATTGTTCTAATATAGACATAAAAAAGCTACTGAGCACATCAAAGATGTTTGACCTCGTGAATTACTAGGGAAATGCAAATCAAAACCACAACACAGAAATGTCATTGGGGATAAAAAGAAATTTTATATGCTACCTTAATATGCTGTCAGACTGTACAATGCAGCAGTCACTTTGGAAAGAAGATTCAGTTCCTCAAAATACTCAACACAGAGTTACCATATTACCAATATTTCTACTCTTAATTGTATACTAAGAGAAATGAAAACATAGATTCACAAACAAAAACAAATACTTATCACCTAATGAACAGATGACAGTCTCAATCATTAACTAAATAAGACCTAGAATCAACTAGAAAGAAAGCTCTTGGGCAAACCCATGGGGCACTGACCCCCTCTGAGAAAGTCTGTTCTATGGCGTTGATGCTCTAGACTAGATTAATGGAGTTGGAAGGATATACCCACTGTGAGTGGCTCCATTCCCTTGGCTGGGATTCTTGACTGTTTAAAATGGAGAAAGTGAATGGAGCACAAGCATGCACAACTCTCTGCTTCATGACTGTGAATGTTATATCAGTAATTTCCTCAAACTCCTGTTGAGATAACTGCCCTGACCAAATGTAAGCAGTGAGCCAAAACAAACACTTTGCCCTTAAGAAGTTTTTGATGAAGTATTTTATCACAGCAACAGCTAAAGTAACTGAAACAAATAGTAAACATAACAGCATATCCACATATTAGGACACTGCATGACGACCTAACAGAAGGAAATACTTAAACATGTCACAATGGGTAGATCTTAAAAGCATCATGCTAAGTAAAAGAAGCCAGTAGGTAAAGGAGAGCATGTTGACCATGTTGTATAGTTCCATATATATTTAATTCCCAGAGGAGCCAAACATACATAGCCAGAAAGTAGATCTTCAGCTGCCAAATCATAGAGAAGGGAAAAATAGGAAGTTACAGTTGATAGGAATAGGTATTTAGGAATGATGAAAATATTCTGCAATTGGTTATTATGTAGATATATGAATATGCTAAAGACACTGACTTATATTCAATTATTTTAAAACTTTTCAAAAATTATAAAAATGTGCCTTTAATATCATACATGCACTAGGTGGTCAGTCTGTCTTCATCTCCCACATCTCCTTTTCAGAGAGGGCCACCAAGCCCTTATGGGTGACAATAGTTGGTATATCAGAAGCCACTGAGTAACTGAAAATTACTTCACAGAGTAACTGAAAGTTTTAAAATGAGAAAAATAATATTTGGAATGTGAAAACTTAACATGGTGTGGAGGCCTTGCCTCCAACCCAGGCATTACATTGATAAGCAAAACAGAAGGACCAGAAACAACCTATGGGTGATTACAAGGGAAGTAGAGGGAAATGGAACCCAAGAACCCAGCAGAGAAAAGCAAATATTCAATACTGCTACAGACATCAAGAAAATATAAAGCACAATATGGTTTATAGTTTTGCTGAGCGTTCAACCTCATAATACCTCAATCTACTCAAAGTTCTTCATAACTCATCAGCCATAGAGAAGTCCAAAGTCGTACTAGTGACATGGCTCAGTGGATAAAGCACTTTTTGCATAATTCTGGAACCCACATAAAGGTGGAAACAGAGAACTGGCTTCACAAAGGTTTTCTCCAACTCTACCCCCAACCCTGATGTTGTGACATACACACCCCTACACACACTGTGTCTCAGGCAGACTAGGACCCTGAGCTGGGTGCCCAGCACTTACTATGTCAGGCAGTTTACAACTAACCATAACCCCAGTCCTGGGAGATCTTACACTTCTGGTCTCCACAGGTACCCTCACATGCAAATCTGTGTGCACACATGTGAGAACACACATGCGTGTGCGTGCGCGTACACACACACACATACACACACACACACACACACACACACACACAGAGAGAGAGAGAGAGAATTTTTTATGTGAGTCAAAATTCAATAGAATTATTTCAAGCCTCAGCATAAGACAAGAGAATGTATAAAGATCAAAGCGAAGCAGCAAGAACTAATGGAGGTTTCCCTTCATGGCTTGTATATACACTGGTACCTTTAAGTTAAAGAAAGATGAGCTCATATGTTTGGGTAATGGTCTCAAGGCAAAATAAAACATGAGAGAATGCGATTATCCAAGCAAAGAAGCAGAAACTTCTTGATTGTCATGAGAGCCCCGTTGTAAAGGGGCACTGTCAACACACTGACTAGTCAAATCTGCAGGGATAAAGTAGCCATGCTTAAACAGGCTATGCAGTGCTGAAGATGCTGTATGCAACCTTATAAAGACAAGAGGATTGACTGACGGGGACAGCCTGCAGGGAGGCCTATGTGACACCAGTAAGTGAAGCAATGTGGTTACTACTGAGTGTGACCTGGCAGAGAGTTTTGAAACAGAATTTAGAGGCCAGTGAATCCTATGTATGATGCATTTTTATGGAGAACTTCATATTCTAAAAGCTAAGGAAAAGAACTAGCTCCCATGTACAAGACCTGATTTCTATTATTAAATGCTGCAGTGGTAATGACATGGTGTGGGTTTTGTTGCTTTTCTAAATGCACAGACATGCTGAATGGTGTGGCAGAGAGAAGATGATATGACAGGGTAGTAATGATGAAAAATGGTCCTGCTGCTGAGGAAATGGAACGGGGCTTTCTTGGTCTGACAACTGACCCAGAACACTAAGCATAAAGTGCATGTTTCTGCTTAAATTTGAACAGGAATAAAATATGCATTGCTTTTAGCTGTCATCACAGAAATCAGGCACGAATCACAAACAGCAAACATTCAAGGCAACGGAAAAAAAAACGAAAATGGTGGCTCAGAGAAACGAGCATGGCCTTGTATAATCAGAAGCACGTAATGGAGATGATGCTTGCTTATGACTGAGAAATCTATGCTTCAGAACAAACTGCCTGGAACAGGATATGAAGTACTGGCAGCAGGACAAAGAATAAACTCACAAGGTGGTAATGAGAAGAAACGCTACTGTTGCTTTTGAATAAGGCTTTCCAGCTCAGTGACTTCTCGCCAGATATCAAGTGACTGGTTTGTTTGTTTGCAGACTTTGTTTACTTACACCAAATTAAATGTAATGAAACTTCCTAACAATGTGAACACGTACTTTTAAAATTAGTATATGGAACACTTTATATAAGTTTATTTTGTTTAACACTATGCTTTTCTGTCAATGAAACTGCTAAATGACTTTAGAGTCTTTAAAAAAATTAAAGTGTATTTATTTATTGTGTATCTGGGTTCATGTGTCTGTACTCTGCCACACATGTGGAGGTTGGAGGACAACACACAGGAGTCTGTTCTCTCCTTCCACCTCAAGGGTCTCAGGAATTGAACTTAGGTCATAAGGCTTAAAGGGAAGTCCTTTACCAGCTGATCCATCTGACTGTCACCAGCCCTGGGACATTTTCTTATATATTTAACACAATATATAGGTTGGGTTGAATTGTAAGAAATTTCAACTTCATCAAAGCTGGGAGTTAGTTCAAGCTTTAATAAAATTGTTACTATGTAATTCTTTTCTTTAACAAAATAATTAGGCACAAAATATCTATTTTACAAATTACTGGAAAGGTATCTCACTTACATGAGTCTTAAACACCAACATTCCACAATAGCACCATTTTCCAACATTAGGTTTTCCTCTTATGTCTCAGAAACACGAGTATGTTTTAATAAATCAATTGATACTAGAGAGAGCGCCCCGCCTCCAAAATCTGAAATCAATATACTGGTATATGGATTTCTAGGAGAGGAAAGGTGATAGTAACATGAGGATTAAGCATGGTTGCTGTGCTTGGTAATTTCTGTAACTGATGTCACAGATGAGTAAGATCTTTTTAACGTGGGAAATCTAATCTGGCAATTACCACGAAAATAACATAGCGAATCTAAGACTAAAGGCTGGAGCTCAAAGGTCTGTTAGGAGGAAACCTGCTTAACAGAAGTTCCCAGAACTTTGCAAAGGAATTTTAATGGGTGAACTTGAGCAAGTGAGAGAAGGGGAACGTTTAATTTTTGATGAAACAGCTCAGGGTCCTGCTCAAACATCGCAGTATCATGCTTAACAAACTGAGTAGAGCTTGGTTTATCAGAGGGAGAGGGAAAGCTATGAAGACTGGCTATGTCTTAAGTCAAAATCTAGGTGGATTCTATGCACTGCCTTGCGGGAATGGGAAGACTCCTAATCAACAAATAGTATGAAAAGTAGGGACGGCAGACACCTCAATATGGTTGACTTTGTGCACCTATATTGAAATTGGAGATAAGGGGGGGGACACAGAGCATCTTCAACTCTTGCTTAAATACTTCTTTAACTAGGTTCAGTTAAGAGTTCATAAAAATGATCCACAGCTATGATATTGACCGTTTAGAGGAGAGTAAGGAGTGAATCTGTATGTCCTATTATAACCATGTCTATGCAGAAGGGAGAATAAGCAATCAAGCGCCACCTCAAGCATCTCTGATGCAAAGGGCAGCTTTGCAAAGCTCTGGAAACTTCTGTTAAGCTGGTTTAATGCCTCAGCCCATTAGGAAATAAATGTAAGTATCTGATGGCAATTTGATAATCATGCATCTTTGTTTTTTAGATAGGCTGGACTGACACTTGCTGTGTAGACCAGGTTGGCCTGGAACCTGCCTCTGCTTTCCCGGAGCAGGGATGAACAGCATTGGGAAACCAATAACATGGGCATTGTATAAAGAACTTTTCCTGTTAAAACTTCTCACTTCCAGGTGAAATCTAAAAGAAGGAAGAAAAGACACCAGACTTCAAAATTCTCAAGCCCTCAATTAAATGCTGAGTGAGTAGAAGGCTGGGCATCTATAAAAGAAGCAAAAAGCCTGCTGAGAAGGGGGATTTTTCTGTACTTGTTTTTCTTGCTTGGTGAGCACATTTGCTCTAACATTGATACATTTCCAGAATAAGGAGAGGTTTTCTATGGCTAATTGTCCCAGGACCAGTTCAAACACAGCCTGTCCAAACCAGGCTTATCTTCTGTAACAGCCCTTTCTTTTGAAAGCTATATTTTTGGTCAGTAACACCATGATTATCCAAATCAGTCAGATCCCAAATTTTTATATTTAACTTTATTTTTCTTCTCCTTTAATTTCGGACCTGAAATCGAACTAAATCAAAATGAACTAAGGACCGCTGACTGTGAATCACACAGACGTAAATGACAGACGTAGAGCCATGGGTAAGAGAGGCCATGCCCAGAAGAGCTCAAAGTCAAGTGTTCCCCTTTCTGTTTCACAGATACCATTGGTACTTCAGCCCTACAGTTTCCTCTGGCCACTCTTCTCCGACCAGTCCCTGAACTTCTCTGACTCTGCATGTGTACCAAACACTCAAGTTCATACAATGGTATGCTGACCAAATACTTATGCAATAAATCCACCATGTGATTCCTCTGCTAGGAACACCTCTTTAGGTCCTTGGTATCCACAAAAATGCCCAGAAATCTGCCTCTACTAAGCACTGCTCTGCATCATACAACCTTCCGAACTCTGTCTCCATGCATCCCCTTTATACCAAGTCCATGTTACAGCTCCCATCCACACAGACTTGAAACTGAGGTCTGGCTTCTTCATTCCCACATTGGTCCCTCGCTCCCTGTCTCTTCACCCTCATGTTCAGAGGGTAAAGTTCAAGAACTAATCTTCAGAGCTAATGTTCAAGCTCTGTTTCCTTCCAGGACACATATCAAGAAATCACACTTACAGTGATCTTGCACTAAAATAATTTTTCTGAAATTAAGGCATGAATAAATTCATATTTTATTTATTTATTTATTTATCTATTTATTGTTTTGTGAACTTAAAGTTCTTTGAGGTCAGTAAAGAAACTCCATTTATTCTTGCTTATTCCATGTACTCTACCATTGGGCTGTTTATTAAAGTCCTCTTTGTACATAGCACTATATCAGGTAATAAAGGAAGCTACTGTACCTTGGCATAGGAAGTCCTAAACAAATATTTGTGGGTGAATAAATTGTACCCCTTCTCTTAGCAAGTAGCCTGCTTATTTAAGAGGGGAACATAAAAAGACTTTTAAGCTCTCTTATTTTTAGCTCACTTGACCACAGAAATCCTATAATTTTTAAATAGTCCCCAGGAATCAACCGTAGGAAGTTTCAACAAATGGGTTTCAGATGGATTTTATTATATATTCACTTGCTCATATTCTTGAGAATTTAATGTCACTTTTGTAATGGCTGCTAAAAGAATGTTATTGCCTTTTTAAACTATACATTTTATCCTTCAGTTTGACATAAAATGCTATAAATAAATCAGATGGAAAACTATTTAGCTGCTTGACATCTATAATAACAGGGGGAGGGTGTTTCTATGATGCTAGATTTATGAATAGGCAGAGGCTCCCAGATTTGGTTATTATGATTTAATTGCATAAACTTCTGTTGAGGGTTTACATCATTTAGCTAACAGATATGTTCATAAAATAAGCATTATAATATAATACATATTCAAGCAAATGAATAAATGTCACTGTGACTATTCTGTTGAATTGCAACAGACAATAAATGGTATAGCCACAGATGTTTACTTCAATTGGCTCTAAAGGGATGAATAGGCTGCTGGGTAATCACCATGGTTACTGATGCACTCTTTATGTGGGAATGGTACTGAGACAAAATGGTACCATCTATCATATAGCTCCCATCCATCATAATGTACAGCAGGGATGCTCATCACGCAGGTTTAGGTTTAAAGAGACTGCTGATTTTTGTTTAAAGTAAGGATGGTTGGGGATGTAGCTCGCTTGGTAGAGCGATGTAGCTCTTGGCTAGCATATGTGAAACCTTGGGTTCAAAATCCTGTACCGCATAAACACAAAGTGGCGATCACACACACAGCATTTGCAAGGTGGAGGCAGGAAGATTGGGAGTCCAAGGTCATTCTTGAGTACATAGCCAGTTTAAGGCTAGCCTGGAACATACACACTTTATCTTTAAAAGGGAGAGGATAAAAGGAATATCTTTAAAAAGAAAATATTATTTTAATTGTGTCTGATTGTGTGTGAGAACTTGCAAAGCCAATTTAAGTCTTTGAATAACACTCCTTTCTTCCAGAGAGGATTTATTTTCTGCTTCTATTAGTTATCTAGGCTAAGGGCAGATCTCCTAAATCCAGCTGAGGATGGAAATAATTCTACTTCAGGCTCTATTCCTTTTGAGAGCTGGCCTTTGCAAAGAATTCTGGAAGCCCTGTGTAACTTCTCTGCTCTCAGTCTTTTGACATTCAGCAAGCATCTTGTGAGAAAGAGCAGTCTCAGACGCTGGTTTCCTTCCTCCTCTGGCTCTTAGGCTCCCTGTCTCCCTGCCTCCTTAGCTTTTCAGCACTGGCACACAGGTGGCTTGCTCCTTGCTTTTCTTCCCTTACTCTTGGGAGGCTTGCTCTGAATCAATGGCCAGAAGCAGAAGAGCTCACAGCCCTGTTCTAATCGCCAATGTCACTTTACCTGTCCTTTAGCAAAGTAGCTTAGATTGATCTTTAATAGCTCAATACTCAGTATCTTCTCTTTCCCATCCTGTCTATATAAACAGGTCTCTTGAAATTTAACTATTTCCACTCAGACTTAGCTCATGATTGTGCAACTTAAAGTCTAGTCTTGTACTGAACAGTGTAAATACAAAAATAACTTAGAGCTTAGACAGTTAAACTGAGTCTATATTCCTTACATCAGGTGAGTAAAATACCCGACAAAACTCATTAAAGTCAAAAATTTCTCTCTCTTCTCTCTCTCTCTCTCTCTCTCTCTCTCTCTCTCTCTCTCTCTTTCTCTCTCTCTCTCTGTTTGTCTTTCTGTCTCTGTCTCTTGTTTCTCTCCTCTGTCTCTCTCTGTGTCTCTGGTTTCTCTCTATCCTCTCTCCTTTGTCTCTCTCTCCCTCCCCTGCCCCCCAACCGGCTTACAGTCACAGATGATTTGGTTAAGGGCTCCACCTCATGCTCTGGATGGAGCATCATGGTGACTGGGGCACTTGTAGAACCATTTCTTCACCTCATGTCTCACAGAAAGCAGAGGAAAAAAAGAGCAGGGACCTTCAAAGACATTACCTGTGACCTACTCCTCTCAACCAGGTCCTTCTCCTGAAGTTCTTAGCATCTCCCCTCCCTGACCAAGCAGCAAGGGCACTGAGAACCTAACGCTCAATGCGTATGTTTGTAGAGAACATTTCTTACTGAAACCACAACAGAGCCTCTCATCCTGAAATAACAGCGCGGGGGGCCGGGGACGGGGGAAGGTCAATGTGGGAGGATGTCCAATGGAAAACCATGACATGTGCATGTCTGTCTAACAGCAAGTTCAGTGACCCTCCTGGCTCCACTTTCCACAGCACTGGGGTCAGCACTCAGGACTACACCCACCTTGTGATATGGGCTCTAGGTATCTGAACACAGCTCCTCAAGCTTAGACAGCAAGCACTTTAAGCCCTGAGCCATCTCCTCAGTCCAGTTGTTTATCTAAAGCAAAGCATCATGGGAAAATCTCTTCCTTCCATGCTTTCTCAAATGTCCCTGGTGCTATAGCA
This sequence comes from Rhabdomys pumilio, assembly GCA_030674055.1. Classification (NCBI taxonomy): domain Eukaryota; kingdom Metazoa; phylum Chordata; class Mammalia; order Rodentia; family Muridae; genus Rhabdomys; species Rhabdomys pumilio. The sequence goes on from JANHMN010000006.1 coordinate 52,758,644, forward strand.
GTTTTTTTTACAAGATAGATATTGAGCAACTGAAAATGACACAAAGAGCTGACATCAATCTAACTCACAGTAAACAGCATAATCAAAGCTTTCCTTTGGACTTGGATTTCTTTGGAGTTGATTCCAGCAGCAAAATCATGAATGCCTCTATCAGTCATTGGGGTAGAGTACTCACAAGATTGTAGAGTTTAGCTGCACTGATTGACAGTAAGCCCCTCCCACTTTTCTTTTTAACAACTTGCTGCCTTTCTCCCCTAAAAATCAAAGGAACAATGCATGTTTTCACTCATATTATTTATGAAAATTTATTTTTTACCTAAAGTTCTCATATTCTTCTGCTTGCCGCTTCCATGGGCATCTCTGTATGTTTGAGATGATCTGGAGGTAGTCATCCTCTGAGTACCTAGGAGTTTAATATTAGCATGATTAGACAAGAAAGTCTCACTTCTAGAAGCTCCTCGATTTAGCCCTGAAATCAAGTAGAAATCATTAAATATCAGACTTGCTCCTGAATATCTAGAAACATATAGCTTGAAAATTAGTATTACTATTGTTATTGTTATTATTATTATTATTATTATTATTATTATTATTATTGTGCTGGTTTATGAATATGTATACTGCATATTTCATAAGCCAAGTTCATCATTACAAACTGTGAACATGTTCTCTCTGTATGTCTCTTTTTCTCTGTCTCTGTTTGTCTTGCTCTCTTTCTCTCTCACACACAACAACAACTTATATTAAGTTTAACTCAAGCAGATAAATACTTTTTAAATGTTTAGAATGAATATGTAGTTGATTTTTCAATTCCTAAGTTAATAGCTTAACATTGGAATATGTAGTTAGGACCCCCCCTACACAAACATACATACACACACACACACACACACACACAAACATGCACAAAGACACACACATATGTAATCATCTGGTATTAATTTTCTGCAATACATAAAAACAACAGATTGGGCTATGGCAAGAAAGCTACATACAAGCATAAAAAGCTATAGAGAGTGACACAGTCTGATAGGATAGGCATGGAACAAAAATCCCAGCTCCCTTAGCTCTCTCTCAATCTGAAATTCCACCATTAAGTATTAATTCCTAAAGCAGAGAATGCTGTTTCATCTTTAAGGGTGTTCATTTGAAATGCAAATATCCCTCTGAATTGAAAAAGGAAAAAAAAATTCCATTTGGCTCTCAGCCCGGTTGCCAGCCATTAAACATCAAAGTTGTGCAACACACACACACACATACACGCACACACGCACACACTCACACACATGCACACACACACACATACACACTCACATACATGCACTCGCGCACACACATACACATGCAGACAAGGGAGGGAACGTGTTGGTCACTGTGCAGAGAAGAGAAAGGTGAGTGCACATTCCTGCCTGGGAGAATGGGTTCATTACCCATGTGAATGCAATGAAGATTCTGCAAGGTGATCTGTAAAAGGAAGCATTTCTGACCGGTGGGGTGTAGTCAACCACAGAACTCCTTTGTAGCTGAAATTTCTTTCCTCTTGAGTTTGCAACAGGAATCAACTGTTTCCCACTGACTCTGCAGATAAACCCAGATAAATCTCCCAAGAATACAGTAGATATTGAAAGCAAAACAAAGAGCTTCCACCAGAAGGATTCAAAATAGATGTAAGCACACAGTTCCTAAGCACAGCAGACTCAGATCACTCCATGGGACTTGTACTCATCTTAGTACACTAAGTCACGAGAACTCCGTGCTGTGACCCCTAAACTGTCCAGAAGAGATATTTCCTGGCTGAAGTGCAGTGTCTGCCTCTACAGGATTGAAGACCAAAAACCTTTTGTAAATGACTATTAAACTAAAATTGAAAACAACAACAACAACAACAACAAAACACCCATCTATCAACTTACCTAAAACATACTCAATTCTGGATCCTTAAGAAGAAGGCACTGCCATGATATCTCTCCTATCTAGAGAAGTCTAACTAATTGCCAAGACATGGCTTTAAATGTTGTCAGAGTGTCATTGGGACAATTGGATCAATGTGCAAACAAGAACCCACAAACCAAAGTAAACAGCTTTCGTTCACTAAATTTCACCAAATAGAACGTGTATGGGAGAGGAAGGCCAAGCACTTATCTAATTAAGGCAATGAGAATTGCAATTGCATTTGAAGTCAATATAAAGCATAATTGGAAGATAGAAGAAATGGGAAGTTATTGTCTTACAGTCAGAGTAGATGTATCAGAGTTTAAATTTTATTGGCATGCTATTTATAAGACAAGAAAAATGAAAGTTTTTATGATGCATGGCTTAAATTAGCAAACTTGAATGTTAAACAATAAAAACTATTGAAAATTAAAAACAAATGGGGAAAGCTTAGTGAAATATGAACAAGCAGAGGCTTGTAGTGCAAGCCCATGATTCCAGTAGGCAGGGGGCTGAGGCACAAGGACCAAGAGTTTGAGCAGACCCGGGCTCTGTAGCAAGACACTATATTGTTTTAACCTATTGACAAGTAAATCTGAACTTTTAAGAGAAGAGGAAAATTAGCAGCAGACAATGCCAAGTGGTTTGACATATGTGTAATTACAGCCCTCATAAGAGAGAGGAAAAGCATCTTTGAAGTCTGACAGGAATCTATCACCAAAGCTAAGGAAAACTGTAAATCACAGACCTGAGCAGGCCAACAAACAGAAAAATACCAGAAACCTGAGGAAAATGACATCGCAAGAATGAATTCTAAGTGGCAGCAAAGAGAAAAATCTTAAGTGTAATGAAATAAAACACTACGCATGAAGAAACAACAGCCTGCGACATGCTACTTGTTAGAAAGAATGGGAGCTGAAAGGCAGGGGGCTAATGGCGTAAACTGCAGAATGCGGGTGGGGGAAGGAAAGCTCATACTAGAATTCTATACTCAGAAAATCCTTCCAAAAAGAAAAATGAAGGTAAAAATAATGACGTCATCATCAGCAATGTCAGAGGGAGTGTCCAGGCAGAAAAGCAATGAAGGCAAATCGGTGTCTGAGTTGACGAAGTGTAATGAAGAACTCCAGAAACAGAATGTGTAAATACACATAAGCACACACAGGAACCTTTTCCTTACTCTCTTTAAAAGGTGCCTGGGTTTGGGAAATAGCTCAGTCAGTACAAAGCTTGCCCAGCAAGCGTGGGAACCTGAGTTTGATTCCAAGAACACAGGTAAAAAATGACAAGGAGGAACACGTGTTTGCAATTATGGCAGGAAGGTGCAGACAGGAGGGGCCCTGGGGCTTGGTGGCCAGCCAATTCAGCCTATCAGGTGAGACCAAATCCATGAGAGAACTCATCTCAAAGGAGGTGGACAATATTTCTCAGGATGATATCCAACAGTGATCACTGTCCTCTGGCGATGCATACTCCCTGCCCCCACCCTCCGGAATTCCCCAACACACATTTTTTTTTTTAAATAAAAAAGCAAAGAAAAGATTGACAGTTTAAAGAGAGAAAGAGACAGAAATGGTTGTAGTATTTGCAAAATAAATATAATGGCAATTATGAAACAAATTATGTAGCAATTTGAAACATTGTTGATTCAAACAAGAACAGAGTGGTAGAAGCTGGAGCCGAAGATGTATAAAACATGTGAAAGTAGACTGCAGTAGGAAAAGAGATGTTTGCTCTCTCTAAAGTTACCAGTGACAAACAAAGAAAGCCACACAAATGTAGTCCTAAAAATACTCAAAGCAAGAGGAGGTAGATAAAAAGAAGCAAAAAACAGGCAAATAAAAAGCAAATAGCAAGAGGGTGAAGTAAAAACAACTGTATGAACTACAACATTAAGTATAAATGACATAAATATACCCATCAGAAGGCAGAGAACAATGGACCAAAGTCTTTAGAAACCAACATTATCGAAACAAGAAAGTGTGTAAAAGAAGCAGAAGAATGATAACCACAGTTGAGATAATGAAAACAAAATTTGACTGACTAGAGTCACAGTAGAGTCCAAAAAAAGAAAAATCACCACATAAAATCAATATTTATAAGCAAGGACTATTGTGAAAATAGTGTAAGATCAGAAATAAAACATATAAACTTGTTGCTACCCTGGCCAAGGAAGAGTAACAGAAGATACAAATGAGTAATATTGAGAATGAGAGCCTGGAAAGCAATAATGATAAGATAATGAACGTATCAACAACAATTTGGCTGTCGTAAACTCAGTGGAGGGTTTTTCTTCTCTACTTACTAAAAGGTGAAACCACCAAAGTCCACTCAAGTAAAAATAGTTCATGAATACTATCTCTGCTGTTTTAAAACTGCAATGAAAATAATTTCTGAAAAGAAAACTGTACACAAACATTTTAGGACTGCTAATACAAACTCCCAGAAACCTGAAGCACTGGTCATCTCCCAACTTACTCTATAAGAACAGTGTTGCCCTGATCCCAAAGTCCAAGTAAAAATATTGTTTTAAAATGTACAAATATCCTTTAAACGCATACATACAAAATTTTTCAAGAAAAGCTTGTTGAATTAAATCCAGTGCTAAGCAAAAAGAAGAAGGTTCCATGACCAAGTCGAGGTATGTATCGGAAACGCAAGGTTAGTAGTAAGATTAGCAACCAAAGCAACTCACTAGATTCATGTAATAGCAAAGAGAAACCCAGTCATCATTTTAACACATGAGAATAAAAACAACACTCAGCCCTGCCTAACATTCAACCCCCACAAAAATGTCAACAGATTTTTTTAAAAAATGAAATTTTCATAGTTCAATGATAAGAGCTCACACAAACAGTTTATGGCTGAGATCATACTTCATGGCCAGTGTTCTCAAGGTGAAGAGCATGGAAGGATGACAGTGTCTCCATATGTCGTCCACTTGCACTGGGAGTCTAATCAGCACAATAAGGCTAAGGCAAGAGAAAGAAGCAAGGCCACCCTTCCTTGAAAGAAGGAAGTAAGATTGTCTCTACCCAGAGATAATGCAATCATCTACTGGATCTACAGAAAACCTGCTAAAATGGGTAACAGCACATCTGAAAGATACAAACCCAGCACACTTAATCAGTTACATTGGAAGTGATAACTGGAAGTAAAATTAATAACATTTACTTTCATTGTACAACAGCCTGAAGTGATCAGAACTAAGACCAACAATATTCCTGTGTAGATGAACATTAAAAACCATGAATTGTGGGGGAATAAATTTGATCAAAATCGTACAAGGCTTATGCATAGAAAAGTATAAGATATTGTAAAGAGAAATTAAAGAAGTAAATGGAGCCATATCCCATAGCCATTAGTTAGAAAACTAGAGATTGTCGATTTTTAACTTTATTGAGAAATTTGGTGAAATTAAATAAAAATTTCATCAATGTTATGTTATTTCTTAAAATAAATTAGAATTAATTATAGCACTCTAGAGAGAAGAGACAGAAGACCTCTAAGTCTGAGGCCACGCTGGATTACGTGGCAGGTTTGAGGATAGTCAGGGGTACATAGTAAGATTCTGTTTCCAAAATTGAAAAAAAAAAAAAGAAGGTGGTTTTAAAGTTCCTATGGAAACTGAGAGACTAAGCCTAGCCAGCAGAATAAGAAAACTAATAGCAAAGCTAAGTGGCCCTACCCAAATTCAGGATGCACTGGATTGTCCCAAAATCAGGTGGTATCTTATTTCAATCCAGACAGAAAAACAGCCAAAAGAATGGAAAATCTAGAAATAAGGGCATTGAGCAAGGCAGTCACATAGTGCAAATGGAAAATATAATCTTTTCAACAAAGATTGTTTCAACAGTTGAATTGTTATACCAACAACAACCATCAACTCTCATCTTGCCCAAAACACAAATATTAACTCTAAGTGGTTTACTAATCTAAATATAAGAGCTGTGTGAGAAAAAAAGTTTGTGGTACACCCCCCCCCTCTCTCTCTCTCTCTCTCTCTCTCTCTCTGTGTGTGTGTGTGTGTGTGTGTGTGTGTGTATGTATGTGTTATGTGGTTCATATGTGTATATAAGATGAGTGTGGAGGCTGGAGAGATGGCTCAGTGGTTAAAAGCATTGGCTGCTCTTCCAGAAGTCTTGAGTTCAGTTCCCACATGGTGACTCACAACCATCTGTAATAGGATCTGATGCCCTCTTCTGGTGTGTCTGAAGACAGCTGCAATGTACTTATATATATATAATAAATAAATAATTCCAAAAAGTAGATGTGTGTGTATGTGCGCTCTCTCTCTCTCTCTCTCTCTCTCTCTCTCTCTCTCTCTCTCTCTCTCTCTCTCTCTGTGTGTGTGTGTGTGTGTGTAGTATGCATGTACATGCATGTGGGTATATGTGATTATCTATGATTGTATGTGTAGAAGCCACAAATCTACTTCAGGTGTTTACCTTAGTCACTTTCCACTTATTTATTTATTTATTTATTTATTTATTTATTTATTTATTTATTTATTTATTTATTTATTCATTTGAGACTGAACCTGGAGCTTATTCTTTCTGCTAGACTGGCTGAGCAGCAAGGCCCCGGATCCTCCTGTTCTCACCCCTAGCTCAGGAGTTACAGGGTTTTCTTTCCTGCCTTTTTAGTGTGTGTTCTGGGATCTGGACTCACAGAGCTAGTGCTTTATCTACTGAGTCATCTATGCAAACACAGGTACTAGGTTTTATACATAGTATGCACACTAAAGAAGAAATCTATAAATTAAATATCAAATAAAATCCTGCTTGGAAAACACTACATAGAAAAATTTAAAAATGTAAATTGAGGAAAATATATACACAACACACACAGGAACCAGGATGTACAGTGAACTCTCAGTACTCATAGTGAGACAAACAAGCCTGTAAAAAATATGAAAATGATGTAAATTGACACTCTGCCAAAGATAATAGGTAGCAATAAAACAAAATATGAAGAGAATGTTAGCTATTAGGAAAGCCAAATTAAAATGACGATGAGACACCACAGCACATCAACCAAATGGCTAAGATTGTAAATATGGACATATAAAGTTTGGTGAGTACAGAGCAACTAGAATTCTCATGCTTCTTGTGGGAATGTAAAATAGATTATTACTTTAGTAAGCCATTTTGCAGTTCTTTCAAAAGTTAAGCACATACATATCATGAAAACCCCGCTATCATTTTTCTAGAGTGTTTTGATATTCAAGAGACATAAAAACACACCGACAACAAAGATCAAAACACAATTGACAAAATCACCTTCGTTTTATCAGAGCCCCCACCCAATTGAAAATAACCCAATGTAATCTGAAAGGGCTACAGAGAATTGTTTTATCTACATCTTAATGGAGAATGATGCTTTTGTTGAGCAGTACAAAGGGATGAACTATCGCTGTAGCAGCAATATAGACAGACCTCAGACCTCAGAATGATTATAACAAAGGAAGGAAACCAGATACAAAAAGAGTTCATGGCACAGAGTGCACTGGAAACATGCAAACTTGACCAAAATGACAAAGTAATTCAGCACTCACCTGGGCATGGAGTTGGTATGCAGAGATGAAGAAGCCATAGAGGAGATGGAGGGATTACAACCTTCATTATACTTATGATGGATGTGTATGCACAGATCCTTCAAAATGTACACTTAGGTTGGGGCACACATAACATTACTCACTCCTTTAAAACCTTTATGGTGCTCATAATTGCTCTACAATTATATTTTGAGGGACTTGGAGAGATGGCTCAGTGGGTGAAGGCACTTGTTTCACAAGCCTGGTGACTTGAGTTTGTTCCTCAGAAGACATGTAAGGTGGAAGGAGAGAAAGGATTCCATGAAGTTGTCCTCTGATTCCACATGCATGCCATGACTTGTGAGTCTGTACGTGTTTACAAATATCATATGCACGGTAATAAAGTAAATATGTTAAAAACTGTTTTTTTACTATGACAATAGACAGCAATAAACTGTGCTCTATCAGACCTGGCTCTGGATCAAATATCTACAATTTGAAATTTTTGCATGAACTTGGAATATATTTTAAATGATAAGGTTTTTAGAGTTCCCTGGACAGCTAGTGCTGGCTCTCATGGGCCTTTGGAGAACCTTGACCATTGTTTCTCAATGGCCCTTCTTGTGTTGGTTTTATAACACTTGTATTTAATTAAACACCTGCTTCCTAAGGCATTAAGAACATCAGTATGTCTTAGGGACACAAATGTGAAATGCTACAAGGCCATCGGCTACTCCAAAGAAGCTCAAAGCAACACTTCCTTGACACATACTTTATGGTTTCTACTTTATGATGTCCCTAGTATTGACCTCCACTGACTTGTCTGATCCATAAGTCTCTCGTGCATTGGCTGAATTTAGCTTTCTTTTGGAACTCCAAACGACCATGGTAGAATTTGCTCAGCTCTTCACACAGAAAATGGAGTAGTCATTTCTGCTGCTGTGCAGTAGGGATCTAACCTTTAGCAACTGGGGAATATAGCAAATTCTTTTTCCATATGACAAAATACCTGGCCAGAATGACTTACAGGAGAAAGTGTTTATTTGCACTCATGGTTTCAAAGAGAACTAGTCCACTATGCCACAAAGTACATCAAAGCATTTATGGCAGCAGAAACGTGTGGTAGAACAGCTTGTGCAGCTCTCAAGGAACCCAGGAGCAAAGAAGACATAGTAAGAAAGCCAAACTATACTTCCCAATGCACACATACCTACCTCTGCTAACCAGGTCCCCTGTCCCAAAGGCTCCAAAACGTCCCACAAACAGTGACATCATCCAGGGACCAAATGTTCAAACCTGTGGGGGACATTTCCTATTCTGCTCACGATGTCTATATCAGCTGGTCTAGCATTAGGACTTGCTGCTAAGCAATCTTTCTTGAGGTTCATTGTTGGTGTAGGGTGAATATGGGGAGCCTCTTTCCCCTGCCTCCATGTCCTCTCACTAACTGGAGCTAGTTCATATGAGTTTTTTAACTTTTAGGAATGGACAGGTTGTCAAACAACAAGTGGCCTGAAATGGGCCAGTGTGGGAGCACTTACACTACAGGAGTTGGCAAAGGTGATTTTGTGCCCACTAAAATGTGGTATAAATTCTCTCGAGTTAATTATATTTTTACTTGGTTTTATTAAAAAAGCAATCTGTGAACCATTTTTACATCATTCCTGCCTCTATAGCAAGTTGCCATTTATTGCTAAAATAAAGGTATTACAGAAACCTGGGTAGTTGGAGGAAATGTGTCACTGGGGTGGGCTTTGAGATTTCAAATGCCCAAGCTAGGCTCAGTGTCACCCTCTCTTCCTGTTGCCTGAGGATCCAGATGTAGAACTCTTAGCTCCTTCCTCTCCAGCATCATGTCTGTGTGTGCCATCATGTTTCCTGACATGATGACAATGGGCTAAACCTCTGAACTGTAAGCTAGTCCCAATCAAATGTTTTCCTGTATAACAGTTGCTGTGGTAATGGTGTTTCTTCACAACAATAAAATCCCAACTAAGACAGTATTCAAAAACATTTTGTTCTTTGTGATGCATACCTTTTGTTAAATTGGAGTTGGCTCCAATTTAACTTAATATTGAAAGATGTCAATCATAGTGTATCTCATTTTGCTGAAAAAGTAGCTGCATGAAACTGTGTATGACTCTATAGTGGATTTTCAGTTTAGAAAGTAGAATTGCTGCACTAGAGTCTTGAGAAGCATCTCCGTGGTTTCCATTTTACAGAAAATAAAGCTCAGATGTCAGCAGAGGTAAACAGCTTGTTCAATATTTCATCGTAAGTGGGTGAGCTAAGAATTAAGCTCATGTCTTTGAATTTACATTCCAGTTCTCTTTCTAATATATCATTCCGTATCTCATCTACTTTTATAATGAAACTGAAAATTAATCTCATCAGAAACATTTTCTGGTCCCAAGACACACAGTAAATCACACTAAATAATATTGCAAGTTATTTCAATAGAATAAATACTATCTGCTTAAGTCATCATTAATAATACTCAAAACGAGACACATCATAAATAACAGTAAATGATATTAAATAAATATCATATTAAATGTCTCAGTACTTTTTCAAGGAATGTCTCTTTGAAGATGAATATCCACATGCTGTGACTGGTTTTATGTCAATTAAGATAAAATTGGGCCTTTAAAACGCTTTAATTTATGGGTAATTAATTGAAGCATTAAATATTTATTGGGCACTTATTAGGTGCCTTGAAGTTATCCTGAGGATATTCATTTATTAGTCCCGTTCAGTCATCTGTGACTCTCATTTAATTTCTTATGGTGTCTCTTCATGTGGCAGGCCAACCTACCCTGCCCACTGAAATGAGTACGGACAGCTCAGTACTCTCATACTGATGCTATATGGCTCAAAATAATTTGCAGCTATTACCAGAGCGCAGTTCTGCATGAAATATAACCTGTGGGGCTAGAAACATGGCCAGTATGTAAATTGTTGCATATCCAAGCATGAGGACTTAGGTTTGATCCCCAGATCCCATATAAAAGCTAGGAATGGCAGAATACGCTGCAACCCCAGTGCAGGGGAGGTGGAAATAAGAGGATCCCTGTGTATAGCTGTGTCAGTGAGCTCTGAAATCCGTGAGAGACCCTGTCTCAAAAAAAATGAGGTAGAGGATGATGGAGACGAACATAAATGTTGACTTCTGGCCTCTGTATGAACACTTCCTGACACATGTACATAAACATGTACAGGTACATATAAATAAATAAAAATAAATAAATAAATAAATAAATGCAGAAATAACTCCTATAAATTAACACATGGTTTTAAGATTGTTAGTCCACTCACCTAGTCATTTGTACTGAGAAACACTTTTTAAAAGCATGACTGATGAGTGCATGGAAGATAAATGAGAAACGTGGCCACTGCATGTGTGGAGCCAGGCAACTGCACTGTGATTTCATATCCCTTTATCCACAAAGGAAGACTTCAATTTCCACTGCTTTTCAACTCTGTATATGTGATGCCAGCTTCCAATTAGAATGCTGTGGATATTGTCAACTGCCATGGAAAGGAAGTATCCCAAACATGTATTCTTTCCTTAACTCTTAATGTCTCTCTGACAAGTTAAGCAAATAATACAGGAAAGCTTCAGAGCTAACTCCTAAAAGCACTTGTTCTCATCCCCAGTGAAGTGTCCATGGCACGACATCACAGCATTTGAAAATGTCTGACATTGAATTCTTTTTCAGTGAAAGAATTTTTTCTCTGACCTAGAAAATGAAAATTTCGAGGTATCTTTATTTTCTATGTAGCTACACGGGAGGAAATGCTATAAGCTGTGACTAACCTCCTTTGCAAACCAAAGAGAATGTTCCATCTCTTATCCAGGTGGGGAGGGTGCAATAATGCTCCACTAATTGGTGATGCACAATAGGACTAGGAAAGAGGTAGATCAGAAAAGCTGTTAACATCCCACATCCATAGTGTCCCCAGAAAGAGCTATAGGCAGTGAGTCTTTCTGAAGATGCCCTGTCTTGGTTTGTGGCAAACACCATGATCAAAAGCATCTTGGGGAGAAAGGGTTTGTTTCAGCTTACACTTCTATTGCCCATCATTGCTCAAACTCAGGACAGGAACTGGAGCAGGAACCTGGCAGTGGGAATTGCAGCAAAGGCCATGGGGGAACACAGGCTTGCTCCCTGGAGCTTGCTCAGCCTGTTTTCTTAAAGCACCCAGGACAATCTGCCCATGGATCACTGTCCACAATGGACTGGGTCTTTCCACACTAATCACATCAACCATTAGTCAAGAAAATGGCCCACAGTTGCCTATAGGTCGATTTGATGGAGACATTTTTCCAGATGACCTGATATTGTGTCTACTCCTCCTACTTTCTCTGCTTCTTGCTATTTACTCCCTGACTGACCCTAACTAGAGTCCCATCTAATGCAGTTGGTGCAACGAACTCCAGCCTCCAGAAGCAATATAAAAGGTAGAATAACAGAGACTACCCTTGGATGGATAGACAGCAAAGATTCCAGAAGAGGAATCCAAACCTATTCAAGGTGGTATTTCTCAGTATTACTTAGGAATAACCGAATTTTGCTTCAGTGGAAAATTTTTGATACAATTTCAAAATAACTCAGAACCTCACAGAATAAAACAAAGTGTAAATCTTCAGTCTCTGGAAAGAGTTCCTTCTGCAGAGATATCTGCGACATGCAAATACATCACCAGGATATGAAGAAAAAAAAGAAGAAAAGAATGAACAGCCTATTTAAGATTTTCATATTTACTCTTAAAATAGGACTCCTATCAGATTTTGGAAGATGAAAAAAATGATGTCCTACTTTTCAAGCTTGAAGAAATTTACAGATATGTAAGTAGATATCCAGAGCTGAAACTAGCAGGCTAGCGATCTTACAATGTCAACTGGTAGAAACATTTTATATGCAAACAGTCTGAGAGAACCAATAAAATATAGTATTTTCTGCCCTTCGAGCAGCATCATGTAGGAAGTGTGAGCTACAGCTTTCAAGAAGCCAGAGCAGCTGCAGTACCTGGTGTGACTTTTCAGCCCTGTCTGAGTGGTTATCATCCCTTTGTCTTTCACATTCATCTGAGTCACAGCAGCAGAGGTGACCCTTCCCTCCTGTATCTATCACATCATTGGTTCACCACGTATACACCCACAGAACTTATTTTATTGTCAAATATTTATTGAATAAATATTTGCTGGGCACTTGCTGTGGATTAGTCACTGTTCTGAGCATCAATAATACAGGAAACTAAACATAATAAAAGATCCAGTCTCTCATGGTGTTTGTATTGTAATAAAGAGATGACTGCAGTAAATCCTGTTAAGACAGGAATTAGTATCATGGAAAGGTTTTGTATGCACTAAGTAATTTGAAGAAAAACAAGAAAGATAATAGACAATGGAAGTAGAACAGGGTGGGAATTGTTGCAGAATGTCCAGGAAAGCTTTTGAGGAAGTAAGGGTTGAGGGGAGATTTGATGGAGATGGTTGTGCTTTGTATGGACGGGGTGTGGATATGTGGAAGACATTCTGGGCAAAGAGAAGGAAAGGTGAACAGGTACAGCCAAGGACCAAGATAGTCAAGGTGACATTTGCCAAAAATGTCAGTAGATGAGGTCAGAAAGAACAGGTGTCATGGACCTCACTTGAAGTGTGTCACTCAGATTAGCAATCTTCCATTACACAACAAAGATTTGTTGGAAGTTCAGAACCTCAGGCCTTGCTCCAGGTCTACAACCACAAGCTGTGTTAAAACAAAACCCCCAGGTGAATGTAGGCATAGCAAGACTTGAATGTTAACTGTTTACTGGGGTATAATTTGCATATGTAATTCAGCCATGCAAGTGTATCAGTCAGGTTTTTATTATATTTACATATATACTCAACAGTGTTATAAGTTTACAGTGTTTGTATCACCCTCCACAAGAAATCCTTTCTTCTTTACCTGCTGTTTCTTCCTTTCCATAAATCTGGGTTATTGTGCTAGAGAGATGGCTCAGAGATTAAAGAGCATTGGCTGCTCTTCCAGAGGTTCTGAGTTCAATTCCCAGCAACCACATGGTGGTGCACAACCATCCACAATGGGATCCAATGCCCTCTTATGGTGTGTCTGAAAAGAGCTACAGTGTACTCACATACATTAAATAAATAAATAAATAAATAAATAAATAAATAAATAAATAAAAAACAAACCTAAAAAATCTGAGTTATTTTCTTTGTTTTCATTCACATCAAATATGGTTTGTTTCTGTATTGATTTCCTCTTGGGTGCATTGGGCATTAAGAAAAGCGCTGTTTAATTTTCACATATTTGTGAATCTCTAAAAATCATCTTTTCTGCTATTGATTTTAAATCTTACTCCATTGGGATTAGCTAGTATACTCGGTGCTGTTTCTGTTTTAAATCTGCTCATTTTTTTTTTAGTGACCCAGCACTGCTCCTCGTGATTTTGAGGAGCTAAGTTTGGTTGTAGTTGGGGATTCACAGGTATCTGTTCAACATCATTAGTTTATAGTGTTCTTTGAGCATGTATTTCTCTTTGGCTTAACCAGTCACCAGTGAAAGCAAACCATCAGTGTCTTTCTATTGGGAGGAAAGAGAGGTGCAGCTCTGAGACAGTGTCCTAGAAGTCACTGTCCAACCCAGACTGACTTCAAACTCACAGAAACTCCCTGCCTCAGCCTCGAAAGTACTGATAGTACAGACAGGAGCTTCAGTGTCCAGCTCCAACCACTATGGTTGGGTTACCTTTCTCTTCTGTCTTGTGTCACTAGTGCTAAGTATCAACATAGAAGCTCACTGTTCTAGGCACGTTCTCGACTTAGAGCTATGCAGCCAATGTTTGCTTCATATACTTTAATGCTCTGTGATAAGATGCATGTTTGTGATTATCTTATAATCATGTCACTGGTCTTTTGGTCATTATGAAATCTCTGTCTTCACTAACTTATTTTGTCCGAAAAGACTGTTTTGCAGTGAATGTGGTTGTGAACACAACAGTCAGATAGCTGAGGCAGGAGGATTACTAGTTTCTGTCTATCCAGAGCTACACTAGGAGATCTGGTCCCCAAAAAAGGTGAAGTTTGTCTGATACCATAAAAATGCTAGGATGACGTCATCTGATGCTTTCATTCTGCTTTATGTGTGTCTCTTGTAGACAATAGAAAGTTGTATTGTGTCTTTTAATCCCAGTTTGACAATCCCTGCTCCATTCAAATGGAGTGAGATTACATGATTATATTTGAAGCTGGTATTTTACATGTTTGCTGAGTGTTTTATGACTTTTTTGGTTTTGTCTGTGCATTCCTCCTTTACAGCTTTCTTGCCTTGGAGGTGGTTGTCTAATCTAAAGATGAATCCTAATGACTTTAATCATTTTACCATCTTAACATCAAAATCTGCTTCATTTTTACATGATGTGTCTTGCAATGGGTAGAAATATCCTTTATAGATCTACTCCCTGTTTTGAGACTTATTATTAAACAAAATGATTAGTGATAAAACCTAACCACATATTGAGTTAATTATTAGCTGATTATGCACAATCATTTTATTAGTACACTATGGCTTTGTTTTTCTATAAATATATATATAGAAAAATTATATATATATATATATATATATATATATATATATATATATATATATGTATGTATATATATCAAGGTATTGGAAGCAAATATATTTAACCTTGCTTAAAATAAATAAGGTTTCTCTGCTGTATTTGTTAAGAATCCCTAAGAGTGCAAGAAATGAAAGACAGAATAATTAAGAAGAGATGAAGGACTTGGTCACAGTGGGCATGGTGATAAGAAGCCTCTGGTTTCTGGATGTCATGTGGTGGTAGCCATGAAAGCTGAATTGCAAGACAAGTGAGTTTTTTTTTTAAGAAGAGAAAAACGGAGAATAATCTCAAGGTTATAAACCTGAGACAGTGCCAGGACAGAGGAGCTGGAAATAAGACATGCAGGGACGATTGAAGAGTGGCAGAAGTCCAGGTCAGTGGAGAACACGCTGGGTTTGTTCTGCCTATGGTTTTCTTTTTGGTTTTGGTTTAGTTTGGTTTGGTTTGGTTTGGTTTGGTTTGGTTTGGTTTGGTTTTGGTAGGTTGGTTGGTTGGTTGGTTGGTTGGTTGGTTGGTTTTGGTGATGTTGATTATGGTAGTTATTGATTGATTGTTTATTTGTTTGATTTGGTTTGTATTTGAGGTAGGGTCTCAAACATTCCTTGCTTGCCTAAATTTCTTTATATGGACCAAGCTGGACTCCAACTCATAGATTTGCCTGTCTCTGCTTCCTGCATGCTGGGTTAAAAGATATGATCCACCACACTCATCCCAGGACACAGTGAGTGTCCAAAGTGAAGACAAATGAAAAGAAATCTGCAAAAGTGAGAAAGAAACCCAATGTGCTGCAAATATGTTTAGCAAGTTAACTGTCTTGATATACGGTGAACTGACAAAAATGTGCTTGAGTGGTAGACTGCCAATCTAAGACTCTGAATTAGACACCTAGCACTGCAGTTTTTAAAAATGTCTTTACATTTATGCCCCTTACTCAGGAGCTCTTAACATGTTTACTTTGAGAAATCCCCCAAGTGAGTGGAAGGCATACTAACAAGATACAAACTGAAAAAAATCTCTCCATGTGCCTGAAATAGAACCAGGAACATGCTCTTTGCCATATGACTCTGACATTAAAATGTAATAGATGACTCAAACATAGTTCCAAATATTAGTTCTGAACCATGGCGACAATTGACAAACAACCATGTTCTAACCACGAGAAGGCACTTGATTACCCAAGTTGCAATGAGAGCAACTCTATGCAGTCATACTGTAACAATGTAGTTAATATTATATCAATGTAATTAATTAATACTATATCAAAGTAGTTACATTATAGAAACATAAGTGAAATAAGTATGAAAGCGGAAATGGATGAGTAAAGCATTTTGAGATCCATTGCTTCTGAGTATCTTTGCATTGTAAAATCAAATGCCTTTCTCTGTTAAAATCTGTGAGTTATGAGCCTGCTCACTATGAGTGATACCATAGAGATGTTAAGAACAAAACCTATACAAACCAATCCTGGTTAAGCTACGATAATTAGCTGATGGTCTGCTAGCCAAAGAAGCACTTGGAGCTCATTGGTCACATTTGTGGGTTTGCAATAATAAAGGGAGAATGACTGCAAGCATTTAAAATAGCTGGTAGGTAATGGAGACACGAAATAGGAAGTTGTGGTTGTCACTGTCGTTAATCATAGTCATGATCACTATGGTCATTATGATGAAAATATAATGATACAAACCATTATGAATTGAGAAATTCATTGCTTGTGTATGAATATGTGGTCAATTAATACAAATACAAAACTTAGTCATTGAAAATAATAAAGCCAAGTGGTGGTGGCACAAGTCTTTAGTCAAGAAATAGGGGTAGGTGGATCTCTGTGAGGTCAATGCCAGCCTGATCTACAGAGCTAGAGTTAGCTCTGGAACAGCTAAGGCAAACAGAAAGCCTTGAAATAAACAATAAATAAGTAAACAAATGGCATAATAAGCATGTACGATTGCACAGGTCAGAAATTTGTGAGCAGCTTAGCTGAGTGGCTATGCATCATCTTTCATCAACATCTCTCTCGCGTGGCTGATAAGATGATGCTGTCTCTTGATAGTAGGTGGCAGGTCTTTGCATGAGAATCATCATCTTAAGTCTTCATGGTATTGTATCCAATTTTTATCATGCCAAACAATCAACAGGGCAGCAAGGCAGAGGTCACAGCCTATCAAGTCACCCATCCTGACTTGCGCTAACCGACTGATTTTATGGATCAGCAGGTATTGAGAACTGGGCAGGTGCCACTAAGATGCCCTTCGTGACTATCTTGGAGGTCTGACTATCACAAGCAGTATACAAGTCATACAGTGGGAGATTTTGAAAATTAACATTTGTTTCTTTTGTAGCTATTTTAGTTCTAATTTGTTCTCAGTGACTTTACAGGTAATTATTTCTATTGTCATAGTCTTCCCACAAAAGGCTTTTATCAAGTGACTGATATGAGCACACAATCAACCTTAACTAGAAAGTCAAGTCTTCTATTTTCTTTTAAAACAAATATTTAAAACAGCGTAGTTTGCATTGTAGAAATGACAGCAAGCAATTTTGGCCAAGTATTGATTAATGGACTTGAATGTTGGGTGGTTATCTTTCAAAATCAAACACACACACACGCACACACACACACACACACACACACACACACACACACGCCTGTGCAGGCCTGGAGGGGAGAAATCTTATTTTTACCCTTCCTGACTAGGTCAAATGATTTGGAATAAGTCACAATCCCATTTTCCCCCTTCTTTTTAACCTAAGGAAATCAGATTTCATCAAATGATAAACAAATGCACTACAACTAAACACTGCATATGGGTTAGAAGAACTTAAGAAACGATTGCCTCAAGCTCTTGAGTTCTGACTGTTCATGTTCTTGTCCTCATGAAGATGCAGTATATCATTAAACAGACTGTGATTTGGGTTGGAGAAACGTGTTTTGTTACAAGTGCAGAAAAATGTCAAAGATGTCAATACCAGCCCACGTGCCTCCCTACATAAATTTTGATGTCGGTAGAAGCATTCCTTGCTTTGGCTTCTAGGAGATATGTGAAGTATGGACCCTGTTTTGAGGGTATCTACACATGTGTGTGGGTGCCTGCAGAAGCAAAAAGAGGGCATTAGATCCTCTGGAACTGGAGTGACAGGCCATTGTAAGCTGCCCAACATGGGTACCAGGAACTAAATTTGGGTGCTCTGAAGGAGCAGCAAGCACTCTTAACCAGTGAGCCATCTCTCGAGGCTCTTAACATATGGATTTTATATTCTGGCCATTGATAAGCTTCTTGGTCTTTACTTGTTGTTTTCTGACCCAGTTCTTTTCACCAATGATGAGAAGACATGATAGAACTAGGGATCCTTAAATTCTGACCAGAAAGGACTAGCTTAAAAGGTCTGGTCAGAGAAGAACAGAGAGCCAAAAGTGTGCATGTCACCTTCAAAAGCAACTTTAAAGTTGAAGGGACACACATCATTTATCTTTCTAGGTCCAAAAGATCTTGCAAATGACAAAAAAACCCCACAAAAAACAAAAAACAAACAAACAACAACAACAACAACAAAAACAACTTTCCTTCTACAAGGCAACTTGAGATTCAGAAATCCTTGCTTTGTTAGCAGGCTGTCAAGCGACATGCTCACACTCTAGCTGATGTGCTGTAATTTACACCATCTCTTTTCACACAGTAATTCAGGTCATGCTGTTCTCTCCAGGGTAATAAAGAATGACAAAGTTTTAGGGCCAGTCTTCAATCCACCTCACATGTCACCTGCAATGCGGCGCCTGCTTAAGGAGCACCTTTATGCTGCCCCACGAAGAAGATAGCTTTCAGGAAATTCTGTTGTAATTGAAAACTGAATGGCATGCAATGGTAACATATATACTGACTAAGTAGTCTATGGAACAGTCAGAGACCACAGGGTCAGACAGAAGTCCCGAATCATAATTCTGAGCATTGTACCTTACCCAGGAAAACTGTCTGAATACAAAGTGGGCCTTTCACGCTTTAATGATTTTGCAGAAAGTTACAAGGCAGGGGCTTACGCTTACTTCTGAAGAAGAAGATCTCTGATCTTTTTAGTAGAGATACTTTATAAAAGGCTCAAAGATTCAAAAGATGTTCAAGATCGCTGTTACACTTTTTCTTTGCTTTAAAAATTTATTTTCCAGCTTGCTTTTGTGTGTGTGTGTGTGTGTGTGTGTGTGTGTGTGTGTGTGTGTGTTTGGTTGGATTTTTTGTTTGTTTCATTGTAGTTGTTCTGGCTTTGTTTGAGACAAGGTTTCTATCCTAGGCCTCAAACTTTCTGTGGAGCTGAGAAAATCCTTGAACTTTTCATTCCCCCGATTCTGCCTTCTAAGTGCTGGGATTACAATCACCACTCCCAATTTTATGTACTACTGGGATCAAACCCAGAGCTTCTGGGGCATGCTAGGCAAGTACACTATCAACGAGCTATACCCTCCACCTAAGCTGTTATGTAAAAGAACTACATCTTTTCTTTTGCAGGGATGATTTAAGGGGGCTGTGCTGGCTAGTTTTATGTCAGCTTGACACAAGCTAGTCATCTGAGAGAAGGGAGCTTCAATTAAGAAAATGCCTCCATAGGATCGGGCTTCAGAAAAGACTATAGGGCATTTTCTTATTTAGTGATTGACAGGAGAGGGTCCAGCTCAATGTAGGCAGTGCCATCCATTGATTTGTGTTCTTGGATTCTATAAGAAAGCAGGCTGAGCAAGCCATGTTGAGCAAGCCAGTAAGCAGCACTACTCCATGCCTCTGCATCAGCTCCGGCCTTCAGGTTCCTTTCCTACTTGAGCTCCTGTCCTAACGTCCTTCAAAGTTGAACAGTCATCTGGAAGTAGAAACCAAATAAACCCTTTTGTCCCCAACTTGCTTGTGGTCATGGTGTGTCATTGCAGCATTAGAAACCCAACTAAGACAAGGCCTGTAAATAATAGAATAATCAGAATGGTAAAGCTATTAAATACACATGGAGAAAAGATACCTGGCTGACCTCAACTGACAGTATTCTCTTTCCATAGCCTCAAATTTAAGCTGAAAACAGCTGGCCAGACAGACACTATATCCCAAACACCAAGGCCATATCAGCAGCAGTCACTGCCTACTGACTCAAAGCAATCAGCAAGGTATGAGTATGGTTGGAGTCTCTGTATACTGTGTAGAGTACTTTGTCTTTCCATGGCACTTATGTTAGAGATGCCTATTGGAATCACTGAGTGGGGAATACGCCTGAGAGAGTTACTTCATCAGGAAGGAACACTGAGCAGAGTGTGTAGACAGAAGAGTTTTGCATTAAGACACCAAGTTGCGAGAGATTTAACTAGTGCAGTTCATCATTCTGACCAAACAGTGGAGACTAAATATCATAACTCTAATTTGGGGATGAAGTCCTGAAGCCACAGAGAAGAGATTGTTCAAAAATTGCTAGCACCTTGGTGTTAAATGTCCCTCAGAAATGATATGTGAAAGGTTTGCTCCCATTGGACAACTGTTGAGAGATGTTGGAAACTTTGAGGGTAAGGCTTGGTGTGAAGGTTTCATTTCCTGGAGGTGAGCCTTTGAAGAGAATTGTGGGATTCTCTTGGGTTTACATTCTAGCCATGTAGATGCTGCTTTCCCACCAGAGGCCTAAGAGCTTCATATCTGTCTGACCATACACAAAAGCATCTAAGAAAATATCTTTTCTCTTCATAAACTGATTTGTCTTTGGTATTTGTCTTTGGTACAAGCAAATAAAACCTGACTAACCACAAAAGAGGCAGAGAAACCAAGGGAAGGGAGAAACCAGCACCTTTGAAGCAACTGCTCGGAGGTAAGTGACATCATTTGTCTGAAGCAATGAAGACCGCAGTGGACAACTTGGATAGCCATACAACTGTTTTTCTAAACATACAAGCAAAAACTGTAAATAAGTTTACCATAATGAGAAATGGGCAAACTAACGATGATAAGCTTGCACTTTTAACACAGTTTAGTAATGCTGTTGAGTAGAAAGCGGGAACCTAGTGAAAAGAATTATACTGGAGAAAACTGGGGAGACAGTCAGGGGCAAAGAATCAGTTAGAAAATCAACCCCATAAAAAGCATAAGCCCAAAATAACAGAAAGAGTCACATAAAAAAAAACTGGCATCAAACATAGTTAAAACATAGGGATTGACTGATGGTAATTTTTTAATATTTACAGATTCCATGGAATAGAAAGCATTTTACAGACTTAAGAAATAAATGACTA
The DNA here is from genome assembly GCA_030674055.1 of Rhabdomys pumilio. Classification (NCBI taxonomy): domain Eukaryota; kingdom Metazoa; phylum Chordata; class Mammalia; order Rodentia; family Muridae; genus Rhabdomys; species Rhabdomys pumilio. The sequence continues at coordinate 52,779,994 of JANHMN010000006.1, forward strand.
CACTTCTTTATTCCATAAATGTTTATGGAATTTCCATAAATGTTTATGGAATTAGGAGTACCTAATTCATGTACAGGCACCAGAGACAGAACTAAAAATAAAACACTTCTCACCTTGGAGATTAAGGTTTGAAACCGAGAATTAAAAATTTTGGAGTTGGGGATGAAGGGAAAGGGTCTATTGTGTAAGCATAAGAATCACAGTGTGGTTGGTCCCCAGAACATGCATAAAAGGCAAGAGAGGAATTGCATGTTTGAACCCAGTTGCAAGGAGAGGAGACAGACATCCTTGAAGCACGGCGACCAGACATATTGGCTAGCAAAGTTGATGAGCTTCACCTCAGTGAGAGACTTTGTCAAGGACTGAAAATGGGGAGGGATTTACACACATTCGACTTTATGAGCAAGCATGTGCATGTATGCATATGTCCACACAACCTCATTAACGAGCATATACAACATATACGCACAGACAGATAGAGAAACAGACATAGATACACACAGAGAGACAGACAGACACACACACAGATAGACACACACACAGAGAGAAACAGGCAGACAGACAGAGACACAGAGACAGACAGACACAAACACAGATAGACAGAGACACAGAGAGATAGAGAGACAGACAGACAGACAGACAGACACACACACACACAAGAGAGAAACAGACAGAGACAGACACACACAGAGACAGAGATACAGAGAGGTAGACAGATAGACATACACACAAGAGAGAGAGAAACAGACAGAGACAGACACACAGAGAGACAGACAGACACACACACACACACACACACACACAAGAGAGAAACAGAGACAGACACACAGAGAGACAGAAAGACAGACAGACAGACAGACACACACACACACACACACACATACACACACACACACACACACACACACACACACACACACACACAGAGGAGAGAGTGAGACAAAGACAGAGAAAGAAAATTGCCACACATAAGATTCATTCTCCTGATTGTCCTAATTCTACTGCTTAATTGTCCTTTTATTCAAAACTGTAGTCAACACTAGGCAGAAATAAAAGAGTGCTATTTGCCTCCCACTGTAACTCTGTCTCCTAAATCCTGTTTTAGCAACCTGAAAAGGACAAATCACCCGATGAAAGAGAAAATTCTAACTCTTTAACAGACCATGACAAAAATAGGGCTAAATAATTATTTCTAAGAAAATGAAATTGCTTTTTTTTTTTATCACCATACACTGAATGGCTTTCCCAATTGTCCCCTGCAAGTTTCCTAATTGTCCCCTGGTTGTAGAACTCACAATTCCTGACAATAGACAATACAACTGAAAAAATTAGTCTCCCGTGTACCAGAATAACACTTTCCTAGCAGTGGGCCATTCGTGCCTGCTCTCTCTAGATCTCCCTGCACAGAATACTAGTGCAGGCTAATTATATGAGCTAATGGAAAATTGTTTGTGTAATGGGAAGGCAAGCCCTAGAAGAACAGCTGAGAAAAGGTCTCTCTCACCATCAAACCCCAAACAACAGGACAAGGCTGAGAAAATGCCCAGGAGAGCATGAGCCTGGGTATTCTCATTAGCATGCTGCAGTTAACCGTCTGTCCCTGCACACCAAGCACTGTCAGATGCCACACCTCAGGTCAGAACATAGTTTCCCCTTGCTGAGTCAGGACTTTGCTGGGATGTGCAGAAGCTGATCGTCCTTCTGTTGAAGACTTTAAGGAGGAAACATGGACAACATCAGTGAGAATGTCAGGCAGAGGTGAGGGCCACCTGCTGACATGTGTTTGGGATGAGTAGAGAGATTTCTGTAGGGCATGCTAAAGCAAAGAATATCGTTTTCCACTTGCAGCTGTCATGTTTCTTGTTGTCACATGTCTGATATGTGAAGGGTACATATCTGATATAATATGTACAAGAGGTTCAGAATGGAGAGCTTCTCTGGAAAAACTAGACCAAAGCCTTGTAACAGCCACTGGCCTAAGACAGTTTTGACAAGATTGACGCAGATGTGAAGCGCTGCTTACAGTGCATGAGTCATTCTGAGTCCAGTGAGTAGACTGCTCAGGCGAGAAGCATTGGCACATCTGTCCAATCCATCTACAGGACTGTTCTCAAGAGTGTATGGTCAGATTATAGGGACTATTAACAATATATCACTGAGCTAAAAGAGTGAAAGAGGGCAAGGAGACAGAGGAAGGAAGGGAAGGAATGTGGAAGGGAAGAAGAAACAAAGAGAGAAAACGATAGATAGATGATAGATAGTGAATAGTAAATAGTAAAAGAGCCTAGAGTCTACAGAGGAAGACTGTATAGGCTCACCTCTCTGAACAAAGACAGCCAAAAATCGAGGAGCTATAAGCAGGAACAGAGCATTGGAGTGGCAATGAAGGCCATACAATATAGGCAATTTCTCCAGAAATATTAGCACTAGTCATCTAGATCTGAAGAAAAAGAAGGTAAGTCCCTAATAGTCCATTCATTGTGCAGGATTGGGCTATCCAACTGGATTGACTCAAATCAGAGCCAGCATAACATTGTCATGCTTTCCAGTGATGTCAAGAATTCAGTTAGTCAGAAGGCTCAGACAAAACAGAGAGAGGCATGAAACACCAAGGGTTGTCATGTTGGTCCAGCCTTCCCAAGGTGGACTTAGTCTAGAACAGTCCATGAGGTTTCTATGTTAGAAGCATAAGACTCTTCACACAACAGGCTCCATTGTGAAATAGGTCCCCATTGTATGAAGAAAGTGCAAAACCTTCTCCAAGGGGACCTGCTTCTTGCAGACTGTCTTAGGAAGCAGCCTGCTAGGGAGCTCAAAGCATTTAGTAGAAGTCCTAAGTTGACTTGTCCCAAGGTACAAAGCAGGTTGGAACAGTCCACCTACACTCTGGCTTTTCTTCTCAGGTCAGTCTCCCACACACTCAGGAAAGAGAAGGTGGATTACCTGCTCAGTCCCTTCCTCCATCAGCATCATTTTCACAGTTGAAAAGTAAGAAGAGGGTATTAGCATAAAACATGGAAGGAAAGCATGAAGAAGGAAGAAGGACCCTAGGTCAGTATCCCTAGAACAGATGCCTACAAGGAAATCAACTCTCTCTCTTGCTTATTGCCAATTTCTTCCATTCTCAGCTAAGCACACAACAAATGAAATTTAGAACACTTTCTTTCAGAAGATTCTCTCCCCTCCCCCTGTTTTTTCTTCTTGGCAGTCCTGGGATTGAACCTTGGGCCCTGTATGTATTAAACAAGCTCCTACAACTTGAGATACGCGCCCAGCCTCCTTCAGGGAGCTAAGAAACACAACACAACTCCAGGCTTCACAGACAGAGTGTCAGTCCAATCCTACTAGGGTTTTCCAGATACAATCTAAGCAGTGCCCGAGATATCAGAACCTCAGGTCACCAATACCTCTTCCATGCATAGAGTGTAGATATTGGCTTGCCTTCTTCCTAATTTGAAAAAGAAGGTGTAGGAGATCATTGAAAATTATGAGATTGTAAACTCCAGTCAGTGAGTGATGGGTGAACCACAGCTGGGGCCAGAGGTTAACCATTAACCTGAAGTTGTAAGCAAAATTTTGTGTGAGGGAGCATTTTTTCTAGGATAATGCCTTAAACACACATAAAATTTTCAGAAGGGTGTGCAGGCTTTAAAATTTAGCCAGAACACATAGAGCATAATAAATGTGGATCTAGGACAGAGAACTGAGTGAGTCCTACTGCCAGTGCATGACCTTGGTCTGCACTGTGTCCCTGCTCCATCCTCAACTGGGGGGACATTCTCAGAGCCAAATCAAGCCTGACATGAGCCCAGCCTGATTTTCCAAATCATTTCAACTATGCTTTGGGATGCTTTGAATACAAAACACTTATTTAAAACTAAATGTGAAGAGTGAAACTTACCGTCTCGTTTTGTTAGATAACAAGTTCAAGCTATATTGCAAGTCTTTGCATTTCTCTGTCATTTGGGGTGTCTTCTCATCCAGATATGTGCTGTTTCAAGAAAGAGATTGGAAAAAATGGTTTAATATCAAAGTATATAAGATAGTATTAATAAAAATCAGATTTAATTGATAAGGGATGTATCCAAATGCAGCCTGGATTTTATTTCATTATTGAATTTCTCCCTAGGAAAGGAAATTGATAGTGTTATCTCTGATGAATCTAAATTTTTAAAATTACACTATAAAGTCAAACTGAAAAGAAATCTGTGCTGAAGGCATTGTATTTCCATTTTTTCTTTTCTTTCTTTCTTTTTTTTTTTTTTGTATTTTCAGGTTAGTATTTATAATAAGTGGTTTTAATCATTGTATGTAAATAGCCGTTAAAAAAAAAAAAGAGCTGTCTTGGGTAAGAAGCCTAGAGACACAGGAAATTAACATTTTCTCCATAAAGAACACAGGTGGATCTGGCCTCTGATTGTTGTAATAGTTCTGATATACAAGCCCCATGTGTTTCCTATTATGAACTCAGAAAATCAGAGGTGGAACACAAGCAAACCCAAAATCAGCATCAGGACAAAGGCAATGGACTCTTGCACATTATGAGCTCCATGGATACATTCATGTTTAACTAACTTTCTAACCTAGCAAATCTCATGGACCCAGGCATGTTAAGTAACTGACTCCTGGACACAGTGTAAACACATTGTACCTGGATCTACCAAGAGACAAGCCAACTGATCTGAGATCTTTTTTGTAGTCAAGACAGACAGGACTTCTTGATACACTGGGCATGAGAGGTGATAGAGAAGGAGGCATGAAGGTACAGAGATAAGTAAGATAGATCCATGGCTAACTTGACAATATTTCTAGAGGGGCTTCCTAAAAGTATTGGCTGTGGGTTACCTATAGGCTCACAAAAATCTCACCGAGGGCCAGCACAATGGCTCCAAGCTTGGTGACCTAAATAAATTCTTAGAGCACTCAGTGGAAAGAACAGATTCCCACAAGTTGTTGTCTGACCTTCACAGAGTGTGAGCATGGCACACACACACACACACACACACAATGCACGCGCGCACACACACACACACATTCATACGCATGTGCATGCATGCACACACAAAAATAATAATACATTTGATAAAACAAACTATGAGTCCTGGTATAATTTCTTCTCCCACTTCTTCCTTCCCACCTCTCATTCTTTCTCTTCTCCCTCCAGCAGCACTTCCTGAGCTATTCGAATGTATTATCACACTCCCAAGCATTTGTTTATTTCTAATTTGTTGTGTGTTTTATTCAGGCAGCACCGTTAATGAAGTGAATTACCCAGCCAGCAGTGCTTTGAATTATGATGGCCTCGTGATGCTCAATTGTGGGCTGGTGACAACCAGACACCAATAGAACTGTCACATACACCTTCCCTTAAACTGGAAAGTATCTTTCTTAATAAAAACTAAATAGCTTTTCCTGGCTATAAACCAGGCAGGCTGTGTGCAAATCAGAGGAGAGTATCTGATGCAGAGTGGAGATGACAGGGTAGAAGACTGAAGAGGCAAAGGGGAGTCTTTTAGTGAGGATGACCTTGCCTTTGGGCTTCCGTCTGGCCAATAAATATCTGTTGAGTTTTGCTCTAAACTCATCGATGAACTTTGACTTCAGATCAGTCAGTCCTTCCTCTAGGCCAGTCATTCTATTGTCACTGAGACTGCCTATACCTCTATCTGCAGGGAGTCACTCAGTCCCAAGAGAACAGTGAAGGGGTCTTTTAGTTTCCTTTGCCTTCTATGTCTCTCCATCCTTTTTTTTCACTTGACATCTTCAGTTTTCTTTCCTGTCCTCTACCTTTCTCTGGAGTAAGGAAACAAGAAACCTCTGTAGCTCTGAGGTGGCAAAACTCATGACAAGCAAACAGATCCATCTTAAAGGTAGGATGCAGCCTCGAGGGGATGTTATGGAGAGCCTTCTTTAACATCTGATTGAGGGGGGGCAACATTCTGATAAGTCAAAGGGAACAGAAAAGGAGGCAGTCATGAGGAATCCAGGAATGCCAAAGAGTCTGAGTCAGAAACAATGTGGTAAAACAAGAGACTGCTGTGAATCAACTGTGGGCTGATGTGAAGCCTTCCAGGGATCTAGTCAGAATGGTCCAACCCACAGGACCAGGGTAAAGGTAAAAGAGACCTAGCTATTGCAAGCCACAGAAATAGCCATAGAAGCAAACAACATCACAGTTTGCTACAAGGAGCTCATTTTTAAACAAAATGAATGACGAGAAGATCCATCCGGTACTAACTCTCAATATGATCTGAGATGTTGGTGGAGGGAAAGAAAGCAGAACAGGATTCGGATGGCTTCCAGGCATTGTCTACACAAACAGACTCTGCAAGCTTTCTGTTTCTGTCCCTTCTGAGTCCTTATTGTTGCAGAATTCCAGTTCATTGTAATTTTAAGATGAAAACCTATTTATATCAAACAGAAAATATATATATCAAACAGAAAATAATGAGCTTATATATTCATTACCAAACTCCACCCCACCCTCCTGCCTCTGCCACCAAGGAGATGTATTTTAGATAGCACTGTGATTCTCCCTCTGGAGATGTGCTAGAACTTGGAGACTAGGTTGGCTTTTAAAGCTTCTCAGACCTGCAAGCTGAGATGACTCCAATTGTCCTTCCTGGTGGTGCTCCTCTGCAAGATGACCATCCCTGCTCACCTGTCCTTGGGCAAGCCTGTCTCCATATGCATCTAAGGCATTTGTCACATCTGTCACATACTGCCTGCACCCTGGATGCCTTCCTCCACTGATATCTCCTCACTCGCTGCAAAATACATGACAGAAGAAACAAAGCTCTTACCATACAGATCCCTGGGCCTGGTGCCTGTAGGGCTGGTGACTTGATAAAGCCATGGTGTCCAATTGGTCAGGCCTTCTATGCACCTTAACAGTTCTATTTCAAGCCTCAGTTCTCCCACTGGCCACTCTACACATTCGATTCTCCTAGCTTCTTGACCACTCACTGCCCTCCTAACATCACACTCAATCATGCTGCCTGTTTCAGAGAACATGGTGCTGCCGGGTGTGATTAATCCATAGCTGTCAGTCCTGACCTTCTGTCTAAAAGAAAGACCTCCTCTCTCACATGATGATAATGTATCTGCCACCCCATCCTTCTCTGTCTCCCCTGTGACCAGATCCCTCTCTACTACTTTTTTCTGAAAGCATCTTTACTCGCTGGCTGTCTACCATTGCCACGATCAATTCACTACTGTCTGGAAATCAGAAGCAAAATACGTCACCTTGCTATTCCCCTCCCTTTATTGTCCATCCTAATTGCAAGCCACAGCTGCCTACTTCCGCTATTTATAAATTCACTGACTGGCTCTCAGCAAGCATCTCTATGTCAAAGTGTCAAAGGAGATCTCAGCCTTGCCTTCACTTTCCAACCATCAGAGGTATCTGGTTCCACCCACAGTCCTCCTTGCTCCACAGACTCTGACTGCTAGTCAAAGCCCTTCTGCAGCTTTTTGTCTGGACTGTTCTGCGTGTCTTGGTATTGCCTGTCATTCTTTGTCTGATGTGACTTGGTAATGACTGCTATTCAGCTACAGGTCTTCCCCTGTACATTGCCTCTGAGTCTCCGGACTTTGAAACCTGCCTTCTCTCCTCAAACTTTTCCACAGACCTACTTCCTTCATCTATTCTCATTGCCCCACAGTGGGCTGTCTCTCATGAACACTTGATCTGAGCATGCCACTTCTTTGCTCTAAATCATCCCCCTTGGGACATGTAGCCTACTTCTTGGTCAGATATCTAAAACATCACCTATCTATTTGGCTAGCCTTTGACTATGAGTTTAATGATGGTTTGCTAACCACTAAATGGTACAAATTTCTTTTTCTCTCCATTCCCTGCAAGTCTTATACTATGATTTCTGGCCACCTTTATTACTTAATAATAGAATTTGTTTCTTTGCTGCCAACAAACAAGCCTTTAGGCACATTTTCAGCACGTCAGCATGTCAGTAGGAAGAACTCTTTAATAAGACTGTGGGGAGATGATACCTATCATTGTTATCTCTGTGGATGCTGGGCTTTCTTGGAAATTCTGTTTTGATAGGTCATCCTTGCATTGAAAGTGATCACTTTAAATGTCCACCTGACAAGATTTCACCAGAAAGCAAGAAGTTGGGAGACTGTACTATCTCTTGCCGTGTAATAGACAATAAGACACTGGCACTGCAGAGGCTCTGTCTCAAAGGAATGATGTAACACAGATCTGCAGAATTCTGCCATTGGGACTTAGCATCCACCAAGACCTCTAAAGAACAGAATGAATGTGACCTTCTGTGTGTGACATGTAATCATGCAATCAGTTCCCTGGCCAAGAAAAACATTCCAAGGAACAATCTGCATGCAAGATTCTCAGGAACAGCAAGTACAGCTAAGTTCTATTTATGGTAACATAATAGGTGCCACAACATAAAGCTTAAAGTCTAATCAATTTTACTCTTTGAGGAATGGATGCATTAATAAGTGGCAGAGAGTAGTTTCTAAAAATCCTTCAAAGAAGGATTTTTTAAATAAATATTTTTAATATCCCTTTCCTCATCCAAGAGTAATGAGAGTGGAAATCATGCTGACCACCAGCAGAAAAACCTGTGCAGAGAGATCTAGCAGGCTGGCCAGCCTCTGGGACTCAGACCATGGTGATCTCTTGAGTACTAATTCTAAGCCCAACCAACAAATTGTTTATGGCGTGCTCCCTACCCCAGGATGGCTATCTAGAAAAAGATGGGCACATGTGATGATTAATCTTGACTTTCAGCTTGATAGGAACTAGAATCAACCAAGAGACATGCCTCTGGGCAGTCTGTAAGGGGTGCTCTCAGGAAGGGTGAACTGAATGGAGTAGATCCTCTCTGAGAGTGGGCAGAACTTTGTAGAAAGTCCAGAACAACTTTCCAGAAGACACAAAGAGCTGTAAGGGGATATGTCATTCTACGTGTTTGCTTCTTGCTAGTCCAAGCATCTACCCTTTCATTGCTATGGCTGCTGCCATCTTTCGTTTACATTAGAACACAGATTCTTCTGAAGATAGGAGCGTTTCAAAAATTCTCCATATTTTCAGCACCAGACTGAGATGGCTGAGTCCCAAGGTTGTAAATTGAGCAGCTATCAGGTTCTCAGATTCTGCAGCTCACAGACAGCCATTGTTGTACTAACTGGTCCCTTTGGTATAAGCCAACTTGATAAATCTTCTATAAAAATTGTTCATTCTATCAGTTCTGGTCCTCCAGAGACACCTATACAGCAAGCATCCAGCCCACTGTGTCGCTAGTTACTCTCCATCCCTAACGAAGTAGTGTTCTGGCTTGAAAATCGTTCTTGGATGTGATAAGCATTGCTTCTGAAATGCCCACACTCAAAAACAGATAAAGGTGTGACTTGGTGCCTTCAAAGACAAGAGACAGATCTTGGTCTTCTCTTTTGCTTGGTGATTCATCAGTTATATGTGGAAGCTGTACCATGTGCCTGGGAGAGGGCAGGCACTTAAAATACTACAATGAATAAGGCCATATCCTTGGAGCAAGCCATCTGCTGGAGAAGGCAAACAAGTATTTGCATACATATCAATTGACTTTGCAGCATGATAGCCAGCTATTTTCCATAATCATATTAATTTCAAGAAACCATGAATCTGTGCATTTAATTCAAAATATGGGAACTGCTTTTAAAATGACAGCACAGATAGAGACTTATTCTTTTAAACGTGAACACTGTTGGCAACTTCAATTGTAAAATATTCTGCAGATCATCTCTGTTTACTTGGCTCCTATCTGTTTCCATTTACCATCAATGAAGATTAATCATCCACCCCTCAATATTAAATCAGTTATCAAGATGCATTCTTGAACATTCCCATCATGGAAAAACAGTTTTCAAATCTGTAAATTCAAAGCTGTTGCAGATATATAAAATGATATACTTTAATGATTTTATTTCGCTCATAAGGGACCCAGTTAAAAGAAGAATCCACAGTACCAATGAATTTATAAATCACAAATATTGCGATGAATATGTGAAGGTAAAACCAGGTAGAGAAGGGTAAGGTAATTTGCATATTTATAGACAAAAGTTAGTTTGCATGATGTCTACAGCTTAGAGTTCTCAAATATCTCTCATAGGATCATACTAAGATAATTCAGAGTTTTGTGAGAACTAAACACAGCAAACTTACTTATGAACCTGCTGGCTAGCTTTCATGGTCACTGAGGGAGAAAAAGCATCATTAGACTTACCCAGCTGTGAACCCTGTGAACTATAATAGTAATCTGCCAGCCAAGATGTGCCCACAGTGGAAATAGTGACACTACAGTGGTGGATGATGGGTGCAACCAACCACATTTTGCTTAGATTTGGGGCAAGATTCATGGGAGAAGTCATGTCTGGAACTACACATTTGGTGGCAACCTATGGGTGTGCAGAACCTAGGCCCTATACTACACAGGGGATAAGATAGTGCTGTTGTTTAGCTAAGTTGATATGACATCAAACTATCTTCGAAACATATGTGTTTGGAGCCATAGACATAGGATACTCTCTGCCTTAATCAGAAGCTTCATTCTGCAATGACTGTGTAAATGCATAGACTCATGGTTGTTTAAGATGCTGAGAATAAGGAACAACTGAGCAACTAGCTCTATACAGGGCATGTGCTAGCCCCCTTTAAGACCAACATTTGGACAAAACAGAAGCCTACAGAATGGGAAAAGATTTTATCAGCTACACATCTGATAGAGGGTTAATATGCAAAATACATAATGAACTCCAAAATGATCCAAAAAACAATCAAGAAAAAAAATAATTCAATTAACCATTGAAATATAAATCTAAGCAGAATTCTCAAAAGAAAAATTCAAATGACTGAGAAATACTTAAAGAAATGTTCATCATCCTAAATCATCAGGGAAAAACAAAACTACTTTGCGACTTCATCTTATACTAATCAGAATGACCAAGATCAGTCAAACAAGTGACAACTCATGCTGGCAAGGATGTGGAGGAAGGGGAACACTCACCTATTACTGGTAGGAGTGCAACCTCATTCAGCCAGTATAGAAATTAATGTGGCTGTTCCTCAAGAAGTTGGGAATAGAAATACCTCATGTACTCTAGCTATCTCACTTGTGGGCATATACCCAAAGTTCCCTTCATCTTACCACATGCTTAACTATGTTCTCTGCTGCTCTATTCATAATAGTCAGGAACTAGAAACAACCTAGATGCCACTCAATGTATGAATGAATAAAGAAAATGTGAAACATTTACACAATGGAACATTACTCATCCACTTAGAAAATGAAATCATAAAATTCACAGGTATATGGATGGAACTAGAAAAAAAAATCATCCTGAGTAAGGTTAACTCAGAACCAGAAAGACAAATGTGGTATATATTAGTTTTTATGTTGTAGAAATTAGATGTTAGATCCATGATAGTCAAGCTCCAATCCACAGAAACACAGAGGTTATGTAGAAAGTAAAAAACAGGAGGCATGGAGATCTCCATAGGAAAAGAAAACAGAATAGATAGTTATGGATGAATGATGGAGGAACACTGGAGTAGGTGAATCAAGTGAGGAGGGGTGGAAGAGAAGAAAAACAGAAGGCATATACAGGGAGACAGCTGAAATTAAAGGCCATCTGAGGGACAGTATGGAAACCTAATACCTAAGTAGAAGCCTCCTGAAATATATTCACAAGTAAAGGCAATCTAAATGAAATCACCAAATAATGAGTGAGACAGAGCCCCTACCAGATATCTCTTGTCACCAAATGAAGCTTGCAGTGTCTGGGTTGTGTTACATTTAATTGAGTTGTTGGCCAAAAGGCTCCCATTGAAACTCCCCAGGCTATTTCCAAAACTATAGGTTGCTGTTCACAGACTGATGGCAAGGCCCCATTGATAAAGACAACGCTTACACCACACATTGAACATGGATAAGTTGGGCTGGTGCCTACACAGAGCATTCACTCCAACATTCTAGTGTCTTTGGTACAGAACGGTAAAGTGCATGGTACGAGGAGAAATATAAACACTAACCCAGCCACAAAACCTTTGATCTACAATGGTAGATCAAAATATGCTAGGACAATGATGATCCAAAGATTATAAGAGTAACAAACTAATGTCTGATTTAATTTAAGACTGACTTGATGAGATAGAATCCATACCTGACACTGCTTGGGTTACCAAGAATCTGAGACTAGATAGCCTAGGGACGTATGGTAAAACTAAATACTATGGTTCTATTAGAAGCATGTAGCAGTAAAATAACCCCTAATAACACTCTGATACACTCATAGATCAGTGCCTTGGTCAGCCACCATCAGAGAAGTTTCCTCCTGCAGCAGATTTGAATAGATACAGGGACCCACAGCCACACATTATGCAGAGAGAGACCTGAGAACACTCAATCCTAAATGGGATGTTTCTATCAGGGCTCAGGGAACCCTGAAGAAGAGGAGACACAAAGTATAAGAGCCAGAGGGGATGGAGGACATTAAGGAAACAAGGCCCTCTAATCAACAGGATCCATGCACATATGAATCACAGAGACTGGGGTGGCATGCACAAGGCCTACATGGGTCTGCACAGTTGGGTCTTAAAGCTGAAAGGAGAAGTGGATGCATGCACCTATCCCCAACCCAGGCACTATTGCCAATTGATAAGCACTTGTAAATTAAACTTTGTTTTTCTCCAAGAGAATCATGCTAGGAAAACAAACTACCTCAAGGATGCAGTGCATGACCAGTAGATGGCCAACACAAAATGAACTCAACTTATCTTTGGAGGCTCCTTGTCGCAGAATGTCATTTTTTTAATCTAATTTTTTAATTTTTATTTTATTTATACATGTTTTCCCCATTTTTACCCTACAGGTCCATTGAATATAGATTTTGGTTTTTAGTATATTTTTATAGGATTCCTGAGTGTGTGAATGAGTGGGTCTGTTTCTATAATTATTTCTTAACCTTTTCTTGAGTGCTTTTCTTTCTGTTTGGTTTGCCCTATTCCTATGTGTTAGTTGTTGTTTTATCTTATTTTACTATTACCCCTTAGAAGACTGTTTGTTTTCTAATGTGGGACAGAAAAGGAATGGATGTGGCTGGGAGGGGAGATGGGGAGTAACTTGAGAAATAGAGGAAGCAGAACTGTAATCAGGATCTATTGTTTGAATGAAAAAAAATACTTCAATAAAAGGAGACAAAAAAGAACAAGAAAAGAAATTCCCACATCTTTAACAGCACCATTACACAAGACCAAACAGTAAATTCACAGTACCAAACTTAACTCATTTGCTTCTTCTGAACTCCAGTCCCTCTCCAACTCAGAGCTTTCCTCAAAGAGAATTGAATGCCTGGGGCTTAGGCTTACTTAGTCCTCTAGTACAGCCAGGAAGAAATGGTTTCTAAGAGTAGACTGATGGAACAAGGGCATTACCACTGATAGGAAGATTTATGAAAACTCCTAACCCAGTGGACAAGAGGATGGTCTTCATGGGCATATATAGGCAGCAAGAAAATAAAATGGGAGCAGGTTGGGAATACATGACAAACCCTGAGGCACTCTCACCTCACAGATGACTGCTCCTAAAGTGTTAAATCCTTAGGTGTTTGAAGCAAGTCTAAAAACTTTAAGTCAGGAAAGAGTCTGCTCACAGTGAAAATGTTTTTCCTTCTCCGGATCTTAGCAATTTTAAAATAAAATAGTCTTTTTAATGACTCACCCTGAACTGTATTTTCTTACTCTATAATCAGGATTGTCTTGTTTCTCATTTGGATACTTTGAATTAGAATGTCTCTGATATGCTTAGGATATTTTAATGTTAATATATTATTTCTGTGTGTGTAGATATATGTGTATGTGAGGGTGCATGTGGACATCTGTGCACTTGTGTGTATATGGAGGTCAAAGAACAAGTTAGTGTCATTCCTTAAGAACCCCCCCCCCCCGTTTTCTTTTTTAAAGATAGGGTCTTTCACTGGCCTGAAGCTTGTAAAGTAAGCTAATTAGATGAACAGTGAACCCCAGAGATCATTTGTCTTTGCCTCCCTACCAGGAAATTACAAGTATGGACCACCATACCCCGCTGAGTTCTAAGGATAAAATTTATTTCCCTGTGCTTTCGAGACAAGTACTTTACCAATGGAACTGTCACTTTACCCCTGTATCAGCATAATTTTGATGCAAATATTTACACATATTATTAGTGTGGTTAGGAATGAAGGACATAAGCGAAACATATACTGTATGGTCATGAGGTAGTGGGTTCTCGTTTTGATCAAACTCTGTTAAACCTTACCCTGAACTCTGTTTAACTAGCTCCTGTTATTGGGTATACCCTTAAGAGCCCAATCTAGCAATAACCTTGCTCAGTCAGGTTATCCTGAACCTCTTACACTTGCCAAATAGTCTCAGTATCTGATCAAGCTCACTGTCGACTGCCCTACAGTTAGCTTTAACTGTCAATTTGACACATCCCAGAGCAACCTGAAAAGGGAGCCTCAGTTGAGATATTTCATAGGTTGTGAGAATATCTGTGGGAGCTTGTGTTGATTGTTAACTGTTGTAGAATGGTCCAGCCCAGTGTGGGAAGCGCCATCCCTAAGTGGTCCTGGGCTGTACAAGAAACTAAAGATAAGCCTATGAGTGAGCTAGCATCTGACATTTCCCATGGTTTCTGGTTCACGTCCCTGCCCTGAATTCCTAAATTGACTCCCTTCAATGATGGAAGATGGTCTGGCAGTATAAATCAAATGAACTTTTCCTCCCCTAAATTCCTTTTGTTTAGTGTTTTTATATTAGTCACAGAAAAGAAACCAGACTATCTGATCACTTAGATCTGCCTTCAGCAGATTCCCATACTTGAGCGCTCCTTACCTTAAATCTTTCCCCCAATCATTTCCCATACATTGACACCCCTGTACGTAATGGCCCTTAGTTATAAATTCTCTCTTTTCCCTCTGCTCAGAGGCGAGCGCATGTTTCTCTACTATAAAGCTCCATGACAGTAACACCCACCATGATAGGTATCCAAGTAAAGTCCTGTCATCAATGTAACAAGTGTTATGGATGACTTTGTTTCTCAGAGCCATTTTTCACTGTTATGCATTGTAAATAACAATAGCAACACAAAAGCATTCTCCTTTATAGGCATGCAAATGAGTTTTTTCCAATGGAGAGACAACCTTCCCATACGTACCCACAGAGAAAAACTTCACTTGGTGTTCACACTCACCTCTCTTCTCAATGTATAAGTATTTCTCTGGTATAAACTCTCTTTTCAAACCATTATAACATCTCACACGTTTCCTCACTGATAAAGATCACAGAAGCCATCCAGTGTTCACTCTCACATGTTGGTGAGATGTGTAAGAGCCTTCTGATAAAAACTATTTTTTAACACCCCTCATATGCATGCTGAAATCATTTCTGAACAGAATAAACAGAGCACCCTGATCAAGAAGATAAACATTGGTAGCAAGAGAGAGAGAGAGAGAGAGAGAGAGAGAGAGAGAGAGAGAGAGAGATTAATTCTGATCTCTATTCTGCTCCGCATTGCACTATTAACCTTAGGAAAGTTATTTAACCTTTCTCCGTCTGGGGATAATACTATCACGTGGAAGAGATGCAAAGTTTGTAGGAGATAATGCATGGGAGAAGCTCAGTCTGGTAATGGGAAAGGGTAGCTAGTGCATGTAATAACTGGCATTCAGGAAGAGCAGTGCACACTCCACTGTTTATCATTGTATTGGCCGACTCCTGATGCGGTGCATCTCCAACTGCAGCTTGCCCTTGGCTCACCTAGAAACTTTTATTAAAATGCAAATGTTGGTTTAGTAAATGGGCTTGGGCCCTAGTGTGTTGAACTTCTAATTGAGTCCCATGTGGTGCCAATCTGCTGAACTGATGGGAGTGGTTTGAGTTACAAGGTCTTAAAAGTCTCCGTGTCAAGTTCTTCTGCCCTCATAGCCTCTTTCTTAGTAGCTCACGATGGTTAAAAACTGGTTGCCCAATGTGCTGAGATTTATAAGCACCATGGGAAAACCTTCTGAGCCCGAGCATGTCTGCAAAGGATTATCTAGATAAAGTTAATTGATGTGGAAAGATCTTGTCTAATGTGGTTTACCATTGCATGGACTTGTGTCCTGAATTAAATAAAAAGAAGGAAAGCTGAACACAGGATCTGCCAGTCTCTGCTCCCTGACTGTGAGCAGAACATAGGCAGTCACCTCATGTTCTCCACCACAACCACTGACACCCTGAACTGTGACCCTAAACAGACCTTTCTCCCTTAAGTTGATACTGTCAGGGATCATCTCAGCAATCAGAAAGGTAGCTAATAAACAGCCTGTAATGAGACTTCACAGACCAAGATCCAGGAGATTCTTATAGTTAAAGTGCAATGTTGGTAGAAAAAGCAATAAAATAATTTGAAAATCTCGAGAACAAAATGACTAAATCGCATGTCACTAAGTGGGGAGTCTTTTTTCCATATGAAAAGGCACAACAAAGGAAATAGTGTCTGAGGAGTCTTGTGCGCTGAGAACACTTAACGTAATTGCTTTTCTGACTCAGCTGCAAGGCTCAGTCTCCAAGAAGCTCTGCTGCAGAGAACACAGGGTAACCAGCATCAAAGCAGAGCCTGCAGGCAGCCTTGCATGAAATCTGGCCTATGAATGCAGCCATTGAATGTCCATTATCTAAAGCCTTAATGACAGCTAAAGGATGCAGGTCATCTCCGAGAAGTCATCAGGGGATGCAGGCACAGGATGTACCTTTAGATGTCAGTTATATCTACACTGAAGCATCCATCTTGTCTTTCCAATGACAATCAGCATGTTCTTCACAAATGACTACATTTCTGTGTTAGCAATAGTTTTTCACTCAGTGTTGGACAATCAACCTTTGAGAAAAGAACATTAAGAAAAAAGCACCTAGGCTTCCCACTTCCCCACCACATCACCCACCCCACCATCCCATCTCTCACCACCACATCCCCTCTCCTTTTTTTTTTTTTTTTAACTCAGACTTGTTTCAAACCTGCTATTTAGCCAGGCTAGCCTCAGACTTGAATGGTCCTCCTCAGCCTCCTGGGTGCTGGGATTATAGATGTGCACTTCTATAATACTGATTTTGGATTACTATTGTAAGTTTCTGTGAGTGGAGTGGTGTATTTTTAGATCATTGTAAGAAAAGACGGAGACAATGTTAGCAGATGGGAAGTCAAGAGCCAGTCTGATGGTGCTGCCTAATGATGGTAGAGACTTCAGAGAAGTCACATGTCATGTCAATGCTACAAGAACTAACTGCTGAAGGAGCTGAAAGGGTTGGT
Organism: Rhabdomys pumilio; assembly: GCA_030674055.1. NCBI lineage: Eukaryota > Metazoa > Chordata > Mammalia > Rodentia > Muridae > Rhabdomys > Rhabdomys pumilio. Next base: position 52,797,342 of record JANHMN010000006.1, read on the forward strand.
GGCCCCATGAGGAGAGCAACAATACCAACCAACCAGAGCTCCCCAGGATCTAAACCACCAGCCTGGGAGCACATAGGGAAGGACCCATGACTCCATCTGTACATGTAGGGGAGGATGGCCTTGTCGGGCATAGGTGGGAGAGGAGATCCTTGGTCCCATGAAGGCTGAACACCAAGTGGGGGAAATTCCAGGGTGGAGAGGTGGGAGTGGGAGGGTAGATGGAGGCACATCCTCATAAAAGCAGGAAGAGGGGGTGGGATAGGGGGTTCCTGGGTGGTGGGGGGAATGGGGTAAGGGGATAAAATCTGAAATGTAAATATAACATCCAATATAAAAAAAGAGTGAATAAAACAAATAAAAAAAAAAAGAACTAGCTGCTGAATACACGTGTGTGAGAATCTTCTCATGGCTGTTTGTGTTTATCTGTAGAGTTCAGACCAATGATTGCAAAAACCTTTCAGAAGTAATGTTCAAACCTTGGGGAGATACCTTATGTCTCAAATAAAATAATAAGAGTACATAACAAAAAGAATTAATAAAGATAGCAAAATGGAATGAACATCTTCCCTTCCTGTGATTTCAGAAATATCAAATGACAGGAAAGATCTGAAAAAAAAATTATTTCCAGATTTAGGAATACTTTATTCCTTTAATGGGAAACATGATGATATGACAGAGATTTCTGGTTTTTTTCAAAACTGATATTTTATAAAATGATGATAAAAACCCAAAAGTTTTTGAGGAAGGAATTCCAATTAGGAATTTCCATCTTTCTCAAGTGTTTGGCTAGGATCATGTAAGAGTGTGCCGGCCTTCACCAGTGGGTCACTGTAGACTGATCCTTTGTCTCCCTCTGCTGTGACTGATCTCGTTCATAACACCCTAATAAAACCAAAGAGTGAATAAACATCCACACAGATGTGAAGACTCAAGATTGTAACTCACATAGGGAAAAGGAAATTCTGAAGTCAGTCACAAAAAAAAAAAAAGATCATTCTAGAAAAAAAGACAAAGAACTTCTAGACTAAGGGTCTTCTGATAAACCCCTTGCTGATTATAAGAATTAGTTAATCTGATGGATCCAATCTCTTAGTTCTACTTCATTGAGATTTTGTGACATTTAAAATGAAGTTATTTAAATTTTCTCATTAATATTTAATGAAAGTCTAAGGGAAGCACGCAGCCGAATTTACTGTGCTTAGGTATACTGTAATTAAGAAAGGTTAAGAGAGTGTCCCAAGAGGCCTATCACTCACAGCCTGAAGCAATATAATTACAGATGGAGTCCAACCAGGAAACAGCACAAAGACGAGATCTTTGAAAAGCTGGAATAGAAGTGACTCAGATGTGGTATTAAGTTCTGAGAAGTGCAGTCAATCAAATGTCATCTCAGGCAACTCAGGAGCAATAACCCTCCTTGAGGAATCTGAACTACATTCAAGTGTATTAATTTCTTGCCTGCTCATTTGCTTGCTTATTCACCATTTCCCAGTCAATACAGTGTCCTGGTGTGACTTCCCTTACAAGCTGGGATACCCGGCTCTAGGCAAAGTAAAACTGTTTTGTCTTGTTGTGGCTTTATATGGAAGAGGTCTGGTTTTTCTTTTCAGCCTTGCCCTCCCCTATTCTAAGTTGGCAGAATCCAGAAGCTGTCATCATTGGCCATCAAGACCTTTTTAGCCTTCTAAGGTTGGCTTCTAAAGCACCTCCTACCAGGAAGACCTCTATTCAACTGCTTACTACTCCTATTTCCAAACAGTATACAAAAGGCATCAAGGATCATGCCCACCAATGAGTTATAAGGAGAGCTAATGTCTTTATCCTCAAGATAAAGATTTCCATTTCAAAAAAACACTTTTAAGGAATTTTGTTTTCTTCTAGTCCCAGCCCTGATGTGTTTAAGTAAAATTCAAAAAGAGCCCCAGCTAACCTGTGCAGAGTCAGACCACCCTTTGGGTATCTGTCTCCTGTACCCTATCATGTCTCTCCTCAGAAACCTTCAGCTGGAAGCCTTTCTCAGCTTTCAGTAATGAAGGGTTGTTGTTTGTTGTTGCTGTTGTGGTGATGCTTTTATTTTAATTTGGAGACGGTTTTTTTGTGTAGCCTAGGCTAGCCTAGAACTCATGCTCCTCCTGCTTAAGTCTTCCATGCACTGAGATTAGAGGTGTGTACCACCATGCTCAGATGAAGACCTTTGGGTGAGCATTAGCTGTTGTTGTGCACACCCTCACACCACCTACAGTTTGTTTTGTTCTCATTGTTCTGGAAGACACAACTTCTCAGGACCCCCGCATGGACATGCCCTCAAACTGTCTCATTCCATTGTGTCTGCTGACTAGCTGCCCAGGCCAGCCCTAATCCCCTGCCTAAGACTCAGAGAGATGAATTAATCTGATGAGAAGCCCTAAAGTGGATGTTGTCATTAGGAAGCTGATCCTAAACTTGGGGGCAGAATGCAGCTCCCAGAGCCACACAATTTCTGTCCCAGGTATCTGGCCAAAGGTAGAGGAGATGATGTAACACATCAAGAGGCCATGTGCTGGGACTGGCTTAAGCCAGTTTGATGCCATCCTCTGGAGGTTAATGATCTCCTGAGCCTGGGGAACATATCACTGTTGTATCAGAATGATTACATCACTGTGCTCAATTTGAACCAAACCTCTACTCTCCTGACATATAGGGTTCTTAAATAATTTTACATAAATGGACCCATAATCAAAGCAAATGTATATAAAAGAGAATTTGAAATAAATGCTGACAAGTGCTAGCATTTTATCTAAAATAATAGCACTCCTCCCCCAGCTGTCAAAAACACAACACACTTTTTAATTCAGGTAACAAAATACTCAGGATAATAATTGTTATTACAGTTCTGGATTTTTCCCTCTGCATTGAATGCTTCCACATACTTCAACTACCTACTGTCCTTTTTGGGTCAATTTTAATTCTGCTTCTTTCCCAGTAATAATATATATTTGTTCTACTTCTTAGACCTCTTTATTAGATACAATTGAAGATAATTTAGAATTTACCAGTTTTGTCACATCCTCCTTCTGCCAGCTGATAAAGTAGTGACTGTCTATATATATATATATATATATATATATATATATATATATATATATATGTGTGTGTGTGTGTGTGTGTGTGTGTGTGTGTGTGTGTGTGTTTCTCACAGTTCCTGAAACTGAGATGTCAGATTTTTGATGGACCTTCCATTTAATCACTTCTGACATCTAGAAGACATAAAATGTCTTCCTTACATAGTGTCCCACTGTGAAAGGTCTCACTTAAAAGTCACTGATCAGGGCAGTTGACCAAACAATGGCCTATAGCTAAAATAGTAGTAGAATCAACAGTTGTTTAGAAACTGGTGTAGGTCACAGAATAGGGTCTTAGACTAGTCTAGGCAGGCAAGTAGTCAGGTAGCCAAGGCTGGCTGTGATCGCAAGCCTCCTGTCACAACTGTCAAGTACTAGAAATGCAGATGTGAGGAGCCATGCCTGCCCAGAATAAACAATTTAACATTTTTTGACACACTTATTCAGCTAGTCATAAATCTATCTAAAGTGCCATGGTTTATACATTATGACTTTGTCTGCATGGTAACTATAGTAGAACATAAGAGAATCAAGCTATATCTACCAAAGTAAAATTTGTTAAGTATTTAGAAAGCACAGTCTGACTTTGGGAGGAAGGACACTTTGTGCAGGCCTATGAGAGTTAGAGCTCAGCCCTGAGTTCATTCCAGGTCCCCCTGCTTCCCCTACAATTGCCACTATGTCCCCTGCCACCTCCTGCCTCTACTGACGTGGACTGAACAGACCTCACCATCAGGCCTTCACTGCTACAGTGGACTGCAGTACCCTGAAACCAGGAGCCGCACACACACACACACACACACACACACACACACACACACACACACACCTAATTGAAAATTTTTAAAAACATCACAACTTCATTTTCATGCTAGACATCCATATACAACCTTCTCACTTTTCAGTATTATATTATGCACACCCTTCCTACAAATTCTGTACTTGTCCACCTGCCTTTTGTTCTAGGAAACCATATAATTGTTCTACGTTAAAATACACCCCCTTCTATTTGCATTTACATTTGTTACTGGAAATTCATTTTGAGGAAGACTTTTTTTGTTGTCTGTTTTTTTTCCAAAAAGTCTTAGATATACGTGTTTTCCAAACAAGAATGAAGTACCAAGATGATAACCATGGTGGCTATTCCTGGTTGTCGACTATATCTGGAATGAACTACAAACCAGAAATGAAGGGCACACCTCTCATCTAGACAAGGCTGGAAGACATAGGCTCCTGACCTGGATCTTGACATGGAGATCTTGAGGCACAGTGGCCATGAAAAGCTTAGGCCCAGGCAAGGTAGCATACACCTTTAGTCAAAGGAGACTGAGGTAAGCAAATCTCTGAGTTCATGGACAGCCTGGGACAAAGCAAGTTTCAGATACAGGTGTGGTAGTACACACCTTTAATCTGGGCCACACCTTCTGTTGGAGGCTTACATAAGGACATTAGAAGAAGGAAGACTCACTCTTCTTTGACTGTCTGAGTTTACTTGCGAGCATCTCTGTTGGACCCTACATCTACAGATGTAGACCAGCTTAAACATCTAGCCTTGACAGACTAAGCAACTACTAGATTCTTGGACTTCTCATTCACAGCTGCCCATTGTTGGGTTAGTCATTACAATAAATTCCCTTAATATATAGAGACATCCAAAAGTTCTGTGACTCTAGAGAACCCTGACTAATACAGTACCCTATAAGGTTAATTTATTAAAATTATAGCCTAGAAGATTAAAGGCTATGAAAAGTATCAGAAAAGAAATAGCATGCTTTTCTACTCTGATGAACTATTTGTGGACTTCTTTATTTCTTGTTACCATCTCCAGACATTCTGTGAGAAACACTCATAAACATGCCCACAAGTACCTCACGGAGTCAACTGAGATGCTACATAGGGACAATTCAGAATTCTGTGTGCCAGCCACACCTCTCCTTTATTCTTCTAGCTGCTGGGTTATCTCTCTGACAATGGCCCACACTGGCTTTATCTCCATGGGCCATAGAAATAAGAGCTGTTTCCCCCATGGTCTCCCACCCTGGAAGGCAGCCATAGCCAGCACATGATCATTACTGGGCTTCCCCTCCCCTCAACTTGACACAACACAAATGTGCTTTTCCAGCTTCCAAAATCCCAGTGAAACAAATGGTGTGCCTTTGCAGACTGTACTCTGACACACACACACACACACACACACACACACACACACACAACACACTTTCCTTTTTTTTGCATTTTAAATTCTATCGAAATGCTGTGTCTAAAAACATACTGCTACTAACAATAATAAGATTAAAACACTCGAAATATTTGGTGACCATGGGATAACATCAGAATGTGTCCCTGGCTCTTTCTCATTCCACAAACCATGCCTATGGCTGCAAGGATTAATATGCAGGACAGCAATGTTTTCATTAAGTATTATAGGCATTAGTACAAGGAAATCAAGTTAATGCCAAGTTCTGGCCATGGTGAGAAGGTAGAAAGACCAGCCCTGGACCGTAAGAACAGCAGGCCAACTCTAGTCTTCCAATCTCATTGCTCTGTGTACTTCTTTTCCCTTCTATAAAAATCTCTTCTGCATGACTCAGTTACTAAGATGGTGTTGATGAAACAGGCCCCCTTCTGTCTTCTTGGGATGCTGGCCTTAGAATAAAGCTGATTATCTCCCCACCAGTTCTCGTCTCCTAAGAATTTACTGACTGTGAAGGAGCCCAGTGACACCTCTAGAACTGGAACTATTACAATTGACAGTCCATTGTCTCCCAGTACCCAGCTCTGCTTCTTTCATAGGTACTGTTCCTAAAGATACTTTCTAATCAACTTCCTACCCAAACTCCATCCCAGAGTCTGTTTCTGAGGGAGCTCAACTCACAGCACACCCTGACTGACACACAATGTACTGAATGTACTGAAGGTACTTACTTTATTGACTTGACATACAAAATCTTGCCTATAAGTTGTTCAATTAGCTAGCCCAGAATAAGCAGGATCTAAGAACGAGTCTTAATTTTATTGCCTTTTAGGATAAACATTTTCCACACACACACAGCCCTCCAAGTACAATGGAAGCAAACAGAGAAATGCAAAGGCTCGCTGACAATCTGTTTTATATAGTCCTTTTCAGATGTGTTTTAGGATACAATCTGATATTTTATGTTTTTCATTCTGATGATAGTTTACTTGCTTAAAGCAGTATACACCTAACAGAGATAGTAAATCCCTTCTTCCAGTTTTAAACAAAATAAGTAAAACCTTTAAGCTAATGGAAACAATATTAGTTTATATGGCAAAAGAAAAAATATTGAGGCTAGTGAGATGGTTCAGTGGTTAAGAGCATTTTCTGCTGTTGTAGAGGACCAGGGTTTGATTCCCAGAATCCATGTCATATCAACCACCTGGAACTATGGTTCTCAGGTAACGCCATGCCCTCTTCTTGCCTCTTAAGGAGAACACACACACACACACACACACACACACACACACACACACACCAGGAGGGGGAATGGAGGGATGGAAGGAGAGAGAGAGAGAGAGAGAGAGAGAGAGAGAGAGAGAGAGAGAGAG